>JANAVB010035418.1:969495-1569495 GCA_029216955.1 Iris pallida
TCCTGACTGGATATGTTGACAAAATATTACAGATGCTGATGAGGGAGATTGCAGTACCTACTACGGTCCGGATGACGTAGTGGGCTTAGACTTGGAGACTTTGGTCCAGCAGGGCTTAGCTCCACCTGACGAGACTTTACCTATTGCTTAGTTAGAGTAGGTCTTTTGTACTGGATCTTGTCTCCAGCTACTTTTGAGACTGTTATTATTATGGATTGTATTAGAGACTTGGACTTGGACTTGTATATTCTTTGTGTTGGACTTGACAGGTTATATTTTATCGTCTTGTTGTCTTTATCTTTCAGTCTTTACTTTATCATCTTAGAATTGTGATTGAGCACTCATATATATTCATTGCTTGTCCTCCGTTCGGAGTTGACCATATTCTCGACAGGTTTTTGATATATATATAAACTGTTGTTAGAGTAGAAAACCTACATCATTCCACGCCATTTTTACGGTGAGGGCTGGGCGTTGTCACGTGCACGTGCCCTTATAGCGGGTGCGGGTCGTGACACGCTTTTAGTGGTGGCCTATGCAGGTCCTGAAGTCGCAATTAGTGTGATGTCGTGTCACGACCCGCATCCACTGTGAGGGTACGAGCACGTAACAACGCCCAGCCTACGCCGCAGTGTCGGCGGTAGAACGCTGTCCTAGGTTACTATCTAATCAACAACTCACGCAATTATATAATGTACTTGTCAAATCTCAACTCCGAACGGAGGACAAGTTTAGATATAATGAATCTCAATCACAGTCTAAGAACGATAAGATATCACAGAAGTTATAACTAAAGACTAAATAACAGAATAAAACCAACAACTAATAAATATAACTCAGAAAATCTCTACTACAATCTCAACTAAAATCTCAACTATATACAACTCAAGTTCTAAACATGAAAGCTGAACAACAACTAGCTAATCTTCCAATCACTCCTGAGTGTCGGGGCCATATGTATCTAAACGATCTCCACAGTAATATGTAGGGCATGTGTCCTCAGGGCAGTCATCTGTAAAATTTTCAACAGGTCCAGTCAGGACAGGAACGAGTACAACTCATCAAGAAAACCCAAGTAAATGACAGGGAACTATAAAGCAGTTATAGATAGTTTTATTGATGAATATGACAGTTTATATACAGGTGATGGTATGGAGAACAAATAAGATACAAGGAAAGTAAGTAACTAAACAAGAGAAGAATGATGGCAATGAAGACTGTAAAATAAATCTAGCTGAACTAAAGTAACATAATGAGTCCAGACAGTAAATGTAAAACAAGTGTAAACTACTATAAATCCAGTACGGGATGAATCTAATACAAGATGAATCAAGTACCAGATGATTCTAGGTAGCGATCAAGAATCCAGGTGAGTCCAGCTAATCTAATAGTGTGTTTTAAAATACCGAGATCGACATGTAAACGGCTGTGGGTAATCAGGCACACCTCTCACTGATCAGGCGAGAGATGGCTATGCTTCTAGTAGATTCCAGTTGGAGATTCCAGATTTGGGGTATATCTACATGTCTTACTCAATATTTTCCCGCCCCACAATACAAATGAATCCAGAATTCGACACGAGAATCGAGATGAGTCCAGCCAAAATATGATGATTCCAGAAATAAATTCCAGAATGATTCCAGTGATTCCAGTAATAGAGGCCAGATAATATGGTGAGTGTGTCGCATACATGAATCCAGAAATATCCATATGTGTGGTATCAGAGAATCACATAAAACTAAATAGAACTGAAATACAGTAACTGGCAAATAAATGAAAGAACTATCAGAGAATGTACTCGCCTGATACTTTGAAAAGAGTAGTGTAATGTCAGATGTCTGCACCGGAGTCACAATGTCCTAAATAGAACAGTACAGGTTATAATATGTTTAAAACAAGACAAATGATGGTTATGATGTAATCTACATGATTTCTAGGCCAATCTAGGTCAAAGTCAACTCTAAGTCAACCCTGGTCATCTGTCTAGGTCAAACTAGGTCCAAGTCAAACTCTGGTCAACTAAGTCAACCCTAAACTATTGGTCAATCTTAAGGTCAACCTTAACTATTCCATCCCTATTACCAAGGTAAAATCAACTACCTTGCTAACTTAGTTACCCTTATATATAATATATACCTTCATATATATGAATACTCATAAACAAATAGGTATCCTTGATCAATGGTCAACTAGGCTATAGTGCTAAAGAGGTATCAAGACCAACAATCCTAAGTCCAACACATATATATGTAATGGATGATATCTAACCTTATTATATATATAAGGTATATCCCCAAATACAAGGTATGATACAACCTATATAATATATGATACACATCACATAAATATATACTATACATATAGTTATCCATGCACTAAGGGAACAAAAGAATTTAAGGAGTCCTCAACTCAAGACCCAAACATATAC
Source organism: Iris pallida (assembly GCA_029216955.1). Classification (NCBI taxonomy): domain Eukaryota; kingdom Viridiplantae; phylum Streptophyta; class Magnoliopsida; order Asparagales; family Iridaceae; genus Iris; species Iris pallida. The sequence goes on from JANAVB010035418.1 coordinate 971,924, forward strand.
ATAATGTATAGCATTGAGCCTAACATATATGTGTACAATCACATATATGTAACTTAACTTAAAACAAAGGACTGAACACAAAGCTCAAAGAGCAATAAGAGCTAACAGAACATGTGGGGCTGAACTTGGGATCAAACCTTTACACCAAGAGCTAACACCACAATATTGTGAACCCCTAATAGGGCAGATGGTTGATGAACTAATACAGGACATCTAATGTAATAATCTAAACTTGGACAGGACATTGGGTTATGCACATGGTTGAACCAATGTTCGAGCAAGATATAGGCTAAGAGGCATCCAACTGTTACAGTGATAAGAGAAGGACCTGAACCAAGTGTTCCATATCATGCCTGATACTAAAGTATACAGGACAGGGCATTACATTCAGATATGGGCAATGTAGTTCAGTATACATATTGTACAGATCATAAGGTAAGTGCAGTGATCAATGGATGCAGGTAGGGAATCAATTTCAAGCTAAGGAATTGATTATAACGAGGTCAGACCAATGCTCGATATAAATACAGTGGCTAAACATGTTGTAATGGATAGATGTAAATCTATGCTTGGGAATTTACTCATGGACAGCCATTCCAGCTAGTGTGGAGTACAAGACTTCATCAAGGAAGAATGTGGTCATGATGTTACATGGTGTGGACAGGGCAGATGGATATGCAGTGAACAAGATAAGGCTCGACTGAACCAATGTTCAGTGTCTGAGCAACTGGGCATGTATATTTTGTTTAAAGTATCAACACGTCTATACACCAATGGGGAAAATAACTGAGAAGTAAAAGGGACATGACAGATATATAAATGAAGTATGTGACTGAAATAGCTAATGCATCTCAACCCCAGCCAACACCCACATAGAAAACCTAGCATGCAACCATGTAATCCCCAGTAAATACCACATATATAACCTTGTAAATACAACATTTAACTGGATTTAAAACATGAAAATATACACCTAATCAAATTAACAAAAGTTACAGAACCAGGAACTAGATTCCTAAACTCTGATATTACCCGATACCAACCCATTTCCCCAACCAAATTCGAATCAAAACCAAGTAAAACACCAAATCAAACCTCCAGGGGGATCAAGAGTGTGTGAACATGGTGAAAAGTGTGTGGAACACAGGAAATGGTAGTGCAAAACTGGGAATGATTAAATCTCAGAATTAGTGATATGTCAAGTGTAGGTGCAACAGAGAATGCAGCTCTGATACATCTAGAATCAGAATACAGTTGGGTGTTAACAAGTTTAAGTGTCAGGTAATGTGTGTCATGTGTGTTCAGCATGTGCCAAAGTGTCATGGAGTGAAGGTGAACATGTGTCAACAGTATCAGAGTTGTGTCACAGTGGCAAGTGCAGCAGTGAATGTAGTATCAGTACATGTGCAATATGACATGGGTGTTCGAGTGTTTGAGGATGAGTGAATGTGCGAATGTGTCAAGAGTTTACAGACATGGGACATGTCCCACGTGTCCAATGGGACACCCCCGAGTCCAAGAATCAAGACACGGGGTGTCCAAAACAAATTTGATACTGTGACTGAAAATAGAATTTCCTAATCCTCGTGCACGTGTGCACGTGGTTCTATCACACGACACAGGCCACGTGGAGACACGTGGCCGTGCACATGTGTCCACCTAGACTAGGGGGACGTGTCCAAGTGCCTGCACGAACCCCAAGATGTGTCGTGTCCTAGTTTTGAAGCCGTATCAGTGGGCTTGAAATCGTGTGTATGCGTGTCAGGGCATTTCGATGCGAGCGCGAGAACTTCCTCGACTCGCAACCAAGTGCCACGAAACTTGGTGAGGGTCGAGTCAGATATGGGACCCATCTCCTCACCAAATTCTATGTGTCCTGGTGGAGTATCGTGTCCTATGTCAGCCCCGAAATGAAGGGGACACGCACAACATGCACGAGCAGGCACGAGACTGTGCAACCTCATTTTCTTCGTGCACAGACAACGAGGACCCACGAAATTTTGTGGGGGTCCTGTCAGTCAGTGCCCGCACCCACACACCAATTTTTGTGGTGTCTCGTGTCGTGTCGTGTCCGCAAAGGCGCTCGAACAGCAGGACAGTCGTACGGGCCTGTGCGCAGTGTCGTGTGTGCGGTGCGTGTCCGATTTGGACACGAAAAGTGCATAAAAACCAACTCAGTGCTCAACATAATTAATGTACACATCAAGAGCTATCCAAATATATAATTTGTTTTGAAAAATATTAACATTCAATCCATTGAGACATTTCGTCGAACACCTAACATACCATACGACACGTGTCCGATACGGATACCAAACGAACACGAAATTCACCCAAATTTCAGGGACACCTAGGGGACTCCTAGATCTAGCCCTAAATGTAAAGAAAATAGAAATTTAAATCAATTTGAGGAATTTTACCTATAGGTGCAAAATTGCAAGAAAGCTCCAAATGGGGGGTGTTCCTCTTGATGGCCAAATGTTCCAATTGAGCCCAAAACTGAGATTAACCTCCAGAAATATTAAATATACAAAAATTAGAACCTAATGCAAAAGACTAGGATGAAAAAGGAGATCAAATGAATAAATGGGAATTTTTGGAAGGGGGAAGAATACCTCTCTTTTCTTCAAGTGTTGGAATGATAAAAAGAGGCAAGCCCTAATGAATAAGTGTTTAAATAGGGTGGGGATCCCTATGTGGCTGTTTATAGGTTCATTAATTAGGGTTAGGGTTCACTAAATGGCCCATGGGCTTAAGTCATGATCAATTAAATAGTTAAGCCACAAGTCATTTCATGAAATCACAAACCATGACTTAAATTCACTAAACCACATTCTCTCATTCTAAAACTATTCTCTAATGACTAAAATAGGTTAACTCAAGTTAGACTAGGGTTACCATGGCTAGGGTTAGCTTCTAGGCTAGTCTACTAGGTCTCAACAAGTCAAAGTCAACTAGAATTCACCAATTCAACAAATCACCAAATAATTCAAATAAGTCAAAATAACCAAATTACCCCTAGGCTAAAAATGATAATTAAGTCATCATAATGACATGGTTAGGCTCTAGGTCATGCAGTCTCTCAGGTTTCACTAGCAGCACATCAAAATCACCAGTCATGACTAAAATAAATTCTTAAATAGTTTAAAAATTATTAAAAATCACTAAAAATTATAATGTGAATCAAATATCAATAATTAATAATTAAAATTACAAAATTTCAACATTACCCTCATCTGGAAAACTGGGTGTTACATGTCGTGGCGGCACTCGTCTTAGAGTGTTGACTACGAGCCTGTGTTACACATAGGAGGTAGTAGGCTAAGAGTACTCAATCACAGTAGGATCTTTCCTTGCTTATCTTGCTTACCGTCGTTGATATTGATTTACTGTTTTCTAGCTGTCCTCCTTTGATATAATTTTTTTTTGTGCCATATTGATATCTTCTTTCAATCTGTCTTCAGGATGGTGCAGACCTGGTCCCAGCATCCTGAGTCCGCGGACGCGGAGAGGTCTGCTATGACTCGCGGACCTGATTCGGACACTCCTGCTGCAGTCGGGGTGTCGGCAGCAGCAGCTCTTGGGGGTGCTCCTCCGCCAGTTACGAGGGCTGACCCCAGGGTTGCTACAACTTTTTCGGCCGTAGTACCAGTGGTTGATACGGGCGCTCTTCCTCCTCCTGTACAGCGGATTCCTCCGCCAGTTGTAGACGTACTTCTACCTCCAGTTCCTTTGCCTACAGATATGGGGCAGATGCTTACCTTCCTCCAGCAGATGCTGGAGACTCAGAGAGCCCAGGCCGAGGCTCAGCAGAGGCAGACAGACGCGATGCGTCAGGGCATGGAGGATGCCCATCAGTTGGCCCTTGCAGCCGTGGAGCAGAGGGCTCCGCATCCGGGGACGCGTACTAGGTACGGAGATATCCAGGACTTCAAGAAGCTAGGGCCCCGTGACTTTAGCGGGACCGAGGGTGTGGTCTATGCAGATGATTGGCTCGAGGATATCGAGCGGCAGATGAGGGCCTCCCGCCTGGCAGACGACCTGAAGGTCGAGACGGTAGGTTTGCAGTTGCTAGACATTGCACGCATCTGGTTCAGAAACGAGCCAGCCCTAGCTGGAGAGGGCCATACTTGGGCAGAGTTCAAGCTCCTCTTCAAGGAGAAGTTCTTTTTCCCCACGGACAAGATCGACCTGGTGCGACAGTTCCAGGATCTGCAGCAGGACAGTTTATCTGTGGAGGAGTACGTCGCGGAGTTCGGCCGTCTGAGCCGATACACAGAGTATATGGTTCGAGACCCGAAGATCAGGGCAAGCCGTTTCAGGGAGGGGCTGACTTGGGATATCAAGATCCTCATTCCCTCCTTCTATGAGACTTATACCCAGATCTACGCGAAGGCCCGCAAGGTAGAGCGGGAGTGGGGCTTGAAGCCCAAGAGGGAGCGTGATCTTTTCTCGGGGGCTATTAGCAGCGCGGGGGCTGCTAAGCGCCCTCAGCTTCAGTATCGTTCTTTCCAGCATCACCAGCCGCAGGTTCAGGCCAGAGCACCGGTTCAGCAGCAGGTGCAGCACACTCAGCAGAGACAGGCACATCATGGGGCTCCTTGCGGCTTCTGCAAGAAGCCTGGTCACATCTGGGAGGTCTGTCGGAAGAGGCTGGGCTTGTGCCTCTATTGCGGGGAGGCTGGACATCAGTTGAGAGATTGTCCTGCGAACCCTCGCAGGGTAGCCCGTGGAGCGGTAGCAGCTCAGGGGGCACCGACGAGAGTACCTACAGTACAGCCGAGGGGTCCACTTCTGACCCAGCAGCAGCGGTTTGTTCAGCACCACCAGCAGCGGGGTAGTCAGGGTAGAGCCTTTGCTCTTGCAGCCGAGGAGATGGAGCCTATTGAGGATGTTGTTGCAGGTTCTATTATGCTCGATTCTTTTCCAGCTTTAGCCTTGTTTGATTCTGGTGCTACGCACAGTTTTGTGTCTGTTTCTTTTGCTCTTAGGTACAATATCATTGCTGAGTATCTTGGTAGGACTTGCAAGATTATGACTGGGAATGGCATCATCCTAGTTAATAATGTTTGTAAGGGGCGGAGAGTTTCTTTGAGAGGCCGGGAGCTGAGTGCGTGTTTGCTCGTAATGCCACTTCCGAGCTACGATGTGGTACTCGGTATGGACTAGTTGAGCATGCACCACGCTAGCATCGACTGCAGAGGGGGCAGGATTCTGTTTAGGCCACCGGAAGAGCCGGAGTATGAGTTTACCAGGGGTGCAGCGGAGCAGGGAGATGGATTCTGCGGAGCGTTGTTGGCGGGGCCGGTGTTGCCACATCCACTTATTGCTGAGTTCTTGGATGTCTTTCCCGAGGAGCTGCCCGGAATGCCGCCAGATCGTGATGTTGAGTTTTCTATAGACCTAGTGCCGGACACTGAGCCTATCTTCCAGCACATCTATAGAATCAACAACAGTGAGTTAGCGGAGCTGAAGAAACAGGTCGACGAGCTGGAGGACAAGGGCTTTATTCGATCTAGTTCTTTACCTTGGAGTGTGCCAGTTTTTTTCGTCTCCAAGAAGGATGGTACGGTACGTCTGTGCATTGATTACAGGGCTCAACAACCTTACCATCAAGAACAAGTATCCTTTGCCAAGGATTGATGACTTGTTCGACCAATTAAGCGGGGCGAGGGTGTTCTCGAAGATCGACTTGCGTACCGGGTACCATCAGCTGAAGGTGAAGCGGGATGACATTCCGAAGACTGCCTTTCGGACTCGCTATGGCCAGTATGAGTATACCATCATGCCGTTTGGGTTGACCAACGCCCCGGCGGTATTCATAAACTTGATGAACAAGGTATTTCATCAGTACCTTGACAAGTTCGTAGTGGTCTTCATTGATGACATTCTCATCTATTCGAAGACACCAGAGGAGCACGAGGAGCACCTGAGGATTGTGCTGGACACTCTCAGACGGGAGCAGCTGTATGGAAAGCTGTCCAAGTGCGAGTTCTTCTTGGATCGCGTGGAGTTCCTAGGCCATGTTGTCTCTGGCGAGGGGATTTCAGTGGATCCGAAGAAGATTTCTGCAGTGGAGTCCTAGTCTACTCTGAGCTCAGTAGCAGAGGTTCAGAGTTTTCTGGGTCTGGCAGGTTATTACCGGAGGTTCGTGCGGGACTTTTCCAGGATTGCCCAGCCGATGACCCGCCTTACCAGGAAGGACGAGGAGTTTATTTGGTCCGAGGAGTGTCAGGCCGCCTTCGAGGAGCTGAAGGCGAGGTTGACTACAGCTCCTATCTTGACGCTACCATCTGGATCTGGTGGTTATACGATCTACAGTGATGGTTCAGGACGGGGTTTGGGTTGTGTACTTCAGCAGCACGGGAAGGTGATTGCCTATGCATCTAGGCAGTTACGTCCTCATGAGAGGAACTACCCTACCCACGATCTGGAGCTGGCAGCGGTCATCTTTGCTTTGAAGCCGTGGAAACACTATCTGTACGGAGAGCGAGTTTAGATCTATACTGATCACAAGAGCTTGAAGTACGTGTTTACTCAGAAGGAGCTGAATATGAGGCAAAGGCGATGGTTAGAGCTGATGAAGGATTTTGATATATCCTTACAGTACCATCCGGGGAAGGCCAACGTGGTCGTGGATGCTTTGAGCAGGTATCCCGTGGCCATGTGTTTGACGATGGATCGTCACCTTCTGGCAGATTTGGAGAGCTTGGGCATAGAGGTGATAGTTCCAGGGTTCGAGGCACAGATGTGGGGTCTTCAGGTGCAGTCAGAGCTGATGGACAGAGTCAGGGCAGCTCAGTTAGAGGATGAGGCTCTGAGAGTCATCAGGGAGCAGGTCCAGACAGGACTGTTGGATGAGTTCTCTATAGCGGGGGATGGGTCGTTGAGGTATGGTACCAGATTGTGCGTGCCGAGCGGAGGACTTCGTGAGGAGGTTCTTCAGGAGGCGCACCGTTCTCAGTACTCTATGCATCCAGGAGCCAACAAAATGTATAGAGACTTGAGGCAACATGTTTGATAGTATGGCATAAAACGTGAGGTGGCTCAGTTCGTTTCGATATGCTTGGTGTGCCAGCAGGTGAAGGCCGGGAGGCAGAGACCCGGTGGATTGCTCCAGCCACTACCCATTCCTGAGTGGAAGTGGGAGCATATCACTATGGACTTTGTATCTGGGCTTTCGCGCTCTCCAGGAGGGAAGGATGCGATTTGGGTCATTGTTGATCGATTGACCAAATCGGCCCACTTTTTGCCTTTCAAAGTGGGTTTGTCGACGGAGAGGTTGGCCGAGATGTACGTGCGGCAGATAGTCCGATTGCACGGGGTTCCAGTAAGTATAGTCTCGGATCGGGACTGTCGATTCACTTCCTACTACTGGAGGAGTTTGCAGCTTAGCTTGGGCACATCGCTCAAGTTCAGTACCGCATACCACCCCCAGACAGACGGGCAGTCGGAGAGGACGATTCAGACCCTCGAGGATATGCTGCGTACCTGTGTCTTGGACTTCGGGAGATCTTGGGAGGACCACCTTCACTTGGTAGAGTTTGCTTACAACAACAGCTACTAAGCCAGTATAGAGATGTCACCTTTCGAGGCTCTATACGGACGGAGGTGTCATACTTCCTTGTCTTGGGATGATGTCGGCGAGAGGGTTTTGCTTGGCCCTGAGATGGTAGTGGATGCTGCAGAGAAGGTCAGGGTTATCAGAGATCGACTTCGGGTGGCGCAGGATAGGCAGCGGCATTGGATCGATAGCCACCGGAGGCCGTTGGAGTTTGAGGTATAGTATAGATTTTCTAGTATTTGAGTCTGATTGTGATTGTTTTAGATCAAGCTCTAAGTCTTGTGTTTTTGTTCTAGGTTGGTGATCTTATGTTTCTGCAGATTTCTCCGACGCGTGGTACGATTCGTTTTGGTGGCGGCGGGAAGCTTAGTCCATGATACATCGGACCATTCCGTATCTTGGGCAGGGTCGGTGCAGTGGCTTACTGACTGGAGTTATCGTCTGCACTAGAGGGAGTGCACTGCGTGTTCCACGTGTCGCAGCTGAGACGGTACGTGGCAGATCCCAGTCACGTCTTGGACCACTCCGAGATCGAAGTGGGACCGACACTTAGCTATCTAGAGAAGCCGGTTGAGATCTTGGACCGAAGAAAGAAGGTGCTTCGGAACCAGGTTATTCCCTTGGTTCGCGTTGCATGGAGACACCACTTTCCAGGTGAGTCTACCTGGGAGAGGGAGGACGACATGCGGGAGCGATTCCCATATCTCTTCGAGCCTTGAGGTAAATTCTATCTGTCACGACCCGATCCCAAATAATTGGGTCGAACCGGATCATGCCCAGCCTGCACCGTTGTTGAGACGGCGGCAGTAAGCTGTATCACTCATGCAGGTAAATAAACAACACAGTCTAATTGTCACAACTTTAATAATTCGAATAGTTTAAAAAAAAACTTTTTATAATAAAATGAAAGATACATCTGTAATACACTGTTTTCCACAACATCATGAATTATAAAAGAAGAATAAAAATCTAGGCATCCAGCTCATCAGCCTCGAGATCATCGTCCTCTAGTTGGAATCTCAGGAAAAATACCGTGGAACAAAGCATCATCAACGATACCTAAAATGTTGGGTCCCCAGTCAGGAGGGAGCAAAGTACAATTACGAATATCCAATAATTCAAATAATAATTTGAAATTTGCAATGTTAAACAATTTGAAATACTTTAACAATATTTTTCAACAATTCTACAATTGAAAACAATGTGATTTGAGTAGGTAACGAACTATGACCGGCTTGGGATGATTCAATTATATCCTAATGATACGGTCCGGCCTATCCTCGTGTATAGGAGGAATCAGCTCGCACAATCAATGATGCAATATAGGGGTATTGGTCATAGACGCTACACTACTCCCCCAATATCCCGAGTCAATCAGATTCAATCAATGAGTCAATATTCGAACTCTAGGAGAGAGTTCCGTGTAGCAATGTGGTTTAAAATTGCAATAAAACAATTACTAGATAAAATTACCAAATAGACATAACTGCACTTGCCTTTGTTATTGTGACTGGATCGAGAGTCTGTACCGGGGAACTAGGTCAAACACTTCCTCGAAATCCTACATTTGAGATTCCAGACTTAGAAACAATATTCAACCCATATCTAGATGTGCTAGTTACAATCTCTAGTTTTTTTCCTAATCAATTTTAAATTGTATTAAACTACAGCTAACGATTACGTCGCAACTACGTGCGTTGATTAAACCGATTAATTGGATTATTTGGAAAACACACGAGAATCAATTACAATTTGGAAAACTTTGTGTTTTGTAATATATTTATAAAAATACAGTTTTCTTTTAGTGATAAACCGTGAACTAGTTATTTACTAATATTTTATCCATTTTAATTAGTTCTTAATTAATCAGTAAATCGCGCTCTAATCTACGATTATGCGACTAATCAAAAACCACCCAAATTACATCCACCAGAAAAAGAAAAATATAAAATAAACTACGCTACACAATACAGTGGCACAGCTAATGGTCCTAGGGTGGGCTTATGCCCTGTACAATTTTCTTTTACATTAAATAAGAGAAAATGACTGAAATAAATAATTAAAGTGCAAGAATTAAATATTTAATTATAAATAGCCTAAATGTTAAATAAAATAATTGAAAATGAAACTAAGAGTCTCAGACTCGGTCCATTCCTCAAACTTCGGCTAATACCACAACGTCCGGTCGGACCGGTGCGTTTGCATTTCGCCGGGGCCCACAGACCGGTACGATCGTCGCCCGAAAAAATCAGTTTAGAAATTCATTTTCGAAAGCCAATTTTGAAATCAATATAAATATAGTTTTTGTAAAAAAATTTGGGCAGCACTTCCTCTATTTTTGGGACAAACCCAAAACTGGAAAGTGCGCCAACAAATTCCTGCAAATATTTTCCAACCCAAAATAGTCCACAGAAATATCCACCAAAATAATTTCCAATACCACAGAAATAATTCCAACACCACCGAATAATTCTCGAAATATTCGGGAATCCATAATCCATCCAAATCACACCAACCCAGCAAGTAAAACACAGAAAATTAATCTAACGCAGCTAAACGAAAATATATAACGCAGCTAACCGGATTCCCGAGAGGGAACCGGGGGACCGATCTATCATCATCGACTCTACGGGGACGAACTACTGTGACTATCCAGAAATTACCAGTTTTCGTTGGCGGGGAGCCGCGGGAAAAATCTCGGGAAAGAAATCCGAACTAAGTCGGCAGCAGGTCGAAGTTCCGAACAGCGACGAGAGTCCACGGACAGCGGGAACGCCGGCAGGGACAGCAAGGACCGCGGGAAGGGCGCTGGACAGCGCAGCGGAGCACGCTGACGCGGCGGAACGCGGACAGCGCAGCGGGGTCGGGGTTCTGCCGGCGGGGGATCGCCGGGCTGACTGCGGCGGAGGAAGCCACGCGCACTGGACGGGGGAAGGCGCCGAGGGGCAAAGGGGGCCGCAGATCTGGACGGCGGGGAGAGCGCCGACGCTCGGCCAGAGGGTGGCGCGCCGGAGGCGGATCCGCGGGGACAGCGCGGGGCGGACGGCAGAAACTTCGCCGGAAGGGCGGACCGCGGGAACGGGGTGCTGCCCGAGAGGAAGTCGGGGCGGGGGTCCGCGCTCTGGACGGGGGAGGCGCCGGCGGATCTGGCCGGAAAGGGGGCGCACGAACGGGGCAGCGTGCCGGAGATGGTCGGGGTTGCGGGTCCCGGTCGGGGCCGGGAACACGGCCAGAAGGTCGGGGCCGAGAGGGGGTGGCGCGAGGGGGAGCTCGCGGAGGCGGGCGGCGCTGGAGCGCAGAGGGGGCGCTGGTTGGCGCGAACCCGCGGGGAGCGGCGGCCGAGAAGTCGCCGGAGGGGCGCGCTCTCGCGGGGAACGGTGCGGACGGGGCTAGGGTGGCCGAGAACGGGCGGTCGGAGCAGCCGAGAAAGAGTCGGCCGGACGCTCGGGGAGGACGGCCGCGGGCAGGGGTTAGGTGAGAAGTGGGTTTTCTGTGATGGGAAGAGGAGAAGCTTCTCCTCTGATGAATTTGTGAGTAATAGGAAAGAGATGGGAGTGAGTTTAAGAGAGTGGGGAATGAGAGAAGGAGTGGGGCAACTATCCTTCTGCAGTAGGAGAACGTGGGGGTTATTAATGGGAAGAGTAGTGGGTGACGTTTGGAAAATGAATGGAGGAGAGTGGGGGAATATTAAGGGAGAGTTATAAGAGGGGGAAAGTGGAAGAGTTGGGTTGTAACGTTACAAAACGTGTGGAAGAGGAACAAGTCCCCACTCCCAACCGCCAAGACCAAGTATTATTATATATTTTTTTTCTTAAAGATTAAACTAAAATCTGAATTTAGAATTAGAAAGAAAAGGTTTGGGCTCAGGCCTGGATCTGGGCTCGGACTCGGGTCTGGGTCCGAAATAAAAATCCAAGTTATAATAATTATTTTCGAAATTCTTTCCATCTAAAAATATTTAATTAATTATAATAATAATTTTGAAAACGTTAATTAATGAAAACGCTAATTAATAATAAAAACTCTATTAAATAAATTAATACGAAGATGATGGGTTTCACACTATCTTTTTCTTTCCTTGTTCAATTCATGATTGCTGTGTTAGTTCTCATTCAATTTCGAGGACAAAATTTTTTAAGGAGGGTAGATTTGTCACCCCCAGTTTTCGAATTAGGGATATTTTTGTCATTTTTCAAGTTTTATAATTTTTAGGAATTTTATTTGATTTTATATGATTTTTAGGGATTTATTTGATTTAGTTTGAATTTTATCCAATTCGGACTTAAGTTGGAGACCCGGGTAGCCTGGACACTAGTGGGACCCACATACTAGCTGAGCTTGGCCCACATACCATTCTAACTAGGCTAGAAACTATAAACCCTACTTCCATGGCTTAATTAGTCATTTTAGAGGCTTAATTGGTTAATTAGAAACAAACCGAACCAAACCGAAACAAACCGAACCCAAACTAAGTCTATTGGGATTGGGGGCTTATTGGATCACCACCCAAACCCAATAACCCACCCCACCATGGCCGGCCACAAGGTGAGCACCCCCCCTTTGCTTCTCCACAAAGTAAACACTCTCTCTCTCTCTCTCAAATTCAATTTCTTTCAAAGCTTTCCTTCTTCCTCCAAGCAACCAAATTTAGGTATGCATTTAATTCCTATTTAATTCCTCTATTTCATTTATGGCTTTCACAATAATTGTAGAGGAGATGATTCTCCACACTTTGCCCCTGGAATTTGTAGGTTTTCCTAGAAATCTAGGTTAGGGATTAATTTGGGATTTTCTAATTAGAGTGGTATATATATATATATATATATATATATATATATATATATATATATATATATATATATATATATATATATAAAATATGTGTGTGTGTGTGTGTGTGTGTGTGTGTGTGTGTGTGTGTGTATGTATATATGTGTATATATAATTATATGTATTTGTGTGTATGTAGAGAGTGGGGGTATTGGTGTCATGAGATGGTGGAGGTGTGAGAGAGTGAGGGTGTGTTTGAGAGAGTGTGTGGTTGTGTGTGTGTATATATATATATATATATATATATATATATATATATATATATATATATATATATATATATATATATATATATATATATATATATATATATATATATGGCAGCAGCTGCAGTAGCAGTCCCCCCCCCTATTTAGCCCCTTTAAGTCCCCTTTTACCCCCCTTAAACCCCCCATATATATATATATATATATATATATATATAAATATATATATATATATATATATATATATATATATATATATATATATATATATATATATATATATATATATATATATATATATAGAGAGAGAGAGAGAGAGAGAGAGAGAGAGAGAGAGAGATGTATATATATATATATATAGAAGGATATATATAGAGAATAGAGGAAGAGAATGATAAGAAGAAATAGAAGAAGTTATATATATATATATATATATATATATATATATATATATATATATATATATATATATATATATATATATATATATATATATATATATATATAGAAGGATATATATAGAGAATAGAGGAAGAGAATTATAAGAAGAAATAGAAGAAGTTAGAAGAAGTTTAGAAGAAGTTTAAAAGAAGAATAGGAAGAAGAAATTAGAAGGAAGAGTAAGAAGAAGTTAGGAAGAGAAAGAATAGGAAAGTATGAGGGAAAGGAGATTTGGAATGAGAGGAAGAGTTAGAAGAAGAAGGATTAGGAGAATAGGAATTAAGGAAGGAGAATTAGAAGAATAGGATTTAGAAGGAGAATGAGAAGTAGAAGTGTTGGAATACAATTTAGAGGATTTTGAGTTAGAGGGTGAAACGGAGCTCCGAGTGTCGGAATGAGATGAAACTTGGGGGAGACCTAGAATACATGAATTAGATTTTGCGGGTAGGCTCCCGAGTTGAAATCGGGATTGTAGGGCGCCGGTATCGCGCCGTACCATTGCGTATCTTGAAATATTTAAGATATCGGCAATGGACCGTAAGATGGACTAGACGTCCACTTTACCCAGGTATCTTGGTAGGTAACATATGTATAGGCTAGTATCCTACTACCATAGGGAGGACGGGTCAAAATACCGAGCGTAGATAGGCTAACTTGATATTCACCTAGACTAGAAATTTACCTTAGAAAAGGGTAAATTAGGATATTGGCCTACGGCCAAGATTTGAGTTTCGAAGTCCAAGATGGACTTGGATATGGGTTGTAGAGGTTGGTAATGATTAAAAATAGTCGCCTAGACCTAGTCTTGACCTAGGTTGACCACGGTTGACTTTTTAGACTAAAAGTCAACTATGAGTCAACACTTTACCCAATTTAGTCCCAAATTCTATTAAACTTGGGCAGTTGACCAAAAGTCAACTATTAGTCACCATTGACCTAGGATTGACCTAGAGTTGACCAGAGTTGACCAGTTGACCAAAAGTCAACTGTAAGTCAACCGTTGACTTAAATCGACCTAGATTAATTCCGTTTGACTTGCATTGACCCAGTTTGACCTAGCTAGGCCTAAAATGACTTAGATCGACCATGTACAATCTAGTTTGACCTTGTTTGACCTAGATTGACTTAGTTTGCCGTGTCTTGACCTAGAATGACTTAAATAAGGTTTAATTTGATTTGACTTTACTTCCTAAACATAGTATTGATACGTCTTGTTCTCTATAGGTCCTCGAGACGCTGCTTTGGATCCCGTTGACATATCTTATCATATTGCAGGCGAGTACATTCTCTGACACTTTTCTAATTTACGATGATTGTTATAATTCATGTAATTAGTGTAGATATGCTTGTTCTCGACACATTGGTCACACGGATTGGTATTCATGGATCCCGACATGAGATGTTATTCCTCATTATCTTGGTATATATTGTGCAAGCCCCTTGTAGTTCTTGTGCAGTATATGGACATCGATTCTCGAGGAGACTTGCTCCCTTCTCATAGAATCCCGTGTCATAACGTGTCTTGCTTGGATCCACTCTACCAGTCGGGAACGGAAAGTACTAGTGTAGATGTGTGGTCATTATCCGTCTTGTTTATTCTTGTAGATCTTGAATGCTACCAATCCTACACTCCACGTAGGATTGGTTGATCAGTAGACCTTGTGCAGACCCAAGCCGGCCACATATTGTAGCTAGTACTCACACACTAAGATATATGATTCTTGATTCTTGTACATGCCATGATCAGTTTACTTGCCTTGTTCTAGCTCTAGATTTACAGCTTACCTTGCCATGATACTCACATGTACATTCCATGATTTTCTTGTATATACTCTCTATTTACAGTCTTATAGCTTTTGTCATATCTTGTGAACTATTGTTAGTTGATTGTACTCGTTCCATCCTGACTGGATATGTTGACAAAATATTACAGATGCTGATGAGGGGGATTGCAGTACCTACTACGGTCCGGATGACGTAGTGGGCTTAGACTTGGAGACTTTGGTCCAGCAGGGCTTAGCTCCGCCTGACGAGACTTTACCTATTGCTTAGTTAGAGTAGATCTTTTGTACTGGACCTTGTCTCCAGCTACTTTTGAGACTGTTATTATTATGGATTGTATTAGAGACTTGGACTTGGACTTGTATATTCTTTGTGTTGGACTTGACAGGTTATATTTTATCGTCTTGTTGTCTTTATCTTTCAGTCTTTACTTTATCATCTTAGAATTGTGATTGAGCACTCATATATATTCATTGCTTATCCTCCGATCGGAGTTGACCATATTCTCGACAGGTTTTTGATATATATATAAACTGTTGTTAGAGTAGAAAACCTACAGCGTTCCACGCCGTTTTTACGGTGAGGGCTGGGCGTTGTCACGTGCACGTGCCCTTATAGCGGGTACAGGTCGTGACAGGAACTGCCTCCCCGGCATACTCATCCTCCTGAGGGACACCCTGACCACCATCAGCAGGCTGATGATCAAGGTTGGGAGCTACTTCATGTACTGGCTCCCCCATAACTGGATCCTCTACGATGTCCTCTGGAAACTGCTCGAAGCGAAATGACTCTAACTCAGGCAATTCCTCAGCCTCAGAAGGCGTCTCGGAATCCTGAGTGTTGGTCATGGTCTGATCCTCGACGAATACTACGTCCCTGCTTCTGTAGAGCTTTCTTCCCACCGGGTCGTAGAGTCTATAGCCAAACTCATCCCGGCCATAGCCGACAAAGACGCATCGCCTCGTCTTCGGCTCAAGTTTGGTCCTCTCGTCCTTCGGTACATGTACGACGGTCTTACAGCCAAACACTCGCAGGTGATTGTATGACGGCTCTTTGCCGTACCATACTTTGTCAGGCACATCACCCTGCAAAGGAGCACTAGGAGACAAATTAATAACATAAGCAGCTGTGAGAAGAGCCTCACCCCAATAACTGCCCGGCAAGTTTGCTTCTGACAGCAAACACCGTACCCTTTCCATCAGCGTCCTGTTCATGCGCTCCGCTACACCATTGAGCTGAGGTGTCTTGGGCGGAGTCTTCTGGTGTCGTATCCCCTGCTCTCTGCAATACGCATCAAAGGGACCGATGTATTCGCTGCCATTGTCGGACCGAACACATAATAACTTCTTGCCCGTCTCTCTTTCAACAGAGGCCTGAAACTCTTTAAAAGTAGGCAGCACCTGATCCTTGGTCTTTAAGGCATAGACCCAAACCTTCCTGGAACAGTCATCAATAAAAGTTACAAAGTAAGATGCACCACCAATAGATTTTACCTTCATAGGACCGCAGACATCCGAGTGAATTAACTTGAGCAACGCCGGCTTCCTTGAACTTGGGTGACTTTGGAAAGACACCCTATTTTGCTTCCCAGCTAAGCAGTGCGTGCAATTCTCCAACTTTGTAGACTTGAGCCCTGGAATCACCTTCCTGTTCACCAAGTAGCTCATCCCCTTCTCGTTGATATGGCCGAGCCGTCTGTGCCACAACTCGGTAGACGCATCACTAACTGCGTTCACCTCTTGTGCCCCCTGTGCGCTCCCCTCCATATAGTAGAGACCGGACTTCTTGCTTCCTCTGGCAATTACCATCGATCCCCTTGAAAGCTTCCACTGACTATTCCCGAAGAGACCGAAGAATCCCTCGTCATCCAACCTTCCAACCGATACCAGGTTGAAACGGATATCAGGGACATGACGAACATCTTTGAGAACAAGAACCGTTCATTCTCAAATGCACATCTCCAACGACAACCGCCTTCGACACATCTCCATTGCCCATCTTCAACACTCCACAGTCGCCTGTTGTATAAGTGGCAAATAGTGCCCTGTTGTGAGATACATGTGCTGAAGCCCCTGAGTCCACCAGCCAAGAATTATCATCGCAGGCGAGGTTTGTGATAACCTCATCACCTACGACGATCACATCGCCTCCATACATCGAGGCCGCCGCTGTAGTATTCTCTTCTTGCTTCCCCTTGTCGCCCTTCTTCTCTCTCTTCCAAGCGAAACAATTTCGCTTGATGTGGCCCTTCTTACCACAATGGTAACACTCTGAGTCCTCGTAACGACCCTTGGACTTCCCCCTGCTCTTGTCTCTGCCACCACCTGGATCCCTGCTTTTGCCCCTGATCCGCGGCTCTCTGAAACCAATGCCTCTGAGTGATGGGATGTAGATGAAGTGCCCAGAGAACGTCTCCGTATCTCTTCATTCAGCACCCCGCTCTTGGCAAACTCCAGACTGACCACACCCTCTGGAGCAAAAGCGATCATAGATACTCGTACGGTCTCCCACGAGTCTGGCAATGTACACAGCAGCCATAGTCCCTGAACTTCGTCGTCGAACTTGACTCCCATTGAAGACAGCTGGTCAACCACGCCCTGGAAATCACTCAAGTGATCCGTAATAGACGCCTCATCTTTGTACCGCAGACCCATCATCGTCCGGATCAGGAACAACTTGTTTACCCCGGTCTTCTTCGCGTACAGAGATTCCAGCTTATTCCATAACGTCTTCGCGTACTCAATATTGGCAACGTGGTTGTACACATTTTCGTCAACGAATTGCCTGATGTATCCGCACACCTGTACATGCTCGAATTTCCAGTCCTCCTCGGATTTATCATTGGGCTTCTCGGATGCAAATACGGGCAGATGCAGCTTCTTGACGAACAGCAAATCTTTCATCTTGCTCCGCCAATAGTGATAGTTGGTGTCGTTCAGGTTCACCATGCGCACCAGCTTCGCGTCCATCTCTCCTTTCTAGTTTCTGTCAACTCCTGACACCTTTCTGAATTCCAGAACCTGGCTCTGATACCACTCTGTTGGAAAAGAAATGCGGAAACCTTTCCCCAAACCGGAGAGTACCTGCGAGAGGACCGAGCAATACAACGCACGAACCCAAAAAAAACCACACAAAACAAACCACGCAGACACAAAGAATTTTTGACGTGGAAAACCCTTACGGGAAAAACCACGGGACGATTGGAGTCCAACCCTGAGAAGCCTCCACTAATGGAATAGAAGAATTACACCCTCTACAAACTCCTCCCGATCTAAATCGGATCCCCACAACACTTAGAAGCAAGAACAATGATTATAAGGCTACGAAGAGCGAGAACGACGAGTAGAGATTACCCGAACGCGATCTCCTTCGAAAACGACCTTCAATCCTCCGTCTTCTCTTCCAAAGTTGCAATGGCACTCTTGCCTCTTTCCTCTCTCTTTTCTTGATTGTGTGCTACAATTGTGTTACCTATGATTAGGGTTTGGAAATTCCAACTTAACTCCTTAATCCCGCAACAAACCTGGACCGTTTGATTAGATCCAATGGTGAAAATTTACCCCAGATTTTTGCTCAGCCTCGACGACACAGAGTTCGGCCAGAACTCTGTGTCGGGCAACCAGAACTGTCCAGCAACATTCTGGAACAGCCAGACCGAGTTCGGCCAGAACTCGGCCTGGGACCGAGTTCGGCCCGAACTCGGTGGCTCCAGTCCAGAAACCCCCTCTTGTTAGCAGCAGCAACAACAACTCCTCGTTGCCTACTTCCCGAGCTTTTTCGACATCGAACGGCGCTCGTCGCACTCCGGGATCTTCTCCACATAGTTTGGGAATCCCACCCACTCCAACAAACTCGCGAGCTCAAACGAGCCGAATACTTCTAAGTTTGAGTTTGGCTCGTTTATTAAACAAGCTCGAAAATAAAGCTTGGGCTCAACTTGTTTACTAAACGAACCGAGCTCAAACGAGCCTTTATCGATCCGAGCTTCTAGCAGCTCGCGAACGACTGGGCTCATTTATAGTCCTAGTTGATACTTCGATAACTATATTTTAAAGAAAGTAGCTTTAAAATAATAAGATATTTGGGTAAAGATTTTTTAGTAGAAAAACTACTAAAACTATCAACAAACCGAATGTGAAATAATAAATAAAATAAACTAGTACTTATGTAAAAAAAAGTAAAATCAGCATAATAATTTCTAAAAATAACTCCCTTCCCTCCAAAAGGATCCAAAAAAAGAAATCGATAGCAAAAAAAATCAAAATCATTCTTTACCAAACACATTCATTCGTTGGGCGTTTAATTATCGTTATTTTTCATAAAAAATAATTATTTTCTATAAAAATTAATATTTTTCTGGACAAGTTTTATTTTCAATTATTTCGGAAAAAAAAATGATAAATTTTTGAAAAATAATTATATGAAGGATAAATGTTATCAAACACTACATTATTGTTCTTAAAACTAAAGTAATCAAACGCATATCCTCTTCTTAATTTATTCTTCAAAAAATAAGATAAAACTTTTCCGGTAATTGGCGATGAAATAAAACAACAGAATAAACGCACACTAATTTTCAGGATTTAGAGGGGTATACTGCAAAAGGAGACAGCGTGAACAATTGCGCGGAAGGATGGCGCAATTGATGATCAGAACGACTAATATTTTTTAAAGTTTTGGGACCACGTGGGAAATTGAGTTCGGGAAACTTCTGGCAGCAGCACATTTGGGCCCACGTGGGAAATTGAGTTGTCCAAATATAAGAACTTTTGTCTGGCAAGATTTTTTTGGGAATTTTTTTTTATAAAATACTTCCAAGAAATATCTTGACAAACGATTTATTACTTTTATTTTTTAAAAATTCAGTTCTTAGAACAACTTAAAAAAAACAGGTTAGCAGGACTTTTTTTTGTTGCTAATTAGCGTTTATATTATAGATTATATATCAACTTAGAGTTTAAATTATGGCATGTTCAATTGAAAATTTTCTATCATACATTATTATTTTTGATTTTTTTTTTCATATTATTTCATTAGCATGAGTACAAAAGAGAATATAATAGAAAAAAGAAAGAAAATTCATAGTCCAAAATTTTCAATTGGACATGTTAATACTTGAACTCTAAACTAATCTAAATGCTAATAGTCTTTTTTTTCTCCTCACAAAATATAGTTCTTCCGTTACCGCTCAACAATATGCTATCAGGTTTTTTTTAGACAAATGATAGGTTTAAGGAGATCACTGCCAAATTCAACTAATATAAAAGTAGTGTTCGGACACACGCATGTGCAACACAATTTTTTATATTGAGAAAATTTGAGTGACACTCCACTTTTTTAAGCTTATTTAATGTGCACCCTAAAAGTTTACATGAATGTATAACACCCCCCACTTTTGACGGTTTCAGTCCAAAACGAACGGTCAACCCCTTTGACCAATTTTTTTGGACAAAAATACCCCATGTCTGTTGTCCTCTTCCCCGCGTCAACTATCCGTCTCCCCCGCCGTGCTCGGCCCCCCTCCACGGCGTCGCCGCACCCCCCTCCCCGACCTCGCCGCCATGGCGACTCGAATCGCCGTATCGAGAATCGCTCGACGCCGCCGGTGCGCGCCCCTCCCCGGCGTCTCGCCTCGCCGGCGTTTCGTCTCCGCTCTCCGTCGTCGGCGGAGGAGGGACGGGGAACTCGTTCGCCGCTGTATCAGTCGGCAGGACGGCTCTCCTTTTCCGCCAGCCGAGTTTTGGTACCTTTCTTTCCCGCCAGTTCCACTCCACGGCTCCTTCCCAATCCAGCCACGGAGGCTATATGTCACGACCCGCTACCCAAATTGTTGGGCCGAGCCGAGCCATGTCCAGCCTACGCTTGGTTAAAGCGTAGTAAGCTGTTCTAAGAATAGACAATAAAAGATCTAAGCTGCTAACAGTTCTAATATCACATTTAAAAGGTTCATCACAACACAACATCTATAAGCGAAAGTAAAATAAGTACAGACTTAATAATACACTTCCAAAGTATCAAACTGGAGACAAAGTCCAGTGACTACAAGATATAGTCTAAACAGTTCAATAACTAAGCCAAAAATAATCTAAGCAAGACTACCAAGCGAGGTTCCCTGCAGGGACTTCCTCGGGAGCAAAAGCCTGGTCCTCTGTAGTGGGTCCATAGAAAAGATCACAGAGAAAATTTTCCTCCGAAAGTATGCCTACAACGTTATCCTGTCAGGACGGAAGCAAGTACTGATTCTACAAACTAAACATACTGAGCATGGAATGAAAAGAGATGTAGTAAATAAGAATCGTGTCATATCTCATGTCGTATCACAATCATGTCATATCACAAATCTATCATGTAAAGGATACATTTCATCATGGCAATATATGTTTGTTTTAAAGTTTAAAACTGTAGCATGTACGTGATCGATCAATAGGTAAATAGGATGTACAGTGGTACATATCAATTTTCTGAAGTGTACATACGTACACTTAACGGCATCGGTGTATATCCATACACAAACGCGGGATCAGACATACGACAAAGTTGTATATAGAGTGTAACAGTGCACGGTAAATACATACGGAGAAGGGGGCATGATCACGTACTCTACTAACAGTTTTTCTATAACCCAGATTCTAACATGTGAGAGATACGAGAACAGTTTAAAACATGTGAAAGATACCGGGAGCAGTATAAGCATGGTAGGCACTGAGAGCAGTATAAAACATGTGGAAGGTCCTGAGTGCAGTATAATTAAAGCATGTTAAAGATCCTGGGAGCAGTATAATTAAAGCATGTGAAACATACGCTAGATATATAGAAACCTGTAAGATACGATTTTCAGTTTAAATCACTGTATTAACATGGTTCATACGTAATTCATTATCATATACAGTAAAATAGAGTTTGTAGGGGTACTCGCCTCGAGCAAGGCAAGAATACGAGTATGAAGATATAGATGTTCGGTGTCCTGTCAAAATGATACACAATCTCAGTCTCTAAACTATGTTCAAGATTTTACACTAGTGGTGTGACACGACTCCTAACTGGACACTAGCTACGCGGTGACCTAGCATAACAGTCCAATGTGGGGTAACGCTATATCTAAACCAACACCGAGGGTTCTTAGAAACACAAGGATTACTTTAGAGTCTCACAAAAACCAAACATATAGATATATACACTAATAATAATAATAATAATAATAATAATAATAATAATAATAATAATAATAATAATAATAATAATAATTTAAGGATGATACACAAGGAAAAATCTACAGATATCGTCGGATGATAAAACAAATATCATCAACGTGTCCAGAATGGTCAAATTAGCTAGGATAGCCTACCCATAAGTCCAATTTGGACACATGGGCAAAATGGTAATTTCGGGTCAAAATGATGTCCGTCGTTGGACACACTTTGTACCGAAAAATGTGTCAGGATAGAAGTCTACAAAACCTAACAAATTATATGTCCACGAATCCAGAATGATGATACGAACCCAACGGTATGTCCAAAATGAAATTCCGATGACCCGATCACAAAATGGTCCGTTGACATGGATATTGGTATCCGATTTGCACGAAAATACGTGTCGAAGCCAAAGTCCACCAAATCTAACAAAGTATATGTCAACGAGTCCAGAATGACGACACAAACTCAACGGTATATCCGGAATTGGATTCCGATAAGCCGATCTCAAAATGACACGTTAACCCGAATATTTGGAATTCAATTTGCACAGAAATGCGTGCCGGAGCCAATATCCTCAAAACTCAGCAAATTATATGTCAACGAGTCCAGAATGATGATACGAACTCAACGGTATATCCGGAATAGGATTCTGATGAGCCGATCTCAAAGTGACACATTGACTCGAACTATGGGACCTGTTTTGTACCGAAATGCGTGCCAGGGCCCACGTCCTCCAAATTAAGCAAACTTTATATGAAATCGTGCCAGAACGACGCCACGAGTCTACTGGTGGTGTCAGAAATTGAATCCGGAGTCCCGGATTCAAAAATAAAATTTTACAAGTACAAAATTAAGAATTCAGACGGCTAACTTTGGCGTCGAATTCGACCAACCAAACGTGCTCACAATGAAACAAAACTTAAGGGGCAGGAAGAGGGTTATATATCACGACCCGCACCCACTGTGAGGGTACGAGAACATAATAGCGCCCAGCCTACGCCGCAGTGTCGGCGGTAGAACGCTGTTCTAGGTCATGAACTATAACTAACATAATATGAATTCTCTCCATAAGGAGGCCAACACAGAGGTACAACTCAATCACAATCTAAGATAGAATGTAGCACGATGAAATAGATAAGAAATCCTCAACTGAGGTACAACAGAAATGATATAACAAAAGTTAACCACTACCAGTCTCAACATCTCTAGAATATACAACTCTGAAAATAAGGACAACAACTAAACATGAAAAAGGAAACAATCTAGACTATCTAAACTATGAAATGGTATCATCCTCAGCAGCTGCCTGAACCTCCCCAGGGGTCCAGGTCGCGAGTGTCATCTAGGCAAGCTCCAAAGTAAGGGGTGCAGGGTTCCTCATCATCCTCTGTAAAATTTTCAACAGGTCCAGTCAGGACGGGAGCGAGCACAATACATCTCACGCAGTTCATATCAAGTTAGGAAATATAAAGCATGCAATAGAGTAAGGTACATGAAATGCTGAAAGGAGAATGTATAAAAAAACAGTAGAGATTTGATAACAAAAAATATCTATATATGATAAGTAAGAACTGTAAGAATCATGTGATTTAGAGTACAATATGGTTATGTAAACGGTCTAGGAAAATGCAATGGTAACTCCATTGTACGTGGATGTACAATAGACATATACAATAGTTATACAATCTTGTACAATAGGATTTGAGTACATAACCAATTCTACTCCCCCTCCCCAATCAATACACAAGGATCTACTCCAGTTACGTTATCTTGTACAATAATGTACAATGTTATACAATGGGTGTACAATATTATACAATAGATGTACAATGTTATACAATAGTTGTACAATGTTATACAATAGTGTACAATGGTCTATCCCTGTAACTCAGGTGATAATGAGAGTACAATATGCACAATGAGTATACAAGGATATGGGTATTCAATAAATACAATATGTAAGTGAAACGCACATCACAATATGTATTTATTGAATACAAGGGGATAACATCCCAAAAGAAGATCCATATAGTACCAATCCATGATAACAACGTGTCAGCATCAAGTACAGTAATCTAGAGCAAGAATGTAAATCCAGACAAGTATGAAACGGTCAGAGAATGTACTCGCCTCGTATCTGAATGTCTGAAGTAAATGTACCGTCCGAGATGAGGTACCTGACCCCTATTTAGAGCAACACAAGTCAAGATGTATACAGAGGGTGATATATGAAATGTACAATGCATCTGCATGCTGTCTAGGTTAAACTAGACCAAAGTCAACACTTGGTCAACTCTGGTCAACTACACTAGTCAAATTAGGTCAACTAGGTCAAGACTGACTCAACAAGTCCGATAAGTCTCACTAGGCCTAACCAAGCCTAGTCTAGCAATCACACACCAATCACAAGGCTATACAAGCCAAACACAAGCCATACATCAAGGCACATTCACATTTAGCTATTTATCATGGATTCATATATATATGTATAGGCTTACATATATATACAACATTGCACATACATTATGTAAATAGAGAGAAGGAAATTAGCATGAAATAGTCTATATGTGTGAACATGGTGGTGAAATGGAAGGCATAGGTTACACTACCTTTATCACACATACATCATATGTACTTGCATTCCTTTCATTAACTATATACAATATTTAGATTATACATACATAAAGGGGAAACTATGGAATGTGTGTGTGTGTCTAAGGGATGTGTATACTAGAGTGTGACAGGAAAATTGAGTGTGTGAGAGAGTGTATAGAGTGTCAATGTGTGTATAACATAGTGTAGGGTGTCAATGTGATATAATCATGTGTGTGTGTGTGATAATGAGCTCTTAAGTGACATGACTATGTATGCTAGAGTGTGTGTGGGTTAATGAGTTCACAGGAAACCCAAGGCAGGGAAACATTGTGCATTAGAGTGTGAATATGTGATTATGTATAATAGAGTGTGTCAATGTTCCAGTTTACATAGAATAGTGTGTGTGCATTATAAAGTGTGTGTGGGTTTTGAAGTAGTGTGTAAAAGAGGGTGATAGGTGAGGGTGTGTCATGTGTTACCACATGACAGTTAGCCAATAGGGTGTGCATATATGTGATCATGTGAGAGTGTGGCCTGGTGTGCTCCTGTGTTCAAGAAAAAGTAGAACCTATGTGACAGAAAATGGAAAGGACAGTGAGCATACATTGAAACCAATTTAACAGTTAACATGTTATGAATGGTATTAGTCCAAATATCTAAAGCTAATTTCAGTTCAAAGGAAATCAACATTTGACAGTAAGAGGGAAAGAAATCTCAGGTTTTTTATAAACTTGGAAATTCCCAGTTTTCAGTTAACAAAACAACAATCTCAGGATAATACAAACTGTGTTTTCATGAACCCAATTCCCAAACAATCTTTTCATGTTTAATCTAACATTCAAAACAATTTCCAATTTCAATCAAAACTCACTTTTGAACAACAATCTCGGTTTTCTTCATCACCAAACTTCAGTTTTCTTCATATATACCAATCTCAGTTTTATCATTAACATTTGAAAGTCAAACCCAATTCGAAAACATACTTTAATCAAATCAAAACTTAATTTCAGTTGGAAAACTAGGATTTAATGACAGAGCCAAATCAGTGTAGTATCAGTCCACATATACATGAATCTTAACATGACAATTTAATCATCAAATCAGTTTTAGAAGGGGATTAAAACCAGAAATTAATTCAAGGACTGTGTTTCAGTTAACTGGGTTCTCAGGAACAGTAGGGGGTCTATGTGTGTGTGTCAACCATTCATCAAGTTCACTAAAGCATGATTTTAAATCTCAGGAAATGAATTCAGTTTATGTTACTGTGTATCAGTACTCAGGTTAGGAATGAACAGTGACAGGAAACATAAAAAAAAACTTATTCATATCAGTTTTAAAAAAAGAACATGAACTATTAACAATTTTAATCCAACACAATGTCTAATTCACATTCACAAACCAAAAACCAAATTCAAATGTAAACATTAAGCTACCATGAGATAATAATATGTGGGAGAATATTTAACAGTGACGAATCATCAATAAAACTGGAATTTAACATGTTTAGGAACTGGGAACAATATTAAGTATCAGAGAATCGAACAAACCCAAATCCGAACTCGAAAACACAATGAAATCCAATACATTGCAAACAAGAGGTTGGTAAAATAAACTACTACACGTGTACGTGTCAACCATGTTGTATCGTGTCCAAAAACAGGACACGAACGTGTCCAAAACCCAAACGAACTCAAACAGTGCAACAGGACAGCAATCATCGTGCACGTGTTCACTGTGTTCGTGGACACGACACGACATGAATTAAGACACGTGCTCGTGCACACGTGTACGCCCACACTAGGGCTACACACTCGTGTCAACACGAGGTGTCTACATGAGGCGTGTCGCGTGTACGAGACACGTATCAGACGCGTGTTCTGTGCGCATCAGTCTCAGTGTACGACCCGTGCGGCCTTGTTTTCTTGTCCGACACGAAACGAGGTGTCGTGAGGCTTTGGGGGAGTGTGCGCAGACACTGCCCCCGTGTCCATGCCAATTTTGGCGTGTCCACGTGCTGTGTGTAGGGCACACGAGACACGTGGTAGCAGGGGAGCCAACCGCGCTCGCGCGCGTGTGTGCACCCGCGTGTACTCGTGTCCCCCGTGTCCCGACACGACACGAAAACTCCATAAGGACACTGGAAATCCATAAGCAATCATAAAACCTATTTTTCCAATCAAATACTTTTCAGAAAATAAAATGAAATGCCCTTTGGGGCATTTCATCAAACACCCACGACCATGGCCTGGTACGTGTCCGATACGGACACGTATTGGACACGAAACCTAACAATGCTTATACCAACAGAGAGAGGACACCTAGGGCTTCCTATTCATGCAAAGAAATAAAAAATCTAAGGAAGGAATAGAAAGTTACCTATATGTGTCCCTTCACAAAGAAAAGCTCCAAAAGTGAGATCTCCTCAAGCTAGCCAATGGCTCCAAATTGTATCAAACCTTAGAATAGCCTACACCAACAGTAGGGGGACACTAATTAGGTTACAATGGAAGAAGTTTCAATGAAAATGGACTAATATTGAATAAACTATGAAGAATTTTCAATGGAGAACAAACCTTTCCTTAGAAAATGGGGGAATGAATAAAGAAGAGGCACAAACTTTGAGAGAGGCTTTATAGCAAGGGGGGATCCCTAGGCTGGCCACCAAGTTAGGGTTAGAGTTTTTGGGGTGAATCCAATGGCTATCAATCCTTCAAGTCTAATCAAGGGCCTACAACCTAGGCTTCACACTAGACTTAATGCAACCTATTTCATTTTAGCTAATCATGACTTAACTCAACTAACCCAATACTAACTATTACTAACCATGGCTAACTAGACTAGGTATGACTAATCTAGGTTAGGGCTAAACATAACACAAGACAATTGATTAAATACTATTTAAATCACACCATTCTAAATAATTATTTTAAATTCCAAATAATATATATTAAATTCAAATATTTCAAAAATGACAAAATACCCTTAAAATAAAAAAATGATAAATGAAATATCCTATTCACATGGCTAGGCTCTAGGGTAGACAATCTCTACGGTTTCACTAGCAAAACACCAAAATCACAAGTCATGATTTTAAATAGTTAAAATTAATTAAAAATCACCAAAAATCATAATATAAAATAAATATCAATAAATAATAATTATAATTTCAAAATTTCAAAATTACCCTCATCTGGAAAACTGGGTGTTACATTATACCAGCTACGCACAAGAACTGGTGGCACGCCAAATGGAGCTGCGACGTCGGAGTTACGAGTCGACGAAGTCGGCTCCACAAAACTGTCCAAAAATAGTACAATTTAAAGTGTCAACTTGGTGGCCGGTTTTGATGTATCAAACGATAAAATTAACAGACGAAACTTGAGGGGAGTGAAGAGCTATATACCGAGATTGTGACGGAGCAAAGAGTGCGGCGATCCAACGGTCGGATTGCCCTGAAAACACGTACAAAGTTGTTGCGACGGAACGCCATTTCTGAGTTCAAAACTCGCCCGCGCCGACGGGATCTCGTGCCAAACGCACGAATCGTGTGTTTCATGCGTCGGGGAGGTCGGGGACACACCCAGAGGGGTCGTCCAGGTGCACCGGACGGGGGGGAGCTCGCGGTGGCGGTGCGCTGGTCACGCGGCGACGCACGTCGGCGGCGGCAGCGCACGGCTGCCCATGCGCGTGCGACTGCTGCTTGCTGCAGCTGTGGCTGCTGCGTGCTGGCGCACGCGCGCGGCGGCGACGGCGGTCGCCGGTGGGGCACGACGAGCGGTGGTGACATCGGTGATGGTGGTGATAGCGGTGGAGATGGGTAGTGATGGTGGTGGTGAGAGTGGTGTTGATGATGATAATGGTGATGGTGGGGGTGATGATGTTTGAAGAAGAAGAAGGAGAATGGAGAATGGAGAGGTGGTGTTGGCTGTCGGCTAGGGGGGAGAGTGTGTGTGAGTGATGAGAGAGAGAGATGTTTGTATGTGTGTGTATATAATATATATAAAGAGAGAGAGAGAGTAGAGAGAGAGTGAGAGAGATAGATATTTAAGAGAGAGAGAGAGGTCGGTTAGAGAGGGGGGGGGGAAGTGTGCTGTAAAGGAGGGTGAGGGGGTGTGTGTGTGTTTTGAAGAGAAAGATATATATATATATATATATATATATATATATATATATATATATATATATATATATATATATATATATATATATATTAGAATGAGAGAGAAAGAGATATTTATTAAATAAAAAGAGAAGGGATATTTTTAAAAATAGGAAAAAGAGAAATTATGTGGGGTTTTCATAAGGGGATAACATGGAGCTTGGGTCTGGGTTCGGTTGAGCCGGGTTGGATCAAAATCGGACTTGGTACAATAAATAGATTAATTTTAGATTTTTATGAACATGGATAAATAAGTAGCATGCGGGGGGCTAAACTAAATGGGACGTAAGCGTCATGTGGGTAGTAGGCTTCATGTGGGCCAGGTCCATATGTTGGGTTGGCAGGTTTGGGTCGAAAGGGTGTCCCCAATTTGAGTCAGAAAATAAATGTGACTCCGTGGGACGAATTAAAATTGGGTCTCGTGTCAGAAAAGTTGTACGAAGCAAATGAAGCACAAGATGGGGTGTCTGAGTGGGACACGGAGGTCATGGGTGTAGGGTGTCTCAAGTAGATCATGTATGAGAAATTGGTTTGGAGAAAGCGACTAGTCTTGTGCTCCTAAATTAAAAGTCACGGTAACGTGCATACGATGATCAAAGATAAATGTGGAAAATTAATTAATAATTATTCAACGATCAAATGGCCTAAATTGACCCGAAGTTGTGCGATGTAAAACGAGCACAAGGGAACAAATTTGAGTGGAACACCTTTTACCAAAATAAAGATAACCTGGTCTACTACAAAACTCATAAAGAGAGTTTCCAGAGATTGGTATCCCTGACACTCCAGAAATCAAAGTCACGGAAAAGTACATTTAATAATAAAAAACAATTAAATAATAATATTTATTGAAAATAATTCATTTAGAAAATTTAAAATAAACCCTAAAATTCAGGGGGCTTACATCCTACCCACCTTACAAGAATTTCGTCCTCGAAATTTAAAATCATCCAATAGGTCAAACTATAACATGTAGCTGCTCTGGCTACGATACTCAATCTGCTACCCTTGTGATCATCTCTTCTGTTTCTCTTTACAATCTTTTTGGTTCAAGTCCAACAAAGGTCCTTCTATCATAAACTACGTCATATATCCTTTAGAATCTTCTATACTAATTTGGAACTTTTATGTATACCCTAAAATATAGGTCATTCTCTGGATATGCTTATAAGCCAATAATGCTTAATCATTAACCATATTTTCAACCTCAATTGTAAATACTTGATTTCCTTATCATATCCTAATTACCCTTATTCTATCAATCCACAGGCCCTTTGCATTATTTATCGTCAATCCTTTCCTACAGCTTCTCATTGAAATTATACGTTCAATAATTATCCTTGGCGTAGGGCCTTCTTCTTTTTACTCAATAACTCCTCCGAATATAAATCCTCAATTTCAAACTCCTAATTTATTAATTATCAATGTACATATGTCCTTGCCTTGTTCTTTGTCGTTTTAACTGATATCTTTCCAATCTCGTACGCAATATTATACCTCATTCTAACTTATTCTATATCATTCCACATATCGATCTACCCTCTAATCACATGTAATTAGCTTATAGATAACCAATAATCACTTGGTCATCAAAGTCCTTCAATGTTCAATCCTCAAATTCTAAGCACAAGATTTTAATCCTCAATCCATAGTCACAACAATATAATATCTCATTATTCCATCTTAGATACCCTATCATCAAGTCATACTATCAATACAATCGTTCTTAATGGTTTCCAAGTCTACTACAGTCAGTCACCCATACTTGTCTTATAAGCTTAATCTAACCAATCCCTAGGAAAAGTACTTATCACACAATACATTTATAATTATACTATAGAATCAGTTAACAAGGTTTGGCTATTTCGGTTGTCTATCAAAAAGAAGGTAACAAGGTCTAAGACTGGGTCAAGCAATCCATAACAGTGTCCAAACAAGTTAAAGGGTCAAACAAGACAGAAAAGTTTGTCGAAATATCACCAAGAATGGCATGAAGACAACGAGATGCATAGGACGTAGTCGAGGTAAAACTCGAGAACCATATACCTCCGCGATTAGGTCACGTGAAGTTATTGCCAAGTTAGTGTGCATATGGCTGAAATAACTTCTTTGTTCCGTAATACGACAGATGGTTACAGTGTACAGCTGCCATGCCAGATAGTACAGGTTCTTGAACTTATTTTGGCTAAATCCATGAAATATTAATCAAATACAAAGGGTATGGTTCAAGTAAGATTCGTGAAACATATGTAACCCTGATGCCGTCATCTGAAGTCCTGTCTCGCCAGTATTTCTCTGGCCGCAAAACTCTCGATTCCGTAATACAAGGTTAAAATCAACTTTCTCGAACCTTCCTTGGATCAATTTATAAGGCGTTTCCAACAATTACCGAGAAGGACGAGAAGAATTACCCAAGAGGTTAACGAAGAAGAGTTTAGTCAAATCATAGGAAAGATGGAACAAAAATAATTATGTCCAAAAAGATAACATGAAATCATTCCTGTCGGAGAGTCCTAGAGAACATGTAATCCTAGTTGTGGATGTAGATAGAACAGAGTTAATCAAGACGGGAAAGAATGATGATAAGAATTTACTCTTGCTCATTCGGTCATAACGAAGTGAACCAAGTTGAGATATGATCTGATAACCATGCACGTCTTCCTGAGATCATGTTGCCAGAATTTTTGCCACAGCAGTAAGCTTAGATGCAATAAACGATAGAGTCATAACTAAGGTATACATCCTATAATTATGTTATCTAGAATCCTCGCCACGCCAACCGGTATGGCTGCGAAAAAAATCTAAATTCCATAACTAAGATAAGTATACCCAAAATCAGGCCCTATGTTTTTGTCATACCAGCTAATATAGCTACGATAAATTCTAAACTCCATAAATAAAGCAGACATTTACCTTATCAGGATATATCACAATTCAATCCACAAAATTTATCACGATGCATGATCAAAGTCAACAACGAAAGTCAGAAATCAAATTCAACAATGAATTAAGGAAGAGCAAATAGAAATAAGCGAAAATAGATTTCGAGGTAAGATTAGAGTGAGATCCTCAGGAGTCATCCCAAGGGTACTATCTTGGTCAAAATTGTAATCCACTAAATTTTCAAGCAAGATACTAAATATAATTAACGGTCCTATGCTGTGATGAGTTTTCCTATGTTGCAATCCTAGAAATCCTCTAGGTGTTCTAATTGTTGTCCCTAGTATTAACAAGTTGTCATAAGATCCTAATTGCAGGCATGCTTGGTACAATAACGTAACCAAACAACTTAAGTCTTGACCTGCATGGACCGCCACAAAAAATATGTCACGACCCGCTACCCAAATTGTTGGGCCGGGTCGAGCCATGTCCAGCCTACGCTTGGTTAAAGCGTAGTAAGTTGTTCTAAGAATAGACAATAAAAGATCTAAGCTGCTAACAGTTCTAATATCACATTTAAAAGGTTCATCACAACACAGCATCTATAAGCGAAAGTAAAATAAGTACAAACTTAATAATACACTTCCAAAGTATCAAACTGGAGACAAAGTCCAGTGACTACAAGATATAGTCTAAACAATTCAATAACTAAGCCAAAAATAATCTAAGCAAGACTACCAAGCGAGGTTCCCTGCGGGGACTTCCTCGGGAGCAAAAGCCTGGTCCTTTGTAGTGGGTCCATAGAAAAGATCACAGAGCAAATTTTCCTCCGAAAGTATGCCTACAACGTTATCCTGTCAGGACGGGAGCAAGTACTGATTCTACAAACTAAACATACTGAGCATGGAATGAAAAGAGATGTAGTAAATAAGAATCGTGTCATATCTCATGTCGTATCACAATCATGTCATATCACAAATCTATCATGTAAAGGATACATTTCATCATGGCAATATATGTTTGTTTTAAAGTTTAAAACTGTAGCATGTACGTGATCGGTCAATAGGTAAATAGGATGTACAGTGGTACATATCAATTTTCTGAAGTGTATATACGTACACTTAACGGCATCGGTGTATATCCATACACAAACGCGGGATCAGACATACGACAAAGTTACATATAGAATGTAACAGTGCACGGTAAATACATACGGAGAAGGGGGGCATGATCACGTACTCTACTAACAGTTTCCCCATAACCCAGATTCTAATATGTGAGAGATACGAGAACAGTTTAAAACATGTGAAAGATACCGGAAGCAGTATAAGCATGGTAGGCACTGAGAGCAGTATAAAACACGTGGAAGGTCCTGAGTGCAGTATAATTAAAGCATGTTAAAGATCCTTGGAGCAGTATAATTAAAGCATATACAACATACGCTAGATATATAGAAACCTGTAAGATACGGTTTTCAGTTTAAATTACTGTATTAACATGATTCATACGCAATTCATTATCATATGCAGTAAAATAGAGTTTGTAGGGATACTCGCCTCGAGCAAGGCAAGAATACGAGTATGAAGATATAGATGTCCGGTGTCCTGTCAAAATGATACACAATCTCAGTCTCTAAACTATGTTCAAAATTTTACACTAGTGGTGTGACACGACTCCTAACTGGACACTAGCTAAGCGGTGACCTAGCATAACAGTCCAATGTGGGGTAACGCTATATCTAAACCAACACCGAGGGTTCTTAGAAACACAAGGATTACTTTAGTCTCACAAAAACCAAACATATAGATATATACACTAATAATAATAATAATAATAATAATAATAATAATAATAATAATAATAATAATTTAAGGATGATACACAAGAAAAAATTTACAGATATCGTCGGATGATAAAACAAATATCACCAACGTGTCCAGAATGGTCAAATTAGCTTGGATAGCCTACCCATAAGTCCAATTTGGACACAGAGGCAAAATAATAATTTTGGGTCAAAATGATGTCCACCGTTGGACACACTTTGTACCCAAAAACGTGTCAGGATAGAAGTTTACAAAACCTAGCAAATTATATGTCCACGAATCCAGAATGATGATACGAACCCAACGGTATGTCCAAAATGAAATTCCGATGACCCGATCACAAAATGGTCCGTTGACCTGGATATTGGTATCCAATTTGCACGGAAATGCGTGTCGAAGTCAAAGTCCACTAAATTTAACAAAGTATATGTCAATGAGTCCATAATGATGACAAAAACTCAACGGTACATCCGAAATTGGATTCCGATAAGCCGATCTCAAAATGACACGTTGACCCGGATATTTGGAATCCGATTTGCACGAAAATGCATGCCGGAGCCAATATCCTCAAAACTCAGCAAATTATATGTCAACGAGTCCAGAATGACGATACGAACTCAACGATATATCCGGAATGGGATTCTGATGAGCCGATCTCAAAGTGACCCGTTGACTCGAACTGTGGGACCCGCTTTGCATCGAAATACGTGCCAGGGCCCACGTCCTCCAAATCAAGCAAACTTTATATGAAATCATACCAGAACGATGCCACGAGTCTACTGGTGGTGTCAGAAATTGAATCCGTTGTCCCGAATTCAAAATGGAATTTTATAAGTACAAAATTAAGAATTCGGACGGCCAACTTTGGCGTCGAATTCGACCAACCAAACGTGCTC
The DNA here is from genome assembly GCA_029216955.1 of Iris pallida. Classification (NCBI taxonomy): domain Eukaryota; kingdom Viridiplantae; phylum Streptophyta; class Magnoliopsida; order Asparagales; family Iridaceae; genus Iris; species Iris pallida. Next base: position 1,006,293 of record JANAVB010035418.1, read on the forward strand.
ACAATTAAACGAAACTTAAGGGGAAGGAAGAGGGTTATACCAGCTACGCATAGGAACTGGTGGCACGCCAAATGGAGCTGCGACAACGGAGTTACGAGTCGACGAAGTCGGCTCCACAAAACTGTCCAAAAATAGTATAATTTAAAGTGTCAACTTGGTGGCCGGTTTTGATGTATCAAACGATAAAATTAACAGACGAAACTTGAGGAAAGTGAAGAGCTATATACCGAGATTGTGACGGAGCAAAGAGTGCGGCAATCCAACGGTCGAATTGCCCAAAAAACACGTACAAAGTTGCTGCGACTGAACGCCATTTCTGAGTTCAAAACGCGCGCGCCGACGGGATCTCGTGCCAAACGCACGAATCGTGTGTTTCATGCGTCGGGGAGGCCGGGGACACACCCAGGGTGGTCTTCCTGGTACGTCAGACAGGGAGGAGCTCGCGGCGGCGTTCGTTGGCGGCGGCAGCACACGGCTGCCCATGCGTGCGCGACTGCTGCTTGCTGCAGCTGCGACTGCTGCGTGCTGGCACACACGCGCGGCGGCGGCGACGAGCGGTGGTGACGTCGGTGATGGTGGTTGTAACGCCCCAAAACCAAAATACTGGAGAGCGGGGGCGTACATAGCCAGCTACGTATAATAAAATGGAATCCACCTCATTATACGGTCACGGCTGTCTAGATATATGAGGGTTTAACTACAATCCATCAGTCTCCTATGGTCAAGAATAAGTCTAGTGTCTCAATCACAAGCAAGCAAATAAATGTTACAAGATGTAAGATCACCAAATATACAATAGTAAGGCGTCCCAAAAATTATATATTCAGCTGATCATGAAGCTAGTCGTTACAAAATGTGAGGACTAGCAGGAGTTTTAGTCAATACATAATCAACCCTAGAATTTGCCAATCATGTTACAGCCCGTAGGCAGACAATAAATAAAGGTGCAATCGAGCTAAACACGTGCCCGTCGGCTAAACGTCTCAAAAGAATATTTTTACAATAGAGTGGGAGAGTCAAACCACTCGTTGCCAGGATTCCGTCTAGTGGTCACCATCTGGCTGGAAAGTCGGTAGATCCTCTGGTGCTGCTTTGATATCTGGCCACACAAAACCAGCTGGATTAGACCCCAGAAGAGCAAGTGCCACAAAGGAGGCTTCACTTAGGAACTAAAACCAGCAATTAGCACAAGAATATAATTACATAATAAAAGACAATAATTAAGGAAAAGCATGACATGTGATATATGATGAGATAACCATGGGACTATTCAGATAACCATGTTACAATCCGTAAACCAAACAAGGATCGGGGTTGTAACCCTTCGTCTGAACAGAACTTGGTTTCTCCCACCATTTACCGACAAGATAATATAAGAAATCAGGACATGTAACAATCTTGTACAGGATCAAGACAGGACTTGACAGATTGAACTCCATCCGACATTCATGGCCAAGCAAGGAGTACGGTTTGATACTTTAACTAACTAGGGTTATCACAAGTCTTAGTTACTAGCAAGATGCAGTGAGATTGTTCCACAGCCACAAGCCCTGCAGACCATCCAGGTTATCCAGGTCGAATATTAGTACAATAGGGGTGCAACACATGACATTGTGCTGGAAATATGTCCTACTCGTCGGCAGGCTACAGATCCTAAGTGGGGCGCCCAGATAACGGGATTGCCTGTAGCTGGAAAAATCTCTTCATGACTATTGAATTATTCTAGTTATTAGCCTTAGCCATTTACAGTAGGTACCCCTGACCGTGGTACTCAGGGATCCCTGTCCTAGACATGATGCAAGACAAGACGGATTCATTTGTACAAGCACAATCGTCCACGGTGTCTAGGTCATTCATACTTGTCATGTCATGTTAGCCGTCGCAACAGCCTTCGAGATATATCATTGTAGAAGCATAGAATTTCACAACCAGAAAGCCCATGCGCCAGACACTACATGCACTAGAACTCAGACGAAGAACTTCACAGCAAAGTCAATAACCATGGACATTTGAAGAAGGACTTTTCATTTATATATAAAAGTCTATTACATGTCTAGAAAAGGTTGTACAAAGGGGAATTTCTACAAAGGAAAGATCCTAAGTCTACAGCCAGCGGCTACCACGCGCCTCCAGATAAGCGCAGCGGCCACCATGCGCCTCCAGTTAGGCGCAGCAGTCATCATGCGCTGCCAGTCACCATGCGCTGTCAGTCAGGCGCAGCAGACATCATGCGCCTCCAACCAGGCGCATCCCACCATATCTTCAGCAGCTCAGTCATGTACATCCAGCTCAGTTGTGTCCCTTCAACAGCCCAGCTATGTGCATCCCTTCAGCCAAATTCTTCCAGCCAGGCTCACCTGGCCGAGCAGAGCCCAGTTATGTACCGCTCTTCCAACTAGGCTCGCCTGATAAATGCTTCGACACAAAGTATTTAACTCTCTAGCTGGAACCAAGGAAGAGAAGAGCACCGCAAATGCTGTGGCCAAGGGAGGCTTCGAAAGAGCCTCCAAAGCCGAAGGAAGACCGTGATCGAAATCGCGGCTAAAGGAGCAGCTTTCAACACAATCAAAGTGGGCGACACCCACTTTGAAGGAAGAGAGAGCCTAGCACCGCCATTCCGATCTACGGCTCTTCCGGAATAACGGAGACAAGGCTCGAGCATTCCCATCTTTGGATGCAACAGGCACCTTCCGCCTGCCTCAGAAGCCCTCGACTCCGTCTTTTGGATGTAACAGTCACCTTCAAGAGCATCGAAGACAACACAGCGTCTCATCTTCACCCTCGGGAGCACTTCGTCAACAGAATGCACCCGCATGTTCAAGTTCATGTTGGAAGAACGTGAGGGAATGAGAAGCAAATCTTCTCTCCATGCCACTATTTATAGGCCGGGCAGATCAAACCCACGCGCCAAGTGGATGGCCCTCCGAATTCCGTGCAATGAATTTACATTAAATGGATGAACCGGACGCCTCGAATTCAGCCAAACGGCTATTTATGGCACTCGAAGAGCGAGACAGCCGTATCATTAAAAGACATGTTCGATGCGCCAGCCAGACAGCACATCACACGGACGCGCCCTTCGGCATCAGGCACATCACACAGACGCGCCCTGCAGTACTCGGCGCATTACAGAGGGTGCGCCCTCACACATCTCCATACCGAGTGGAACGCCAACCGACGCGCCCACTCAGCTGTCTATCGAACGTCACCAACATTAAATGCTGAACTGACAGAGTTGGCAGCACGCCTCCCAAAGTTTGAACAGTTGACAGCTTTATTCAGAAAACGAAGCGTCGGCAACGTCAGCATCATCATGACTTTATTTCCACGGCTACTGCCACGTGGCCACTCCACCATCAGCATGCGCCTCTACGGCCATGCGTCCAAATCAGCATGTGCCTCAAAAGCCATGCGCCTCAGACTGCTCTCTGATCCCGAAAGACAGAAGGAAAGTCGCCTGCATGCGCCTCAAAAGCCATGCGCCCCAAATGGTTTGTAACTCCTAAAGGTTATGAGCCGCAGCCTCCTCCTGCGCCTAATCCAAGGCGCAGCTCACCAGATCACTTCTCTCCATCAAATCCGAGATCTTCGAACCATGAGTCGACGACACGTGTCTTTTGACTCAACTCATCCAAGATTTCAGCAACGGAAAGATCTTCTCTCTGCTACGTGCCGGCTCACAACAGCAGTATGAAGAGTTTTCCCCCTCGATCAGGGCGCAGCATCCGTGTGCCTCCATCAGCAACCTCCACGTGGCGTCCCCACACCGGCGCATCCTGCATGTGCGCATGAGCAGCCAGTCTGCAAAACTATAAATAGAAGGATCATCTCCTTCACACACACACAGAGACTCAGAACACACAAGAATCCACAACAGAGAATCACCGAGAGGCAGTTCTAGACACTCAACGTGTAACTCCCTAAAACTAGTTTCGTATATTTTGAGTTATTGAAAATTTTCTAGGAAAATATTTATTATTAATTATTTTAATAATCTTTTCTTCTTAAGTAAACTTGTTCTATTAGATTTGGTTAGTATAAAAAAATTGATTTCAACCTTAGATTAACCTTATTAAGATTTTTCTTTACTAATGCTTAGTACTGCTAATGTTTTCCTAATAACTTGTATTTGTATATTTTGAATTACTCTAAAGGCATTTGTTAATAAAAATGTTTTCAAAATGTATAAATATATTGAATCTTTTATTTGTTATCACTAAAGGTTATTAGAGATTGATTAACAAGGACACAAATCACAAGTCTGTCATCATTTCTTGTTAAAGATTGATTTATAATTTACAAACTAATCTTGTAATTATTGTTACTTATTATTATCTACAGTTAATCTAAGTAGCTAACAAATTCTGTTATTTAATTAGTTTGTTTTAAGTAATTATTAAAGTTAGAAATCTGTTAGAAGAATCCTGTTGACAGTAGAATTTCTATTAATTTATCAATTGATGTCTTGTTCTTTCGAAAACTATTGGAGGAATAATTATTTTCAAAAGGAGGAAAATTGTTGATTTGGAAGGCTGTTTGAAAAACTTTGTTGATTTTGAATTTGAAATTCTGTTATTAGTATTCTAAACTACACCCCAGATCTATGCCTATTTACTAGACTGCCATTTTATATTACACCCAGATCTACTCCTTATTACCATTGTGCCACTCACACACACACACATTATTTTACTATATATATACACGTTTCCCAATACACTGACAGGCACAGTACACCACTCAGTACTCTCTCTACACGTCACCCCTCTCTCTCTCTGTCCCCTCTCTCTCTCTCTGTCCTCTCTCTCTCTTCACTGGAGAAGGCTGAGCTCAGCGGAGCACCACCACCACCGCCGTCGTTGCCGGAGTTCGACCACCGTCGTCATCGCCGGAGCACCACAGTTCCTCGCCGTCACCTCGATCCTCGTGCCACCGCCTCTGTTCTCGAGCCGCGCGCCTTGCTTCGAACAGTGAGCCATCTCGAAGACCCCGCCACCGCCAGAGAGCTCCTCGTTCGGCGTGCACCGTCATCAGCGCTGAGCCGTCTCGGGCTGTGTGCACCGCCAGAGCGCCATCTCGACTGACGAGCTCGCCTCGTTCAGCGTGCACCACCATCAGTGCAGCGCCAAGCCCGAGGAGACCCCATCGGTTCTCGTGTGGAGTCTTCGAGACTCGCCGAGCCATCGCCGGAGCCGTTGCTTCGTAGCCGAGCCGACCGGAGGACGAAGCTGCCGGAGCTCCGCATCGCCAGAGTCGCCGTGGATCGACGACCCCATCAGGCTGGTGAGCCCCTCTCGACCTTTCTCGAACCCCCTCTCTTTCATGTTGTCTCTGTAAATTAGGGTTAGGGTTTCGGTGACTGGGTAGAGGGAAGTAGAGTCTGAGAAGATGATGACCTAGAGCTAGGGTTGGGACTGGACCAGAGAAAGCTAGGGTTAGGGTCTGAAGGAGAGTTAGCCGGAGAAGGTGGAGGCTAAGGAGCTAGGGTTTCGGCGATGACCGGATCTAGAGTTTGTGGTCGGATTTTGAGGAGTTTGGTGAAGAAGTTTTAGGGTTCCGGTGAGAAGACCTAGAGATCTAGGGTTTCCTAGTCGGAGAGGAAGGAGGTACGGCCATGGGAGGAGACCCTAAGATTAGGGTTCCGACCAAGAGATTTAGAAGAAGAAGAGGGAGACTTAGGGTTTCTGGGCCGGAGTGGGGTTCTTCGCCGGAGAAGACGAAGAGGCCGGAGTTGGAAAACCTAAGGGTTTCGAGCTTGGCTGGGGGAGAGAAGCCTAGAATCTAAGGTTTACTAGAAGATGGTTGAAGAAGAAGGAAGCAGAGGGAAGAAGAAGCCGGAGGAGGCGAGTCTTCGCCGGAGAAGACGAAGACTTCGCCGGAGAAGACGAGAGAGTTCTCTGAGGCTCTGGAATTTTCGAAGTGAATAAGCTGAGGAGAGAGAAGGGATCGGTTAATATCTGAGGACTTGGGCCGGGTTCTCGGGCTGTAGAGTGGGCTCAGAGATTGGGCAATATTTATTAGAGAATTTTAAGTTTTAAATTTTAGTTAAAGCAGAGAGTTTAGGCTGGGTTTTTGGGCTTTAAGCTTGGGCTGATCGGTTTTATGGGAATTAAGGTTTTAACAGAGAGTAGGCTGGGCCTGGGCCAATTAGGTCGGGCCAGTAAGTTGGGCTTAAGGATTGGGCTGCATGGTTACACAAAAAATTAAGGTTTTAATTAATTTACAGTGAGCTGGGCAGGCTGATCTGTGGGTTTGTAAGGTTGGGCCTGGCTGGGCCAGTTTAGTTTGGGCTGGATTGTTAGCAGATTAGTAGGCTGGGTCAGTGGTTAGGTTTTGGGCTGGGATTAGGCATTTCGTGGGCTGGGCTTGTTTAATAGTATTCCTATTAAATATTGTAGTTGTCATTAACATTTTTATTGAATTTGTAGTATTATTCTAAAATAAAATAATATTGCTAATAGGTAATGTTTTAGATAATACTTGAATAAGGTATTATTGTATCATTAATTTCTTCCATTTATTTTAATAGATAAAATTGAATCCCTTATAATATAGGAATTGTTAGAAAATATATATTTATGTTTTAGTATGTATTTTCTTGTTAAATAATTATAGTAATTCAAAAATGTTTCTAAATCCTTATAGAGTTATAATAATTATTTTTAGCAAAATGTTCTATTGTTTCCAAAATAACTCTTTATTAGATATAGCCAAAAACATTATTTTGTTTAAGCTACATTCTATATTTTCAAAATATTGCTAGCTAGTTTTGCCTATAATAATTATTGTAGATAGTTAATTATCTAATTAGCATTGAGCTAATGTTATTATTCAAAACACTAAATAACTTGTACAAATATAACAGGTGATTCATTACAACCATGCAGTACTACTCTCGTGCAACCAAATCGAGGCAAGTACACTGACTTGACTTGTACCTTGTTTTCTGTCTTACCTTCATGTGCCATGTTCTCATATCTGACACGAATTATACACGATTGTCTTGTGTCATTGTTCATTGCTTGTGCGTCATTGTTTATTGCGGGGATTGGGGGAAATATTAGCTTTTGTGTGACCACACCCAACATAGGTATTGAAGATAGCCTAATCGTACACGTCACGTACGATGAAGCCGGACCTTGTAGAATTGACTCATTGACTCATTGCATCATTGATTGATTGATTGCTCCTAAGCCGGTCACACATTAGTTATAATATTTCAAAATGGTCACAATTGCATCATTGATTGTCGTGATTGATTGCCTTGTACATTGATAGCCGTGTTCATTGTCTAGCATATTGATTGTCATCCTTTACCTGCAGTTTACATTTCATTTCTGGTACCACAGTTCAGTTTTATTTCATGTTCTAGTTTCTGGTATTTCTGTTTCACCTTGTACTCTGGATCACAGACTACATTGTATATTGTCTAGTCAGGGTTGTACTTTGCTCTTTTCCTGATAGGATCGTTGCAGGTGAGTGGGAGATTGCATGGAGCTGGTGATTGCTTGGACATTGCAGTTTTTATTTATTTCAGTTTATTTTTCTGGAGATTGTATCTTAGAGATTCATTTATTGTATATTATTTCATTTGACCGGATTTGTCTCCGGCAGAGTTTGTATTTTAAAACACTTGATGGATATTGGTGATTCTGGGAACGTTATAAATGCTGTGTTGGTTTACATTACATTGTGACTTTGAGTTTTCCTTAGTATTGTACAGCTTACTTCGTCGTGTCCATCGACGAAGGCTGGGCGTGTCCGACTCGTATCCGATTATTCGGGAGCGGGGCGTGACATGTTTTTAGTGGTGGCCCATGCAGGTCTATCCTAATGACACTTAGGCAAATAAGTGTTATTGGGGGACCAGCGGAAGCTAAGGAAAACTCATCACAGCATAGGAACCGCGGAAAAATGGTTTATGATTTATGATAAATAGTTAATGGTTTATGGTTTATAAAAAATGGTTTATGAAAATGGTTTACTGTTTATGAAAATGGTTTATGGTTTATGAAAATGGTTTATGATTTATGGTTTATGGATTGATATTTAAAATTTGAAAATTTGATTTACTTATAATTCTTAGGATAGTTGTAATTTTTATAGGATATAGCAATCAACAGTTTATTTCTTTTGCAGGACGGTCGCCACGACGAATGCTGGGACCAGTGAGCAGTCTGCACCCAGTGCACAGGAGCAGCTTGCACCGCCTCCGCCTCAGCCGATTCCACCGACGATGATGTTCGATGGCACGCAAGTGATGGCCATGTTCCAGCAATTCATGGAGATCCAGAATCACCAATTTGCGTAGTTCAGAGAGACCGTCGTCGACGCGCTCAGGACCAGAGAGCCAGCTCCACCAGCACCGCCGGCACCAGCAGCGCCGAAGCCAGGAACTGCCAAGGAATATCAGTTCCTCAGCCCGATGGATTTTTGGGGCGATGAGGGGATAGTCTACGCAGACGAATGGCTGGAGAATGCTGAACGGTCATTGAAGATGGCGAGGATCCCAGAAGATTTGAAGGTCGAAGTTGCGAGCATGCGACTATTCGACATCGCTAGGGCTTGGTACCGGGAGGAGCCCCAGTTAGCAGAGCCCGGAGTTTCCTGGAAGGACTTCAAGTTGCTTTTCCAGGAAAAGTTCTTCCCGGATGTGGAGCGGGACAAGCTTAGGATGCAATTTGAAGCATTAAAGCAAGGGAATATGTCAGTGGCCCAGTATACATCCGAGTTCACCCGACTCAGCAGGTTCGCAGAGAACCTAGTCAGCACGCCGAAAGACAGGGCTTGGATGTTCAAGAAGGGTCTCACCAGAGAGCTGCGACATGCAGTAGCTATTAGTCAGGCCACTACATATGCGAGTATTTTTAAAGTTGTTCAGGGAGTGGAGAAAGAGATGGATCCGAAGCTCAAGCGGGACCGAGATATTGGCGCCAGCAGTTCCCAGGGTCCACCGAAGCGGACCGACACTCAGCAGAGGCCACTTCAGCATCAGCACCATGTTCGAGCACCGACATCGCCGAGACAGCAGAGGCAGACCCAGACCCCGGTGTCCTTTTCTTGCGCATACTGCAAGCGACCGGGACACCATGTCAAGGAATGCCGCCAGAAGTTAGGACAATGCTTGATTTGTGGATCTGCCACTCATCAAGTGAGGGATTGTCCTGCGGCTTTCACTCGTCAGGAGCCAGTACCAGAGCAGCAGCAGGAGGACCCAGTTTATGAGGATCAGTAGTAGCTGCAGGAGCGCAGCCGAGTGGATCATTATCTCTTACTTGTTTGTAGTAGCTGTATTTCTTTTATATTGCCTATTTTGAGGCTTGTCTTGAGTTTTCTTGCATTTACAGTCTTTCTATTGTCTAGTGACTACTTGTTAGTCCTTATTATTTTACTACATAAATAAATCATCTAGTTTTCTGGTTGCCTTAAATAAATTTTGTTGATTTTGTACCATTGCAAAGCCCTTGAAATTTCGAGGACGAAATTTTTGTAAGGGGGGTAGATTTGTAACTCCCTAAAACTAGTTTCGTATATTTTGAGTTATTGAAAATTTTCTAGGAAAATATTTATTATTAATTATTTTAATAATCTTTTCTTCTTAAGTAAACTTGTTCTATTAGATTTGGTTAGTATAAAAAAATTGATTTCAACCTTAGATTAACCTTATTAAGATTTTTCTTTACTAATGCTTAGTACTGCTAATGTTTTCCTAATAACTTGTATTTGTATATTTTGAATTACTCTAAAGGCATTTGTTAATAAAAATGTTTTCAAAATGTATAAATATATTGAATCTTTTATTTGTTATCACTAAAGGTTATTAGAGATTGATTAACAAGGACACAAATCACAAGTCTGTCATCATTTCTTGTTAAAGATTGATTTATAATTTACAAACTAATCTTGTAATTATTGTTACTTATTATTATCTACAGTTAATCTAAGTAGCTAACAAATTCTGTTATTTAATTAGTTTGTTTTAAGTAATTATTAAAGTTAGAAATCTGTTAGAAGAATCCTGTTGACAGTAGAATTTCTATTAATTTATCAATTGATGTCTTGTTCTTTCGAAAACTATTGGAAGAATAATCATTTTCAAAAGGAGGGAAATTGTTGATTTGGAAGGCTGTTTGAAAAACTTTGTTGATTTTGAATTTGAAATTCTGTTATTAGTATTCTAAACTACACCCCAGATCTATGCCTATTTACTAGACTGCCATTTTATATTACACCCAGATCTACTCCTTATTACCATTGTGCCACTCACACACACACACATTATTTTACTATATATATACACGTTTCCCAATACACTGACAGGCACAGTACACCACTCAGTACTCTCTCTACACGTCACCCCTCTCTCTCTCTGTCCCCTCTCTCTCTCTCTGTCCTCTCTCTCTCTTCACTGGAGAAGGCTGAGCTCAGCGGAGCACCACCACCACCGCCGCCGTTGCCGGAGTTCGACCACCGTCGTCATCGCCGGAGCACCACAGTTCCTCGCCGTCACCTCGATCCTCGTGCCACCGCCTCTGTTCTCGAGCCGCGCGCCTTGCTTCGAACAGTGAGCTATCTCGAAGACCCCGCCACCGCCAGAGAGCTCCTCGTTCGGCGTGCACCGTCATCAGCGCTGAGCCGTCTCGGGCTGTGTGCACCGCCAGAGTGCCATCTCGACTGACGAGCTCGCCTCGTTCAGCGTGCACCGCCATCAGTGCAGCGCCAAGCCCGAGGAGACCCCATCGGTTCTCGTGTGGAGTCTTCGAGACTCGCCGAGCCATCGCCGGAGCCGTTGCTTCGTAGCCGAGCCGACCGGAGGACGAAGCTGCCGGAGCTCCGTATCGCCAGAGTCGCCGTGGATCGACGACCCCATCAGGCTGGTGAGCCCCTCTCGACCTTTCTCGAACCCCCTCTCTTTCATGTTGTCTCTGTAAATTAGGGTTAGGGTTTCGGTGACTGGGTAGAGGGAAGTAGAGTCTGAGAAGATGATGACCTAGAGCTAGGGTTGGGACTGGACCAGAGAAAGCTAGGGTTAGGGTCTGAGGGAGAGTTAGCCGGAGAAGGTGGAGGCTAAGGAGCTAGGGTTTCGGCGATGACCGGATCTAGAGTTTGTGGTCGGATTTTGAGGAGTTTGGTGAAGAAGTTTTAGGGTTCCGGTGAGAAGACCTAGAGATCTATGGTTTCCTAGTCGGAGAGGAAGGAGGTACGGCCATGGGAGGAGACCCTAAGATTAGGGTTCCGACCAAGAGATTTAGAAGAAGAAGAGGGAGACTTAGGGTTTCTGGGCCGGAGTGGGGTTCTTCGCCGGAGAAGACGAAGAGGCCGGAGTTGGAAAACCTAAGGGTTTCGAGCTTGGCTGGGGGAGAGAAGCCTAGAATCTAAGGTTTACTAGAAGATGGTTGAAGAAGAAGGAAGCAGAGGGAAGAAGAAGCCGGAGGAGGCGAGTCTTCGCCGGAGAAGACGAAGACTTCGCCGGAGAAGACGAGAGAGTTCTCTGAGGCTCTGGAATTTTCGAAGTGAATAAGCTGAGGAGAGAGAAGGGATCGGTTAATATCTGAGGACTTGGGCCGGGTTCTCGGGCTGTAGAGTGGGCTCAGAGATTGGGCAATATTTATTAGAGAATTTTAAGTTTTAAATTTTAGTTAAAGCAGAGAGTTTAGGCTGGGTTTTTGGGCTTTAAGCTTGGGCTGATCGGTTTTATGGGAATTAAGGTTTTAACAGAGAGTAGGCTGGGCCTGGGCCAATTAGGTCGGGCCAGTAAGTTGGGCTTAAGGATTGGGCTGCATGGTTACACAAAAAATTAAGGTTTTAATTAATTTACAGTGAGCTGGGCAGGCTGATCTGTGGGTTTGTAAGGTTGGGCCTGGCTGGGCCAGTTTAGTTTGGGCTGGATTGTTAGCAGATTAGTAGGCTGGGTCAGTGGTTAGGTTTTGGGCTGGGATTAGGCATTTCGTGGGCTGGGCTTGTTTAATAGTATTCCTATTAAATATTGTAGTTGTCATTAACATTTTTATTGAATTTGTAGTATTATTCTAAAATAAAATAATATTGCTAATAGGTAATGTTTTAGATAATACTTGAATAAGGTATTATTGTATCATTAATTTCTTCCATTTATTTTAATAGATAAAATTGAATCCCTTATAATATAGGAATTGTTAGAAAATATATATTTATGTTTTAGTATGTATTTTCTTGTTAAATAATTATAGTAATTCAAAAATGTTTCTAAATCCTTATAGAGTTATAATAATTATTTTTAGCAAAATGTTCTATTGTTTCCAAAATAACTCTTTATTAGATATAGCCAAAAACATTATTTTGTTTAAGCTACATTCTATATTTTCAAAATATTGCTAGCTAGTTTTGCCTATAATAATTATTGTAGATAGTTAATTATCTAATTAGCATTGAGCTAATGTTATTATTCAAAACACTAAATAACTTGTACAAATATAACAGGTGATTCATTACAACCATGCAGTACTACTCTCGTGCAACCAAACCGAGGCAAGTACACTGACTTGACTTGTACCTTGTTTTCTGTCTTACCTTCATGTGCCATGTTCTCATATCTGACACGAATTATACACGATTGTCTTGTGTCATTGTTCATTGCTTGTGCGTCATTGTTTATTGCGGGGATTGGGGGAAATATTAGCTTTTGTGTGACCACACCCAACATAGGTATTGAAGATAGCCTAATCGTACACGTCACGTACGATGAAGCCGGACCTTGTAGAATTGACTCATTGACTCATTGCATCATTGATTGATTGATTGCTCCTAAGCCGGTCACACATTAGTTATAATATTTCAAAATGGTCACAATTGCATCATTGATTGTCGTGATTGATTGCCTTGTACATTGATAGCCGTGTTCATTGTCTAGCATATTGATTGTCATCCTTTACCTGCAGTTTACATTTCATTTCTGGTACCACAGTTCAGTTTCATTTCATGTTCTAGTTTCTGGTATTTCTGTTTCACCTTGTACTCTGGATCACAGACTACATTGTATATTGTCTAGTCAGGGTTGTACTTTGCTCTTTTCCTGATAGGATCGTTGCAGGTGAGTGGGAGATTGCATGGAGCTGGTGATTGCTTGGACATTGCAGTTTTTATTTATTTCAGTTTATTTTTCTGGAGATTGTATCTTAGAGATTCATTTATTGTATATTATTTCATTTGACCGGATTTGTCTCCGGCAGAGTTTGTATTTTAAAACACTTGATGGATATTGGTGATTCTGGGAACGTTATAAATGCTATGTTGGTTTACATTACATTGTGACTTTGAGTTTTCCTTAGTATTGTACAGCTTACTTCGTCGTGTCCATCGACGAAGGCTGGGCGTGTCCGACTCGTATCCGATTATTCGGGAGCGGGGCGTGACACAACGTCTTCCTCCTCTCAGCAAGCTCCAGCACCCAGAGCAATCAACACCTTCAGAGAACCGATAACCGTCGTCAGCCGGTCAACGGAGTCAACGCATTACCACTCGCTCTATTGGCACTAAGGACCCAGCTTAAACAAAAGTGTACTCCTAGGACTACATCTAAGTCCTATATTGTATCACTGTTCTGTTTGTATTAAGATTTCAATCAAAACAATTTTAATGGCAAACAAGCTGGCGACTCTGCTGGGGACTTTTTTCTTCTCTACCGAGAAGGTTGTGTCACAGGCCGACGACGTGAAGGTGGGCTCCTCCCACAAGACGCTGGTAGTGCGCCTCAATCAACAGGCGTACGAGGAGTTCATTTCTGAAGGAAGTACGAGTCCTTCGAAGCGGCTGTCGAAGCCGAAGAAGACCCGTGCAGCCTGGGTGCGTAAAGTCGACGCCTTGGGCACCACCATTGAAGGGGATGCGCCCGTCCAGCCTTCCCTTCCTGCTGACGTCCTCAGCAGTCAAGGTGCGCCCGCCGATGCAGCGCATCTCTCGGGAAAGCGTGCGGCTGACCACGTTCCCCAGCCATCTTCCTCTCAGGCGAGGAAGATACGTCGATGGAGCAGGGGCACAGCCAATGCCCCGCGCATCACTTCTGATGCGCCACAAAGAGCCTCTGTCTTTGACAGACTCACTCGCTGTAATGGCGAGGAGAATTTGGATGCTGAGTACTATGCGCCCCAGCGGGCTGGTACGAAGAAATCTAAGGCGGCACGGGCCATGCGCCACAAACGTGCTATGCCAGCAGCCGACCAGAGGCACGCGCTTACAATCACGCGCGCTGCCGATGGCAAGCTGTACAAGGTTGACTCAAGTGCTTCTGCACCGACAACGAGTCGATCTTCAAAGTCCTCATCTCACTTGGGCGCATTCACTGCGTGCACAACCAAGCCGAGAGAGGCAAACTCAGTGGTCTTGAACTCCCGCGCCTCCTCTGGTTGTTCGTTTGAGGTCCGTTCAAGTCACTTCAAATGCTGTGGTTCCCCCACTACTGATCGTGATGCCTGCTTGGTATTAGATCAGGGGGCGCAGCACTCACCCGACCACCCCGGCGCTTGGCCCTGCCATGCGCCTGAGAGGGGTGTGAGGGTAGCACTCTCCTCCAACGACTTGCGCAACGTGATCACTCACAAACGCCGGTCAGGAGAGCTGACCAACAAGCAAGATGCGCCTCTCGCGGGGCACACTTGTGCAGTGGTCACCATCAACTGCTGTTGCAAGACGGTAGTACCGCCAAAGCAGTCGGTCTTCCAACGGCTACAATCATCGACACCCCTCCGACATCGCCTTAGGACGAAGGTGTCAGCAGAAGAGGAGCTAAAGGTTGCTTCATGCAACGTGATCTCCAACTCCTCATCTGTCCGGAAGACGACTGCCAATTCCTCGTCTTCATCCAAAAGACAGCCGAGGAAAACCAAGGCAGCTGTCACGACCTCTGGAGTGTTCGAAGGCACTCGGTCGAGGAAGAAGTTCTTGGAGGAAGCTGGGGGTAGCCAGACCCTTGTCGAGCCTCCTTCCGAAGACGAAGATGTCCAAAGCACAGCTGCGGCGGATCTTCATCAAGGCGAAGATGGCCTCCCTGAAGCCCCTCAAAATGACGATGTCCTCCAGGACACCGCCGGGGGTAGTGCTGGAAACGAAGAGGCCCTTCAAGACAGAGCTGAGGGCAGTCAGGCCCTTGCAGATGCGCCTGTCGAAGACGAACTCCAGAATGTGGCTGGGGGTGGCCAAACACCAGAAGAAGTGACTCCCCCACATGAGAGCGAGGCTGAGAGCGAAGCCTCAACTAATCCATCCACTTCCGGCCGTGTCATGACAGTATACATGACCGGGGGTGATCTTGAGACTGATGTGCCGCCACAGGACATTGTCCAGCGCATAGACTCGCTAGAGGGAGGACTCAAAACCCTCTCTGCCTCAATGCAAGCGCTGACTCAAGCAGTGTTTGAGATACGGTCGGCCTTGATCAGGACACCTTCAAATGGTCCCGACCCAGGAGCCAATGGAGAGTCGAGTGTGCCCCTCCAACGGACACCCTCAGACACAGAAGTACCCCGGACGTCGGAGCCCTCAAACGCTCCACTCCAGGTGGTACCTCCTTCCTCGACTCCTAGCTCCACGGAGGACGTGGTCGAAATGATCAAAGATCTGCGGGAGCGCTTCGAGTCCAAGAACAGGCAGAAGGAGCGCCAGAAGATGGGCATTCCCCAGCCTTATCCCCTTGAGTGGAACAAGGTGGTTTATCCCCCAAAGTATAAACCACAAACACTCATGCCGTATGACGGGAAGGACTCTCCACGACGGTACCTGACGTACTTCCAGTCGCAGACAGGGCATCTTCCGAAGGAGGACGCGCTCCTCACCAGCATCTTTGTTGGGGCCCTGAAAGGGGTGGCGTATGACTGGTACTGCAGCCTCCCCGATAATTCCATATCGTCCTTCGACGACCTGACACGCCTCTTCCTCGACCGCTTCTACGACGGTGGGAAGGACATGACGATGGCGTCTCTCATTGAGATACGCCAGAAGGACAAGGAAACGGTTCGGGCATTCATCGAACGCTTCCGTCAGGCCTGCTTCAGGCTACCTCCAGGCATGCCAGAGCATGCGCTTCTCTCCGCTTGCAGTATGAACATGCTGCCTGCAGTAAAGCTCTGGCTTAACTCTACTCCCCCTCCCGACTGGAGCTCCCTAATCATCGAAGCTGAAGCTGCAGAGAAGAAGGCGGCCAATGCACGTCTTCTGGGTGTTAGCTTCCCCGCCTTTGACGATAAGGGGAAAAAGTCCGCAATCAACAACTCCGGACGAGAAACAAAGGGGAAACAAGCATTGACTGTTAATGCCTCGAAGGACGCATCTGCGCCTACTCAAAAGCCTCCACTGGCACCGAGACCCAAGGAGGTTTATTCGTTCAATGATGACGACACCCTGCAACTCTTTGAGATACTGAAGCAGGGTGACAAGATCAAGCTTTCGGACCCGAAGCGGCCCGATGAAGTCGGGAAAGTGGACAACCCGAGGTACTGTCACTACCATCGGTTTGTCGAACACCCGACTAAGGACTGCTACGTCCTCAAAAATTACATCCAGTGCATGATCAATGCGGATGTAATCTCCGTCGACTATGAAGAGAAGACGGTGTCAGCTAATGTGGTGTCACTTCAGTTCGGCACCTTGCCGCCGACTACCACACAAGATGGAGTCGTCCCCATCCCTAAGGCGACAATGGAGGTGGTGAACTTGCCACCCACCCGTGACAATGTGAGTGGACTTGTCCCACTCACCACATCTCGAGGAGAGGTCCTCTGGGTTCACCCCGACCTCGTCTCCGAGGTAACTCAACCGGAGGTACGCCCTACCTCCAAAGCAAAAGGCAGGAAGATCAAGTCTTGCCGCACGGTCTCTTCTTCAACGGAAGAGGCGCTTCCTGTGCAGACGCGTGCACAACAGAACTCCCAGTCCGGTGAAGCTGCCGCCGAAGTGGTGCCTCCTGGCACCATCCCTGAGGAGGGTCCATCCAAGCCCTCAGCAGCCAATAAACAAAAGCAAGTGGAGGCCCGTTTCGACAGACCTCTGCGGAAAGAAAATGCTTCGGGGCTAGCCAAGCCCCACAATTTTGACATTCTGGCGCAACTGGCCAGTACTCCTGCACGCTTGTCTTTGTTCGAGCTCCTGCGTCTCTCTAAGGACTCCCGAGAAGCTCTCTGCGAAGCTCTGAAGGATGCCGAATCCTTTCTCAGTCAAGTCAAGCAGCCTCAAGACCTCCCAACTACTTGTGCACATTGTCATTGTGCGGATGAAGTTATCCCAAACATAACTTTCACCCAACAAGACATGCTGCTCAAGCATCACCGACATAACCGACCGTTGTATTACACAGGGTACATCGGTTCGGTAAAGGTGAGCAGGATTCAGATCGATCCGGGGTCTTCCCTAAGCATCATTCCAAAGGCGCTGCTATCAAAGCTGGGGATCCCAATGTACCGGCTGGCGCCCTCCAATACGACCATCAGTGGCTTCAACGCTAGCAAGAGCGAGCCACTGGGCAAGATCCGGCTGAAGTGTCACATCGGCAGCCTCAAAACTGAGGTGACTTGTTATGTGGTGGATGCCGAGGTCAACTACAACATCTTACTCGGATGACCATGGTTATATGAGTACATGGTGGTGCCCTCCACGCTCCACCAATGCATGAAATATGTATCCACCAACGGCGTCATCCGGACGGAGTTTGCAGATATCGATCCCTTCAAAGGGATTGAGGCCTACTTCACCGATTCCGACTTGTACAAGCCCATTGACGAGGAGGAAGCCAATGACGCTGATGATGAGGCAGAGACGGCAACAGAGCCGGACATGGAGTCTGAGACGACTCCCGACGCCTCCTTGAAAATTCGTCTGAAGGGGAAACCACCCCAGAAGGCGCCTCCAATGAGTATCAAGCTATCAGGGAAAGCACCGACTCGCGAAGCTCCCCTGAAGATACGTCTCAAGGGAAAGCCACCTCAAACAGCGGCTCCCCTGGTGGTAAAATTACAAGGGAAGGCGCCACTCATCGGAGGCGCAACCGAGGCACCTCTCAAGGTGCATCTTAAAGGCAAGCCGCCGCAGTCATCCAAGATGCCGGAGAGGGCTCACATAACCCTCTCAGACCCTAAAGTCAGAGCGGTGGAGGACTCTCCTGATCCGGCCCCAGTGCTTACAGATGAGGAGCTTGGCGAATATATCTCCGCTGATGTAGACGCACCCTCCTTCGACAATGTAATCCCACGGGATAAAATCTCATACTTTATCAATAATAGAGTGTCTTTCAATTATTCTTGTCTTCCACACTGGAATGCCATGTATACATTAGACAACGCTCTACGGTCGTTGCAAACACAAGTAACGACCGTCTACCATAATCAAATAGTCCCGTCTCAAGGAGTCTTCATAGTCCCTCCACGGAGCCGAGGCCAAGGCACCATCATCTCGGGCAAAATCGAGCGTCGTCGGGACCTCCCGTCAATCGAGCCCGAACCTGATACCGGCAGAGTACAAGTCTATCGGTACACAGATGCGGCTAAGCACATCATCCAAAAGATGGGCTACGACCTGAAAAGCAACAAAGACTTAAACTACGGCAAGGGTCGGCATCTCCCTGTCTGGCTTTCGATGCCTAATGGAAAGCCACAGGATTACTATAATCGGACTCGATGGGGGTTAGGCTATGTCACGCCGCCATCAACTCCAGAGAGTTCAGACGCAGAAGACATAGAACATTCCCACTCGTCTGAAGCATCGACGTGGGATTCCGATACCAGTATCGGATCAGTCTTCAGGAAAGTGCTGTCAGCTAACATGACATCGGCGCAACCTCAGAAAGATGAAGGCGAAAACCAACCGCCGGAACCCTTCGAAGAGGAACCCTGGGCTCAGCGCCTAGGAGAACAATGGGAGTCTCGTTTTGAGTTACGAGAACCTCCCACCGAAGACGAAGTCGAGCAGATCGACCTCGGGGATGGGTCTTCTTCTAAACCCATCTTCATCAGCAAAAGCTTGGAAGGAGAAGACCGAGAATCTTTAGTCCAACTGGCTAAAGAGTATATTGACGTCTTCGCCTGGAGCTACGAAGACATGCCGGGTCTCGATCCACAGATCGCGATGCATAGGTTGAACATCTTACCAGATGCCAAACCTATCAAACAACAACAGCGACGCTTCCGCCCGGACATCATGAATGCCATCGATCAGAAGGTGGACAAGCTCTTGACCAGTGGCTTCATCCGTGAGGAACAACACCCGGACTGGGTAGCCAACGTCGTCCCTGTCACCAAGAAGAACGGGAAGATACGAGTCTGTATCGACTTCAGGGATCTCAACTCTGCTTGCCCGAAGGATGAATTCCCGCTCCCAATCACCGATGTAATGATCGACAACACATGTGGCTTTGAACGCATGTCCTTCATGGACGGGTATTCAGGCTACAATCAAATCAAGATATTCCCCGATGACGCAAAACACACGTCATTCAGGACTCCGAAAGGTGTTTTCTGCTACACAGTAATGCCCTTCGGCTTGAAGAATGCCGGTACAACATACCAACGAGCGATGAGTACTATCTTCCGTCAACATCTTCGCAAGACAGTTGAATGCTATGTTGATGACATCGCAGTCAAGAGCCGCCTCAAAAGAGATCACCTACAGGACCTGAGGACGGTCTTTGATCTCATGCGGGCACATCAACTCAAAATGAACCCCGCTAAATCCTTCCTGGGGGTTTCTAGCGGCAAATTCTTGGGCTTTGTCATCACGGCAAAAGGCATTCATGTCGATCCCGAGAAGACTAAAGCCATCCTCAACATGGACCCTCCGAAGAACCTTCGAGAACTTCGGGGCTTACAGGGACGTCTGGCATACATCCGGAGGTTCATAGCAAACCTCTCCGGTAAATGTCAACCCTTTACTCAGCTCATGAAGAAGGGAGTCTCTTACGTCTGGACAGAGGAGTGCCAAAAGGCTTTCGACGACATCAAGGCTTACTTGACAAGCCCGCCAGTCCTAGTGGCACCTGTCGCCGGCAAACCATTCCTCCTCTACGTCCGTGCCATGGATCATTCCCTCGGCGCTTTACTGGCTCAAAACAGCGATGTAGGCTACGAGCAAGCGATCTACTACCTCAGTCGAACACTCATCGGGGCCGAACACCGGTACAACCCCGTTGAAAAGGAGTGCTTGGCTTTGGTGTTTGCCATTCAGAAGACTCGTCATTACGTCTCGGGCCAGACAATTCACGTCATCTCCCGAGTCAATCCACTCAGAGTTCTCATGACGAAGCCAGGGTCATTAAACTTCCGGCTGGCTACATGGGCGATCCTACTAACGCCATACAACATGGTGTTTGTCCCGCAGAAGGCAGTCAAGGGTCAGGCTCTGGCTGACTTTTTAGCTGCACACCCCATCCCAGAATCTTCAAAACTCTATGAAGACATCCCGGATGAAGTCCAAGAATCAAACGTCACTGAAGGAAGTCCCGTTTGGCGGATGTTCTTCGATGGCGCTTCAAGAACGGGCCCCAACGGCCAAATCATCGCAGGAGTGGGGGTAGTTTTGGTCTCCCCCGATCAGCTGGTCATCCAGCGTACATACTCTCTTTCGAAGCCGTGCTCCAACAATGTTGCTGAGTACAACGCACTCGTCATGGGACTCCAGCTAGCACAACAGCTGGGGGTGGATCATCTGGAAGCCTACGGCGACTCGAAACTCGTCGTAAACCAAATTCGGGGGCAATACGAAGTTCGCCATGAATATTTGATCCCTTACCATGAAGTTGCATTGAACATTATTTCAACCTTCACTGGGTTCTTCATCGAACATGTACCCTGTCTACAAAACTTGGAGGCTGACGCTCTGGCTGACGCTCTGGCTGGCCTCGCAGCCTCATTGGCCGCGCCCCTTGGGACTCAACACTATGTCACGGTAACTGGCCGAGACTTGATTTGTCCCAGAAACAACCTATGTTTGCAGATGGCTCACGCCGTGCCAACAAACACCGATGTTAATGTCCGAGACTGGAGATTCCCGTTCATCGACTTCGCCATCTACGGAATCCTTCTGGAAGACCCGAAGGAAGCCGTCTCAGTCAGGAGACGCTCTCTTCGATTCTACTACGATACAGCCACTAAAACGCTGTACCGATGCTCCTTCGACGGGCTTCTCCTTCGATGCCTATCTAACGAAGAAGCGGCCGAAGCTCTTCGAGAAGCTCATGATGGAACTTGCGGAGCTCACCAACCAGGTCCTAAGTTGCAAGATCGACTGCGACGTATGGGCTACTACTGGCCAACCATGGTCGCCGACGCAGTGGAATATGCTAAGAAGTGCCATGCATGCCAACTTCATGCAGACTTCATACATACACCGTCTGAACCTCTACATCCTACAGTCGCCTCCTGGCCATTCGAAGCCTGGGGCATGGACATTGTAGGACCAATCACCCCTCCTTCATCAAGAGGACATCGTTTCATCCTGGCCATCACCGATTACTTCTCCAAATGGGCGGAAGCAGTCCCACTAGCGGAAGTAAAAAGCTCCAGGGTGGTCAGCTTTATCAAACACCATGTCATTTATCGTTTCGGAGTACCCAGGCGAATCATTCATGACAATGGTCCCCAGTTCATCAGCCACATTTTCAGCAGGTTCTGTGACAAGAATCGCATTCAAAATGTGGCCTCAACCGCCTACAATCCGGCAGCAAATGGATTGGCCGAGGCATTCAACAAAACTATCGTCAGGCTACTCAAAAAGGTCGTGTCATCCAACAAACGCGACTGGGACGAAAAGCTTGGCGAATGCCTTTGGGCCTACCGCACAACGGTACGGACCCCAACAGGCAACACTCCATTCTCCATGGTCTACGGGAGCGAAGCAGTACTGCCTCTCGAGATACAGATACCTTCGCTCCGCGTGGCAATCACAAACGATCTCACAGAAGAAGACAATCAACGTCATCGTCTGCGGGAACTGGAGGCACTTGACGAAAAGCGTCTCCTAGCTCAACAACGCATCGAACTTTACCAAGCCCGTATATCACAGGCTTTCAACAAGAAGGTCAAGCAAAGAACTTTCTAAGTTGGCGACCTGGTTTTAGCAGTCAGAAGGCCAATGGTGTTAACTCACAAGACACCAGGGAAGTTTGAGCCCAAATGGGAAGGACCCTTCATCATTGAGACGGTATACTCAAACGGTACTTACCGCCTCGCCAAACCCAATGGGGACTTGTTCATGATGCCCATCAACGGCAAGTTCCTAAAGAAGTACTATTCTTGACATCCTCCAAGACATGTATTTTCCCAAACAACCTCTTTTCACAAAATCAAACGCTTCCGGAACCCAGCTGTTCCGTGGCATCCTTCCGTAGAAAGATAACCACGTCCACATTACCTCTAAGTTGTCTCTCTACATCCTACAAAGCGGAACCTTACATTTTCGTGAGCTTACGCTATCCTTCATGTTTACCACGTCCACATTACCTCTGAGTAAACATCCCGTACAAACAACTCCTGTGTTGTCGTACATTGATCGCAGAACTTCCACGTCCACATTATCTCTGAGATGTTCAGCGTATCCCCCAGGATCATTCCTGCCACGTCCATAAATACCTCTAAGTAGGAAGATTCTATCATTTGAACCTAATGATTGCCATGTCCATATTACCTCTGAGCAAACATGTTGGTTCCTTCAAACTTATTATCTGTACCTAAAAACCAAGGTGCGCAAAAGATAATAGGTCCACATAAATCATCAAGTTCATGAGATCAAAAAATGAACACAACACACAAAAAAAGATAGTGTATTTCTTTATTTTTCAAAGAAGGGAGTACAGAAATACGCTATTTCTCCAGCAAGAGTTGCAAAAACACATAAAAAGAAGAGAAGCTACAGTCCCCGATCCTCTCCAGGGTGGGATGAGAGCTCTCTGACTCGACGTCTCAGGTCGGCAGTGCGAGTTTCCACAGTCGCCTGGACTCGCAGCTCGGCTTCTTGACGCATTAATCCGACAGCCTCAGCAGAAGTTTTACTCTCATACTTCTCATCAAGCTGTCGTCGCTGCTGAGCCAAAGCAAGGGTCCGCTGAGTAAGAGTCGCTTCCTCCTGCTTGAATGCCACGTGTTCAGCCAGGACACGATCAGCTTCTAGTTGAAGTTGGGCCCGCTGGTCTTCAAGACGGCGCATCTGAGCATCAACCTCTGCGATGTTAGCGTCCACCGCAGCCCGCTTCTCCATCGTCTTCTCCATAGATTGAGACAACTGCTCCGCCGTAGCCTCAGTCCCAGCCACTTCATGCTTCCAACTGCTCACATCGGCTCGATGGGAAGCCTCGATTTCAGCCATCAACTTTCCTATCTCTGCATCTATCAAGACAGAGAGGTCATTTCGTTGGATGCGCTGCAGTTCCGCGAGCCGCTCGTCCAGCTCAATCACCGAAACCTCCAGAATTTCGGCCATATGGTCATGGCCTTGGTGAACGCGGATCAGCTCGATACAAGGCATTGCCAAAGCTTTTGCTGTCGTAAAGCTCCCCTTGGCATCCATCACTGCAGATACACCTTTCTCCAGCATTTTGTACACTCCCTCGACGAGGAACTTCACATACTCGTCGGCATCCGCCAGCACCTGCGGCGTCATAGCAGGAGTTGGGGGAGCTACTACAATTTGTGGACCGGAGGAAGATCCGCCAATCTCGATCTGAGAGGTTTCAACCTCGGCAGCAATAGGCTCTTCATCAACAGGGCCCAGACTGCTAGCCCGAGGAGCCGAAGGAACAGAAGGAGCCGGCACATGCGTCGTGATAGTACCCCAAGTGGAAGAAGCAACAGAGGGTTCCACACCCTTACCCTTCTCAAGTCCGGAGAAATCACCGACGTCAACGGCCACCTCTTCTACCCCCGACGTTCTATCAGCCTCAGCTACCTCCCCCGGCAAAACGGGGAGATCAACATTTATCTCCTGGCCAGCCCCAGGAGACAAGACCGGCAGAAGGGTCTCATTCTTCTCAAGTCCCTCTACAGGGACAGAATTTGTCGCTACCGCCTGATCGGTAGCCATCTCTATGTCCATGGTTGAAGCCAAGGAAGGATTTGGCAATGATTCAGCCGACCTCCCTTTATCATGACCAGGAGGGGAATCAACCCTCTCCTCTATCATCACTGCTTCTGCTGCCCCCGCAACGGACCCTTGCAACGCTGGAGGGACGTCACCAGAAGGCGACGAACTCCAATCCACTTCATCATCAGGATGCCTCGAGTCTGTACGACCCTCAGCATCCAAGGCCTCCACGGCAGATGGTACTATCCCAGAAGTTGTTGTGACTTCAAAGTCAGGAGATACTAAAACCTCCGCGGGAACATCTTCGGGACCCTCCTTCACATGAGACATCATCATTGGTGGAATGCGCTCCTCAGAAGAGCCTGCCACCTCCTTCGGCTTACTGGTGCCCGATTTTGAAGCACGAGACTTCTTCTTCAATCCCTACAAGAAGAAGAACATAAGTCGCCACAATGACATAAAAAACTGGAATTATGAAACACTTCTTACCTCAGCGGGAGCCGATCCCGTTGGCGTTACAAGTGGCACTTCCGTAATCTTCGGGGTCGACGTCCTTCTCGACCTTTTCGGTACAGAAGAACCAGCTTCTGGGTCAGCCCACCTTTTTCCGACAGACGGGTCTCTCACTGGTGCCACAGCAGCAGCCCGATACCCCGCCAATTCTGGCGGACGATATGACCGAGCTGCCACCAACATATTTGTTGTTGCCTCCAACTGGGTTCCAATGATGAAACTAGTCTCCCTGTCATAACCAGGAGACATAGTATTCATAGTGCAATACAGCTTGGCGGCCGGATATAAGATCGGCGGCCGAGGATTGCGAACTGGTGTGGTAAACTTAACGCTAGTGCATCCAGCGTTATAATACTGCCAGCCCCGGGCTCCATCCAGCAAACTCCCGATGAAGCCTAGACTGCTACTGGGATTCCGCAGCATTAGCTGAGTGTAGCCAAATTGACGAGCAAATCGGCTTGGCAAGTACGGTTCCAGATAGCATCTGTTCTGATTGCGGTAGACCAGGTGCGAAGGCCGGATACTCTGCAACCAACGAAAACTCCATTTCGGCAAAGTAACCGCATCCTCGCCAGAATCAACCAAATCCTGGTCGGCCTCGAAATTCTTGAAGATCGGGCCAACCTTCACGATTTCCCACCCCTGAAGGAAGGACAAAACCCTCCTACAAACGGGGACGCCAGTGTAAGACCACTTCCTCTTGTAGAAGCGACGAATGAAGGCATCTCCTTCAACATGGTCCTCCTCAGGGCCAGGACTCATCACATTCGGATGATGTAAGATCAGCCACCCCATAAGATAATGGAAAGGCAGCTCGGCCCGGGGAAAGTTGTCATTATTACCTTTCTCGTGGATTACATCATCAGCAAAAGACCTCAAACCGCGCAACAGGTTGCACACCATCGCGGGGAGGAGAGCTAAAGGTCGTCCAAAGGCCAACTTCACTGCAGGCAAAATGAGATTCTGATGTACCCTCTCAACGGCACCGGATCCCCCTGCAAATATGCAATCCCGGAGCCATATCATCAAGTAGGCCGTCAACACTGCCTTAGATGACATCCGATGCGTGCAGTGCCAGAAACAGCTGTACGTATCCTTGCCGCTCTCATTGGAGTGTGGGGTCCTCTCGTCCAGCCGGGTTATTTCAGAACTCACTTCCGCGGGGTTCAAGCCCTGCGGAGTCGCAAACCGGATCCTCGAAGGATCCGCCAAATCCTGCCTGAAGACATAGTCCCTCCAAGCAGTCACGTGAGGCTGGGTCTTACCCTTGTCCCTCCGGTGCATCAGATAATGATGGCTCGTCACCTCCTTGAAAACGGCCATCATCTCTGGGTCCTTATCCTCCAAGACCTGGATCTCTTCATTTGATAGAAAATATTCCTCGTACGGTTCCGAGCCCCAAGGAAGCTTGGACACTTCGTACATCTCATGGAGGGCCAATCCCAACTCCCCCACTGGAGTAAAGAAGCTGCCAGTCTGGGCGTTGAAAAGCTCCAAGAGCGCAAGGAACATCGACTTATTGAGGTCCACGCCTGCCTGCGTGGCCCGAATGGCGGCAGTCAGCCCTATCTCTTTAAGCTCAACTTTGAACCTGGAAAGCACCCAGGAGGTCAACTCGTCCCACTTTGGGATGTAGTGACACCAACCTTCGACTCTAAAACTAGCTGTCGGATACGTGACCTTCGACGTCAGCATCCGATTTGCAAAAGTCGGGGCACTGAAGGGAAACGTGTCATTTGGGACTTCACTATAGATGCTCCCGGGACGTAAAGCTCGGTAACTGAACGAAGAACCGGTTCGTGAGGCGGTCAAGGTGTCTCGCTGGTTCGAGGTGGTGTCAATCGAAAGGGAACCCCCCAAGGCACCTCCTTGAGAAGGAGTAAGTTCCCAACCCATCCTTCTCTTCGAAGCTAGACGATAAAAGGCTGTCAGTGGCAACTGGCGGTCAACCTGCCGCATGTATAACATCATGCCCTTAGCAGCAAAGAACCAGTCTTCTCTGATCTTTAATATCTTCGCTTCGGAAGAGACTAATCGGTCGCCAAACAGAAAGGCAGGCTTTAAGAAAGTCACACCTTCAGAATCAGCAGACTTCAGTTTACCGCTCTCCGTCATACTCTGGAGGAAAAGCGGCAACTGGACCTGGATTTGCAGCATCCTCTCACGAGGTTGGTCCTGAAGGATAGCATCCTTTGCAGGGTTGATCACCGCCTCATCAAAATCAACTCCCATCTGACAAAGAGAAGCGTCCAGGAGGACCTCATTCAACAAAGGGATCGTCATCGACACTGGCACAACAAAAGTGGAAGTCAGGTAAAAAGACAAAATATGTCAAGCAGACTGGCGCATTGCCAGGGTATGAACCCATGCGCATCTGCTTCGGCGCATCATCAGGGCATAGGCCCAGGCGCGTCAGCATGTCTCGGCGCATCATCAGGGCGTAAGCCCATGCGCGTTGGCATTGGAGCTTCGGCGCATTATCAGAGCATGAGCTCGCGGCGGCGTTCGTTGTGTTTCATGCGTCGGGGAGGCCGGGGACACACCCAGGGTGGTCTCCCTGGTGCGTCAGACAGGGAGGAGCTCGCGGCGGCGTTCGTTGGCGGCGGCAGCGCACGGCTGCCCATGCGTGCGCGACTGCTGCTTGCTGCAGCTGCGACTGCTGCGTGCTGGCACACACGCGCGGCGGCGGCGGCGACGGCGGTCGCCGGTGGGGCACGACGAGCGGTGGTGACGTCGGTGATGGTGGTTGTAACGTCCCAAAAGCAGAATACTGGAGAGCGGGGGCGTACATAGCCAGCTACGTATAATGAAATAGAATCCACCTCATTATATGGTCACGGCTGTCTAGATATATGAGGGTTTAACTACAATCCATCAGTCTCCTATGGTCAAGAATAAGTCTAGTGTCTCAATCACAAGCAAGCAAATAAATGTTACAAGATGTAAGATCACCAAATATACAATAGTAAGGCGTCCCAAAAATTATATATTCAGCTGATCATGAAGCTAGTCGTTACAAAATGTGAGGACTAGCAGGAGTTTTAGTCAATACATAATCAACCCTAGGATTTGCCAATCATGTTACAGCCCGTAGGCAGACAATAAATAAAGGTGCAATCGAGCTAAACACGTGCCCGTCGGCTAAACGCCTCAAAAGAATATTTTTACAATAGAGTGGGAGAGTCAAACCACTCGTTGCCAGGATTCCGTCTAGTGGTCACCATCTGGCTGGAAAGTCGGTAGATCCTCTGGTGCTGCTTCGATATCTGGCCACACAAAACCAGCTGGATTAGACCCCAGAAGAGCAAGTGCCACAAAGGAGGCTTCACTTAGGAACTAAAACCAGCAATTAGCACAAGAATATAATTACATAATAAAAGACAATAATTAAGGAAAAGCATGACAGGTGATATATGATGAGATAACCATGGGACTATTCAGATAACCAGGTTACAATCCGTAAACCAAACAAGGATCGGGGTTGTAACCCTTCGTCTGAACAGAACTTGGTTTCTTCCACCATTTACCGGCAAGATAATATAAGAAATCAGGACATGTAACAATCTTGTACAGGATCAAGACAGGACTTGACAGATTGAACTCCATCCGACATTCATGGCCAAGCAAGGAGTACGGTTTGATACTTTAACTAACTAGGGTTATCACAAGTCTTAGTTACTAGCAAGATGCAGTGAGATTGTTCCACAGCCACAAGCCCTGCAGACCATCCAAGTTATCCAGGTCGAATATTAGTACAATAGGGGTGCAACACATGACATTGTGCTGGAAATATGTCCTACTCGTCGGCAGGCTACAGATCCTAAGTGGGGCGCCCAGATAACGGGATTGCCTGTAGCTGGGAAAATCTCTTCATGACTATTGAATTATTCTAGTTATTAGCCTTAGCCATTTACAGTAGGTACCCCTGACCGTGGTACTCAGGGATCCCTGTCCTAGACATGATGCAAGACAAGACGGGTTCATTTGTACAAGCACAATCGTCCACGGTGTCTAGGTCATTCATACTTGTCATGTCATGTTAGCCGTTGCAACAGCCTTCGAGATATATCATTGTAGAAGCATGGAATTTCACAACCAGAAAGCCCATGCGCCAGACACTACATACGCTAGAACTCAGACGAAGAACTTCACAGCAAAGTCAATAACCATGGACATTTGAAGAAGGACTTTTCATTTATATATAAAAGTCTATTACATGTCTAGAAAAGGTTGTACAAAGGGAAATTTCTACAAAGAAAAGATCCTAAGTCTACAGCCAGCGGCTACCACGCGCCTCCAGATAAGCGCAGCGGCCACCATGCGCCTCCAGTTAGGCGCAGCAGTCATCATGCGCTGCCAGTCACCATGCGCTGTCAGTCAGGCGCAGCAGACATCATGCGCCTCCAACCAGGCGCATCCCACCATATCTTCAGCAGCTCAGTCATGTAAATCCAGCTCAGTTGTGTCCCTTCAACAGCCCAGCTATGTGCCTCCCTTCAGCCAAATTCTTCCAGCCAGGCTCACCTGGCCGAGCAGAGCCCAGTTATGTGCCGCTCTTCCAACCAGGCTCGCCTGATAAATGCTTCGACACAAAGCATTTAACCCTCTAGCTGGAACCAAGGAAGAGAAGAGCACCGCAAATGCTGTGGCCAGGGGAGGCTTCGAAAGAGCCTCCAAAGCCGAAGGAAGACCGTGATCGAAACCGCGGCTAAAGGAGCAGCTTTCAACACAATCAAAGTGGGCGACACCCACTTTGAAGGAAGAGAGAGCCTAGCACCGCCATTCCGATCTACGGCTCTTCCGGAATAACGGAGACAAGGCTCGAGCATCCCCATCTTTGGATGCAACAGGCACCTTCCGTCTGCCTCAGAAGCCCTCGACTCCGTCTTTTGGATGTAACAGTCACCTTCAAGAGCATCGAAGACAACACAGCGTCTCATCTTCACCCTCGGGAGCACTTCGTCAACAGAATGCACCCGCATGTTCAAGTTTATGTTGGAAGAACGTGAGGGAATGAGAAGCAAAACTTCTCTCCATGCCACTATTTATAGGCCGGGCAGATCAAACCCATGCGCCAAGTGGATGGCCCTCCGAATTCCGTATAATAAATTTACATTAAATGGATGAACCGGACGCCTCAAATTCAGCGAAACGGCTATTTATGGCACTCGAAGAGCGAGACAGCCGCATCATTAAAAGACATGTCCGATGCGCCAGCCAGACAGCGCATCACACGGACGCGCCCTTCGGCATCAGGCGCATCACACAGACGCGCCCTGCAGTACTCGGCGCATTACAGAGGGTGCGCCCTCACACATCTCCATACCGAGTGGAACGCCAAACGACGCGCCCACTCAGCTGTCCATCGAACGTCACCAACATTAAATGCTGAACTGACAGAGTTGGCAGCACGCCTCCCAAAGTTTGAACAGTTGACAGCTTTATTCAGAAAACGAAGCGTCGACAACGTCAGCATCATCATGACTTTATTTCCACGGCTACTGCCACGTGGCCACTCCACCATCAGCATGCGCCTCTACGGCCATGAGTCCAAATCAGCATGCGCCTCAAAAGCTATGCGCCTCAGACTGCTCTCTGATCCCGAAAGACAGAAGGAAAGTCGCCTGCATGCGCCTCAAAAGCCATGCGCCCCAAATGGTTTGTAACTCCTAAAGGTTATGAGCCGCAGCCTCCTCCTGCGCCCAATCCAAGGCGCAGCTCACCAGATCACTTCTCTCCATCAAATCCGAGATCTTCGAACCATGAGTCGACGACACGTGTCTTTTGACTCAACTCATCCAAGATTTCAGCAACGGAAAGATCTTCTCTCTGCTACGTGCCGGCTCACAACAGCAGTATGAAGAGTTCTCCCCCTCGATCAGGGCGCAGCATCCGTGTGCCTCCATCAGCAACCTCCACGTGGCGTCCCCACACCGGCGCATCCTGCATGCGCACATGAGCAGCCAGTCTGTAAAACTATAAATAGAAGGATCATCTCCTTCACACACACACAGAGACTCAGAACACACAAGAATCTACAACAGAGAATCACCGAGAGGCAGTTCTAGACACTCAACGTCTTCCTCCTCTCAGCAAGCTCCAGCACCCAGAGCAATCAACACCTTCAGAGAACCGATAACCGTCGTCAGCCGGTCAACGGAGTCAACGCATTACCACTCGCTCCATTGGCACTAAGGACCCAGCTTAAACAAAAGTGTACTCCTAGGACTACATCTAAGTCCTATATTGTATCACTGTTCTGTTTGTATTAAGATTTCAATCAAAACAATTTTAATGGCAAACAATCATGTCAGGTTTATCATGTCAAGGGTGTGCCACGGCGGGCCACTATCAAGAATTATCATGTCAAGTTTATCATGTCAAGCTTATCATGTCAAGTTATCTTGTCAAATTATCATGTCAAATTTATTTGTCAGGAGTGCGCCACGTCGGACCACTATCATGTCATGTCAATTGTCAAAAGTGCACCACAACGGGTCACCATCGTGTCAGAGAACATATTAAAATTTATGGCACAAGCATACGAGTGGTAATTAAATATTAGTAGGGTAAGGACGTGGACTCATACGGCTCAGGAAATACTTTCATGCGGCCAGCATATGTAAATGAGCATGCGGCTACAATTAGTGCTAAGGCCATGCAGCCACAAATGAACAGTGGCCATGCGGCTCAGCTTAAATATTTAATGCTAATTAAGTAATAGTAGCCTACGTGGCCAAAACAGGTTGCATACAAAATGCGTGAAATTGCTAATGGCCATATGCGGCCAGCAAGACAATAGACCTTATGCGGCTCAGCAAGCAGTGCATTGCACGTGGCCATACAAGCAAGGACTTACAAAAAACTAACATATTTAAACATGCATGTGGCCATGCATATTTAATCATGCAGACAAAGACTTGAAAAAGGCCATGCGGCCACAGTGGAAGGGAAAGCACTATGCGGCTGAATCTAAGAATTGGCCAAGCAAGCATTGCATTGCTAATGCATGCAATAATTAAGAAAAGTCCATGCGGCCAACATTGAAGTGCCATGCGGCTACAATTATTCACTGCTTGCATATAAGCATGCAAGCTACATATATTAATAATCATGATAAGCATACGGCCAACTGTGGTTGCATGTAAATGCAAGCAAGGCTAACTTTGTTAATATAATGCCATTAAATAATGCCATTCCAATGTAAGCCATGCGGCCAACTGTGGTTGCATGTAAATGCAAGCAAGGAAATAATGTATTAAATAATGCCATTCCAATGTAAGCCATGCGGCCAACTGTGGCTGCATGTAAATGCAAGCAAGGCTAACCTTGTTAATATAATGCCATTAAATAATGTCATTCCAATGTAAGCCATGCGGCTAACTTTGTTAATATCAATATTTTCTATGCATGCAAAAGCATGCAACTAAAGCATGCAATGCATGCAAATGCAACTTCTTACGTAGCAAAATGCATGCGGCCCATTAGTTGAGTTGCCATATGTCACTCCCCGTTTTCGGAATGCGTATTTTTATACGTATACCGCTTGCCCGAATTTATTTAGTATCTGTCATGCATTTATTTTATATTTAATTCTTTTAATTTCATGCTAATTATTTCTCTGTATTTTATTTTCTGCTTTTTCTTGGCTCTTGATTCATTTCGGTTCATGGTGAGCCAACTTGGTTTGGCTTTACATGGAAAGGAATGGGTGGCTAGGATTTGATGGAGTAGGATGGATGGTGGAGATGCACTTGACCTTGATATAAAACTTCTTCTTTCATTATCTCTCTTCATTCATTCACATTTACTCCTCCACCAAACCCTAACCCACCTGTGAGAGGCAAGTACATCTTGCACACCATGAGAGATTTCATGCATCCCTATTTATTTTTAGTCTATGTTATTCATCTTCTCTTCCTCTACAAGTTTAGGTCTTGAAGTTCTTGATTTCCATGGATGGTTGGGTGTAGATCTAAGTTTCAAGTTTTGGTTTTCATATGAATTTTATGGTTTTGATCTATCAAACTTTGTTGTTTTCGAAAATAAGTGGTTCCATGTTGTAGAGAATTTAATTCTACCAAAGTTTGGCTTTTGAAAAGTTAGATTCCGATTTATTTTGAGAAGTTATGGCCAAAACAATTTTGGTCAAACTTCTATGTTCATCTGCAGCATGAGGCACATATCGCAGTTGAGCCGCATAGATGTCGCGGTTGGGCCGCATGAGGCACATGTCGCAGTTGAGCCGCATGGTGTCGCGGTTGGGCCGCATGAGGCGCATGTCGCAGAAGAGCCGCATAGATGTCGCGGATGAGCCGCATGAGGCACATGTCGCAGTAGAGCCGCATAGATGTCGCGGTTGGGCCGCATGAGGCACATGTCGCAGTAGAGCCGCATAGATGTCGCGATTGGGCCGCATGAGGCACATGTCGCAGTAGAGCCGCATAGATGTCGCGGTTGGGCCGTATGAGGCCGCATGTCGCAGTAGAGCCGCATAGATGTCGCTGTTGGGCCGCATGAGGCACATGTCGCAGTAGAGCCGCATAGATGTCGCGGTTGGGCCGCATGAGGCGCATGTCGCAGTTGAGCCGCATAGATGTCGCGGTTGGGCCGCATGAGACCGCATGTCGCAGTTGAGCCGCATAGATGTCGCGGTTGGGCCGCATAGGCCGCATGTCGCAGTTGATCCGCATGCATGTCGCAGAATAGGCCGCATATGCCTATTTTGGTTGTTTCTGACTGTTATATGTCCTATTTTGACTGAATTATGGCTAGAATTTCTTTCAACTCCCAACATGAAAGTTATAGATCTTTTTCTTGGCTTCAAGAATGTGTTACCAACTATTTTATGCCAGTTATAGACTCGACCATGCTTAATACTAATTTGACTTTCATGCCTTGTCACGAATTGACCCCGACTGTTACTTTGATTAATAATTGATCATGCGTTCCTAGTTGGAACTAAGAGACTGACTAGTCGTCTTATTGAATTGAATGAATGAGACACGTTCATATTAATTATGAACTATTGTAATCGACTGGCTGATCCCGAATATTGACATACAGGCACATGCAGGCTTCAATTTATTTATTTATGTATTTATTTATTTATTTTACAAAAGCAGCATGTGTACTTTATGGTCAAGGCATGATTACTCCGTGGTTAGTTTTGATTGTTGCATTACGCTATGTAAGACCTGCAACCTAACCGCACTGGTATCGTTGTAGAGTTGTGCATATCGTATACCGTACGAAAGTACTCATTTGAATGACCATGACCCACGGCATAGGATTTCACTTAACGTAGAGACTATTAAGTTAAATAAAATAATGATTGCATGGAAAGAATGGATTCCCGAGTTCTTACATGGCAGCCCTCTTGGGACTAGTAGTGCCCGACAGGCCGACTGGTCCCCACAGATATTACAAATCTGCCACACGGGCAGGGAGCGGTATCTGGTTATATTATCTATTGTATATTGTATATTGATGACGGGCGTCCTGCTGGGACTCGTCTAATTCATGATTGGCGCAATTGATTGACTGGGTAAACTAGCCTTGCTTGCACATAGTAAGAACTGAGAAATCTCTATTGCATAATTCCAGGATAACTTGAAACTCACAGTAGCAAACCGTAGTAGTTGAATGGTCGTTTAAATTAATTTTTTTGTGTACTGTATGTCCTCTGTTACCTAACTGAGATGATCAGAATGTCAGGACATGACGTGCCAACTTCTGTCCTTGTTTGGTTGGGAGGTTGGTTCGAAGTGTCGTGATACTATGTGAATCCCAGTAGAAAGCAGAGATCTATTTATCATATTTTCTCATTACTGGTTTTAATCCCTCATATCGTGCTTCCTTGCGGTACTTGCTGTTAGAGGTCTAACCTCTCTGGTTTTGTATGGCCAGATTTAGAGCCGGTCCCCGAGGATCCAGCTTACTTCTACCTCCACGATGGTCAATACTAGAGGGATGATTGCAGGAGGGCTCGTGTGGATTTTCTTACTTCCCCGCTCGTTTTGTTAAATACTTTATACTTTGCCGCTTGGCACCGACATGTTAGTCGGATTGTCTTGTACCTACTTTTGCATAATTGTAACTAAGTCAGGCTGCAGCTGATAACAATTGTGTATACTGACTACATCATCTGGCTGTGTTTTGTAAAGCCAGATATCAAGAATATTTTGACTGAGCGTTTGGGACGTCTTACTGCTTTATCTCACATGTTCTCTATTTCTGTTTCTTGTTTGAATAATTGAGACAATAGATGGAAAGTGACCATAGTGAGACTTTTATGTAGTATGCACCCCCTCGTCTTTTAGACAGCATTGATCGTATTATACGGTATTCATCTACCCGTAATACGTAGCTGGCTGAGTCATTCCCCCGCTCTCCAGTATTCTGGTTCTGGGGCGTGACAAGGTTTTAGTGGTGGCCCATGGAGGTCTGGTTTCAGACTTGTGGGGTGTTTTAATTTATAGGATGTCTCAATCACACATGTTTCCCCTTGATCTCATGATTCGTTACTCTCGACTCTAGCTGGACATTCCGGTATCCTTTGACTTCATTGATCTTTCCAGTCCGATCGTTTGATTGTTCTCTTGTCCTATTTCTTAGGGGCACCTCGTCCGCATCTGTCAGGACTGGGCAACAACAACAAGGGCAACACGGACAACTTGACCATGTTGGTCAGCAACAAGGGCCGGTACTAACTCAAGAGACCATCCAAGAAGAAGTAATAGTGGAAGCAGCAGCTGGACCGCAGTATCCGGATGTTCCACCACCACCAACAGTTCCACCTACCCCTGTGGAAGTAGACACACCGGCCCTTCTGGAGATCATGAGAGGAATGATGGCTACTCAGCAACACCAGATGTTAGCCCAGCAGCGTATGCACGCTCAGTTGCAGGAGCAGAACGTACTACTCAACCAAGGGTTGCAGACGGCATTGGAAAGAGGGGCGAGGCCAGATTCAGGAGCATCAGCCAGGTTTTGCAAGTACAACCCCCGTCGTTTCGAGGGCACGGAAGATGCCATCTCAGCAGATGCATGGCTTAAGGATATTGAGGCTATTCTGACAGCAGCTAAGGTGCCGGCAGAAGAACGTGTGGATCAAGTGAAGTTGTTACTTCAGGATCTCGCACGTGATTGGTAAGAATCAGAGGAAGTAGGCATCAGACGTCCTGTTGCTTGGGACGATTTTACCGCAAGATTCAAGACGAAATACTATGGAGTTGTGGCACAGTTTGAGCTACAACAGAAATTTATCAACCTCAAGCAGGCCGGCAAGACGGTAGATGCCTATGCAGCGAAGTTCTGCAGATTGAGCAGGTTTGCCCCAGAGATGGTAGCAACGGAGAGCCAGAGGGTTATGAGGTTCCAGCAAGGGTTTCATCTTGAGCTCTTGCAATTGATAGAGGGGCACAATTACCAGACTTTTGATGAGGTATTGACGGCAACCTGAAGGCATGAGATCACCGTTCAGAGGATCACGGCAAGGACTGGAGGTCAGAAGAGATCCCACAGTCAGATTGAAGGAGGAGGGGGAGCAGCGCCCCGAACAACAGCACCATCCCTTGGCATTCGCATTCACGATGTGGCAATGCGAGGGCCAGCACCACCACCCAGGCAGCAGCAATAGCAACAGAGGAAGAACCAGCAACCCCCGGCAGACTGCACTTATTGTGGGAAGATAGGGCACACTAGAGATGTGTGCCGAACATTGAACGGACTGTGTTTAATATGTGGAAATCCAGATCATCGGGTTACCACCTGTCCCATAAATTCAAGGTCAGGAGGACCAGTACAGCAGTTTCCTGCTCTGTCAGCACCAGGGGCAGGACAGTATCGAGGACCAGCAGTGGCAGTGAGACCATTGGCCCAACGTCCGTTAATGCCGCAAGCTCAGATGTTTCGGCAGCAGGGACCGTCGATGCAGCAACACCAGCATAGACCACCCCAGTATCATCAAGGAAGGGACCAGCAGCAACACCAGGCTAGGCCGCAACATGGAAACCAACAAGGTGGTCGAGGGCAGGCCTTCACTCTGTCCTTGGAGGAGGCATTAGCATCGGGAGATGTTGTGGCAGGTAACATTCTCATCGCCTCATATCCCGTAGTAGTATTGTTTGATTCGGGAGCATCACACTCATTTATATCTGCACAATTTGCGACACGGCTAGGAATGGAGTTCGAGGCATTGCCAGGGAGATTAAATATACTCACTGGCAATAGGCTCGTAGGAGTTAGTAGAGTTATTCTAGCGTGTAGCATTGTAGTTTGCGGGCATTCCTTATCCGCCCGGTTGATAGAATTTCCTGTTGGAAATTTCGACGTTATCTTAGGCATGGACTGGCTGAAAGACTGTCATGCGACAATAGATTGTCGTAGAGGGAGTGTATCTTTTGATATTCCAGGCATGAAGAGGTTCACCTTATTTAGATCAGTGGCAACTCAACAAGAGCAGGGAGTAGTGACGATAATGGAAGAAGTTCAAGTTTCGAAGGTAGTTGAAGAGTTTCTGGATGTATTTCCTAAAGAACTTCCAGGTCTACCACCGGTTAGGGATATTGAGTTCAGTATAGAATTGGCACCTGGAACTAAACCGATATCAGATCGATTTTACAGAATGGCGGATTCAGAGCAGGCCAAGGTATACCAGCACATAGAGGAACTGAAGGAGAAGAAGTTCATCCAAGCTAGTATATCGCCATGGGCAGCACCAGTGGTACTTGTGGGGAAGAAGGATGGATCATCCAGATTGTGCATTGATTACAGGAAGCTTAACGCGGCAACAGTAAAGAACAAGTATCCACTACCAAGGATCGACGACTTATTCGATCAGTTGAGTAGGGCTAGAGTTTTCTCCAAGATAGATCTTCGTTCAGGGTACCATCAGGTGAGGGTTCGGAAGGAGGATATTCCCAAGACAGTATTCAGGTCGAAGTATAGGCATTATGAATTCTTGGTAATGCCGTTTGGTTTGACCAATGCTCCAGCAATATTTATGGACTTGATGAACCGCATCTTTATGCCATACCTAGATCAGTTTGTCGTGGTGTTTCTCGACGACATTCTTGTGTACTCTGCCAGTGAAGAGGAGCATGAAGACCACCTCAGGATAGTGTTGCAGGTTCTGAAGGAGAACCAGTTGTATGCCAAGCTCAGCAAGTGTGAGTTCTGGACGGATCACATTTTATTTTTGGGTCATATCATATCAGAAGCTGGAGTAGCAGTAGATCCCAAGAAGGTAGAAGTAGTAGAGAGCTGGCCAGTACCCAAGACCGTAGCTGATGTACGGAGTTTCTTGGGATTGGCAGGATATTACAGGAGATTCGTATCGGATTTTGCAAGACTTTCAGCACCCATGACCCGCTTGACACGGAAGGATGTGCCATTCGTCTGGTCGGCAGAGTGCCAGGCATCATTTGACACCTTAAAGCAGAAGTTGATATCAGCGCCTATTCTTACATTGCCAGTTGGACCTGGAGGTTTTACAGTATATTGTGATGCGTCAGGTAAAGGACTTGAATGTGTCCTCATGCAGCATAGGAAGGTGATAGCGTATGCATCTAGGCAGCTTCGGGACCACGAGAAGAATTACCCAACTCATGACTTGGAGTTGGCGGCAGTAGTATTTGCTTTGAAGCTATGGAGGCATTACTTATATGGTGATCGAGTGGATATGTACACGGACCATAAAAGTCTGAAGTACATCTTTACTCAGAAGGAGCTGAACATGAGGCAGAGAAGATGGTTAGAGCTGATCAAGGATTACGACGTGGAGCTTCAGTAACATCTAGGCAAGGTTAATGTGGTAGCAGACGCTCTTAGCAGGAGAGGCGGCGCATTTATGTTGACAACACAGAAGCACATTTTAGAAGACCTTCAGGAGATGGGCATCGAGATTATACTTCCTAGTGATGTAGGAATTCTGGCGAGTCTACGAGTTCAATCCGACTTGGTAGACAGGATCAAGGCAGCTCAGGCACAGGATCCAAGGATTCAGAAGCTTAGAGCAGAATGTGAGTCAGGACTCAGAAAGGAGATGCAAATTCATGAAGATGGTACGCTTAGGTTTGGATCACGCCTATGTGTGCCTAGTGGAGATATCAGACAGGAGGTTATGACAGAAGCTCACAGTTCTCAATATTCTATACACCCTGGTGGGACCAAGATGTACCAAGATATCAAGCAACACTTCTGGTGGAACGGGATGAAGAGGAAGATAGCTAGATTCGTTTCCCGTTGCTTGGTATGTCAGCAAGTGAAGGTAGAACAGCAGAGGCCAGCTGGGTTATTACAGCCACTTCCTATCCCGGAATGGAAGTGGGAGCACATCACAATGGACTTTGTGACCGGTTTACCGAGATCACCAAGTGGTAAAGATGCTATTTGGGTGATAGTAGATCGGCTTACAAAGGTGGCACACTTTTTTTCTTTCAGAGTAGGGCAATCTACAGAAAAGTTGGCAGAGTTGTATATGCAACAGATAGTCAGGCAGCATGGAGTCCCTGTCAGCATTGTGTCAGATAGAGATACCCGTTTTACATCACATTTCTGGAAGATCTTACATCATAGCCTGGGTACCAAGTTAAGATTTAGCACAGCTTACCATCCACAGACGGACGGGCAATCAGAAAGAACAATTCAGACTTTAGAAGATATGTTGTGAGCTTGCACTCTGGACTTTGGAGGATCTTGGGAGAGCCACCTGCACTTAGTTGAGTTCTCATACAACAACAGTTATCAAGCCAGTATCCAGATGGCGCCATTCGAAGCTCTATATGGTAAGAAGTGTAGATCGCCACTAGCATGGGATGATATCGGGGAGAGGAAGATGTTAGGCCCGGAAATAATTGTTCAGACAGTTGAATTGGTCAAGGGAATTAGAGAGCGACTTCGAGTTGCACAGGACCGGCATTGTCATTGGGCGGACCAGCATCGTAGACCGCTAGAGTTTTCTGTTGGGGACCATGTGTTCTTGCGGATCTCACCTACCCGTAGGGTCATTAGATTTGGCGTTCGCGGGAAGTTGAGTCCGCGATACGTAGGACCATTCGTTATCCTTGATAGGGTAGGCGATGTTGCTTATCGTTTATCCCTTCCACCTTCGTTACGAGAGGTGCATGACGTGTTTCATGTATCTTAATTGCGAAGGTATGTATCGGACCCCAGCTATATCCTTGATCATTCTGAGTTGGTTGTTGGTACCAACTTGTCTTACGAGGAGCAGTCGGTGTCCATTTTGGACCGAAGAGAGAAGATACTCAAGAACCGAACAATTAGCCTTGTCCGGGTTGCTTGGGGTCATCACTCATTAGGAGAGTCAACGTGGGAACGTGAGGATGATATCCGATCACGGTATCCACATCTGTTTGACTCACAAGGTATATTTCTTCCCGTGTACCTTGATTGCCTTAACCCCTCATGCTTGTCACCTCATAGATAGAACTACTTGATATCGTAGATTGTTAATATAGATATGTTATCTGCTAGTTAAACATTGAAGAATGATTGCTTGCTCAAGTTTCTTGTACCTAGATCAGCTCGGTTTTTCCTATCCTGCTTGGATTTGAAATTCCGAGGACGGAATTTATCTAAGGTGGGTAGAGATGTCACTTCCCGTTCCCGGAATGCATATTTTTATACGTATACCGCTTGCCCGAATTTATTTAGTATATGTCATGCATTTATTTTATATTT
Organism: Iris pallida; assembly: GCA_029216955.1. Lineage (NCBI taxonomy): Eukaryota > Viridiplantae > Streptophyta > Magnoliopsida > Asparagales > Iridaceae > Iris > Iris pallida. The sequence continues at coordinate 1,046,541 of JANAVB010035418.1, forward strand.
AATTCTTTTAATTTCATGCTAATTATTTCTCTGTATTTTATTTTCTGCTTTTTCTTGGCTCTTGATTTATTTCGGTTCATGGTGAGCCAACTTGGTTTGGCTTTACATGGAAAGGAATGGGTGGCTAGGATTTGATGGAGTAGGATGGATGGTGGAGATGCACTTGACCTTGATATAAAACTTCTTCTTTCATTATCTCTCTTCATTTATTCACATTTACTCCTCCACCAAACCCTAACCCACCTGTGAGAGGCAAGTACATCTTGCACACCATGAGGGATTTCATGCATCCCTATTTATTTTTAGTCTAAGTTGTTCATCTTCTCTTCCTCTACAAGTTTAGGTCTTGAAGTTCTAGATTTTCATGGATGGTTGGGTGTAGATCTAAGTTTCAAGTTTTGGTTTTCATATGGATTTTATGGTTTTGATCTATCAAACTTTGTTGTTTTCGAAAATAAGTGGTTCCATGTTGTAGAGAATTTAATTCTACCAAAGTTTGACTTTTGAAAAGTTAGATTCTGATTTATTTTGAGAAGTTATGGCCAAAACAATTTTGGTCAAACTTCTATGTTCATCGGCAGCATGAGGCACATGTCGCAGTTGAGCCGCATAGATGTCGCGGTTGGGCCGCATGAGGCACATGTCGCAGTTGAGCCGCATGGTGTCGCGGTTGGGCCGCATGAGGCGCATGTCGCAGTAGAGCCGCATAGATGTCACGGATGAGCCGCATGAGGCACATGTCGCAGTAGAGCCGCATAGATGTCGCGGTTGGGCCACATGAGGCACATGTCGCAGTAGAGCCGCATAGATGTCGCGGTTGGGCCGCATGAGGCACATGTCGCAGTAGAGCCGCATAGATGTCGCGGTTGGGCCGCATGAGGCCGCATGTCGCAGTAGAGCCGCATAGATGTCGCGGTTGGGCCGCATGAGGCACATGTCGCAGTAGAGCCGCATAGATGTCGCGGTTGGGCCGCATGAGGCGCATGTCGCAGTTGAGCCGCATAGATGTCGCGGTTGGGCCGCATGAGACCGCATGTCGCAGTTGAGCCGCATAGATGTCGCGGTTGGGCCGCATGTCGCAGTTGGTCCGTATACATGTTGCAGAATAGGCCGCATATGCCTATTTTGGTTGTTTCTGACTGTTATATGTCCTATTTTGACTGAATTATGGCTAGAATTTCTTCCAACTCCCAACATAAAAGTTGTAGATCTTTTTCTTGGCTTCAAGAATGTGTTACCAACTATTTTATGCCAGTTATAGACTCGACCATGCTTAATACTAATTTGACTTTCATGCCTTGTCACGAATTGACCCCGACTGTTACTTTGACTAATAATTGATCATGCGTTCCTAGTTGGAACTAAGAGACTGGCTAGTCGTCTTATTGAATTGAATGAATGAGACACGTTCATATTAATTATGAACTATTGTAATCGACTGGCTGATCCCGAATATTGACATACAGGCACATGCAGGCTTCAATTTATTTATTTATTTATTTATTTATTTTATAAAAGCAGCATGTGTACTTTATGGTCAAGGCATGATTACTCCGTGGTTAGTTTTGATTGTTGCATTACGCTATGTAAGACCTGCAACCTAACCGCACTGGTATCGTTGTAGAGTTGTGCATATCGTACCCCGTACGAAAGTACTCATTTGAATGACCATGACCCACGGCATGGGATTTCACTTAACGTAGAGACTATTAAGTTAAATAAAATAATGATTGCATGGAGAGAATGGATTTCCGAGTTCTTACATGGCAGCCCTCTTGGGACTAGTAGTGCCCGACAGGCCGGCTGGTCCCCACAGATATTACAAATCTGCCACACGGGCAGGGAGCGGTATCTGGTTATATTATCTATTGTATATTGTATATTGATGACGGGCGTCCTGCTGGGACTCGTCTAATTCATGATTGGCGCAATTGATTGACTGGGTAAACTAGCCTTGCTTGCACATAGTAAGAACTGAGAAATCTCTATTGCATAATTCCAGGATAACTTGGAACTCACAGTAGCAAGCCGTAGTAGTTGAATGGCCGTTTAAATTAATTTGTTTGTGTACTGTATGTCCTCTGTTACCTAACTGAGATGATCAGAATGTCAGGACATGACGCGCCAACTTCTGTCCTTGTTTGGTTGGGAGGTTGGTTCGAAGTGTCGTGATACTATGTGAATCCCAGTAGAAAGCAGAGATCTATTTATCATATTTTCTCATTACTGGTTTTAATCCCTCATATCGTGCTTCCTTGCGGTACTTGCTGTTAGAGGTCTAACCTCTCTGGTTTTGCATGGCCAGATTTAGAGCTGGTCCCCGAGGATCCAGCTTACTTCTACCTCCACGATGGTCAACACTAGAGGGATGATCGCAGGAGGGCTCGATTGGATTTTCTTACTTCCTCGGTCGTTTTGTTAAATACTTTATACTTTGCCGTTTGGCACCGACATGTTAGTCGGATTGTCTTGTACCTACTTTTACATAATTGTAACTAAGTCAGGCTGCAGCTGATAACAATTGTGTATACTGACTACATCATCTGGCTGTGTTTTGTAAAGTCAGATATCAAGAACATTTTGACTGAGCGTTTGGGACGCCTTACTGCTTTATCTCACATGTTCTCTATTTCTGTTTCTTGTTTGAATGATTGAGACAATAGATGGGAAGTGACCATAGTGAGACTTTTATGTAGTATGCACCCCCTCGTCTTTTAGACATCATTGATCGTATTATACGGTATTCATCTACCCGTAATACGTAGCTGGCTGAGTCATTCCTCCGCTCTCCAGTATTCTGGTTCTGGGGCGTGACACCATATGCGGCTGAGCTTTAGCTCCCCATGCGGCCAGCTTACAAATGTATTAAGTATTAATGCATTAAATACTAATACATATGCGGCCAAGTTACTATTTAATACTAATGGCAATTATTTAATGCAAGCAATTAATGCATGCATGCAAGCAATTAATGCTTGCAAGGCCATGCGGCCAAGAATGGCTAAGGCCATATGCGGCCAGAAACAACAAATGGCCATGCGGTCAAGAATGGCCTATGCGGCGTGGTCAAGTTGCATGCAAATGCATGCAAGCTTGCAAGCAACTAAAATAAAAGGGCCATGCAATAAATAATGCTCATGCGGCCAGAAGCTAAAAATGCTCATGCGGCCAGAAGTAAAATTAATGGCTCCAACAGAGAACATGTCCATGGAAAATACCATGGCCTCCATGCTCCACCAAGCAACAATAGGAACCCAAAATAGGTCAAATTTGGATAAAATAGAATTCTCTACAACATGGAACCATCAACTAGCAAAAATATGCAAGTTTGATAGATCAAAACTCCTGAAAACAGAAAATACCACAAGGCTAGATTTACAAAAAATTAACCATGGAAATGAAAAATGCTAAATACTAAAATGGGTTAGAAACACATGAGGAAGACAATGGAACAATAAAAATGGAGTTCCCCCCTGAAGCAAGATGCACTTGCCAAAACCTTCCACTCTTAGGTTGGTGGAGAAGTTAATGGAGGAAGAAGAAGATTAATGAAGAGAGAGAAAGAGGAGTGGGCTAATAAATGGTGATGGTGGTGGTAGGTAGGTGGGTTGGTGTCACGCCCTAGAACCAGAATACTGGAGAGCGGGGGCAGACATAGCCAGCTACGTATAATGAAATGGAATTCATCTCACCATACGGTCACGGCTGTCTAGATATATGAGGGTTTATCTACAAGCCATCAGTCTCTTAAGGTCAAGAACAAGCCTAGTGTCTCAATCATAAACAAGTAAGTAAATGTCACAAGATGTAAGATCACCAAATATACAATAGTAAGGCGTCCCAAACATTACATATTTAGCTGATCATGAAGCTAGTCGTTACAAAATGTGAGGACTAGCAAGAGTTTCAGTCATACATAATCAACCCTAGGTTGCCAACCATGTTACAGCCCGTAGGCAGACAGTAAGTAAAGGTACAATACGAGCTAACACTTGCTCAGCGGCTAAACGCCTCAAAAGAATATTTTTACAATAGAGTGGAAGAGCCAAAAATAACACACTCGTTGCCAGGATTCCTTTTAGTGGTCACCATCTGGCTGGAAAACTGGTAGATCCTCTGGAGCTGCTCCGGTATCTGGCCATACAAAACCAGCTGGGTCAGACCCCAGAAAGAGCAAGTGCCACAAAGGAGGCTTCACTTAGGAACTAAAACCAGCAATTAGCACAAGAATATAATTACAAATAAAAGACAGTAATTAAGGAAAAGCATGACAGGAGATATACGATGAGGTAACCATGGGACTATTCAGATAACCAAGTTACAACCCGTAAACCAAACAAGGACCGGGGTTGTAACTCTTCGTCTGAACGGAACTTGGTATCCCACCATTTATCAATAAGACCAGTGTAAATAATCACGATCTCGAAGTAAGGTAAAGCATGTCGAGCATGTCATGGGGTACAACAAGACAATAAACGAAGAGAGAACACAGAACTGCTCTGGGAGCCAGGTTACAACCCGTAAACCAAACAAGGACCGGAGTTGTAACCCTTCGCCTGAACAGAACTGGTCCCCTGATCTTTATTGTTAAAAAAGCAAGCACAATTAATCATGTCATGTAACAATCTTGTACAGGATCCAGGCAAGAATAGACAGGGTTAGACTCCATTCAATCATTCACGGCCAAGCAATAAGTACGGCTTGATACTTTAACTAACTATGGTTATTACAGGCCTAGTTACTAGCAAGATGCAATGAGATTATTCCACAGCCACAAGCCCTGCAGACCATCCAGGCAGACCATCAAGGTTACCCAGGTCGAATATTAGGGGTTGAATTCAAGTGGGTACATCGTCCAGGAAACGCATATACCCTTAAGTGACTTAGAGGGTGCAACACATGACAGTGTGCTGGAAATGTGCCATACTCGACGGCAGGCTACAGATCCCAAGAGCGCCCAGGTAACGGGATTGCCTGTAGTTGGGAAATCTCTTCATGACTACTGTGTTAATATAGTTATTAGCCTTAGTCCATTTCAGTAGGTACCCCTGACCGTGGTACTCAGGGGTCCCATCCTAAGCATGATGCAAGACAAGACTGGTTCATTGCACAAGCACAATCGTCCACGATGTCCAGGTTGTTTATACTTATCAAGTCATGTCATGTCATGTTAGCCGTCGCAACAGTATATCAGAGTATATCATGTCAGGTTTTCTTGTCAGGAGTGTGCCACGGCGGGCCACTATCATGCATTATCATGTCCACTTGGTACTTGTCAAGAGTGCGCCTTAACAGGCCACTATCGTGTTCTATCCTTACATTATCATGAATGAGAGAAACTTGCATAAAATAACTAGTAACATGTTCTTGAAGCCAAGGAAAAGATCTACAACTTTCATGTTTTGAGTTTTTCAAGATTCTAGCTACAAAACAACTTAAACAGGCAAAAACAGTAAAATAGAGCAATTCCGGCGTATTGGATTCCTCCACAAATCGGCGCATGGGATTCCTGTACAAATCGGCGCATGGGATTCCTGCACAAATCGGCGCATGAGATTCCTGCACAATCGGCGCATGGGATTCCTGCACAATCGGCGCATGGGATTCCTGCACCATCGGCGCATGGGATTCCTGCACAAATCGGCGCATGAGATTTCTGCACAAATCGGTGCATGGAATTCCTGCACAATCGACGCATGGGATTCCTGCACAAATCGGCGCATGGGATTCTCACGTTGCGTCTTCAGTACATGCGCGTAGGGAACCTACGCGTATGACACGCTCGGAGTTAAGGGATGCATTGTCGGGACTTCACGGCGCATGGCCTCCCGGGCGCATGGGGTTCATCGTCCCCAAACAGCAAGTTCAGCCATGAAAGTTCCGAAAACTTGTAATGGCCATAACTTCCGCATCCGAAGTCGAAATCAAGCGAAACAAAAGCCAAAACTGAATGAAATTGAATTCTCTACAACATGGAACCACTAGTTTTTGAAAATACCAAGTTTTTAGAGATCAAAACCAAGAAAACTAAATAAGAAGGAACTTAAAACTTAGATCTACAAAAATATAACCATCAAAATCGAAAACTTCCAGTTCTAAAGAGGCTTAGAATCTATTAAGGAAGAGAATAGAACAATAAAATATGAGAACCATCATGAAGCAAGTTTGTACTTGCCTAAGCTCTCTCTCTCCCTCCTGGTGGTTGAAGAAGTAATGGTGGAGAGTAAATGAAGAAGGAAGGAAATAATGATGAGAGAGAAAAGGAAGGAGGTTATAAATAAGGAGGGTTGTGGTAGGTAGGAGGGTTCACCCTTGGTTCATGATGAACCAAAGCAAACCAAGCCAAGCCGAACCAACCCAAGAATAAACCAATCAATGAAATGCTAGAATAAATCAAGCAGGAAGACATGCAATATGGGTCAAATTACGTATACGTATTCCAAATACGTAATACGAGATCTGGGTATTACAGTTGGTTCTCCAACAAAACCGAACCAAGCCAACAAGCCAACCGAACCAAGATGAACCAAGCAAAGAAATGCCAAAATAAATCAAGTAGGGAGACATGCAATACGGGTCAAAATACGTACACGTATACCGAGATACGTAATACGAACCACGGGCATTACAGTGATGATGGCGGTGGAGATGGGTAGTGATGGTAGTGGTGAGAGTGGTGTTGATGATGATAATGGTGATGGTGGGGGTGATGATGTTTGAAGAAGAATAAGGGATGAAGAAGAAGAAGAATGAGAATGGAGAATGGAGAGGTGGTGTTGGCTGTCGGCTATGGGGGAGAGTGTGTGTGAGTGATGAGAGAGAGAGAGATGTTTGTATGTGTGTGTGTATATAATATATAGAAAGAGAGAGAGAGAGAGAGAGAGAGAGAGTGAGAGAATAGAGAGAGAGAGATAGATATTTAAGAGAGAGAGAGAGAGGTCAGTTAGAGAGGGGGGAGTGTGCTGTAAAGGAGGGTGAGGGGGTGTGTGTGTGTGTTTTGAAGATATATATATATATATATATATATATATATATATATATATATATATATATATATATATATATATATATATATATATATTAGAATGAGAGAGAAAGAGATATTTATTAAATAAAAAGAGAAGGGATATTTTTAAAAATAGAAAAAAGAGGAATTGTGTGGGGTGTTCATAAGGGGATAACATGGAGCTTGGGTCTGGGTTCGGTTGAGCCGGGTTGGGTCAAAATCGGGCTTGGTACAATAAATGGATTAATTTTAGGTGTTTATGAACATGGGTAAATAAGTAGCATGCGGGAGGCTAAACTAAATGGGACACAAGCGTCATGTGGGTAGTAGGCTTCATGTGGGCCAGGTCCATATGTTGGGTTGGCAGGTTTGGGTCGAAAGGGTGTCCCCAATTTGAGTCAGAAAATAAATGTGACTCCGTGGGACGAATTAAAATTGGTTTTCGTGTCAGAAAAGTTGTGCGAAGCAAATGAAGCACAAGATGGGGTGTCTGAGTGGGACACGGAGGTCATGGGTGTAGGGTGTCTCGAGTAGATCATGCATGAGAAGTTGGTTTGGAGAAAGCGACTAGTCTTGTGCTCCTAAATTAAAAGTCACGGTAACGTGCATACGATGATCAAAGATAAAAGTGGGAAATTAATTAATAATTATTCAATGATCAAATGGCCTAAATTGACCCGAAGTTGCGCGATGTAAAAAGAGCACAAGGGAACAAATTTGAGTGGGATACCTTATACCAAAATAAAGATAACCTGGTCTACTACAAAACTCATAAAGAGAGTTTCCAGAGATTGGTATCCCTGACACTCCAGAAATCAAAGTCACCAAAAAGTACATTTAATAATAAAAAACAATTAAATAATAATATTTATTGAAAATAATTTATTTAGAAAATTTAAAATAAACCCTAAAATTCAGGGGGCTTACACTATAGTTAGGTCCAATGAGGCTCCATTTTGCACATAACACCCTATTTTTTGTGTTTTTCATTTCCAGTTTGATATCAAACTGATGTAGTTATAGTTTTTGTTTGATTATGCGATGGTGGTGATGATGGTGGTGGTGGTGGTGATTGGGGGGGGGGGGGGGGGGGTTGGGGTGGTAGCGGAGGCACGCCGGCGAGGTGACGGAGAAGGGGGGAGGGGCAGCCATGGGGTGACGGGAAGGGGGGGGGCAGCCACGTGTGACTGGGAGGGGGGACACACAAAAGGAGACGAGAGCATTTTCGTCCAAAAAAATTGGTAAAGGGGTTGACTGTTCGTTTTGGACGGAAACCGTCAAAAGTGAGGGGTGTTATACATTCATGTAAACTTGTGGGGTGCACGTTAAATAAGCGTAAAAAAAGTGGGGTGCCACTCAAATTTTCTCTTTTATATTTTATTAGAACTTTGATATAGAGACATCTAATTTTTTTATAATTCAAAAAAGAAATAACTGAAAAATAAAATTATGTAATAAAGTTAGATATTAATATAAAACATTAAAAACAAATAGCAAAAAATATCATAAAATATCATGGTTACCAAGGAGGAACTTGATATGAGATCATGAGACAGCGGCCTCAGGCCTAAATTTTTAGAGGTCACCAAAATTTTAATGATATTTAATGTATGCAAGTTTAATTCTAAACAAAAGTCTAGCATAATCACTCTATTTTTTTAGTACGAGTATTTATTGTTTTATTTTTGATTTTTTGTTGTTGATAATACTATTGTATCATCGTCGATTAAAAAAATTATATGAACATTAAACTTTGTTGATACCACTTTTAGAGTTCGTTTCGGATCTCAAAATCTAAATTCGATCATGTTAGCCAGCCTAATCTTAAGATCTGGTTTGGGATTGCTGTCAAGAATCATGGAAACATGTTTTAAAGACAATCTCCTATGTTCCAGAAGCTACTCTCAAGAAGAAGGAAAAAAAAAAAGATTTCTTATATTTTAAAGACATTGAACCAAATTTTAGCAAGTCTAATCTTTCAGTACTTTCTGAGAAGAGCAGCCCAAGACTGGATTCCTTGTTAGCAATCATCCGAATAAAACTCGTATTATACGCGAATTTTTTTGTATTTTTCATAAACGTATAATACTTGCGTACTTTTGACAGATCCAAATCAGTACATAAATTTTAAGCATGCGAAGTTTTAAATATGTTATGTATAAATTATTGACAAATTTGGTACAATAAACATTCTAGGAACCTATTTAATTAACCAAATTTGACAATATATTTAAGAATGTAAAGTTTCTAACCTCAATATTTTTCATTTTTCGAACATTTAATCGAATTTTTGAATGTATTTTATTTGTACTGAGCCGATTTATATTCGTACTTTTGCCATCCCGAATTTTTTCCGTTTGCCGAATTGCTAACAAGGGACTGGAAAGCTTCTTGGATGAACTGAGTCGAGTTACATATGTTGGTTTCATGTTTGGAACCAAGAAGAAGTAGAGTCGAACAATCGGACCAGACTTGTACATATAGAGTCAAGTTATCAAAATTAGACCTGGAAAATCAAAATGTGGCACACAAGTTTGGATATTTATATCACACTCAAAATAATAATCACAAAATGATTTTTTTTTTTTAGCCAATTGACAACGGGACTCACTTTATTGACGGGTAGCTCAAATCATTTAGATTTTTCGTTACAGATGTTTTAAAACATTCAGATCATTTTGAATGAATTATGAATCATTAGTTCTACGAGATGACGGACATTTAAATTTTTTTTTTTTTTTTTGGAACGTTGATCTAGAAAAGTGAGCCGGCATCTTCTTAGGATGTAAGCAGCAAACAAATTTTTTTACAGAAAATTTTATCAGAAGCATAAAAGTATAAAAAATTGCGTAAAAGGAACAAAGTTTGGTAGAATAGCAAAGAAGACATTGTCGCGCCCTAAAATAGGACGTAAAAAAATAAACGCCCTAGATTCGGGCGTCAAAATATTGGACGTGTTTACTTAGCTGATAAAATTCTTAAACAAATTCTACAAATTCTTAACCACGGTCCAACTTAATTAAAAATGAAAATGAAAACTGACGCCCTAAAGAAGGACGTTTTTTTTAGCGCCCGAAAATTGGGCGTTGATTTTTTTAATAAAATTTTATATTGGGTGTATTTTTTTCTGCATGTTGCGGCATCTACTGTGTTGCTGCCGTGTGGTTCTTCCTTCTGCCCATGTGCGGTCGCGTGACTTCCCTCTCTTTTTTATGCAGCAAACTAGTTCTTTTGATGCTCCTTTTGTCCGTGTAAAATTAGATACGGTGTAAAAATAACCGTTGTAAAAATAAAAAAGCGGTAAAAAAAAAATATAAATAATAACAACGCATCAAAATAAACGCCCTATTTATGGGCGCATTTTTTCATGCACCACCACTTTGCTGGCTAAACCACTTTGCTAGCTAAACCAATTAGCAATTTACTTTATTTTAAACCAATACCAATCACTTTGCTGGCTCCACTTTGGTAGCTAAACCAATTAGCAATTTACTTTATTAATGTAAACCAATACCAATCCCAATCACTTTGCTGGCTAAACCAATTGCTTTATTTATGACGCCCAAATAAAGGGCGTAGAAATTTAAACGTCCCATTTTAGGGCGTAACGATACTGCCTATGTAAGTTTAGGAAACTTAGTTCCCTTTGTACAATAAATTAAAACTTTAATGCTTATCGTACAATTTTTTGATTTTTTTATGCCAAACAACACCCTCTATTATAAGTGACTAGCATATATGTACGTATCCTGCACGTATTTTAACATTTTTTTAATTAACCTAGAAAACTACTTAAAAAAATCAAATGACAATTTTCGTAATTACTAAACTGTCCTTATTAAAATTAATGAATAATTTTAATTAGTATATATATGAAGAATTTTTTTGAATTTTTTTTTACGGTAAAACCTAACTTTTGGCTTTATATAGTAGAATAGATAATAGAAAAAGAAAATTAATACATGAAAAAATTTCAACCAGCTTATGAATATGGGTGTACTTGTTCGAGAATTATTCTAAGTGAATGAATAATTTACAAATATTGTATCCGTTTGATAGGGTGTGGTCCTTTCAAACAGTGTATGTTCACTTTTTGTGTCTCTTCATCATTTATAAAAATATAGCTCTGTTCTCATTGACACATTTAAATACTTAGTTCGAGAGAGAGATTAGCTTGATTTGTTTTGTCAAGATCCTGCAGTTTAAAATGCTGCTATCGGAAGAAGATTTTGGATGTATTCTGGAAAGCTAAATCGTTATTCAACCGCAAACACCTGGACGGAACGGATATTACTTTAAAGATATTGAATAAAATTTAAGTCTCGGTCAGAATTTTATTTTTCAGTTTTTAAAAATACAGAATGAATAACAGTACTTGGTCAAAGAGCTTAGCATATTTCCTCTCAAACCTTTGTATCTTCGTAAACAAACCTCTACCTAGAAAAGAATCAAACGTGTCTAATATTAATTAAAAAATTGTGCAAATAGACCGGCTTGTCATATTAATTAATCCTTAATTTGACTAAATAAACACATCTCTGCAATTATTTGTTGGTAGTGGGTGTAAGCTATTGACTAAAGTGTTTTTTTTTAATGCATAGTGATGTGAATTAATTTTAAAAAACAAAAAAGGCTTTAGAGATTCATGCATGTTCCTGTCCTAAATAAGTAAACAAATAAAAAACATGCATCAACCTTAATTGTTGGTTCATTCTATCACGTCCCACCAGCATACCTGCTATGCCAGTTTGCCCTAGCGCACAAGGCTTTTTTTTTTTTTTATAGGAATTTTTTAACTTTTATCCCACTTATTAATATGAATTTATACTTACATTCTACTTTTAAATTTTATTAGACTTACGTCCCACTTTTTGTCACGAAAAGTATTTTTCGTGACAAAACGAATATTTTTCATGACAAAATGATATTTTTTGTGACAAAAAGTGGAATGTAAGTCTAATAAAATTAAAAAGTGGGATGTAAGTATAAATTTATATTAACAAGTGGGATGAAAGTCAAAAATTCTTTTTTTTTTTAATATCTGATGTAACGTACAAAACTATGTTGTATGTTACTTGGACGCACTGTCCCAAATTTTAACACACTTACCCTAGCGCACAAGTTAGTGAGACCGAATCGGATGACCGAGAAAATTACGAGGCAGACCAAGTAAAACATTGTTCTCTTGTTAGTGGATCCAGGGTTAACTTGTAAGATTCGTAAAATTTGACAACGATATGAGAAAAATTATATATATAAAATTAATCAAATATATATTATTGATGATAGCATGGGGGGTGACAAGTAGACACCCCCCCGTGAGGTGGCACCCTACCTCACTTATTCTCTTATATATATATATATATATATATATATATATATATATATATATATATATATATATATATATATATATACAATACATTCACTCTTTGATACATCCCAAATTTGAATTATTGGATGTTGATCAAACGGTTTAGATTAAATAACGCAGAAGACATCATTTAATGCTGCTTTTGACTTTTGACTTCTTGTTAACTTGCTATAGCAGGTCATTTTTCAATACAATTTTTTCAATAAACATCCTAAATTAACTCATATTTAATTTTTTTTCGTCCATCCAATTTAATATTTTGTGCAACTACGCATATATAACAATATGCCGAGAAAGAAAGGACACAATGTGTCCTTGACTGGAGGTGATGTAGACAATGACACCACCGATGCTCCGATAGCTGGTGGCGATCTAGATGATGACACCGACGACGACAAGGACGAAAATCATGTCGGCAATGTGGATAATAGTAAGGAAAGAATTCAGAGGAAGAAGAGTGGTAGGAAGTCGATAAAAGCTCGTTCTCTCAAATCTCTTCTTTGTGTAAATTAAATCCAAGGAGGACACAATCCCAAATTTTTGCTTAGCATAGTCTGCTTAGTTGTTGTAAAATTGTGATGTTGCTTTTGAAACATTTTCATCTTCAGTCTCATATTTTCTATGAATGTGTTATTTTGATTTAGTAATCTTTCCGTAATTTATTTTTTTGTTTCATCTAACAATTTACTATTTTGGTTATAAAGCTACATGTCATGGTGGTGGTGGTGGAAGGAGAAACGAAGATGAAGAAGAAAAGAAGAAGAAGTTCTGGTTCGCGGCGGACTTCGTTGAGCCCTCCTCGAACAACGAGGAGTACCAACAGAATTAAACCTCTTCTAGAGTTTCTCGAATTGTTAATCATGATAACCTTTCATGATATCTTTCAAACGGCTAGTAGATTCTTTGTTAGTCCCAAAATTTATTTGTCTTTCCATCTTCCTCATTTTTTTGTACTTTTCTCTTGTTATATATACAATAGTTTTCTTGTTTCAACTATTATTTATTCTAAAATACATAGAATAGTTTTCTTATTTCATTTTGTAGTACTGGAGAAAGATGTCTACTCGTATGAAACATGTAGAAGAGGTAGAAGATTGGATACCAGCTTCAAATGAAACCTTCATTCCGCGTATGATGCGTAGGTTTGAAGAACATCTGTCGAAGATTTCAGATCAACTTGTTTCAATCAATTCTAAGCTTGGTTCAATTGAACTTGAACAAATTAATATATCTTGACGTTTGGAAAAGATGGAAGAATCTTCCACTTTGAAGAAGACATCTTCATCTGGAGTAATTAATATTGTGGAGGAGGTTAACGTTGAATCTTCTGATGAGGACGAGGGGCTCAAGAAAGCTGATAAATCAATCCAGCAAATTCTCAATATATTCCCTCTAGAAGAAACTGACTTTAGCAGTTCTTTGAAAAGAATGCGAAAAAATTTAGATCCAGTCACACCTTTGAAAAGTTTAACAAGAAGTTCAACCTCAAAGCCTAGCCAGTGTACTAGTAGTTCTTCAAGTTTTTACAATTATATTTTTGCGGACGATAAACCTGACGAGTAAGTAATATGAGTTTTCATTTCATTTCAACAGTTTTTTTCCTAATCTATTCGTTTCTTTGCTTAGCGAAATAATATCATCTTGCAACAAGATTTATGTGAGTCGGGCTGAGATGAAGTCCTTTGCTCCAGGAAGGAGAATTAAAGATGGGGTATGTAGATATTATATTTTTTCTTAGATGCCATCTATGTTTACTTCGATGTCATCGTTGATTTTTTTAATGAGATACTCAGATTGTAACCCTTGTCTCTGCTCTTCTCACCGCGGAGGAACGGATAAGAACTGTCAATAAAGCTAATGTATGGTATTTACCTATAAAGTTAACGGTGAGTGAGCATTTTATTCTTTAATGATTATGCATTAATAATTTTCTCGTTTGTTTGTCGTTCGTAATGTATTAATTGATGTGTATGTAGAGAGCAACGTTACTTTCATCTAACAAACAACTTCATGAAATATAGAAGAAGAACAATATATTTTCAGGATTATATGGGTCTTTAAGCATTTGTAACGAGGTATTAATCTATTTTTGTTTAAATTTTAATCTCAATTTTCTGAAAATTGATTAATTTGTTTTACCTAATTAATCCCGATTCAGATATACATATCCATATCCATTCTTTTTTTGGATTACTATACTCTTGCAAGAGTTATGGTTAAAACAAAGACCGTTGAAGTTTGGGACACTCTTGCATCTACAGATGAGACAATTTATAACAAAGCAGCCATAAAAGAAATAGTAAGCTCATATTCATAAATTTTTATGAATTGCGTACTAGATTCGCGATATACTAATACATATTGTATTCTGGTAATTGTAGTTTTCAAATTTGGATCTCTTTCTCGATGAAGAAATTTTGAAGTTGAGAGATGCTAGGTTCAACTTTTCTACTTTCTCCATAATCCGTCGTCCTTATGTTCCCCGCCAAGACAATACATTTGATTGTGGTATTTTTGTAATTTTATTCATGAAAGACGGATGTAGTTTGGACTCCCGTTTTTTCAATGTAAGTCTGAAAATATGTCGTCAAATACTTACACTTTTTAGAGCAATATTTTTGATGTTATGTTTGTTATATGCAGTTTGATTCGGAAAAGAAAAGGTACAAATTTGCTGTATGGATTGCATCTTCATAGCACAATAAAGAAAATCCAAATTACGCAACAATATAATTAAGCTGCGAAGGTCGAAAGGAGTCCACTCTGATGGGTGAAGATGGAAGTCGATGAATTTTTTCTTCTTATTTTATCTAATGAATTATGTTCATTTGTTTTGTAATAAATGGTTAGGAATAAAGTTTTGTAGAGTTATAATGTTCTTAAAATGTGGGATGAAAATTATATCAAAATATTCATTTGTTTCATAATCTTGCTGCCATGTCCAAAAATTGTAAAAGTTTTATGAAAAATCCACCGTAAAATAACATTTTATCGCGTGCCCAGAGTTAGCGAAAAATATATAAAGGATTCGGAATAACCTTTTTGCCCTTCTAATTTTATTGAAAACACCCACGAAACCTACTCTTCAAAAAAATGTTTCGATAATTCCTCTTTTTTCATACGCTGCTCACTTTCGAATCTAGGTTTTCTCTTCCAAAATCTTCAAACCTTACTCTTCATTCGCAATCTTCACACCATGTCGGCACCATCAGCAGGATCATCATCGGCATCAGCATTAGAATCAAATGGAACCCAGTTAGAGAAGATATAGCTGTTGTGGAGAAAATGAAGACAGTTGAACAAAATCCAAAGGTGAATGACAGAGAATCAGGAAGAATTAAGAGAGTTGCACATAAGCCAAAGGCTGCTAAACAAAAAAAAAGGGCAAAATGAAGGTATAACTTTAAGTTATGTTCGTAATATTCTAATTAAAATACGTACAAAGCACGTACATGTAAACTAGTATGTATATATGTGGAATTGCTGCTCACATGACTAAGTCCAATATATATATAAAAGTCCATCCAGTAATTTTCATTTTTCTTATTATACAACGACAAAAAAAAGTGCACAAACTATCATATGCATCCTATCATTTCTCATTATACCAACTAAATAATATTAGCCCTATGAAATCATATGTTGAATTCCATTCACATCGTATTTTGTTTAAAAAAAAGGTTGAATGCTCTATTCAATCTGGATTCTTATTCAATTAGTCGAATATGAGTTAGCTTTGTACATCTGAACAAACATAAAATATGTCACCAATCCAGAAATCTTAGGAAAAAAATTTGCTGGGTCTTTGAATTAGTTGAATGCAAGAAAAGCGAGAAAACAGTCGACATAAATTTAAGTTCCCCTTTTTTTTTTTAAGATACAAAAAGATGGGCTTTCTTGTAGCTAGAAAATAGAATGCAAGAAAATGTAGGTGTAGAAGCACACAAGATTTTACCTTGCCCCAAATCATCCTGCTAAATAGCGAAACGAAGCTAGAAAGAAATCAATGGAATGTCCACAGTTCCATGAGTGTGTAAAAGCTAATTTATCTACCTTTCCTTCCTAGTTGAACATACTCTTAACCCTAGAAATACTCCTTTAATATAAACATGAAATAAATAATTGTGTACTCTCAATTGAACAAAATTTTATTTATTACCAATAAACAGGGATACAACAATGTCTAACAAGAAGTACTGTCACCTTCTCACCCTTGAAACACCCTCTTCATGAATCCCTGCACTGAGCTGCCCATACCAGCACCAACGGCCTCAGCCAAGTATGCAGCCTGGGACAATAGTTATTTCAATATACTAGGGTAGGGTAAATGGCACAATTACGATTCACGATTCAGGAAGATTAAAACAAAAGAAAATAAAGTAATCCACTCAAGATAAATTCTAGGAAGCACAGGCATTTCTAAAATTGGTGTCGAGAGTCGAGATCATGTCATGTTGGAGTTGGGCACGTATGGGAAATGACACAAACACTCCAAAATATACTCTAGGATTATAATCAAATCCAGGTCGATGTATCCATGCCATGTTGTATCATGCCCGTGCCCTTGCAAAAAATATATAAAACTAATCCAGAAAGCATCCAAGAAATTGAAAATCAACATCCAAAGTCATGGTATCTCAAGTGAGAGTTCTCAGAAGCATATGGTACAGGAAGCAAGCAGTCTAGTCTCGACAAGGGCCTACTTTTAACGTGATATGGAAATCTTACAGATATTCTGAGATGAAATAACAGATTGTTCTCAACATGAAACAACATTGTAACAAGCAATTGCATTTATATTATGCCGAAGCTTTGTATACTCACCGAAGTGTTTGCAGTTTACACTTCTGCTACAATGATAAAACGTTCTTAACAGAAACATATTACAATCATTAGTGCACAGCTATTTAGAACTTGACGGTCATAATGTAAAACTGAGACAGTGCCATCTTATTGACTGATGGAGTTGGTAATACAAAGTTAACCCATACTATGTTCATTATGTATATGCATTACTTTTGGAAATATAATTGTTGTTGCCAACCAGACTATTTTTTTTAATAATGGATTGAGCTGTAGGGTCATATGATGTTAATAAACAAACCTCTTGAAAGGTCTTTTGTAGATCAAAAACTTCTTTAATTCTGTTGTCCAAGAAGTTCCATGTGTCGCGAAAAGCTGTAAGTTTAAATAAGATGTGTAAGCACTGAAGGAAGTCAGATGATTAAATAACAAACTTAGCAGTACGAGTAAACATGACACCAATAACTTATGCAACAATCATAATAACAAAATACAAGGCTGCGGAAGTATGCAAATCTAAAGGAGCATACTTTATGATTGTCGAAACAAAATAAATAAACTACTATGGTGAAAATATCAGAAAATATTTTGTTAATGTTGACCCAACGACCAATATGTTATTTTGGTAAAAATCAGGAAACCAGTGGGTTTTGTAGGATCAAAGTACAGTGCCCTAGTGGCTTCTGATAATGGGTTTAGATCCACATTAGACCAATTTCCTAGGACTCTTGGGTTGACTTAGGTGAAGGCCGTTTCTTTTTCTCATGGTGAATGTATATAACCTATGTTGCACGGATAATTAAATGGGGTGACTTACTTGCGTCAATATCAAATATGCATCGGATGTTTGGACACTGATACTTCAAGGATACATGTTGAACATACTTCCTTGCTTATCCTAGATTTTAAATACAATTCGTACACAAAGCACATATCAATACGGTTCTGGAACATAGGATTTAATATAATAATTGACCAATACGAAAATTGGCTCGATCCGAAGGAAATTATGCTGAAGCTTTACAGTACAAAAATCCTAGAGGAACTCATGAGTTCTTAATTTTTAAAACTTGGCCATGAATAGCCTTTGGATTACATGCATCTCATCCCTTTTACAGAATTATTATGAAGCTACAATAATGTAAAGGATAAAAAAGAATGACGTAATATTTGACACAAGATAGAATCTTGTTTGAAAGATATAAAATATGCATAGATTTATTTTTTATTTTCTCATAGTTTTCTTTCTTCAATTAACAATACCTTCCCCTCTCCTTTGGTGTATGCCCAGTCCGCATAGAGTTGGGCTGCTAGATATATGACAAATCACATCATCTAAAATGGATGCATAGATTTTTTTTCCCTCATAGTTTTCTTTCTTTAACTAACAGTACCTTCCCCTCTCCTTTGGTATGCCAAGTCCGCATAGAGTTGGGCTGCTAGATATATGACAAATCACACAAAGGTGAGGTTTTGCTCATGGACCCATAGCTGAAGTATGTATTTCTAATTTGTTGTCTCTAAGATCCATTTTAGATGATGTGTTCGTCATATCTTGGTCTTAAACCAATTTGCATATCAATTACAAGTGACAACTAATAATGAAAAATTTCCAGTTTCCCACACATTTCATTAAAAGAGAAGTTCAATAAAACATTCTTCAAAAAGGTATAAGTTTGAAACCTAAGTTCACACGAGGGTTGATGAGGCGATTCAGATCAAGTGCATCTTGTGGATCATGAGGTTTCGTGGTCGATTCGTCGAGCATCAGTTAAATTATATTCCAATTGTGCAATCTTTAATGTTAGATAATTTGAAATGCAACACCATAAAGAAAGGAAGAGGAACTTGCTACGCCCTTTTCCCCTCGCTCACCTTTCCCTAAGATTAACCTGAGAATCTATGAGATTTTGTCTACTCTGAAAGAGGAACTAAATTGAAAAGTATGATACAAACACTGACAATTGAACCAAGGAATCGATCTTCAGGACAAAGATATGACAAGACAAGTATAGGGGAATCTTGCTTCAGCATAGGTAGCTTGTTTTCTATTCAATAAATACAACACAAATATACTTCCATAAAATAAGAATAAATCCACTTAATCCCAAAAAAACTCCAGATAAACAAATCAATCAAGTGAAACATAGAATAAAACAAACCTGGAGAATGATCAGTCACCATGTACACCTCAGACGTTGAGTATATAGCTCCAAGCACCGTTCGCTTCACATACCAATCGATATCTGAGCCATGACCCGCCCGCTGCATGCCAAATCTCATCAACAAGTTCTGCCCGCTGCTTAAAACTTGTTGGGAGGTTGGCCGGTTGTGACTTCCAAAAGTAAAAGTATCAGATGGCATTGATAAACAAGAAAGAAATCCTAGTTTCTCTCCCAGAGATACAAGTTCCTGACCTGAATGCTCAAAGCTTGAGGCCACTTTGATATGTAGGGTGCTTGCATTTCCAGCCTGATCTGAATGAGCTTTGACAGGCGATCATTAAGAATCAGATTCTGCAAGTCTTCTCCAGACTCAATCTTGTCTATGAGTCTTCGGAGACAGTCATCCATGAAGAACTAAAAGTGGACAAAACAAGAAAATCCAGATTATGAAACAAAAATTAGTGAATCAACTACAGCAATATATAGGAATGACGAGAATATAATAGCACTATTAAACAGCATGGGATTTGAAATTTCCATATGGAACGGAATTTCAGCATTTCATGTTTCATCTCTTGCATTATAATCCTATTTTCTTGATTTACCCTGTTATTTACAAGTAATGAACTTCAGCATTGCAATCTGTACTTTCAAGCCTAGAAAATGCAAACAAACATGGGGAGAACAGAAGGAAACATGAACTCCATGCAAACTTGTCTAGTATCTACATGCCAATGTTCATATTTTTTTCCTAAAAGTAGGATATAGCCACACACACACACAGAGTTCCATTGATGCTTTACGAAGAAAAAGTTAACGAAGTAGGGTAATTCATTTATTTAACAAAGAAAGAAAACTAACAAATGCATTCATACTTCGTAACTTCCAAGCATTATTTCATCTTCTCACTTGCATTATTACGTCTTTATTCTCATTTAACCAGTGGCATACCTTAGATATGGCAAGCACTCTTCTAAAAATCGGCCTAGGCGGCTGGTGCCAACTTAGCCACACCCCCCCCCCCCCCCCCCCCAAACACCCCAAACCCCCACCTCCTGACGCCCGACTATGCATGTTTGGGGTTTTATGGAAATTTTTTGGTTTATTTTTTATTAACCGCCTAGAACTAGGCGGCCGCCTAGCCGGGCTAGCACCCGGTGCCCGCCCAACTAGCGCCTTTTACAACCTTGATGACAAGCAGTGTTTTACAATCTAGGGGGCTTGAGGAAGCACATCCAACATGTACCCTTGAAATATGAGTGTATCTGAATATATGATCAATAAAGGCACGACACACCTATTGAGATCCACACAGCATGTGTGCCTGAAAAGAAGGTGAAAATTTGCTTAACGACGAAGACTTAAATTTTTGGTATGCTTTTGCAACTTACGTCTGAAGTTTTGAAGGGTCCTGTCTTAGAAAGAAGTTCCATTATAGACTCAACAGGACTGCTTGGAATTGAGTGTAATGCATGGTGGTATAGACTCAACAGGACTGCTTGGAATTGAGTGTAATGCATGGTGGTATTAAGTTAAATTAATTGGCCTTTTAGAAAGAGAGGGAGCTCTTCAGTGCATGTATCAAGTTTCAAAGGATCATCCTCATAGGTGGAAGCTTATTAGACTCCTCCATGCAACCTCTGATCTTGAGTGCATATAAGAATAACTAATTGACCTCCTTGATTGTGATGAAGCTCTCTCAAAGAAATTAGTACGACTATCATCGTTATCCAAACTTCTGCCCTTAGGAATGTGGCCATAAAGACTAAATATGAAAGAAAGTTCTACCGGTTGCCAAAATTTGAGGACCAGCTGTGTATTTGACATTAACCTTCTATAATTTGCTGCCAACTTCGAGTGAAATGCAGCAATAAGGTTAGGACTCTGTAAAACCTCAAAGGCTATTATCTGGAGTTACACCAAGGAACCTATAATTCGCTTACACTAGGAGAGGAAGATGTATGGTTTGCTAAAGAATAACACTTTCAATTTCCATAAGTTATCTTGGTAAAAGTACTTTTAATAGCCTTTGAGTGAAATGCAACAATAAGATTAGGACTCTGTAAAACCTCAAAGGCTATTATCTGTACACCAAGGAACCTATAATTCGCTTACA
The DNA here is from genome assembly GCA_029216955.1 of Iris pallida. NCBI lineage: Eukaryota > Viridiplantae > Streptophyta > Magnoliopsida > Asparagales > Iridaceae > Iris > Iris pallida. The sequence goes on from JANAVB010035418.1 coordinate 1,068,005, forward strand.
CTAGGAAAGGAAGATGTATGGTTTGCTAAAGATTAACACTTGATTCCTGTGCAACAATAAGCCAAAGACGCAAATGAAATCAATTTCCATAAGTTATCTTGGTAAAAGTACTTCTTTTAATACAGACAACGATAAGGAAACTGGAAGCTGTCCATACTTTTTAGAAAACCTATGAAAATCTTGAAATTGGGGGCATTAGTTATGAATCTAAATTATTTTTATTATAAAAAAGAACACCCCCCCCCCCCCCCCCCCCCCCCCCCCCCACACACACACACACACACACTCTGTATTTTGTACTTAGAATATATCCTACTAAAGAGAGCCTATCGGCATGGCTTAATCCACAGAGCACACCCTCGATGGAATCTTTTTGCAAGTATGACCCAAGGTTTGATGTAGCATGAGTCGAGTATAACTAGAGAGATTATTTGTTCGAGAAGAACCTTTTGGTTGTTTATTTTTCCAACTTCAAATGGCATTCTGTTGCATTGGAACAGGCATAGTTCTACCTTTCTTTAGTAATTTAATTTATTCAGGGAGCTCTTTGGTCATTCTAATGAAGTTTTCATTCGATTAGTTTTGCCATGAAGAATCCTTATAAACGTGCCCAACTGGATGTAGAGCAAAAGTTCTAATTAATTTCCAAGAGGAAGACCAAAAAAATACTCATAATTAATCAATAATTTACAACAAAATAATCCCTTTCATCCATTCTTGAACAACTAAAGCACTAATAATTCCAAAAAAAAAACTATTTATTATTGCGACAATGAGCTAAAATTAGAAGTAAATTCCAATTCGTTCAGTTTCTCATTTCTATGAGCACCACCTCTTTTATACAACATCTTCTAAAAGCTTAGGATATAAATACATTTTTTGTTACATTTTTGGTTACATGCATGCATACAATTATACAAAAACGACATACGGTATCGGGATCAGTTTCGGCCCCTTCCTATGAGTATCGGCATCGGTGGTTTCGGCTGTTTCCGATCAAAGTATCATGTTTTATTCGTTTCAGAAAGACAAAAAAGTGTTTTCAAAAGCTAGAAAAGTATTTGATACATTTAGACATAATTTTATATTGCTTCTCGTCAGTTTTAAATGGAATTTTATTAATATGGATGAATATTGTGAGTTATAGATATACAACTCCGACAAATGGTAATGGTTACAATTTATCAATAAAGAATCATATTGATACATTGTAACATTGTCAATGAATCATTGTATTGACACTATTTTTCTTTTTCTTTTTCTCTTTTTCGTTCAATTTCTCTGCTAAATTGATTGGAAAAGGGACCCTCAATGTCGGTATTGTCACTATCTGTATCGTTAGTATCGAACCTGGACATGCCAAATCATATTGGTATCGATCGAATTGTACTGGCTGATGCAACAAACTATTATATACACATGAATACATATTTATATGAACCATGATAATATCTACATTTATGTATTCACATCCACGTTGCAAGATAAGGACACAGACGCAATACCAATTTTGGAGTGCCCTAGTATATTTTAAAGTATATGGTTCGTGTCCAATACGTGTCCGACACGACCAATATTTTCAGTGTCTATACTATAGTTTGCAGTAGTGGCCGACACCGATACGACACGGTCGATACCAATACGATTTGGCATGTCTCCATTCGATATTGTCTGATACCGACACTGGAGGCCTCTTTTCCAATCAATTCGGCAAAGAAAACTGAACGAAAAAGACCAATAAACAAGAGTGTGAAAGAATAGTAAGGTTCTAAGAGCATGTAAATGAAGAGAACTTATTTATCGCAGTCAGCAAAGGTGACTATTATTTCATTCAATTTCAAAACTACTAAGAAACAACACAAAAAATACTTAAAATTATGTCTGAATGTATAAAATACTTTTTCCCCTAAATATTTTAAAAAAAAATTTATAATTATTTTCTTTCATGTACTAAAATAATCTAATACTCCGATCTGAAACCGCCGATATTCACGATACCACCGAACCCGATACTGAGGAAATGTCAAATACCTATGGTCAATACTTCCAAGATTTACGTAGTAACCAGAGGTTCCAAATTGTTATAGGAAAGGTTCCAAATTGTTATAGAAAGGGCATGCTTCAAAAGAGATGTTACTTTCTAATAGGGCGATTATGTTTTGTACCATCAAGACCATGTCATGTTACTTCCAACCATGTTTTGGGTCCTAGGAACCTAGACACATGACGACCATATTTGACAAAAGTGCCAAGGAAGTACTTAGTCAGATACACGTGGGAGGATACATGCAAGCCACGTTCCTCTAGAGGAGTATGTGTGTAACTTAGACCTTGAATATAAACATAATTAAACCGGAAAGAGCAAAAAGTTCCACAAATGAATGGCTAATATGCGACTCAATACTCTTACCAAAATATTTATATGTAAGTTACTACCATTTGTCAACCATTCCACTTGTCAGTCACGTGCAAAACACGTGACCATTATGGACATCCCCCCCGCCTCAAAAGCTAATGCTCTATTACGTCGACTACCTTATCCCTTCTTCCTCGTACCTAACCCTCACCCTCACTCTAATCCTAACCTTAGCCGAGGAAAGGGTCGACAAGGAGGATGCGACAAAGAAGTGGGGGTACTGGGGCAGCCATAGCGGTCGTCAAGGAGGTGGGGGCAACAAGGAGGGTGTAACAAAAAAGTGGGGGCACCCACGAAGGGGGAAAGGGTTTGCTAGGACGGAGGCGAGTAGGAGGTGGTAGGCCAGGAGGGGCTGGGTGGTTAGTTCAGGATTAGGGTTGAGTTAGGTTTGGGGCTTACGAGGAAGAAGGCATGGGTACTATTTTGTTAACAATGCAAGGTGGTCGAGTTGCAAACCAGTCAAAGTTGAGGGTATTAAAGTGCAAATTAGAAAGTTCAGGGAATGCATTTAGTTAATAGATAATCAACATCACCGAGACACTCATGCCCCTTGTTAGTCAATCTCCATACAACAATTCTTGAACAACTACAAAAGATGTAAATTCGTTCAATGCTCCACCTCAACGAGCGCCGACTCCTTCCTGGGAAACGATCCGACGATGGACGGAGAGACCCCGACGTCCCTCGCTCCCGCGATCATCGCCGACTCGCCCCATCCCAGCCTCCCCTGCATCCACGAGTCTCAAATCAGCCATGAGCGAAAGAGAAAGGGGGGGAAGGGGTTACGGACCACGTGGGAGAGGGAGGCGCGGAGGACGCGAGTCTGCTCCTCCTCGTACTGGGCTCCTCCTCCTCCTCCGTCGCCGCCGCGGGATCTGGTGCTCCGCCGGTGAGTGTTAGGGTTTTGTTCTTCCTCCGATGGTACTGGTGGTGGTGGAGTTAGGGTTGGAGTGGGTTGTGGTGGTGGCAGTGGCTGGGGATCGGGAGTGGAGGTGGCAGCGGCGGCGGAGGAGTGCCGGAGGAAGGAGTAGGAGGAGGAGAGGAGGTGGTGGTGGTGGCGGGAAGTGGAGAGGAGGCGACGAGCGGCCATGGATCTGAACATTTGCTTCCCGGTACCGACAAAGTCGTTGCGCAAAATAGCGGAACGAGAAGTGAGAGAGAGGTGTTTGAAGAAATGGCTGACAGAAAGTACACGTAGGAGAGTTCCCAATACGACACCCAGATACTACGTACACGTCACCAAATAATTTTGCATACGCATTATATATGCTTTTCTTATTTAGAGCATCTCCAACTCTATTGTCTTGTTTTGTGTTGTGAATCCTATTGTCTTGTTAAGTGTTGTGAGTCTTAGGTGGCTCCTATGCGGCATGAGCCACAAGACAATGTCTTGTTTATGTGGCAAAACTATATCTCAAAAGACAATGAGATAGAAAAACTCTCTCCAATGCAAAAGTATTAAGGAGACAATAAAAAGTATTTTTTCCAACTTCCAAGGCAACTCCTCCACTTCTTCAACTTTTTTATAAATATTTCTATTCATAATTGATGATGTGGAGACAAAGTCATTGTGAAGTGCATTGTCTAGATCTAGACAACCAACTTCACATTTTCCTTGCCATGTCATTGCCATGTCAACTTCATGTTTTATTCTACATTTGTATTAGAGAAGAATTTTTGGAATGAAAGTTTGTCATTCCTATGTGGCAACCATTTTTTCTAAACTCACAATAGGGTTGGAGATGCTCTAAGACAATGTATTTTCTATGTGGCAAGATGACATTCACACAAGACAATGAGATAAAAATATGTTCTCCAATGCAAAAGTTTGAGAAGACAATAAAATTACTTTTTTTTTCAACTTCCAAGACAACTTTTTCACTTCTTCTTTTATATATATATATATATTTTTATTCATAATTGATGATGTGAACATAAAGTCATTGTGAAGTGCATTGTCTAGATCTAGACAACCAACTTCACATTTTTCTTGCCATGTCATTGCCATGTCAACTTCACAATTTATTTCATATTTGCATTGGAGAAGTACTTTTGAAAAAAATGCTTGTCATTCCTATGTGGCAACCATTTTTTCCAAACTCACAATAGGGTTGAAGATGCTCTTATGCAATATGTTTTAACTTCGTATGTTTGGATGTTCGTTAAATTTAACTTGAAAGTATATATATATATATATATATATATATATATATATATATATATATATATATATATATATATATATATTTATTTTGATGTTGTAATAAAATGAAAGTAAAAAAGAGATAGTCAAAACCCTTGACCCCTAATAATAATAATAATAATAATAATAATAATAATAATAATAATAATTGCGCAAATAGATTTTCAATTCTCTCGAAACACAACATTGCAAAAAAAGACCTCAAATACACTCACATCTATATAAAATATTGAAAAAATTTGAGTGACATCCCACTTGAATGGTCTATTTATGCGGTGCACCCCACATTGTTTGCTAAATGTATAAGTTATCCCACATTTGACGAAAAACGTAAAAAAGTAACAGCGTATGGGTTTAATCCTTTTTACATGACGAAAATACCCCTCTAAAATTTGGGTTAGGGTTCAGGGCCTGCAGACGTTCTCCCTGTCCTTCTTTCGTACTTGTTGATTAAAATTCATGTTGTAGTACGTAATGGCTTTAAGAAAGCTACTGTCGTCCTTCTTGCTCATCATCATCATCACCTCCCTTCCTCTCTCTCCTCCTCCTCCTCCTCCCCCTTCTCCTTCTCTTTCTACAACCGCTCCTTTTCCCTGCCGATAGCAGCCCATCCCTCCTTCAACTCCGCCGCCGTCGCCGACTCCCCATGCAACAACCACCAGCTGCTGCAGCCCAACCACCAACAGTCGTCGCCAGCAGCAGCAGCAGCTCCCCATCCTCTACTCTCAAGCTCCACCTCAAACACCACGACCAACATGCCGCCATTAACAATCCCTCTTCGCGTAAGCACTCGTTCCTTGCATCCGCACACAAGGACTCCCTGCGCATGCAGACCCTCTTCGGCCGCATCTCCAGCAACAAGCAGCGTGATGGTCGTCGACATGCTGCAGCTGCCGCGGCTAGTACTGATCAGCTGGCGCCGGGAACGAACGTGATGATGGCCACTTTGGAGTCCGGAGTCAGCCTCGGCTCCGGAGAGTACTTCATGGACGTCTTCGTCGGCACGCCCCCCAAGCACTTCTCCCCCATCCTCGACACCGGCAGCGACCTCAACTGGCTCCAATGCGTCCCCTGCCACCGCTGCTTCCCCCAGCACGGCCCCCTCTACGACCCCGCCCTCTCCTCCACCTACCGCAACCTCACCCGCGACGACCCCCGCTGCGAACTCGTATCCTCTCCCGACGACACCACGCGCCGCCGGGGTGCCGACACCTTTCCCTACTTCTACTGGTACGGGGACCAGAGGAGTCGCCGCCGCAGGTGGAGCACGGCGGCCCGGTCGATGGAGGGGAGCCGCCGATCGGAGGGAGGTTAATGGGAGGCCTGCCGACGACAGGGGGGTTGCCGATGATTGGGAGAAGGCTTGGTTGAGTCCATGGCTATGGCAGTGCACTCTGCAGCTCTCGCTAGCTTAGGCTTCAGTGATGGAGTGAGGAGGTGGTGGTGGTTTGTCGATGGTGGTGGTGGTGGTGGTGGTGGTGAAGAGGGAGCGGTGGTGGCGAAAGCCAGGGAGGCGACGGCCGTTGCAAGAGCCCATCCATCCCCCCACTCCTCTTCCTGGCCGCAGCCCTAGGGGAAATAAATCGGAGAAGAAGACAATGGGGGGAGGGACATTTTGGTAAAAAAAAATTGGTCAAACATCGTTGACCGTCAAAACTGACGTTTTCCGTCCAAAGTAGGGTAACTTATACATTTAGCAAACAATGTGGGGTGCACCGCATAAATAGACCATTCAAGTGGGGTGCCACTCAAATTTTTTCTAAAATATTTTCTCCTAACACTCCATTTCTCTCACATCCATCTATCACACAAAAATAAATTGCTCACTCTCCCTCCTCCTTAGACCTGTCAATGGATAGTCGAAAATTCGAATCCGATCCGATTTCGTATCCGAACTTTCGAATATTTTTCGAAATTTCAGATATCGGATTCGGATATCCGAATATTTTTCGGATATTATCCATTTTCGGATACGAATTCGGATATTAAGGTATTCGAATCCGTTAACATCCAATCCGACTTTAAATTGCAAATTTCGGATATCGAATTCGGATATCGGATTCGGATATCCAAAAATTTATATATATTATAGTATAATGTATATGTAATATATATTAATTAATAGAGAAGATTAAAGTATTTTATTCTCAACTAACTTTTACATAAAATAATTATAATATAATTTATATATAATAGTAATATATATTAATTATAATTTACAACATAAGAAGAAAGGACTCAAATATGTAGAGAAATTGAATTTGGTTTTCGGATATTCGGATAATAACTAAATTTTTAATATTTAGGATTTCGGATATTCGGATACTAGCATTCGAATTTTTTAGTTAATCGGATCGGATATTATCCGATATCCGTTAAACTAGACGGATACGAATTCGGAGTATCAAAAGAGATATCCGTTCGGATATCGGATCGGATTCGGATATTACAAAAAAAAATCGGATACGGATACGGATATTGTCCTGTCCGTACCGATAAGCATCCGTTGACACCCCTACTCCTCCTCCTCCTCTGCTCTTTCCCTCTCCCATCAATTTCTCTCTCTCTTCCCTATGTTCTATTTTCCTCTCCCCGTCAAACTTTTCCGACGCAACCCTTCTATTCAGAGCTCACCTCCGTCGACTCAAGCGGGCTCACCCAGCTCATGCATGCCGCTGACCGCAGCCACTCCGCCGTCATCAGCCGCCTCCTCAACATCGGAGCCCTGTCAACGACCTCGCCATAGCCAACTCCCACGACTCATTCGACCTCCTCCTCGATGTCGTCCTCCTCCTCTACGAGATCATCCTCGTCACCATCAATGCTCTCTCTGCCACCCACCTCTTCAACGCCATCCTCCTATCAGGACTCATCCGAGCTCCGCTGCCCACTTTCGCTCAGGATCCATGATCCATCTCCTTTCCCGGCTTACTTCCGTGCCCACATCCGATCGAGTTAAAAACTCGGATATGAGATTGACCGAAAAGTGAAATTTAGGGTCCGACTATACACACCCCCATAGATTACTAAGGACACCCCATAAAAAATAAAATAAAAATAAAAAAATTGGAATTCCTATTCTACCCCCCTCTCCCCATGCTGCTCCCCCCACCCACCCACCCCCTCCCCCCACCTCCCCGACGCCGACCGACCTCCGCCCCCCTCCCCTGCTCCCCCGACCCCCCCTTCCCTCCTCCTCCGACCCCCCTCCCCTGCTCCCCCGACCCCCTCTCCTCCTCCTCCGCCCCCCTCCCCGCCTCCTCCTCCGACCCCCCTCCCCTCCTCCTCCTCCGACCCCCCTCCCCCCCCTGCTCAACCCGAGGGGGATCGAAGGAGCGAGGGGGAGGGGAGGGGGGTCGGAGGAGGAGGCGGGGAGGGGTGTCGGAGGAGGAGGAGAGGGGGTCGGGGGAGCAGGGGAGGGAGGTCGGAGGAGGAGGAAGGAGGAGGGAAGGGGGGGTTGGTGGACGAGGGAGGAGGAGGGGAGGGGGGCGGAGGAGGGGGTGCCGGAGGAGGGGGGGGCGGAGGTCGGACTGTTGGGGTTGGGGTCGGGGGAGCAGGGGAGGGGAGCGGAGGTCGGTCGGCGTAGGGGAGGGGAGGGGGATCGGAGGAGGAGGAGGGAGGAGGAGGGGAGGGGGGTCGGGGGCCGGAGGAAGAGGAGAGGGGGTCGGAGGAGGAGGGAGGAGGAGGGAAGGGGGGGGCGGAAGTCGGTCGGCGTCGGGGAGGGGAGGGGGGTCGGGGGAGCAGGCGAGGGGGACGGAGGCCGGTCGGCGTCGGGGAGGGGAGGAGGGGAGGGGGGGGGGGGGGGGAGAGCAGCATGGAAAGAGGGGGGTAGAATAGGAATTCCAATTTTTTATTTATTTTTTATTTTTTTACATGGGGTGTTCTTAGTAATCTATGGGGTGTGTATAGTCGGATCCTGAAATTTAACATCGACATAAAGTGCAGATAGCAAATCATGTCAACACTTCTAGGGGTGAGTATTTGGTTTATTTGGTTCCAACCGAACCGAATAACCGAATTGGACCGAAATCGAATAAGCAAAATCAAAATCGAACCGAATTGATCAACAACCGAACCGAACCGAACTGAATTAAATCGGTTCGATTTTCGATTTATTCGGTTTTTGGATTTTTTTTTTGTATTTTTTTGTTAATATAAACTAAATATACCTAGATATATTTATTGTATACCTATAGTATATACCTATATACCTATCTATATACCTATAGTATATACCTATAATTAATACCTATATATATATATATATATATATATATATATATATATATATATATATATATATATATATATTTCTTATTCGGTTTTCGGTTTTGGACCGAAACCCAAAATCGAAACCGAAACCGAATAAGAAAATTTAGTATTTTCAAAACCGAAACCGAACCGATTTTTTTTAAAATCGAACCGAATCTCTTATTCGGTTCGGTTCGGTTCGATTTTCGGTCCAAAACCGAATAATGCTCACCCCTAAACACTTCAATCAATATCCAAATGTGCCAAACACAAAGGTGAGTATGCATGTTTCTACTCACTTTAGGATCCCTAATCGAGTATCCAAACAGCACCCTTTGTCCAAAAGAGTGTTGTTTAGATTAATTTATATTCCACACACTCGTTATTTATGAATGCCACAATATTCCTATTAATACGAACCCAAAATCCCACACAGGCAAGCGAAGCTCAGAGTGCGGTAGGACAAGGTTGACAGTGGCTCAGTATAGAAAGTTCAATCAGTGAAGTATCAATCCTTCCTCAGTATCAGAGCAGTTAATCTCAGAAATGAGTTAGCTAATTAGACCATCTCCAATGGGGGTTTCTATCTTCCCTATTTCTATGGAAGAAATCCATTTTAGAAAAAAAATTCTCCCAATGATGATTTCTATCACCATTTCTATCCTAGGTGGCAATGATGTAGAATGGACCATTTCTATCCTAGGTGGCAATGATGTAGAATGGAAACTTTCTAGGAGAGTTTCTACATGTAGAAACTCTCATAGAAATTCTCCTATCTCTCATAACAATTATTATTGGACCCCACACCATTAAATTGGTTCTTTTACTATATGACACATGATAGAAATGGAGAACCATTGAACAGCATTTTTGTATGTCTACAATTTCTATATATAAACTCTTCCAACTATGATAGAAATCTCCTTAAAGTACAATGTCAAGTAGGATAAGAATTCAATTTTAGAAATCACCATTGGAGATGGTTTCAGCTAGTGGGTTGATTGCCTAGTCAGCTAATTGGGATTTCCAGGTCACTAAGTTAGTCCATGTCAACAAGACACTTAGAAGGATCCAGGTGCACATGTTATCAGCTTATAAATAGAGACGAGTAGCAGAGAGGGGGATATGAAGAATGTTAATAAATTTTCTTACTGTTAGTTTTCAGTTTCAGTCTTCTTTCCTTATAGAATGTAATAGTCTTCTTCTTCCCCAATTTTCAATAAAACCCTAGAATTCTCCAATCCCCAATTCTGTTTCTTCTTCCACTGAAATTTTCTACAGATTCATGTCTAGATTGACACAATTTCCAGATCAATTAGGACAGGATAACACCTATTTACGCAGAATGAATCTAAAAAGAACCCAAATATATACAACTTTATCATAAAGAAGCTATCGGATTTAATAAGGCCCAGTTTGATACTGCAGCTCTCTCAAATAAATAGAAGCCAATTTATCAAAAAAAAAAAAAAGGATAAGGCAGAGGCAGTTCGAAATACTGCTGCTTTTCAAAAAGAATAAGCAAAACCTGGCAAAATAGGCAAAAAAATCCCAAAGCAACCCTATAATTCATCACATGACCACCAATTTATTTTCACCTCGCATAAGCAAGATGACAGGAGTCAGGAGTATATCATCAATCACCACAAACAATATGCAGACTATATAGTACCAGTCCTAGAGAACCCCTTTCTACATTTAGCAATAAATTACAGATCAACTGTACCAATACTAAGCCTCATGGTTGAAGGAAATTATAGTTCAAATAACAATTAGATCTTTATACTGATAAAAAATGGAGAATTACAAACTTAGCAAAAGTGTGCACAGCCAATGCATTGACCATACAACCATCCTAACATTTTAAACCAACACCACTACCCGATGAAAACATTCCGATAGAGAGCAAACACGAGGCTAACAGTGGGCTTTATAAGCCCGAATCCTGGTAAAGTTTCATACTCATCCAACCTCTGAGATTATCACTGCTGATTGAAGTCTTAGTGCATGGAGGACGTGTGAGTAACATATGCTTCAGCCTCGAAATGTAGGACAAAGATTTGGTTGTTCTAACTTCACTTTATCCGACCATCTTTTCGTAAACAAAAGCAGCAATGAAGATGAGAGGAACACCTGGAGTAAGGAAAAGGGTCAGAATCAATTGCAAAAAGGCAGTATTTTAGCCATTCAATGTGTGAAGAACCAAAACAAACATAAAGAATAGTTTGATTCAGACCTAATACATAGATGGTATGTAAAGACATGGCTCCAAGGAAGTTAAGAGCCATAAGAAAGCCTGCAACCTGATAGAACAATAGCAACAACATTTACATCCAGAAGGATGAGAAGACTACATTACATAAGTAACAAACAAGTGAGACAAAAAAAATAACATTATGTACCTTAAAAAATAATGTCCAGTCCTTCCCCTTGCAAATCGATCTTGCTATGCCAGCTGCAGAATTCCAGTAATATGTGATTGAGCCAGCAAGACGCCGTGATGACCCTTCCGATAAATGAAAGACTGAAGGTGACATTTTCTCTATTTTGAAGCCCATCCTGCAAAGACCAGGCAGCAGGTTTGAAGATGTGGAATCACACAGATCATTTGGTCGTAAATCCTCTCCAGTCAGAATGATGATTATTGAATGAACATCAAGTTCTCTTATCTTCATTGTGTGTTGCAATTGATTGTAGAAAGCAACTGAGATTAGGAGAAACCTAATGTGGTATGAAGCCATCATCCTTCTCTCATTTATTTTCTTCATTAAACCATATCAATGATACTCCATCATGAGTTGCAGAAAATGCACTAGACATCATCTAGAGCAAAAATTATTTAGACAAATTGCATAAGAATTTCTTGATGTCGAAATATGCTTCTTAGCTATGAACGATAAACGATATACTATGATATGCTCTTGTTAAATGTATTTGTTCTCAACATTTTTTAGAAGTTGGAACTTCCATTCCTTTCCATTTTCAGTTACTCTCTAAATAGAAGTTTCCTTAAGCTACAAACATGCTGGTATAGTGAGCAAACTATGAAATTACGGCAGAATAGGCAAATTTTACAAAGGAAGAAAATAGTCCGAGAAAGAAGTTAACATGGAAAAATAACTAATTGTATTAATTGCAAACATACAACGCTTTCATCTACATGTCCAACCATATGTGAAAAAAGTATGAGAAAGGCAATTGCAGTGAAAGAAATTAGGCACGGTAGGCAACTATAATAAAAGGAAAACTATTACCCATTAGCACACACGTATAAATAGTTTGTGAATCATATGAGATCCATTATTGAACAACTCATACATAAACTAATAGCGAGAATAATATAAACACTTGCGCATATAATAAATTCTGCATAATGGGTTTGTTTTTTTCATAATGTACATAGCCAGCGGATAAAGGTTAAGGTACATACATTTTTGCAGGCAGCAAGCTATGAATGAACAAGAACATCGCAGCGAGTGAGAGAAGCTTTGCCATAGCCGTGAAGAAGGTATACCCGCATCCAAATGAGTAATAATAGAAAACCACCAAGCATAGCAATACGGTGAGCGTATGTTTCTTATCTTTCAAAAGAAGTGTACTGGCAACTGAAACAGAAAGCAAGCTATTATGGACTACATATGAAGGAATAGCAAATGTGTAAAATTTAACTTACTTTTCCCACTTCCTAGTGAGCTGGAAGGTTTAGACTTCACGACATGATGCTCAGATCTCAAGTCAGAATATGAGTCGATCGTTTTCTTCAGAGCATCCTACAAGTATCAGAAAACCAAAGGCAAATTAAGATATAGAGAAGGAACTGTAAACTGAAGCTCATTTACTACTTCAGGGCATATAGACAAAAGAGGTTGTAGAAATGAAACCTTGAGTGGTACAATAGGTTTATAGCCGAGCTGATCTTCGGCTTTAGCACAACTGAATGTTCTGTTGCATGAGAGGAGTCTAATTCTAGAAGGTGTCAGCTGAGGTACAGGCATTCCATACCGAGAGAATGTCTTGTATGTTAGCTCTACTAAATGAGCTATAGGCATCATCACAGAGACTGGAATTTTTATTCTTGGCCTGCAAATCAGCAAAAATACATAAGGCTCTAAAATCTTGGTAATTCAAATTAGGTAGACTAAATAAGAGTCTTTATTTTCAGGAGGCAAGGCAGGGAAAGAAGAAAGGTAGGTAAAATTGGAGAGCAAGGAAATTCACCTAAAGTATTATAATTTTGTACTATCAGACCATCTGATGGAGGACCCTGAAATAGGGTCCGGTTTGAGACTAGAGTCCTTACGTTCATTTACTTACTATAATTTGTTCATTTAGTTGATAGGTATGGTCGATTAGAAGAATATCTTAGTTATTTGTTTTATTTGTTCTTTTATTTATTACTACTCTCTTGAGACAAAAACCATCGTGGCTAATAAAAACATCAGTAGATCTGAATTTAATGATTATTGATTTAAGATTGATGGATAAAGAGAAATCCAGTTTAGGTGCAAGACCTATCTAGACTAGGATTTAGTTTTCCTCCTCAAAATCATCCTCTTTAAAACATTTGTTACTGTTGTGCTTTTGTATTTTGGTGCCAAGTTTAATCACAAAACCAGATCAGAACAAGGATCCAGAACCCACCAGAGTTTCAACCCGAGAGAATACCAACTCAAATCTACCAGACTTCAAGAGCCTGACCTCTTCTACATGAACTGAACTCATGGATAGTGAGACACTCATGGATAGCTTGATCCAGCCTGTTCCATGTGTTCTGATCATGCCTGACACCAGAAGATCCATCATCTTCTTCCCCAACACACACCGGGTCATCTTCCTTGGCAACACTTGTGTACGTCAAACACAGAGTGTGATTTCATTTTGTTAAAAACTGTTAGATTAGTTCTCAAAGGTTTTACTTAGTATAGTGTGATTTCATTTTGTTAAAAACTGTTAGATTAGTTCTCAAAGGTTTTACTTAGTATCACTATAAAATTTAGCATCTGCATAATCTTACACTTAAATTTGCAATAAAACCCATCTAGGTTGGTCGATAAGTCTTGTCATGCATCAAATTGGTATTAGAGACTACGCTAATTTTCATGATGTGTAGTGATAGGTATCATTATTAGACTTACTACAATCCAGCGTAGTCAAAGGCTCACCTAGCAGCAAGGCGCACTAGTTGTGCCTCGCGCCTCATTAGGCAAGGCGGCGTTCTCCAACAAGGCGCGTCTTCTGTATTTTTTTTTTTTACTTTATGGGCTTACCTGGCAGAAAATAATAGTTATGGAAGTATTGGTGGTGATGATGATTTAACGAAGTTATGGAGATTGAATGATTGCTCTATTGGTTCTACTTTTATTTTGCAATTTGTGTTCCTTTCATTTTATTTTATTACTTCTTGTTAGCGAACACAAATTCTTGTTAGTTCTATCGACTCATACTCTTCTAGTTCACTTGGTTATGTTATGTTTTTGTTGGTTTTAACATGTTATTTGGTTTATAATTTTTTACATTACTAATTTATTTATTTATGTATATTTTATTATTTTTTATTTTTGTGCCTCACTTTGCTCTGGCTCGCGCGCCTTAAGTGCATCTCGAACAATATGGACCCTTTGCACCTCAAGTGGCTTTGCGTCTTTAACTACCTTGCTACAATCCTAGGATGCGCGCATAAATCTAGAGATTTCTACGAAACTAGGATAATCATAGAAAGAGACTTTCTCATTTGAAGGTAGTGATCGAGAGTTCATCAGCGATTGGTATTTCGATATGGAATGTCGTATGACATGTCCGACAATTATGGGGTCAAAAATGTTAGTACATGATTGCATTGGAATGCCATGATTTTACCGACGGTTCAATGGAGAGGTATCCTGACCACACAGAGGGCACCAACAAATATCCATTTAAACCCCTTACAAAAGACATGCATTAGAACAGGTTGGTGTTCAATGTTCGTCGAAAGAGAATTAGAGACTTGAACCACTCATGAATGGTCTCATCCTAAGGCTCCCTTATTTCGGCTAGAAATGACCATACGTAACATAATGACGGTTTAAACGTTTTGAACAGATGGATCAAAAGTTTCAAAGTACGAGCACATTAAACGTGGTTGAGAAGTCTTTGCAAGGGAGCAAGCAACTTATACAATAGTTTGAACGCAATTATGAATCTAATGAAAGTAAAACATCTAATGAAAGTAAAACATATGATAGTGACGAGTCAAAAGCCGTCAAGGATTTGTTGAGTATTTACTTGCTTTATCTGCACCTATAGAGTTGACAACCACACTCCTAGTGTCCCCATCTAACGATCTTGTTGGGATTGTCGTACCAAAACCAGTTGAAACCATCACAATGCTTGTACCCTAGGTTGTTGAAAACATACCCCCTAATCGCACTATGAGATTCAAAGTTATCAAAGCTTAAGAGGCTCGACCTCTGCGCCTCGGAACATGTGAATGAGGCAACCTTTGTGAGAACACCTCGGAACATGTGAGGAATGAGCCTTAGTAAGCCTCCTCACGCTCAGGCTCATGCCCAATTGAGGCATGCCCCATGCATATGCTGCTTTATTTTTCCGTCTATATACCATTGATGATTATTTTACTTTCAATGACCAATCATAATTCTAATTCCTATTGGACTCACATGCTTTATTTGTTAGTTGTAGCTTCCAAGTTGATTCCTGGCTTCTATTAATAATTTAATATAAATCATGGAGAGGATAGTGGCAGTACTATCTAGCCGAATTAATTATCATAGATTATAGGAGGTCATTTCTAATATTTCTCCCTTACCTCCTTCTCTCTCTCATCCCAACTTACCATTAACTTCAAATCTTATTATGTTTCAAAATATGTTATTTATTAGTAAACATAATCCTAATCTTCTTAAGGAACGTCTTATGATTTTTAAGTTCTTAGTTTACTTCAAAAATCGAGAAAGGCTTCTTGTCACATAGTACCGTCAATGTCAGTTCTTGATATCAGTAGTTTTTTTTCTCTTCTTTTTGACATCCACCTCTACTAACCCCTAAGTCCACCTCGGTTGAAATTTGTCAACTTAATCATGCCCCCCACCATTGTATTGTATTTTGCTGCTTCCTTTATCTTTGTAACTGGAACTAGGTTATGTCGCTGCCGTCATTTCTGACGTGAAAAGTAGCAGAACTTTCTTCTTTTTTCTTTTCTAATGCATAACCGTGTACTTTTTTTTGTATATTCTATATTTGGTAATTGCTGCAGCAATTGGAAGCTGTGGATATTGTTCATGATTAACCTAACCGACTGAACCAACCAAAAGTAATTGGTTGATCAAACTCGAACAGACTGTTTGATTTCATTTTGTTAATTCCAAAATCTTTAAGATTATCTGTAGAGATTTTTAATTATCACTTCATAATTTAACTTCACATAATCTCATATAAATCCATCTCGGTCAGCCCCTAAAGGTCTTGTCCTGCATCACCATCTCAAATTTAAAGACTGCCAAGTAGAAACATGTGCAATTGGGTAGAGGTAAGTACGAAAAAACATGATTACATAAGCTAGTAGTAGTATCTTGGTACATGCAAGAAGTTTTTTCTATTTACGTAAAATGATTACTGAAGTCTGATCAAAATACTCGCTGTTTAATTTCGCATCGACGAGATTATTAACCATAAATTGGCAAAAGTGACTGGCCCCTAGCAAGAGAAAGAATAAGCCTATTAATGCCTTTTGATGTAGTGCATATACCAGAAATTTTCAATCCATAACTATGTTCGACTAAAATCTTATTTTAGCATAGTGTACAGAAGTTCAAATGAAGTACTTACAGGTGTACTAACTTACCTGGAAGAGGCTTAATAGTGAAAATTATTCAGATCTCTAAATTTGGGTGTAGAGACTAACAGTTATAATGTAAAAGACAAATAGGAGAAGCACAAATTCTATGTGCACCTTTCATATCCAAGACCTTCCAGAATCAGTGACACGAACTCCCAAAATTTTATAGGCTCCATATTTGTAATGAAATAAGCCTACACATAAACATCATATTATATAACTACTTATCAGAAAAATCAAAACAGTAACATGCTTCTGTACCTGCCCAGCCGCTCTATCTGCACCAACCCCACCTGCGGCTAAAGTCCGCTCAGCACAGATATGACCATATGCCACATTTTCAACATATGTGAAGTCATACACATTATCCCCATCACCAATGATGAACTGATAAAGGACAAAATGGCATCTTAGTCTAATAATATCACAGTATAATATATGAAACTGATATTTGCTAACTCTATTCTCCACCTAGTTACCTAGAGCAAAGAACAACATTGAGCGTGTGTTATATGTAACCATACATTGTTACCATGCACCTGGGTTCCAAAGCGCTAAGATAGGATACTCTAGCAGAATGGAGTTGAATAGTATGGTTAGGAACAGGAGATAGTGGTCCCAAAACAGGGGCTCACACAGTAAAAAGGAAGACCACTGAGGCAAAAGGGAGTTATTCTCAAATACTTAAATGAAAGCACTGGCTTGAGAATTATCTCAAGGCCATAGTCACCTAAAGGACGGATATCAGTTACTTCATACATAAGAAAAACTTATAAAGTGAGGCAACACCTGCTCTTATAACATGTGAAGATCAAAATCTCGAAATGATAAGGTCACATAGCCTAATTCTGACGAGATAAATATGTAGATAAACTACAGCAAACATTGGATAGAGCATAGGTGCACCCTTTGATACTAACTAGTAAAGCAAGTAGGATGGTCCAAATTTTAAAGTTCCTATTTACTAAAAAGTTGGAAATTTTAAATGCTGTGACTTGCGAAGACAATTATAAAACACATAAAATGATAAATGAAAAAAAGATGGCACGAACATGAAATATATGTGCTCACTATGTCTCCTATTTTTTACACAGAACAGCTTGGTTTTAGAAACTGAATAATCAGAAGATAACCAAAGGAAACATCTCCAGAAATCGATAAATTAAAAACAAGTTCAGAAATATGGAAAGCATAGCAAAGGTGATGACAGTTTAAAAGGAAAAGTGAAGAGAAGCAGTAGTATAAAAAAACTGTAAGCTAAAACATTCCTTACCTTAGATTTCCCCGCTCTTGCAGCATTAACCAACGATGGTACCAGAAGCCTGTCACCAGGGCCAAAAATGCTGCTAGGACGTATACAACACGTCAAAAGCCCGCACCTGCCATTTGCATTCATTACCAATTTTTCACCTTCCGCTTTAGTCTCTGAATAAGAATCATTAAACTGGACAAAACAATATAAAGAAACATTCAGAGAGACAGAAGATAATTCTGAAAATAACCATTTAATGCTTCCTTCAACCAAAAATAAGAAACTATGACCTTCTTAGGATAAGGCATTGCTTCCCCTCCATAGTAAATTCCATTCACGCCATCAAAGACAACACTAGGAGAACTGGTATAGATCAGTCTCTTAACTTTGCATTCTATACAAGCATCAATAACATTCTTGGTTCCTGCAAATAAACATTAAGATTACACGGCATTCAGATTTCATATCAGAAAACTGTATGGTGCATTGTTCATGAAAGGGAAATGTACACCACTCTCCTATGTCACATGTGCATCTGGGTAATACTGCTTGTGGTGTTGATAAGAAAAAACTTAGGATGTCATGCCCCAAGCCACAACTGCAGATCTAGCGACATGACAATCAACCGCGCTCGAGATGCTTGCAGTCACTCAACAACACTGCGTTGTTATGTGTGATCATTTAGAAACCTAGCTCGGCCATAGGGAAGGCAAATACGAAGATAATAAAGTTACAGCAGTTATCCAGTAGTTATAGCATGGTTAACATTAATGATAGCTTCATTCTATCCGCCGTCACACATGTCGTGTCAGACATTTATCAGACACTCAAAATGCACTAGGGCACACCAACATAGGTGCCATTTTTACATGTCCTTACCATGTCGCATCGTATCCGTGTATCTGCAACATAAATCCAATATAATACTTGAAAGCTATGGCAATAAATAAGACAACACTTTGATTAGTCTGAATAGAAACCTAAGGTGCTGAATTGAGTGGTTCCCAATACCCAACCATTAACCCAATAACTAATGGGAGTATTTTAGGTGTTAAAACCGAATATCAGCATCACAAACAGATGACTAAATGCTGCAATGTGCAATTGTATATCCCAATTCTCCAATGAGTTCTATGATTCACGTAATGAGAAAGACCCAATCTAAGAAGAACCAAATAGAAATAAAAAACAACCATAATCGTTTAGAACTACACTGAACACTAGCTACTTAGCTACTTAGCAATATTGGAGCAGGAAGGACCTTGAGTAAAAGCAAGCTATATAATTTAGCTGATCCCTCAGAGAACTAATCCAAAGAACTGAAATGGAACCATAAAACCCAAATGAATCATGCAAACAATATTGGGATCATGCTAATTTAGTTACTATAAGTCAAGTACATGAAATCTAAAGCTATTGCATAGGACATCTGACCTTGAACATTGACCGAATAATGTAGCTGGTAGCTGTTGATGGACGAATCAGGAGCAGCCATGTGAAAGACAACTTCAGCCCCCTCAAATGCTGCAATATAGAAGGATTTTGAAGAAAAATCGTTAACTAAGGAAGGTAAAATGCACATCAAGTTCAAATCAAAACACTGCCATCATGGTTACTAGTTGCCCAACTTGGGAAGTACAACAAGCAAAAGATCATGTCCACATAAATAATGTTTGTAAAAATGATGTTAAGCCAATAACCACTAGTTCGAGTGAACACAGCTAGGAGTTGAAAATCTCTAAGAGGAATGGCCCTAGCGAAGCATTCAAATGCACGTCTTTTTTTCATTACTTATAATCACTTGTCTTGCATCATTATAAAAAAATAATTCAAACTTAAAACTTTTCATTCGTTATTTCTCACACCAGTTTGTCTAAAATCCTACATTACCTAAAAGATAATTCGGGATGAAACTATCTGCTTTAAGTTCTTGATACAGTGCTCAATTATATCTACTACAAAAAAATGTAAAAGAGTGTATTTCCTTTAAATCCATGAGTCGTCTCTCCAAGTATTATAAAAGTATCATCAGTTTGTTCTTCAGATAAACTAGTGTGAATTTATTAAACTAGTCCATGATCTTATTAATTTGAAGAACAAAAGCAAACTAATTCCCGATTAGTTCATTCAGTATTTTAGTAGTTGCATATCGATCATCGATTATCTTGCAATAATATAGTAGGGCCAAAGTTAGCAAAACTATGTTACATTATGATTCATGGTATGGGCACGTGCATGGGGAATCATACTTTGCCTGTTTTGCAAGGAACAATCCCGATACTCCTTCAACAAATCATCATGATGACCGGCTATTGAGAATAAGTAAGCTCCACAAAAGAATTGACAAAAGTTTTTATGACTGGCTATCGACTTGCAGCCGACCCTCTATGTTGATGCCAGATTCCAAACAAATGTAACTACGAGCATATGGGGATGCAGACCTACCTTTTTGCCATACAGTTCTAAGCTCAAGCAACCAAGGAGCTATGATAAAAAAAATGATAAATATTCCATCCAGAAACAGGGGGGGAAACATTACACTATAAAAAAGAAACTTGTAAGACTTTTCTTGAGCATGATCGTAGTCCTCCAAAAATAACAATGTTTTCTTGGCGTGACGACACATATCGAACAAACATAACCTACACTCCAGATCAGCATAATGTCCATGATGTCTCTCTTGCTGACCAAAACAAACTAGGGGCGCACCAGAATCGGAGTCTGTGTGCTGTATCCACCTTTGTATTCGTGTCGTGCCGGTGTCAGTGCAATGTGAGCGAGATCTCCTTAACATATCCACTTTTGACTAATTCCATAGAAAGCACGGACAGGGGCAGCCCCAAAAAGTATGAGCAGTGTCATGTTTTCCCACGTAGCGGACACTATCCAGACACTCCAAAATACACTAATACGCACCAAAATAGTTGTGGTGTCCGTGTCGCCATGTCTTATTCGTGCGACGTAGGGAATAACCAAACACTTCAACTGAGCTCCCAAATAGACAATTTCACAAACAGTCGGCGGACAATCCTACAATTTACAAAACCCCATACTAGAACCTAACAAAATCGATTACTTGCATAGAGGGGAGGAGACCTGCGACGACTTGGGCTTTGTTGCGGAGATCGGCGGAGACATAGGCGGCGCGGCCGGAGCGGAGGGCCCGGCCGACGTCCCCTTCCTCCTCGAGCGGGTCGAGGGAGAGGGACTGGGCGAGGTCGGCGATCCGGACCAGCCACTCCCCCGACCGGACCAGCATCTCCACCAGGTGCCGCGCGGCGAACCCCCTCCCGCCGGTGACAACGCACCATCTCGCTCCCTCTCCTCCCATAGCTGCTGCTTCTTCTTCGAGATCTCCACTGAATGAATAAAAATGTGGGGATGGGTTTAGTTTTACATAAAAGTCCCTTACATTTAGTTTATTTTTATGTAAGTAAGCCCTAGTTTGGGAGAAATTATTAAGGCAAATGTTAAAGGCCACCCCTTTCTACTAAGGGCAACCAACTTAAAATTTTAAAAAAATTACAAGTTTGCCATTTTGAAAACACTAAGGGCCACCCCGTTTCTGTCAATCGAGAACTGCAGGACTTGTCTGCAGTCCAAAGTGAAGACAGGACTGCAGTGCTTGCCTGCAGTCCTCGATTGACAGAATTTTTTTTTGTTTACCTACAGTGACTGCAGGACTTGCCTACAGTCCAAAGTGAAGACAGGACTGCAGACAAGCCCTGCAGTCCTCCTTCAGACTGTTGTCCTGACGAGCTTGGCGTCGACGTTGAGGGTCCTGGTGGCGAACTCGACGCCGATGGTGGACTTGGACTCGAGGCTGAACTCGTTCCTGGTGAAGCGGGAGAGGAGGTTGGACTTGCCGACCCCGGAGTCCCCGATGAGGCCAGCTTGAAGAGGTACTCATAGTCGTCCTCCGCTCTGTACGCTGCCATGGATGATTTCTTCTTTGGACAAAGGGAGGGGCTGAAATTATTATAGATGGGGAAGGGAACAGTGGGAACAACCAGATCCTCGTAATCCCCCTCCGCCGACCAGTGGGAACAACCAGATTTCTTCTTCTTCCCCTCCGCCGACCAGCTTCGAAATCGCCATGGGATGCTTCCACTCGAAGACCAGCAACCTGCATTCCCGGGACGAGGAGCTGATCCCGGAAGAAAAAACAGATCCTCGTAATCCCCCTCTCTGCCACAATTTCATCCCCCCGTGTGCATAGTTTTTGTAGGGAGGGGCTGCGACGGGGAAGGGATCATGGCTGTCGGCGGAGGGGCTGCGGTGGGAAAAGGGATCATGGCTGTCGGCGGAGGGAGGGTGGCGGAGGGGGCTGTCATTTTTTCCATGTTTTTCTTTTTTCTTTTCTTTTGTTTCTCTTGGTGGCCCTTAGTAAATTAATTTTACATTAGGTTGCTCTTAGTAAAAATTTGAGAGGGTCATGGTTGCCCTTATTAGGATAGTTGCCCTTAGTAAAAAGAGGGTGGCCTTTAACATTTGCCATTATTAAATGGTCCCGGCTCACCACCTAGCCATGGTGAATGGTGAGTCCGGCCAATAATTAAATGACACTTGGCATAAAAATTTTAAAAAAAAACTCACTTAAGATTTAAGCCAAAAACATCAAAAAAATTATTATTTTTTTTGAAAAAAATAACTATTTTTTTAATTTTATGTGAAGTAAATTTGTATATTTTTTGAACATTTTTTTAAAATATTTATGCCAAGTGTCATTTAATTATTGGACGGGCTCACCATTTACTCTCGCCATGTGGTGGGCCGGGACCATCTAATAATTTCTCCTAGTTTGGTTAAATTTAAGGAAAGTCATTTCTTGTGTTTGGAATAAAAAGCCAAGGAAAGAAAAATAATTTTCAAGTATATATATATATATATATATATAAATATATATATATATATATATATATATATGCAAATATATATATATATATATATATATATATATATATATATATATATGCAAATGAACTCTAGCCTAGTGATTAAGAGAAATTTGGTTTCCTTTACTAGTTCACTTTTCCATCCTATAATTCATTTTTTTTTTCGTTCTTTTGATCATTTCAAATATCAAAAAAAAAATTATTATAATTAAAGAAAATTAAATTACAAGAAAATAATTTTCTTTCTTTTACTTTGCACAAGAAAATTAAATTACAAGAAAAATTGATTAATTGATAAATAGATTAATAGATTTGATAGATTTGATAACCCAATTTCTTCTACAACTAGGATTTTATCCATAAACTAGAGTTTGGAGAGAAAAATATATATAAGAAATTAGAAGAGAGCAGAAAAAAAAAAAAAAAAAACTAGGATTTGGAGAAAAATATTATTCTTTTTTTTTTCTTGTTCTTCTTCTTTGTTCTTTCTTCTTGTGAAGAAGGAAGAGAGCAAAAAAAAAAAAAATTCAATGACAAATTTGTAAATAAATGAAAGTTAAGATTGGCTATTCCCGATCAAATTTTGATGTGCCCTTATAAATAGTCTAAATTATACTTAAATAGGACTTAGGATTGCTTATTCTTGAGTGCTTCGTAATTTTCTCTTCTTTTTATAACTAAAAATGTCCAAAAATTTTTGCTAACAAGTTATAAACAACTTTCATAGTCTCTTATTTATTGAAAAAAAAATATTTTTGTTATGGACTTTTGATAAGCAAGAAAAAATATTAATCGAATCGGCTTTTTAAAAAATGTCAGCTAAAACAAGTTCTGATAACGCATTAACCTTCCACCTTTGTCAGAAGTTGCTTCAACTTTGAATTATATTTCAAAACTTTTTCTTTTAAACTTACGTTGCCAAAAATTCTTAGTATTGTTCCTATAAAGAACAATCATTATCCCTTGTTGGAAAAATACCTAATGAATCAAAAAAATAAAAAATCAAAAGACCAAGTTTCCATCGGTTCCAACAGCTTTTCTGCTAGCATTGGAATCCACGCTCAACCGATAAGAGACCGTCACGTGAGTACGATCTGACACACTCAATCCTCCTCTCGGATTACAAGCATCATTGTTTCGTATTCCTCACACCATACTTCTCATTTTTATTCTCTCCTCCCCCAAACTAGCTGATGGGGGTAAGTACAGATTTTCGACATATCGAACTGAAAGTAGTAAGAGAGTTGATTTTGAAAGGACACGACATAAGCATAAGCCTTCATAGAATACATGAATTCTTTTTTCGGTGCTGCTATTTAGCCCGCGGGCGGGCCAGCCCGCCCGCCACGTGGCCCTCCCCCATTGGCCGGTCAATGACGTGGGCCTTATGCTAACAGGGGGGGCCAATGGGGGAGTGCCACGCAGGCGGACGGGCTGGCCCGCCTGCGGACAACAAAACATTTTCCTTCTTTTTTAAGGTTTGGTATGTTCAAGAGTTCTTCTAAAAATCTTGAAGGTGGAGCACACCAACCACTGTGTCAGTAGTGGGCAGACGGAAGGAAGACGAAACAGGAGTCATGATGGGTTCGAAGCAATGGTGCAATCAAAACTACCAAAGAAAAAAAAATTAAGAGTATTTAGTTGTTAACTATAGCAACTTACATAGAGTATTTGGTACTTGTTAGGTGTTTATACGTATGGATTAACTACTACATTAAGATTGCATAGTACATATCAATCCTCCTTGAATTTCAGCAGGGCATTTTACAGTACCTCTATGTTTCATAATTATTACACTAACTACTCATACTTAAAAACTAATTTTACGGACTATTCCTATATTTTATATTTTTATAAAAAATTTATAACACTAACCACCGATATGTTTAACTTTTTTTTATATAAATGAGAGAAATAATCCGTGTAATTAGTTTTAAAATAGAAATAGTCCTTGTAATATCCATGAAAAGTAGGGGTTACTGTATTTATTTCATTTCAACAGATATCTACCATTAGGATTAATATCTAAATCATAGTTAGATCCATCTTCGAGCGCTAATCATTGCGTTTCAAAGGATTGTACTTTTCGCAAAATTCATAAAACCTTGATTAGGGACCCATAAAAAACTTGGTAGATTATGAATATATGAATTAACAATGATGTTAAGATATATCAAAATTTGATTATATTTTACTAACCAAATAATGTCATAATATACGTATCGATAATATTAATGCAATGTTCTATACATGATCAATACATAAATTGCTAGTATATCGGTTCCATTAAGGTACAAGTTCGACCCAAATTTGGCCCATGTGCCGGTCTATTTTGATTAATCTTGAGTCCAGATTGGTCTGACCTAGTATATCGGGTCGTATTGGGCCTCATATCTTGGCGCATAAGCAAGCCCCGGTCCGAACAGAAGTTCGATCCGGCTCTAATTAATCAGGACCGATCCTGAGTTCATGGGAGCCATAGACAAACTTTCAAAATAGGACACATATATAATATAAAAAATAAAAAGCTAAAATAAAAATAATATAACCACCAAAATTTGAACCTAGGACTTTTAGTGTGAAAGTTCAAGCATTATAACCACTACACCACAATTATTTTGTGTTAAAAGTAGATCATGTTACATACTAGTTCTATTTTAATACAAGATTATTAATATATGTATGTATTAATCAAAAAATTTGGGCCTTCATGTTCCATGGACCCTGGACGGTCGCCCTGGCCGTCCTAGGTCATGTCCGACCCTGTAATTAATTACTGAGAGAGTTTTTTTTTTTTTAATATCGGCCAATAAAATAAATTTTATACTGACCAATTAATCATCCAAACATATTGTAAATTTATTTTCTAGGGTAAAGTGTTATTTGTTTGATACAAACTAATTAATCACCTAGACATAGTAAAAAAATAATAGTTTTTTCAAGTTGTAGTGAAAATAGTTTTTGATATTGGTTAATTTTATTTTATTTGGCCCATATCCAAACCTGATCCTACCCAACCCCGAGTCTACCATGTCATAGGCCACATGTCTGATTGGGCTAAGATTTTCCAATCTTAGGCTCGGTCAGAACCGAGCCCAACCCGCACCAAAATTTCATATCAGTCTGACCTGGTCTACTTGACAGCTCTACTAGTATTATAATTTCTTCTAAGATCTTATTATTGTAACTAGTAACATGCATGTGCATTGTACACGCATAAAAAAGTATTAATTTTTTAATATAAATTTATTATAAATACTATTGTCGCTAGGAATTGAACTCAAGCAACGAAGAAAAGATATCTCGACATTAACCGCTATAGTTAGGATTGTTTACTTATAAGTAAATTATATTAATTAGCTAGTTAATTTTTTAAAATAATTAATAGAGTACTTACAAACAAATAGTGTTATATTTCACCATGAGAATGATATGCTAGCAACATAAGAAAGGAAACCTTAAAAAATATATGCCAAGGGAGTAGAAAGCCTGTGATTCTAATGATAGATATATTTTTTTTCTTTAAACACAAGTGTTTTCAACTACAACAAGGAACTCATCTATCACCAATGCTAAAAAAGAGAGTAAATCACAATTTTTCTTTTTTCTTGCCCAAGCAATTTAGAAGAATTGGGTACAAGGGCTCCACCAAAAATAGAGAATAATTGTACATGGTGGATCACACTATGTTTTTGGTGCTATGATGAATGCTATTAAGATTTTCTCCATGTCAAGTAGCATCACACCTTCCTTCACTTCCAACCACTTCTCATAGGCAATGTCATCCTCTTGATTTCTTAATTTCATTCGAGAATAGCCTATTCTTGTTCTTACGCCTGAAAAAAAAAATATCGGTTAACGATGGTTTGTTGTACTTGTATTGACGAGTAGAGTAAATTGTGACACGTCAAACTTGGAGAATTTGTGGATTATAATTCAAGACCGGCCTTTTTTTTAAATTTAAAAGAGACCATCCTTCAAAATTTCATTTACAACTAAAATTGTATAAGATTAATAATTATGGAGCAGAAATATGTAAATAAGAAAACACACCTCTCATATTTTGAATAACCCGCTCTCCTAGATCCTATTTTGTAAGGAAAAGAATCCCTTATGAAGCCTAATATTAAAAGCAAAAAAGATTCAAATTTAAAAATGTAGAAACTGAAGATTAGGTTAATTTTATTTATTTACACCGTCTAAATATATCAATTAATTTTTGAGTGAACGAGAAAAAAGAAGACTAATAACTCAACTTCTTATATTATTTGGATGACATAATTTTATGTGCAAATATCTTAACCTTTCCACATTTGTTTCACCGAATTGGAGTCTTGGAAAAAAAAAAGATTTCTTTCGTTTGTTTGGTCGTCAAAGAAAACGGGAAGAAAGGAATTTGATTCCTAAGATAAGAGAAAATAGGAAAAAAATGGTTCATGTCACCAATCCAAAGATTCATTTTTTTTCCCTCTATGTATTCACTTTTTCTCACAATTTTTTTGGTTTTCCAAACACCTAAAAGAAAATTGATTCAATTGTAATTTTTGAAAAATAAAATATATATATCAAAAATTCAACTTTCTTTCCTTTGCGTGAAACGAGGCCAATGACACATGTTAAGGATAATTAAGGCTAATTATATGGGCACAATCAAAAGTGATTGGGGCTAGCTCATTTTTTTTAATTTTTTTGGCAGTCCAGTTTGTAGACTGTACTGTCCAGTTTCTAACAAGGATTGCCAGGATCTAACAAGGACTGCCACAATGGGATAGTCCCGATCACTTTTGGCTGTGCCCATATAATTTGCCATAATTAATAACAGTTTTTTACTTTAAAAATTGTTATCAAAATACAATAAATATTAAAAAATTATTTGTTTTTATTGGAAAATGTTATCAAAGTCCAATTCAATATAAAAAGTTTTTTTTTAATATTAAATCTTGATAATATTTTCCAATGAAAATTTGCAACTTTTTTTTAATGTTTATTAGATATTGATAAGAATTTTTTTTTAAAAAAGTTATGTATAATTATCATGTGTCCTTATAATACATGTTAACAAATGTTACAAATTCCAACTAACTTACCCTCTCTTCTTCCCGATTCACGACTCTTGGTAAGCATCCTTGAACGACTTTCCATTTATCATCAATGTCGTCTCTTCCGGCCGCGACGTCGACGACGACGGCGCGGTTTCGCCTCCGGTAGAACTCGTCGCTATCTCCTCCACCATCACCATCACCTCGTTCATCGTCGGCCTCTGCTCCGGCTCCTCGCGCGCGCATTCCACCCCTACCTTCAGGAGCCTCACCATATCCCCCACCGAACCCCTCGCCGTCCCCGCTATGTCCGGGTCCAGCAGCTCCGCCTCCCTCCCCTCCGCTGCCGCGGACACGCTCCACCGTACCACGTCGGTGCCCCCCTTCGTGTTGTTCAAGTACTGCGACGGAAACTTGCCCGTGAGGATCTCCAGGATGACTATTCCGAGGCAGTAGACGTCCGACTTGGGACAGACGTGGCAATGCTGGGCGGCCTCGGGGGACTTGTAGGAGAAGAGCACGGTGGCGGCCTGGGAGGGGTTGACGAGGGATGCGAACCCGTAGTCCACGACCAGCGGCTCGAATTCGTGGTTGAGGAGGACGTTGCCCGACTTGAGGTTGCCGTGGGGGACGTCCGTGGACGTCAGCTCCGCGTGGAGGTAGGCCAGCCCTCGGACGATCCCCCGGATGATTTTCAGCCGCGTCGGCCAGTCCAGTTGCGCGTGCTCCGCCCCACGGTCACCTATAAGTGAGAAAGTTGCTTAAATTTCTGTCGTCAACCAGTAACAATGGAGTTGCACTTCTTACCGTGCAGAAGATAGAGCAGGCTTCCCCTGCTGACGAACTCGGACACCACCAACTTCTCCTCCTTCCTGTAATGATAGGCCAACGGTGTCAGCACGTTCCTATGCTTCAACCTCCCGAACTTCCTCATCTCTGCATCGAACACATCCTTCCCAACCCTGTTCAGCTCCCTCATCCTCTTCACCGCCACCGACGCGCCGTTGGCCATCACCGCCTTGTACGCGGACCCGAGCCCCCCGTTCCCCAGCACCTCCGCCGACGCCTTCATGAGGTCCGACAGATGTAACGTCCCCTTCTCCTCGTTCACCATCACCAGCTCGGCGGCCCCTCCCCCCGCCCCCGCACCCGCACCCGTCCCCGCCTGGCTCGACCCCGTGCGCTTGTGCGTCGTGCCGGACTGCTTCTGGCTCGGGTAGACCCCCGGCTCGGCCAGCGCCGCCGCCTCCATCGCCTCCGCGGAGTCCTCCTCCATCGAGTGGAACGGCGCCACCTCGTGCCGCTGGTTCTTCGCCACCAATCCGACGACAATCAGGACGGTGAGCACGATCACTATGACGACGGTCACCGCACCTCCATTCCCTTTGCTCTCTTCCTGCGCTGGAAGTTCCGAGTCTGCGGCACCGGGCGCTTCGGCGGGTTCCGGTGCTGGCGCGCCGCATGGAGACAGCGGCGCGCCGCAGAGCCCGGGGGTGCCCCGGAACGACGCGGGGCCGAACCTGGCCAGCGGGGCCGGTATCGGCCCGGAGAGGCCCGCATTGCCGGAGACGTTGAAGGTCCTCAGCGACGGGATGTCGAGCTCCGGTATCGCGCCGGAGAAGTCGTTCCTGTCGAGGCGCAGCTCGATGAGGCTGGTGGCGTTCGACAGCGAGCCGGGGATGCTGCCCGACAGGCCGTTCCCCGCGAGCCACAGCTTCTTGAGGTGGTCCGTCCGCGCGAAGGAGTCGTCGGCGACCGCGCCGGAGAAGTTGTTGTCGGAGAGGTATATGGACTTGAGGCCGGGGAGGCGGCCGAGGGCGGGGATGGGGCCGGAGAGGCGGTTGCCGTTGAGGGACACGGAGCGCAGCGCCTTCAGGTGCGAGAGGGCGTCGACGTCGACGGTGCCGTTGAGGCCCATGTTGGCGAGGCGGAGGCCGGTGATGATGCCGTGGGAGCAGACGACGCCGGTCCAGCTGCACGCGGGGTCGGGGGAGGAGGCGGACCACGACTTGAGTGGGGTCGAGTCGGCGTTGCCAAAGGAGGATTTGAGCTTGAGGAGGGACGCGGCATCGCCGGAGAAGGCGAGGGGGAAGAGAGGGAGGAGGAGGAGGAAGACGGAGAGAACAGCGACGGCAGTGGCGGTCATGGCTTCGAGGGAGGTCGGCCTTTGTTGTTGTTGTTTTTTAAAAAAATCTCACGCACGCACACAATCGGAGGATTCAAAGCTTGCCGTCCTCTTGGAATGTCCGTTCTAATACCACCAGGCTAAGGAGCTCCGACACCGCTGTTTGTTGTCTTGATGGGGGGTTTATGATCTTATGATCATAATCTCTCTGTTTTTTTTTTCTTTGGTTACAAATTTGGTTCAATTTCTTGAGCACTTTGTGTGTTTCAAACTTTGTTGATATTCTCTGAGGAGAAGCTAAAGATAGGATATGAACAGATGGAAAGGAGGAGGAAAATATTTAGTTATTTACTTAGGTTGACAAGGTCCATGAAAGATCCAGTTACTTTGATGGCTGTCAATGTCCAGATTTGATGGGGACACTCCTCAAATTAGGAAGGGATTTTTTAAGAAAAAAATCGAATTTTTTTAATGATGTCTGATATGTCGAACATTCAATTACAGAACAGTCATAAAAATCTATTTTTTTTGGATTCAATTACAATACATAATCCGGACTCTTCCTCTATTTAACTAAGGTAGTGCTTTGCTTTTTGAAGACAAACAATTCTTACATAGGTTAAATATGATGCGAGAAAAGAATAAATTATGTCAAATAGAAAGATACTACAAAAAGAAGAAGACTTATTTACATTTTCACGTATGCTATGAAAAAACTGGCGTTGAGTTGCTTACATTTTGTATAATTGGAACATGTTAACGAGAGGAAAGGTTAGACACATGAAAGTAAAAGTTTATGGCAAATATATGATTAAGATTGTATTAAATTGACACCTAGTTGTTACACATAGTATCAATTTGTATGACCAGTACTATTTCGAAGGAAAATGCCAACTATGAAGCGAACATAACGAAGACGATTATCTAAATGAAGGACATGCTTTCAAAATAAACTGTTAATTCAGACAAAGCTATCTTAACTTACGCCACGTTTTCAAATTAGTACGAAATTTGACAAATTTGTAAACACATCCAATAGAAAAGGAAAAGGAAAAGATTGGCTAAGGTTGTCTTCTGATAAGGTGTTGAATGAAGCTGAAGCACGAACATTTCTAGGCCAGCATTTTAAACAACACTTCCTTGTTTGTTCAGTCTTAGGATGACATGAGTTACCGGCAGAGGAAAATAAGGTATTTTTAGTTGTAATTGCCAGTGTTCTAAATGGCGGCCGCCTAGTCCGTCTAGGCAGTATGCGGTCTCTCTGCGCACCGCTTTTCGGTAGGCGGTGGAGTAGGCGACCAACGGAGGTTGGCGGCATAGGCGGAGGTGAGACGGCGTGGGCGGTGGAGTAGGCGGCTAACAAGATATTTTGGCCAAAAAAGATTTTGTAAGCATTATAGGCCATATGGTTCACTTTTACAAAACTAAAACTTTATAAATCTTCGTTCTACAACTTAGTTATGCGTGAAACATCCTTAAAATATGCATATTATGAAAAAACAGTGGTAAAATAGTAAAAAAATGTTCAAAATGTATCGACCGTTTAGACAGTAGACGGACTCTCTCCGTCGTGTACCCGCCTACCGCCGTTTAGAACCTCGGTTGTCTCTGTCCAACCAGATTGGAAGCAGGTTGGGGTTTGGGTAGAGTTCGTCTTTTTTGCATTTCCCTTGATGTTGTCCAATGAAGTTTGAGATGACCCAATTTCCACTATTAATTAACCTCAAGATGCTCCAACCCCATGTGTTTAAATGGCAGGAAGCATGTCTGTGAATGATTATGGAAGTTATAAACTAAAAGATTATGAAAAAGTTAAGAGAAGTGATATTTACCTATGGTTTCTGTGACCTACAAAAAGCTTATAATTGTGTTTCAATGGAAATACTGATTCTGGAAAGGGAACGGTTAAGAGTAGCTATATTAGGATCATTAAGGACATATGAGATGGAGATGTGAATATCCCAAGGCCATTGGAGAAGGTACTTCGATCGTCTTATGCTTGAATTAAGTAAAGTATCCTTATCACACTTACCAGCATTAGTTATGGAGGAACTTACGAGGAACAATCAATATGAGTTCCATGATGTATATTGTTGGCTATTGCTACAGCTTAGTCGATTGAAATAGAGAACAATTGTCTTCTAAAATAGATCCGTGGAGAGAAGCTTTGGAATCTAAATAATTTTAAATTGGCCAGTGGAAGGTAAAATTCATGAAATGCAGCTTTGCGAAAGTTTCTCTCTTGATAGCGCTACCAAAATAAGTCAAATTCGCAACATAATCAGCAACACATAGTTAAAATGTTGCTAATATTTTGGATATTAGCGATGTATAATATCAACGTCGCTAGACGTCATTGTGTGAAAATAATAGCGACGTTAAGCGACATTTAGTGACTACAGTTAGCATATTGGAAAGTGTCGTCGCTGAGAAGTCGCCGAACATCACTATATTTTTGCAATCGGCGACGTTTAGCGACTTTCATATCTATGAGTCGCAATATTATATATATTATGCGACGTTTTGCGATGTCTTTTCTAAGCGTCGCTAATGTTTATAATATAGGGTTCCGACTACGTTTTTCTTTCCCCCCACTCGTTTCCCAAAAATTTCGAAATGTCCCCTTCTGCCTCCAACTCCCCTCCACCTCCGCGCGCCTCCAGCCACCTCCGCGCACCTCCAGCCCCTCTGCCACCTCCGGTTGACAGCTCCCCCCCCCCCCGTTGGCCTACCCCTCCAGCCCCTCCTCCACCTCCACCCCCCCTCCCCCCCCCCCCCCGTTCGCCTACTCCGCCTCCAGCCCCCATCTCGATAACCCCTCCTCATCCTCCTCCTCCTCCTCTCTCTCTCTCTCTCTCTCTCTCTCTCTTTCTCTCTCATAGAACGAACACAGGACACCGGGACACAATCTACCACGGAAACTTGGACACAGATGCTGACACTTGGACACAGATGCTGACACGGGACACAACCGACCACGAAAACTTGGACACAGATGCTGACACGGGAGACAGGGACACACCTAATTGAACTTACTAACACAAAGGCTAACATGCCTGTGCACTAGGCCGAACCTTGCTGCCACTATGCACTGCTCAATAGTGCAGGTAATGTCCAAGTGGCCAAGATCCTGCCCTGCCCCAAATGCCTGCACTGGCCTGAAGCCCTCACTTATCAAACACTGATACTAACTGAAAACTCTAACTAACTCTTAGACAGGAAGCTAACTGAGACTCTAAAATAGGAAACTAATTGATACTCTACAGGAAACTAACTGATACTAACTGATACTCTCTGAAACATACCAAGTCCTCACTTCTAGTCACTACCACAAGGAATGGGGCACTGGATTACAGGCTTATGGCCAATGTGGCACTGGCCAACATGGCTAAGAGCCAAAAGGAGTGTCTGCTGCTACTCAAATGGGTATGGCAGACCCTAATACAGGGCCTACACACTCTGTCCTACCTGGATACTGTACCCCAAAGCCAGGGCAATGATGCTTGCTGTAGTTTGCACTCAGTACAGGCAATAGCCATGTGGCCTGCACTGGCCACACTCCCTGCTGTAGGGACTGACATGTGCCAAGTCACTAACCACTGATACACTTCTCTAATTATCTGACATCTGAAATACTCACTGAAGACGTAGTCGTAGTTGCGAGCGCAAGTCCTCTGTATGCCTTGAGGTCACTACCAGAATAAGTCATTTTAGCGACGCAATTAGTGATGCTTAGCAAAAACGTCGCTATGTTTTAACAATTTAGCGACGTTATTATATAACATCGCAAGTCGTCACTATTGGCGACGTTAGGCGACGTATTGCGACTACGTTTTGTATTAAAAATGTTCGTCGTGGATATGTCGGTGAACGTCGCTAATATCACTAATATTAGCGACGTTTACCGACATATTTAGTAAGGCGTCGTTAATATCAATAATATTTGCGACGTTCACCGACGTTTAATAAAGACGTCGCTCAATTGAAAATATAGGTTTGAGTTTTCATTCCCCCCATTATTTCGATCCCTTCCCCCATTTTTCTCGATCCCTTGGCGACCCCCTCGGCCCCCGACCCTCGGCGATCGCCTCCGGCCCTCGACGATCGCCTCCGGCCCTCGACGACCGCCTCCGGCCCTCGGTGACCTCCTCCTCCCTCGACGACCCCTCGGCGACCCCCTCCCCCCTCGATCGGCTCCCCCTCGACGACCCTCGGCGACCTTCTCCTCCCTCGGCTCCCCCTCCGCGACCCTCGGCGACCCCCTCCGGCCTTCCGCTCCCCTTCGACGACCCGCTCCAGCTCCCCTCTGTCTCCAGCTCCCCCTCGACGACCCTCGGCCTCCGTCTCTAGCTCTCCTCCGTCTTCAGCTCCCCCGTTGATGACCCTCTCCTCCCCGACTAGGTAAACTTTAACCCTATGACTGTTCCCTGCTACCCCGTGTCCATATCTGACACAACACGACACGAGACAGACACTTGTACACGAAGCCCTATATCTGACCTACCTCTGGACACAATACGACACGAGACAGACACTTGTACATGTATGTTGTGCAGTTTGGACACTCGTGTCTAGTTTTATGGACACGTGGACACCCCTTGACACGTACACATGTATTTTAACCTCTGTACACACTTTTCCCTCATTTTAAATAAGTATATATATAGGTATTTTGTGTGTATCATTGTATGTACATATATGTATAGGTATACTCATTGTATCTTACAGTTCATATGAAGAAAACTAAGATTTCACAATGGAACTTGGGTTTTGATACATAAAAACTGTCATTTGGGATTGAATGAAATATGTATAGGTTTGGGTAATATATATATATATATATATATATATATATATATATATATATATATATATATATATATATATGAACTGAGTTGCATGATATGTTAACTGAGAGTAGGTCTCGAAAATAAAAACTGGGTTTGAAATGTAACCTTTTTATCTGCTTTCGAAAATGTACTCTAACGAGATGATGGTTCCTTTTGTTAGCTTGCTTATGTTACAATTATATTCTCTGTGAATATCGATCTTACCAGATGGCACCCATGACCCGAGCAGCGGTACGTCGTTTGAGGGAAACACAGATTGCTGAGGTGGCTCATTCTACTGTTAAGGAGGAAGTGGCACCGGTAGCTAGTGAGACCGGAAGTTCCATTCATCCAGCACCTACAGTGGAATGACGCTTTCCCCCCGTCGATCCCACTTTTTCGAAGATGTTGCGTGATGGTATCATTGAGTGTATGCGTGAGCTGCGTGGTCGTCATTAGTGTAGTTTCATGGATATATTTTGTGTTGGACTATTAGTACTTATTACCAACTGTACTTGTTTTATGGAGATGAGTTTATGGACTTAATTATGGACTTATTACCAGCTGTACTTGTTTTATGGAGATTAATTATGGACTTATTACCACTTGTTTTATAGAGATTAATTAGGCTAAGTCTTCTGTGTGGTCAATTCTGATACACTATATATGGTTATATGGTTATGTCATGTGATACACTATTACCACTTGTTGTATCATGATTACTTGGGATTCTATTTCAATATTTAGGATATGTCATGATTAATGCGCCTATTACTTTTACAAGTGTTTCAACGATGTGCATGTATCTATCTTACAAAATTATCCTCAAATGGATATAGATCTGAATTACTATCTGCGGAATCATTTTTGGATGTACAACCGTCATCCTGATAAAATATACAGTGTGCGGAAT
Organism: Iris pallida; assembly: GCA_029216955.1. Classification (NCBI taxonomy): domain Eukaryota; kingdom Viridiplantae; phylum Streptophyta; class Magnoliopsida; order Asparagales; family Iridaceae; genus Iris; species Iris pallida. The sequence goes on from JANAVB010035418.1 coordinate 1,103,762, forward strand.
GAATTCATAGAGGGTGTATAGCAGTTCCTGCAGTTTGCCAAGGCGTTCCCTCAGTACATGGACGGTACCAAAATTAAGTGTCCGTGTGTGAGATGTCGCAACTTGAAATATCATCCAGAAGTGGAAGTCACGTATCCTTTATACTCGAAGGGTTTCACGCCGAATTACTATCAGTGGAGCGCGCACGGAGAACTTGTGTCTTTAGCATCGGAGTATGAGCCTTATGTGGATGTCCACAACCATGATGCTTATGATGATGGGTTGGTGAACATGGTTTTTGATGCGGCGGGGCCTAGTTTCAATTCGGACAATCATGATGCACCTGAGGAGGCACCGAACGCCGATGTTGCATAGTTCATGGAGTTGCTGGAGAATGCAAGGACTATTATATCCTGGTTGTGAGCATCATTCACCGTTGGAGGTGGTTACAAGATTGTTGAGCATCAAGTCCGATTTTAATATGTCACAAGATTGCTACAATCGAGTTATGGAGTTGATTATAGAAATATTGTCTGAGGGTGCTAAGTTGCTTAAAGACTTGTACCGGTCTAAGAGGATGGTGAGATCGCTCTAGATGGGATATGAAAAAATCGATGCATGTTGCAACGGGTGCATGTTGTACTACAAAGACGACAAGGATGAAGACGCCTGCAGATTTTATGGTGCTGATCACTACAAGGGCAGTGGTATAGGAAAGTCTGTTGGTGAAAGGAAGCCTACCGATTTGATGCACTACTTTCCGTTGACGCCACGGTTGCAGCGGTTGTTTATGGTGAAGGAAACTGCAGAAAACATGAGTTGGCATAAGCGAAAACAGACCGAAGGAGTGTTGGATCACCCATCTGATGAAGAAGCATGTAAGCACTTTGATCGAGAGTATCCAGATTTTACTTCTGATCCGCGTAATGTCAGATTGGGTCTCCACAGGGGTACGTACTACGGTACGGGATCCTATGGTGCCCTAGTTGCGACACAGTCCTCTAGGGCCTCCCATGCTAGTGTGCATGGCCCACAGCCCTCACAGGAGTCTGTCCGAGTCCAGCAGATGGTGGAGTCTGTCCGTGATGAGCTGCTATGACGGATCCAGGAGCAGCACCAGACGGACGATGCTGCGCTCATAGCACGATTGGATACGCTCGACCGTAGCATTATGGAGCTCATGGATGTGACTGAGAGGACATAACGGGGCGTCAATGATCTTAGAGCGTCGACGGAGTGCAGCGTGACGGATCTACAGGCATCACAGCTGTCCACGGGCGAGAGGCTCACGTTGATGCAAGATTCGATGGTTGATAGCAGTACGAGGCTGTTATCTACCATGCATTCCTACCACGAGCGACTAGCAGCGTTGGAGCATTATTGTCCTCCGGGTGCGCCTTCATCGTCGTCGACTTCGTCGGCGTCACTACCTCCAACTCCACCGACGTCACTACCTTCTTCATCGGTGACAATTTCACGGGAGGAGTATGAGATGTTTCTATCCATGAGGCGCGGCGGTACCCCTCCTCTTCCAGATCCCCAGTAGTCCTAGTTAGGACTGTTTGTTTGTTCCTATCCATATGGATTTATTTGTGTTTGTTTGTGTTGATTCTTAGTTTGTGTGTAGACTTTTAGTATTGGTGGTCAGAATGTTTGGATATTTGTTGGTTGGTTTATAGACTTAGATATTTGTTGGTTGGTTTATAGACTTGGATATTTGTTGGATGGTTATTTGTTGTAGACTTGGGACGACATATTATTATGTATTGATTTACAGAATTGGATATTTGTTTAGTTGGTTAGTTGGTTTATAGACTTGGATATTTGTTTGTTTGTGTTGATTTACATTGTGTTATATTGTTGTGATTTATCAGTGTTGAGTGTTCCACCGAAGGGGTCGGCAAACCCAGGAAGGGCATGTTATTATGTATTTATTGTTATTTATTAAACTGCAGGAGAAAAATATGATTCTGAAATGACTTTTTGTAATTTATTTTTTTATTTTTTCTGGAATAAGTAACGACGTTTACCGACGCTTGTCGACGTTTACCGACGCTGAGTTACGTCGGTAAACGTCGGTGTTTGCCGACTCACTGTCGGTAAATGTCGGTAACTTTTGCAGAAAATACTGTCGATTAGAGAATCGATAAACGTCGATAAATATTCTAAATGCGTTGCGCAATTGACTGACGTTTGCCGACGTCGCTAAACGTCACTCTGTTATCGACGTCACGCCGGTAAACGTCGGTGAATTACCGACGTATATGTGCGTCGATAAACTCGGAGTGAGCGACGATTAGCGACGTTTTAGCAATCAGCAACTAGGGTTTCAGCGACCATAAGAAAACGTCGCTAAATACGTTAGAAAACGTACTTAGCGACGTTTTCTATCATTTTTGCGACGTTTTTTTTGGCATCTCTAAACTGTGATATTCTGGTAGTGGGTGGAGAATATATGGCCGTAGTCGTAGTTGCTTCTTTAAGCATTTGTGTGCTTCTTGGTCAATCCGATGACGTACTATAGAGTTTTGATGCAGTGGTAAAAATATAAAATATATGGTCGTGTCCAATCCTACTTGGTCGTGTCAAGAGTGAGTGGCCTATAGTGTATATTGCCGCCCATATTAATGGAGTTTTGGTGCCTCATGTAGCTTAGCAACGTTTAGCGACTTATTGCTACGTCGCTAAACGTCGCTAAGTCTGCAAAATATCACCGACAATTAAGCAGTCGATAAACGTCGGTAGTCGTAGCCAAAACGTCGCTAAATCCTGCAACTTCTACCGACGTTTAACGACTACGTTTATGTCGCTAAATTTTCGACTAGTAGTCGGTAAACGTTGCCAAATTGGTGACGTGTAAACGTCACTGGAAAACGACGCAGCAGCGACGTTTGGCGACTTTTTCTTTGTCAGCGACTTGATGAAACGCGACAAGCGAGAAAACGTCGCAGAATACGTCACTGGCAATTTTTAGCGACATTTTTCTACATTTTAGCGACGTTTTTAGGAGTCGCTAATATGTGTTATTTTGGTAGTGTAGTTTTGCCATAAAGGTTAACAATTATATATATAATATGTGATAATAGAGAGGTTGGTGTGCCTTTTAATTTTAGGATGCACTTGAATATGAAAGAAGAATTCTATGTGACAACAATAAGAACTAAAATGCTTTTTGGACCGAGATTTTGGAAATTAAGAAGCATCATGTCCAGAAAACTAGCGCAACTGAAATTGAAACACGAGTGGTGGATACATGAGAGTACACTGAAATATAGGATTGTAAGTGATTTCATTTGTGGAATGTTGGAGGTGGTGTTTAATATAAAACAAGAGAAAATTGTATGGCTTGAACATGTGCTTCGTAGACCAATAGATGCACTAATTATGTTATTTCCGAAACAGATCGTTAGATGGAAATCTCGATCTCTTAGTGAGACACGGAGATGAATACTCGTTCTCTTGGTGAGATACAAGGTTGATAACTCGGTCTCTAATGAGAACGCGAGTTGAAGTCACCGTCTCTTTGTGAGAACTGGAGTTGATGAAGGCAACTTTGCTGGGGTGATGAAGATCATCGTTGCTCAAAGCAAGATTCGTTCTATTGCGATCTTCTCCCAGGAACCAACAAGTTCAAAAGAACTTTTGGACTGCTCGATGTCACCTCATTCCACAAACTCGAAGAACTCCGATAGACTCCAACGGCAGCCGCGATGCATCTATCTTCGTAACTTAATTTCAGCGTGACTGTCACTACCATTTTTCTAGGACAAGGGTATTTTAGTCATTTGATAAAATTGAGTATATTTTTTTTCTTCTTTAATATGATGGTTGTAATTATTAGTAGTCTAACTAATCATTAGTCATGATAGACCCCATTTAGTTTGACTTGACCAACTAGTTGATAAATTAGACTATATTCATGGTTAGGTTGAACACAAGTCTTGATTAGGGCCAAACCACTTAGCCCACTTAAGGGCTTACTTAATACTAAGTGTAATGAAAGGATTAGGGCTAGTCTAGGGCCTATTTAACCCTCATTTAATCCTAAATGGCAGCCACCATTAATTTAGGGTTTTCATCATTTCCTCCATTCTAAACTTCTCCAAATTTTCTCCTCTTTCCTCCATTGGTTGGGCAAAAGCTTGGGGAGGCTCAAGGAGGCTAGAAGAAGGCTTTAGCAAGGATTTGAAGGCTCCATCTCCATCCATCTTTCCTAATTTTGTGCAACTTTGTAAAAGCTCCTTCCTACATATGTATAACCCTCTAAACTTGCATTTCTATGGCTCAATTTCATGCATTCATATAGGAGACCCTACCCATGACTCATAGGAAGTAGAATGGGGTCCTAATGAGTCTATTTGTGATGGTTACAAGGAGTTTTGTGTCCATTCTAGGAGGGCTACGAATTTGGACCCCTAGGTGTTTGCCAAAATGTCACAATGACCACATAGGTTATGTTTTTCAGTTTTACTTGCTTGATATAGTTTGGCTATTCATTTGATAGGTGTTCACCTAAGGTATTTATGTCAGCCCCTATTTTTCAAATTTTTGTTAATTAGTGATAATTGGCCATTAATGATTATTTTGGCATTAAAATGTTTTATTATAATTTTAGGAATTTTTCCAGAATTTTTAAATAATTTTAAAATGGTTTTAAATACCTAAAATGCCTCTTTGCAATTAAAAGAATTGTTTTAAACATGTTTTGTAATTTTTTTTGAATTGTTTAAACCCTTTATGTAATTTCCCAAACTCTGTTTGCAAATTTTATTTGCAAACTTAAACTGCGGGCCTCGTTTTGCAAATTTCGATTTTGCACAAACATTAGGACAGGGACTTGTTGGTAATTCCTAAAACTCTAGGGTTTAAATTGCAAAACCCTAAATCTACCTACCCCCGACGACCGACGACCGGCCAGCTGCCCCCCGCCATTTCCGGCCGACCTAGCCCCTTCGACCGACCTCTCACCCCTATAAAGTGACCCCCTCACTCCCCCCAGTCGACCACCACCACTACGACCTAACCCCGACCACCGTAGCCCCTCGTTCTTCCCCAATCTTCTTCGCCGGAACCCTAACTCCGACGAAGCCTCGTTCTCACCATCCCGACACCCTCATCGACCACCACCACCATCAACGAGTTCGCCCCGACGAGACGAGGCGGTCGCCACCCGAGCGCCACCGTCCCGACGCCGTTCGACTCCGTTCGCCGTTCGAAACCAAGCCCAGTCGATCGAACACGTAAGTAGCAGACTCGAATCGTGTCGTGCGTGTCTCGTTTTCACGCACGAGACTCGCCAGGACACGACGAACCTAATGCTGTGCTCGGACATGCGAGCCCGAGCTCGTACGTGTCGTGCATAGCACGGACACGTAGTTTCCTGTGTCCCAAACTGTCCGGACACAGGATTGTTTTTATTATTTTTTTTGTATATTAACTCGTTTAAACCTAAATAATATTAACCTAAACCTAACCCCTAACACAAAGCTCGGGCTGACCCCCTGGCCAGCCCGACCCGAGTTAACCCCCCCCTGCGCGCACAGTGGGCCGAGTTCGAGCCCCTGTGTTGTTTTCTTTTTCCTTTTTCTTTTTCTTTTCCTTTTTCTGTTTTATATATATATATATATATATATATATATATATATATATATATATATATATATATATATATATATATATATATATATATATATATATATATATATGTATATACATATTTTGTATAAATATATGTATTAATATATATACTATATTTAGGTATATATAGTTGCTATTTTTTTTATATATATACATATACTTTATTATTTTATGTATGTATATATATATATATGTCTTATGTATACATATATATTTATGTATATATATTTCTTTGTGTATATATATATTATCATATATATATACTATTATATGTATATGTATACATTAATTTTGTATATATATATATATATTATATAGTTAAGTATTTTCTTATATGTATGTATATATACATAAATATATATATATATATATATATATATATATATATATATATATATATATATATATATATATATATATATATATATATATATAATAATAATAATAATAATAATATAGTTAAGCATTTTCCTATATATATATAAATATCCCTATATTTATATATATATATATATATATATATATATATATATATATATATATATATATATATATATATATATATATATATATTATTTCCTATGTGTATTTTACTTAGCTTAGTGTAAAATATTTATATAAAATAATGTTCATACTTTTATAGTTACTATGTAAAACTTTACCTTATTAAAATAATAATATTTATTTTGTCTATTACCAAATTATATTTTATTGTATTTAAATTACTGCAACCATTTGATGTCCAAGCCTAGCATGGGTATTTGGGCTCAAATGTGTTTTCACACATTCAAGACCTGTTCAAGTCATATTGGACTTGATTCATGGCCTTGGGTCCTGTATTTGAACTTTGGTTCAAATTACATACATGGACAAAAATACGCAGATAATTAATTATTGTGTGCATTGCTATTTTTGATTTTCTAAAAATACTTAGAGTGTTGCTAAAATTATGGAAAAATAGTTTTTAGATACTTTGTTAAGTTGGCTAATTTAGTATAATTTTTGTAGTAATTAATTTACTATTTTGCCACTAGTTTGGCATATGAAACCAAAACTCACTTTCTGTATACTTAGGAAAACTGATTTTTATAAAATATTTGTACTGGTTAATAAATTCCAGAAAAATTATAATTAATTTCTATGATTAACAAGGATCACTTTGATACTTTACTTTAAGAAAAACTAGACTTTTTGCCTATCTTTAATATTGTTAAAACACAATAGTCTTTTGATTTATTTATTGATTAATTACGACTTGTAGCTTTTTATGTTATTTGCAGTTTTAGTCGTGTTGAACCCCATCCCTCACTAGTGTAAAGACCCTGGAAAGTTAGTTAACATAGTGTGTCACCCCCACATTGGTCTCCTAGTCCAAGTCATTATTTTGGCTAGGTGCCCAGTCACAAGTCGTGTCACACCAGTTTAGTGATCTAGTATTTTAGCTTAGTGTAAAAGCTAAGTTATTGCATTTATTTCTACAGTGACGAGTTACTGGACATCCATAGCATTGTTATCGCAGCTTGTTTTGTTTTGCTTTGCTAGAGGCAAGTACTTTCTACGAACTTTACATGTTGTTACATAAGTGAACTGCAAAACCCACCATGTTAAATGCTGATCCTTGGGGTAGCAAGTTAAAACGTCACATGTTGTACTTTCCATTACTACCATGCTTAGAACAGTCTTGATGTATCTCTCACATGATTAGAATATGGGTTATGGGGAAAATGTTAGTAGTGTACGTGATCATGCCCCCCCTACTCGTACGTACGTACCGAGCAAGGTTGACATTTTATGTATACCTTGTCGTAGGCACATCAACTGTATTTGTACGTATGTACATCTATCGCTTGTTTTACTTGTACGTATGTACATTTTATTTTGTACCTCGGTACATTGTACATCTATTGACCGATCACGTACTTGCTACAGTTTTAAACATTACATATACATCTGTCTCTATGACATATGTGTCCTTGCCATGATAGACTATGTGCTGCCATGCTTTCCAGTTATTCCTCTCATGTTCATTTTCATGTTTCATATGCTAGTTTGCTAGATTTAGTACTTGCTCCCGTCCTGACAGGATAACGTTGTAGGTGTCCTTACTGAGGAGGAGTTACTCTGCGACTCATACTATGGTGTTACTGCCGAGGACCCGGCTCTGCTTTACGAGGATGTTCCTGCGGGGAACCTCGCCTAGATGTCCTTGTTTACTTAGACTTTTGAGAGTAGACATGTATTAGACTATATCATTTTGTAACTGGACATGTATCCAGTTTTACATTTCAGTTTACTTGTACTTGGACATCTTACTATATACGACGACTTTTGTGTTTGGAGCATTTATGATTCTTCTTCATTTATAGAACTGTTAGCACATTTTAGTCTTATCCTGTTGTCTTTAGAACAGCTTACTATGTTTTATCTCAGCGTAGGCTGGGCATGCCTCGGCCTGGCCCAACAATTTGGGTAGCGGGTCGTGACATGTTTTTAGTGGTGGCCCACGCAGGTCCCGACTAAATTGTTTGGTTACGTTATTGTACCAAGCATGCCTGCAATTAGGAACTTAAGGTAATTAGACAACATTAGGAAAGACGCTTAGAACACCTAGAGGAATGCTAGGATTGCAACATAAGAAATACATCACATGTTTGCTATTATAATTAGATTTCCTTGCATATGATTGCTTACTTTAAACAAGCCCTTATAAGTCTTTTTATGTGTAATTTAGATGGTGCTTACTCGTTCGTCCCAGCATGTTACCCCCGAGAATGGGACCCTCCATATCCAGTCAGCTGACCAGTTGACTGATGCATCTCCACCTACCACATTCCCCCACTCCACAGATCCACAGACCCAGATACCACCTTCCACATCCCAGGCCCGGCAGGACCCGATACTCCCACCACCCCCTATCACTATACCCACCCAGGCTTCCGTCACACTCGACGGGACCCAGCTGCTCACACTGATCCAGGGGTTCCTAACAATCCATCAGGAGCAGACCACCCTACTCCGTCAGAGCATGGAGCGTTCTGAGGGTCGTCCCGTAGCCCCACCACATGTAGAGCCACGGCAGAGAGCGGGGACGGTCAAGGACTTCATGGGTCTGAATCCCAAGGAGTTCTCAGGGACTGAGGGCATAGTAGTAGCTGATGACTGGCTAGATTCTGTAGAGAGGAAGCTTCTGGGAGTTAGGATGCCGGATGACCTTCAGGTCGAGGCAGCAGGATTTCTGCTGGTAGACTTAGCCGGAGTTTGGTTCAGGAATGAGCCGTTGTTCGCGAGAGGTAGAGCCACCTGGGACCAGTTCAAGACCCAGTTCAAGAAGAAGTTCTTCTCGACCACTGCCAGAGTAGCCATGGGGCTACGATTCCAGAACATCCAGCAGGAGAACCGTTCTGTTGATGAGTATGCGGCGGAGTTTAGTCGCCTGAGCCATTTTGCTCCTAGCCTGGTTGCTGATCCAGAGGAGATGACCCGTAGGTTTTGCCATGGTCTAGTTCTAGACATTGGCATTCTTATAGTGGCGAACGGTACGACTGACTACTACCAGAGCCTAGAGTTGGCCCAGAGCATCGAGGAGCGTCTTCTGTCATGCAAGAGGCCGGCTCCTGTACATCATGAGGGACCGTCCAAGCGTCAGACTTTCCAGCAGAAAGCCCCGACGCCACCCCAGCAGACTTATCGTCCCTCTACACCACATCATCAGACCCCGCCAGTTCGAGCCCCGGGACCCCGTCAGCAGCAGCAGAAGGGAGCTATATGTTCTTACTGCGGAAGACCAGGGCACGATTACTCCATCTGCAGGAAGAGGTTGAAGCAGTGCTTATTTTGTGGGTCTGCCACCCACATGATACGGGAGTGCCCAGTAGCGAAGACTAGAGGACCGCTCCCGACTCAGCAGCAGAGGTTCGGGCAGCATCTGCAGCAGCAGAAGGGACCTCAGGGGAGAGTTTATAGTCTAGCCGTTGAGCCGGAGCCGGAGCAGGTTTCGGAGCCGGATTACTTAGCTGACGTCATTACAGGTCATGTTTATTTGCATACTTTTCTAGCTCTATGTTTGTTTGATTCTGGTGCATCTCATAGCTTCCTATCATTAGAGTTTATGCAAGAACATCATTTAGTATCTACACCTACGACGGAGATTAGTAGAGTAATGACGGGAGGAGGACCAGTGCCTATTAGAGCTAGCTATAGGTGCTCTATTTTGATAGCCGGGAGAGAGTTCGAGGGGCGATTCTTTGTGATGCCGCTCCCCGGTTATGATATCATATTGGGGATGGACTGGCTTAGCTATGCCCATGCATCTATAGATTGCCATGAGGGTAGTGTTCTGTTCAGTCCCCCAGGCACAGTACCATTTCGTGTCAGGAGGACAGGGCCGGAGATCAGCAGAGAGCCGAACTGTTGTACGACAGTCGGGGATGCAGCACCGCCACACCCTATCATTAGGGAGTTTATGGATGTATTCCCAGAGGATCTTCCAGGACTTCCGCCTGACAGAGATGTGGAGTTCACTATAGATTTGGTGCCGGGTTCATCACCAGTATCCCGGGCTTGCTATAGAGTGAATCCCAAGGAGGCCATAGAGATGAAAGAGCAGATTGATGACCTGTTGAAAAAGGGTTTCATTCAATCCAGTGCTTCTCCATGGGGAGCGCCAGTGCTCTTTGTGCCCAAGAAGGATGGTACAGTCCGGTTGTGTATTGATTACCGGGCTTTGAATGCCATCACCATCAAGAACAAATATCCTCTGCCCAGGATAGATGATTTGTTCGACCAGTTGAGCGGGGCGAAGGTATTTTCCAGGATAGACTTGAGATCCGGGTACCACCAGGTGAAGGTTAGGCCAGCAGACATCCAGAAGACGGCGTTCAACACGAAGTACGGGCAGTACGAGTTTCTGGTGATGCCATTTGGTCTCACAAATGCGCCAGCTGTCTTTATGAACTTGATGAATAAGACATTTCACCAGTATCTGGATAAGTTCGTCGTAGTATTTATTGACGACATCCTGATATACTCGAAGACGCCGGAGGAGCATGCAGAAAACTTGCGGATAGTTTTGGGGATTCTGAGGCAGGAGAGATTGTTTGCCAAACTGCCGAAGTGCGAGTTCTTTTTAGACCGAGTGGAGTTTCTCGGCCATGTGGTCACTGGAGATAGAATCTCGGTGGATCCCAGGAAGATTGCTGCAGTTGAGACGTGGAAGGCTCCGACGTCAGTTTCAGAGATCAGAAGCTTTCTGGGTTTAGCAGGCTATTACAGAAAGTTCGTCCAGGACTTTGCTAGGATAGCTGAACCCATGACGAAGCTGACGCGGAAGGACGCAGAGTACATTTGGTCTGAGGACTGCCAGACAGCATTTGAGGAGCTGAAGAGGAGGTTGACGACCGCTCCAGTTCTGACTTTACCTTCAGGTTCTGGAGGTTTCACCATATACAGTGATGCTTCTGGGAAGGGGCTAGGATGTGTCCTACAGCAGCATGGGAAAGTGATTGCTTATGCATCTAGGCAATTGCGAACTCATGAGAGGAATTATCCTACCCATGACCTCGAGTTAGCTGCGGTGATCTTTGCCCTCAAGTTATGGAAATATTACTTATACGGAGAGCGTGTGGAAATCTTTACTGACCACAAAAGCTTGAAGTATGTGTTTACACAGAAAGAGCTGAACATGAGGCAAAGACGATGGTTGGAGTTGATGAAGGACTTCGACATCGATTTACAGTATCACCCCGGGAAGGCAAACGTGGTGGCGGATGCGCTGAGCAGGCATCCGATGGCATGGTACCTGATGATTGATCGGCATTTACGGGAGGATCTGGAGAAGCTCGGTATCGAGCTAGTTCGACCAGGATCAGTGGTACGGATGATGGCACTTGACATTCAGTCAGGTTTGATGGAGCAGATCAGGGAGGCACAGTCTACAGATGAGAGCCTTCGCAGACTTCGACCCCAGGCATTAGCTGGATTGCTGGATGACTTCACTATAGCAGAGGATGGATCCTTGAGGCGTGGCAGCCGATTGTGCGTACCGAGAGGAGAGCTAGTAGAGGCAGTTTTGCAGGAGGCGCACCGATCGAGATATTCTATTCACCCTGGTGCTAACAAGATGTACCGTGACTTGCGGGAACATCTTTGGTGGCACGGAATGAAGAGGGATGTATCACGCTTCATTTTGAGATGTCTAGTTTGCCAGCAGGTCAAGACGGAGCGCCAGAGGCCAGCTGGTTTGTTGCAGCCATTACCCATTCCCGAGTGAAAGTGGGAACATATTACGATGGACTTCGTTTCAGGGCTTCCTCGTTCCCAAGGAGGGAAGGATGCCATCTGGGTCATTGTAGACAGGCTGACGAAGTGTGCGCACTTCATACCCTTCAAGGTGGGGCTTTCCACCGAGAAGTTGGCGGAGCTATACATGCAGCAGATAGTTCGCCTACACGGAGTGCCGGTGAGCATCGTGTCAGACAGAGACAGCAGATTCACATCCCACTACTAGAGGAGCTTGTAGGAGGAGTTGGGCAGTAGGCTCAAGTTCAGTACGGCGTACCACCCGCAGACATATGGGCAGTCCGAGAGGACGATACAGACACTGGAGGATATGCTGAGGACCTGCGTGCTGGACTTCGGAGGATCATGGGAGAGCCATCTGCACTTGGTAGAGTTTTCATACAACAACATCTACCAGGCCAGTATTGGTATGTCTCCTTTCAAGGCGCTATATGGACGACGATGCCGGACACCGCTCTTTTGGGATGATGTCGGAGACAGAGTTATGCTTGGGCCAGAGATGATCACGGATGCAGCAGAGAAAGTCGGGATGATCAGAGACAGGCTCAGAGTAGCTCAGGACAGGCAGAAACACTGGGCTGATGCTAGTCGCAGGCCGATGGAGTTCGCAGACGGTGATATGGTGCTAGTGAAGATATCACCTACTCGAGGGACGATCCGGTTCGGACGAGGAGGGAAGCTGAGCCCCAGATATATCGGGCCGTTCGAGGTACTTGGCAGGATCGGAGAGGTAGCTTACAGGGTTGCACTTCCACCCAACCTAGCAGGAGTTCACGACGTCTTTCACGTATCTCAGCTGAGGAGATATGTTCCAGACCCCAGTCATGTGCTAGACCATTCAGAGTTGGAGGTCGGACCGAGCCTTACAGTTTCTGAGCAGCCAGTGGAGATATTAGACAGGAGAGAGAAGAGGCTGAGGAACAAGGTTATACCCCTAGTACGAGTAGCTTGGAGCCGTCACTCCCCAGGTGAATCTACTTGGGAGAGGGAGTCGGACATGAGGGAGAGATTCCCTTACTTGTTCGATCCAACCGCTGCGGGGGAACCACCCGTTCCCGCTTGATACCTTAGAGGTTAGTTTCGATCGCAGCCTTAGTTATTTTGTTACATTGCTTGCTATGTTAGAATATTGTCGGGTCTTCAATCCTTGTGAATTTCGAGGACGAAATTTTTCAAGGAGGGAAGACTTGTCAGCCCCTGTTTTTTAAATTTTTGTTAATTAGTGATAATTGGCCATTAATGATTATTTTGGCATTAAAATGTTTTATTATAATTTTAGGAATTTTTCCTGAATTTTTAAATAATTTTAAAATGGTTTTAAATACCTAAAATGCCTCTTTGCAATTAAAAGAATTGTTTTAAACATGTTTTGTAATTTTTTTGAATTGTTTAAATCCTTTATGTAATTTCCCAAACTCTGTTTGCAAATTTTATTTGCAAACTTAAACTGCGGGCCTCGTTTTGCAAATTTCGATTTTGCACAAACATTAGGACAGGGACTTGTTGGTAATTCCTAAAACTCTAGGGTTTAAATTGCAAAACCCTAAATCTACCCACCCCCGACGACCGACGACCGGCCAGCTGCCCCCCGCCATTTCCGGCCGACCTAGCCCCTTCGACCGACCTCTCACCCCTATAAAATGACCCCCTCACTCCCTCCAGTCGACCACCACCACTACGACCTAACCCCGACCACCGTAGCCCCTCGTTCTTCCCCAATCTTCTTCGCCGGAACCCTAACTCCGACGAAGCCTCGTTCTCACCATCCCGACACCCTCATCGACCACCACCACCATCAACGAGTTCGCCCCGACGAGACGAGACGGTCGCCACCCGAGCGCCACCGTCCCGACGCCGTTTGACTCCGTTCGCCGTTCGAAACCAAGCCCAGTCGATCGGACACGTAAGTAGCAGACTCGAATCGTGTCGTGCGTGTCTCGTTTTCACGCACGAGACTAGCCAGGACACGACGAACCTAATGCTGTGCTCGGACACGCGAGCCCGAGCTCGTACGTGTCGTGCATAGCACGGACACGTAGTTTCCTGTGTCCCAAACTGTCCGGACACATGATTGTTTTTATTATTTTTTTTTGTATATTAACTCGTTTAAACCTAAATAATATTAACCTAAACCTAACCCCTAACACAAAGCTCGGGCTGACCCCCTGGCCAGCCCGACCCGAGTTAAACCCCCCCCCCCTGCGCGCACAGTGGGCCGAGTTCGAGCCCCTGTGTTGTTTTCTTTTACTTTTTCTTTTTCTTTTCCTTTTTCTGTTTTATATATATATATATATATATATCTATTTATATATATATATATATATATATATATATATATATATATATATATATATATATATATATATATATATATATATATGTATATACATATTTTTGTATAAATATATGTATTAATTTTTTTTTTTTTTTTGTATATATATGTATTAATATATATACTATATTTAGGTATATATAGTTGCTATTTTTTATATATATATACATATACTTTATTATTTTATGTATGTATGTATATATATATATATATATATATATATATATATATATATATATATATATATATATATATATATATCTATATATGTCTTATGTATACATATATATTTATGTATATATATTTCTTTGTGTATATATATATTATCATATATATATACTATTATATGTATATGTATACATTAATTTTGTATATATATATATATATATATATATATATATATATATATATATATATATAGATATTATATAGTTAAGTATTTTCTTATATGTATGTATATATACATAAAATATATATATATATATATATATATATATATATATATATATATATATATATATATATATATATATATATATATATATATATATATATATATAATAATAATATAGTTAAGCATTTTACTATATATATAAATATCCCTATATTTATATATATATATTATTTCCTATGTGTATTTTACTTAGCTTAGTGTAAAATATTTATATAAAATAATGTTCATACTTTTATAGTTACTATGTAAAACTTTACCTTATTAAAATAATAATATTTATTTTGTCTATTACCAAATTATATTTTTATTGTATTTAAATTACTGCAACCATTTGATGTCCAAGCCTAGCATGGGTATTTGGGCTCAAATGTGTTTTCACACATTCAAGACCTGTTCAAGTCATATTGGACTTGATTCATGGCCTTGGGTCCTGTATTTGAACTTTGGTTCAAATTACATACATGGACAAAAATACGCAGATAATTAATTATTGTGTGCATTGCTATTTTTGATTTTCTAAAAATACTTAGAGTGTTGCTAAAATTATGGAAAAATAGTTTTTAGATACTTTGTTAAGTTGGCTAATTTAGTATAATTTTTGTAGTAATTAATTTACTATTTTGCCACTAGTTTGGCATATGAAACCAAAACTCACTTTCTGTATACTTAGGAAAACTGATTTTTATAAAATATTTGTACTGGTTAATAAATTCCAGAAAAATTATAATTAATTTCTATGATTAACAAGGATCACTTTGATACTTTACTTTAAGAAAAACTAGACTTTTTGCCTATCTTTAATATTGTTAAAACACAATAGTCTTTTGATTTATTTATTGATTAATTACGACTTGTAGCTTTTTATGTTATTTGCAGTTTTAGTCGTGTTGAACCCCATCCCTCACTAGTGTAAAGACCCTGGAAAGTTAGTTAACATAGTGTGTCACCCCCACATTGGTCTCCTAGTCCAAGTCATTATTTTGGCTAGGTGCCCAGTCACAAGTCGTGTCACACCAGTTTAGTGATCTAGTATTTTAGCTTAGTGTAAAAGCTAAGTTATTGCATTTATTTCTACAGTGACGAGTTACTGGACATCCATAGCATTGTTATCGCAGCTTGTTTTGTTTTGCTTTTCTAGAGGCAAGTACTTTCTACGAACTTTACATGTTGTTACATAAGTGAACTGCAAAACCCACCATGTTAAATGCTGATCCTTGGGGTAGCAAGTTAAAACGTCACATATTGTACTTTCCATTACTACCATGCTTAGAACAGTCTTGATGTATCTCTCACATGATTAGAATATGGGTTATGGGGAAACTGTTAGTAGTGTACGTGATCATGCCCCCCTACTCGTACGTACGTACCGAGCAAGGTTGACATTTTATGTATACCTTGTCGTAGGCACATCAGCTGTATTTGTACGTATGTACATCTATCGCTTGTTTTACTTGTACGTATGTATATTTTATTTTGTACCTCGGTACATTGTACATCTATTGACCGATCACGTACTTGCTACAGTTTTAAACATTACATATACATCTGTCTCTATGACATATGTGTCCTTGCCATGATAGACTATGTGCTGCCATGCTTTCTAGTTATTCCTCTCATGTTCATTTCCATGTTTCATATGCTAGTTTGCTAGATTTAGTACTTGCTTCCGTCCTGACAGGATAACGTTGTAGGTGTCCTTACTGAGGAGGAGTTACTCTGCGACTCATACTATGGTGTTACTGTCGAGGACCCGGCTCTGCTTTACGAGGATGTTCCTGCGGGAAACCTCGCCTAGATGTCCTTGTTTACTTAGACTTTTGAGAGTAGACATGTATTAGACTATATCATTTTGTAACTGGACATGTATCCAGTTTTACATTTCAGTTTACTTGTACTTGGACATCTTACTATATACGACGACTTTTGTGTTTGGAGCATTTATGATTCTTCTTCACTTATAGAACTGTTAGCACATTTTAGTCTTATCCTGTTGTCTTTAGAACAGCTTACTACGTTTTATCTCAGCGTAGGCTGGGCATGCCTCGGCCTGGCCCAACAATTTGGGTAGCGGGTCGTGACAATTTATATATGTATATAGCTATATATTTATGTGTTTGGTTAAATGCAAGAGGGGTGTATGCATCAATATTTGAGGGGGGGATTTTGTTCACTGTCAAGTGAACTATTCAGTGTGTGCCCTGACTGAGATGGCCACTTGGCCATGTTACATATGCAAACAGCAGTAGCAGCAGCCCTGCACAGGCAAACATTGCCCTGCGCAAAGGCATTGGCTTAGGCCATATTGATGGCAGTGGCCATTTGTGAGTCAGTGACGGAGTTAAGTGAGGCAAGGTGTTAGAGAAGGTAAGTATAGGAGGATATCCTATAAGTAAATATTAGAGTTATTTGTATTTACCCCCCCCCCCCAATTACTAATCATATTTCTACTTCCCCCCCCAATTTTATTTTAATTAGTGTTACCCCCCCAATCTTTGGGTAAAGTGCAAATAAACCCTCCTTAGATTTGTATTTTTGCATTTGAAGACCCTTGTTTAAAAAAAAGATCCCACATTTTAATTTTTGCTCAGTTTGCACCCATGCCATTAACAGACGTTAAAATACGTCAAAAATACGATTTTATCCCTCCCCCCACTCCCCCCTCTCTCTCTCTGGTGGTGGAAGTTTGTCAAGCGGGGCCGACCAGAGGAGAGGGACGGGTGGTCAGCCAGCGGAGGGAGGAGGGGACGGGTCGAGCTAGGGGTGAGCATTCGGTTAATTCGGTTCAAACCGAACCGAAAATCGAATTGAACCGAAAATCGAATAAGCAAAACCGAAATCGAACCGAATTGGTCCATAACCGAATCAAACGGAACCGAATTAAATCGCTTCAATTTACGGTTTATTTGAACTTTTTTGTTAATATATATAATACTTAAATATACATAAATTTATTATATATATATATATATATATATATATATATATATATATATATATAAACTAAATTTTCTTATTCTGTTTTTGGTTTGGACCGAAACCGAAACCTAAGACCGAAACAGAATTAGAAATTTTGGTATTTTCAAAACCGAAACAGAATAAGAACTTTTTTAAACCGAGCCGAATCTCTTATTCGATTCCGTTCGATTTTTGTTCCAAATCGAATAATGCTCACCCTTAGGTCGAGCATGGCCGACCAGCGGAGGGGGGTCGGCCAGCGGAGGGAGGAGGGGGTTGGAAGGGCTGGCTAGCGGAAGGAGGTGCGGGTCGAGGGGGGCGGCTAGCAAAGGGAGGAGGGGCGGTCGAGGGGGGCCGAATAAGAAAAAATCGAACAGAATCGAATAAGAGATTCGGTTCGGTTAAAAAAAAGATTTGGTTCAATTTGAAAATACTAAATTTTCTTATTCGGTTTCAGTTTCGATTTTGGGTTTCGGTTTCGGTCCAAAACCGAAAACCGAATAAGAAATTTTAGTAATATATATATATATATATATATATATATATATATATATATATATATATATATATATATATATATATATATATATAATCGAACCAATTTAATTTGGTTCGGTTTGATTCGGTTATGGGCCAATTCGGTTCGGTTTTGATTTTGCTTATTCGATTTTCGGTTCGTTTTGAACCGAATTAACCGAATGCTCAACCCTAACTCGACATGTCCCCTCTTCCCTCCGCTGGCCGGCCACCCTCCCCTCTCCTCTAGTTGTCCCCGCTTGACAAGCCCCCACTACCGGAGAGAGAGGGAGGAGAGAGTAGGGGGAGGGATAAAATCGTATTTTTAGACGTATTTTAACGCATGTTAATGACATGGGTGCAAACTCAGCAAAAATTAAAATGTGGAAAAAACATTTAAACAAGGGGTCTTCAAATGCAAAAACGCAAATCTAAGGAGGGTTTATTTGCACTTTACCCAAAAATTGGGGGGGTAACACTAATTAAAATAAAATTGGAGGGGAAGTAGAAATAGAATTAGTAATTGGGGGGGGGGGAGGGAGGGGTTTAAATACAAATAACTCTAAATATTAAGGATATAAGATGAAGGGAATTTATTGTAGGAATGTTGTATACGTAGGAAATGATATAGGGGGGATCTCAACTTTGAGTACGGCAGGCCATTTGGCCTCTGTTTGATGCACATGAGTGGGGTTCAGAGTTTGAGAGTGTCAATTAAGTTTTGAGGGAAAGATCCAAGTGTACAGGATTTAGAGGAAAGGGGAGGTCTGTTCTTAGCAAACAACATGTTATAGGCAATGTAGGAACTTTATACATGTGAGGAAGGGCAAGGATTTGAGAAAGAAAATTCAGTGGGTGGTTGGTGTGTTTTCATTTAGTAACATTAGCAAAGGTTAGAGAGTGTGTTAAACATGTATGTATATAAATTAGTGTTATCTATACTTGTATACATGTATATGTATAAATAGGCTACATGTGTTGTATGTATGTTTATTTATAAATTAGAGTATCATGTATATACATATAGTGATTCCTTATGAATGTGTTTCAGTTGGGGCTCAGTTGGGCCATTTGGCCTGTGCTTTGGGACCAATCAAGTGCATGGGCCTTTTGGCACTACAGATGGAGGGTTACCCCCCCCCCCCATATCGACTGTTACTGATAGTGAGGTGTAGTTTCCCTTCCTAAATTTTTTTAAAATATTTTATTTATTTATTTATTTGATTTAAATGGTAATTTTTAGGATGTAAATCCCCTGTCTCAAAATTTCAAAAATTTACTAAATTATATTTATTTATTTATTTATTAATTATTAACTAGACTTAGAGGAATAAATATATAAGATAAGTATGGATAAATATTCACAGTTATTAAATATGGATAGGCAGATATTTATATAAGTTCATAGATGACTATATATCTATATATAATCGTATAAAGGATACTTTAAATGAATATGGATCACTCCTAAAGATACTGTATATAATAAATATATTGTATATAATAAATATATGGACCCTGGAATAATAGTATATTGAATCAAATCCTTATTATAATCTTACAAATCAAATAGACCAGTCGAGCCGAACCGATCCTCCTCGGATTCTGCTTTATCTCTTTAAGTTCTATCGATACACGAAAAGGCACCTGCTATATATATAACCTTTCGTTCTTAAACTCCGTACTCCTTTCTCTCGCACACCAGCAACCATCCTTTTATTGCGTCCTCTACCATCAACTACCGAACGGTGACACTCCGTAGCCGACTTCACCGAAGCCGCCGATTCGCCTTGACGACTGGCAACCAATTCTCATGCTAGTCGCCAATTTCGCCTCCACACAAATTTTAGCACAGCTCGGCCTTCATCGCCCACCTGACTATGACGTGGATTTCGGCCTACAAGTGCAACCTTGCCGTGCACAACCAGACTTCTTCCAACGCTGTCTCTTCCACAAGGGAAGCCAATCAAGCCACTGGTAAATATTCGAGCCCATGTCGCTCTTTATTTAGAAGCAAGAGGAACTACACCATTCACATGGCTTCTACTCACTAAGTTAATATATAGGAAGGAAGCAACTGTGTACATGATAAAGGTGGGCAATAACTTCACGTGAAAACAAACCCTCCCCATTAACAATTTGGTGTAGCCCCTTCATTTTATTTTATTTAGCATGAATGTTCTTGATTAATATATATGTTAACACCTAATCTAAATATGTGTGCTGTGACTTTGAAATAAAAAAAAAAGTAGGAAAAGATGTTGGCTACTATTCACCATAAGGTGTATATTCAAATATATAAGTTAGCCAAATTAAAATAGGTATAGGTAGGTGACATGACATATTAATTACTAGGCTATCTAATCAATTGGCATTATATATATATATATATATATATATATATATATATATATATATATATATATATATATATATATACATACATATATATATATATATATATATATATATATATATATATATATATACATATATATATATATATATATCTCTTTCTTGTTGTTCAGAGAACAACAAGTCATGGTGGTATTTATTTGCAAATAAGCCCCCATTTTTCTTTAATTAGAATAGTGGATGGTTTTGTTGAAAGAGAATATTTCTCTTTACATGTTAGCTTTTAGTTGCACTTTTGCGTATACAACCTCCCACTAATTAGTAATTGCCACCCTATACCTAAACTCTAAAATATTTGCCTTTTAATTTCACAAGGTAATTAGAAAAACAAGTTTTCAGTATATAACTTTGGATAACCTAAGTATACTAATATATAAATAATTACGATTAAGTAATTTGCATTAATACAATTTTATAAGAAGAATATTAACCTTGTATCTATCAATATGCGTGTTTTGGCTAGGCGTGATATTGGAGGAGCCAACACAACCTTGGACCACAGACAAGTATACTTTGCCCACTCTACAGTATTTTCATGCATTTTTCTACATTGCAATTTCTTTCCTGTCACATTTCATTACCTGCTTCTTTATGTTCATGCCAGTGATATTTTTCTCATTTACTTGCGCGTACATTTTTTCTTTATCCAATATATCACTTTTACTCCATGTATAGGTCCTGGTAGTATTGCCTTGTCCTGAGTCACATTCACTTGACATGTCTTGACCTGTTAGTTGTACTTGACTTGATTCGACTTGACTGGACACCTGTATAGTTCCTTGTGACATAGAGGACATTTACTAGGCATGCGGGCTATATGATAGTTTCTGTTGGCCGGTAGCTTGGATGAGCTTCGGTTGTGATGATGATTATGTTGGCCGTTAGTTTCGTGCTGCGGTTGTAATACTCTGTTGGTCGTTAATCTCGGATGAGATGCGATTGTGTATATATGTTGGCCGTTAGTATCGGATGAGCTGCGGTTGTCATGGTACCCTATCTGTTAGCCCAAGTGTTGAACATTGTCCTTGATGTTGCGTTGTCATGTATTTGTTTAGAAGTAGAGTACTGCCATATTTTTGTCATTCCCTCTATGCGTGTTATTTACTGTCATAGTGGCATGTTCTTCCTATATCTTGCTAGTCCTCTGAGGACTTGATGATCTCTTCAGGTAGCTGATTGCGTGGAGTTAGTTAGCGGATCATGATGGTAGTGATTACACCTGCAGGGATACATGTATTTATTTGTGATATTTCCTTATTATCCTTTCGTGCTTTATATTCCATACCAGGATATATTCTGCTTATTCTATAGACTCATATTGTTCTTGGAGTCTAATCGAATAATATGCTAATGGGCTGCAGACCATGACCCATAATTGTTCATTCATGTTTCATATTTTTATTGTGGATTGAGATATAGATTGTATTGCCATGATTTGGCAGTATACCATAGCCTCGACAGCGTTTACGTATTCGAGTCGGGCTAGAGTCCGCTCGATACGTAGCTGGCTTGCTCACGAGCTCGCGTCCGGAAAGCGGGTGCGGGTCGTGACATGAGGCATTAGCCATTACATGTGTCAGTGATGATGAGGGGTCTGGTTGGCCTTAGGCCTTTAGTATCAGAGAATAGAGATGATGGGAATTTGGATTTGTAGGTATCAGTCATATATGTGAGGGAGTTTTAGTTGGGATATTAGTATATCAGTATATTGGAGAGAGCATCAAAAGTGAAGGGTCGGGATGGCTTAGCTTGGGTTGGCTTGGCAAGGCCATTGGCTTTGCATTGCGAGCAATGCAGCAACTTGGCATTGCCTTAGTAGCAGCCATGGCATTAGCAGAGTATACAATAGTAGCAGCAGCAGGGCAAGCTAGCAGCGGCAGCAGCTTGTATTGGTTTGGGTTGCATTAGCAGTTGGTCCCTTGGCCATGGGTGATGTTAGTTCATTAGAAGGTTAGTTCTTTGGGTGTTGTATCAATTAGGAATGAGGATATTGTGAGAGTATTAGTTAGTTTGAGAGGGAGTTGGTTTCTCTAGTATCAGTTAGCATTCTTTGTATTGTGTCATGCAATATGGGAGTGTACCAGTGAGGATACATCATTGTATCAGTATATTGGTGATTGAGTGTATCAGAGATTCATGTGAGTGTGTGTGTGTGTGTGTGAGAGTATTAGGAAGAGGAGAGTTAGTATCAGATTTTGACACTTGTGTATCAGATTTGTGTATCCTGTGTAGTAGAGATAGGGGTGAGGAAGAGGGTTTGTGAGTATATGAGTATATATTAACACAGGTTCAGTGAGGAGATTTACATTAGAGAGTGAGGGATTTGAATGTTCATGTGAGTGTGAGTAAAGAGAAGTGAAGTATTAGAGGTTAGTGTCACTCGAGTGAGGTATAGGCTATGAAGGTAGAGAGGATAACTAAATATGTAGTATAGGACATTATCCATATATATTGTATAGGATATATCTATATATATATTGTATTAGAGTATGGTTACCTATCTAAGATTTGGGAGTTTACCCTTCTAATGATTTTAGGTATAGATGTTTACCTATAGCCTAAGGTAGTGGGACATTACCTAAGTATCTAGGTAATGGTTACCTACTAGACTAAGGTTATCTTTGGCTTAAAGATATTAGTTGCCTTTTAGTCTAGGTAATAGAGTATTACCTAAGGACTAGAATAGTATATTACCTAGGATAGATTGGTATATCCTATATACATATGTATATACTTGTATAGGGCAATATTAGGCATATGAATATCTAGGTTAGGGTATTTTAGGTAGGTATGACTTGATATAGGATATTTGACTTAGACATGACCATGGTTGACTATTTTGACTAGAAGTCAACTTTGAGTCAACACTTGACATAGTTTGACCTAGATGGGACTAGGAGTTGACCACTTGACCAAAAGTCAACTGTAAGTCAACCCTTGACCTAGTGTGACTTAGTTTGACTCAACTTGACCTAAAGTGGCATAGATTACATATCATACACTAGATAGTCATGTTTAACACTCATTTATACACCAATTAACACATGTAACTCACATCTAGGTTCTTGTGACTCTACTTTGAGGCTCGGTTCACATTCATTGCTCTGGACGACAGACGAGTACATTCTCTAATAGTTTCATTATGTTGATATATCATGTGATGCATGTTATACTAGTGTTCTGTCTTGATTCTAACACGATGGACTTACGGATTGGTATTTTATGGATTCCTTGACTGGAGATACGTGGTTTCATGAATATCACGAATAATGTAAATCATAACTAATGCATCTATCACGAATAATGTAAGTCATGACAAATGCATCTATCACGAATAATGAAATGCGTGTCGAAGAACCTGGATTCCATGTGTACTAGTCGGGCGTAAAAATACCTAGGAGACATGTGACCATACCCTTTCTATCTCGTTGATCTTGCATGAATAATAGCAGCCACACACGTATGTGTATGGTTTGCTGGATATCTCCCTCTAGCCGTTCACATGACAAATTGGTATTTTAAATCACTAGTCAAAACACAAATCCTCAAAGTTGTCTATTACATACCTTGCATGA
The DNA here is from genome assembly GCA_029216955.1 of Iris pallida. Lineage (NCBI taxonomy): Eukaryota > Viridiplantae > Streptophyta > Magnoliopsida > Asparagales > Iridaceae > Iris > Iris pallida. The sequence goes on from JANAVB010035418.1 coordinate 1,127,922, forward strand.
CAGGTTTACCATTATTACATATCTGCCTGTTCTCATATTTTCTTTATACATTTGTCTTTTCATTATACATTACCTCTATAACTTGATCATCAAGAATTTTATTATCATTTCATACTCATAGCGCTTGTCAATTATTTTGAACTATTAGAGGTGATGTCCTCGTTCCATCCTGACCCTTGTTAGCAATCACCCGAATAAAATGTGTATGATACGCGAATTTTTCCGTACCTTACATAAACGTATAATACTTACGTACTTTTGAAAAATTCGAATTTGTATACGAATTTTAAGCCTGTGGTGTTTTAAACGCGTACCGTACGAAATTTTAAAAAATTTGGCCAAAAAAATGTGGCCAAGAAACCCAACAGTCTTGACTTTTTTGACTCTTGCTGCTATTAGATATTAAGACCAGCACAATTCTAAAAAATTATCAAAAGAAAAGAAGAAAAAGTCTCACAGTAACCAAAAAAAGAAACCCAAGAGTCTTTGCACATGTTGCTTGCAACAATTAAAGAAAAATCTTTCGGTTTTTCATCATCCAACCTCTTCTTATTCTCACACTGAACCCTTATTTATGAATAGTAGAGGTGGGTGGGCCCTATATATATGCCGAATTTTTAGTGCCAAATTGGTTCATAGAAACATACTAAACACGAATTAAATATGATCTGAATGTTTTTCGTTAGACGAATTTTTGACCGTATTTTACTTATATTGTGCCGATTTATACACGTACTTTTGTCGTTCCGAATTTTTTTCGTTTGCCGAATTGCTAACAAGGATCCTGACTGGATATGTTGACAAAATTTTACAGATGATATAGATGACTGTCCTCCTACCTTCTACGAGGCAAACGAGGGTGGCACGCATGAGTTTGAGGAGGATCATGCTCATTAGATATTGCCCTAGATATAGTTTAGAACTATTAGTTTTCACGTTGTATCGGATTGTTCCGATTGTTAGTAGAGACTTATTTATATTCAAGATTTGTATTTATTTGTGTTGGACATCTACTGTGTGTTGTGATAACTCTACTATTTATATTTAGTTTCTTTTTTTATTTGATTCCATATTGTTCTCTATCTTCCTTAGACATGTGATTGAGAGATATAGTTGAGATGTTATATTATACCTCCGTGCGGAGATGACATGTTTATATTTCCTTGTTGATTAAATGTTAGAAATTATAGACGACCTATACAACGTTCTACCGTCGACACTGCGGCGTAGGCTGGACCACTACTAAAATACAACGATTCAGCGACGGCCCTATCCGCCGGTAATTGACATTACCGACGGATTACAGACGGATACAGGCTGAAAAAATCCGTTGGGAATAACCTCGTCGCTAAAACAAGTCCGTCGCTAGTCCGTCGCTTAACGACTACTTAGCGACAGATTACCGTTGGCTAAATCAAAACAGTTAGCGACGGCTAGCCGACGGCTTCTCGTCAACTTCGACAGTTTAAAATTTTAATATAGCAAAGATTAGCGACGGACAATCCGTTGCTAAACCGTCGTTAAACGCGTATCAGAGGGTTTCTGATACGCAACATCCGTTGCTAATCCGTCGCTAACGTCGTCGGATTAGCGACGGATAATCCGTCGACAGGCTTCTGGATATCTTCCATTTTTCCAGAAACTGAGCGACGGAAAACTCTTTTTCCAGAACCTCATGCAACTTTAATATGCTTTTACACCCTTGCTAATTGGTCCTTTTCGTTCAATTTTCTTTTGCCGAATTGACTGGAAAAGAGAACCCTAATGTCGGTATCGGTCCATATCATGTATCAGTCAGTATCGGATCGTGACATGCCAAACCGTATCTGTATCGGTCGATATTGTGAACTATGTTTTGAATGTTATTGGGACAATTGAGTGAACATTGTGTACATCTCATTCTTGTCTTCGACGAGTTTTTTCATGAACTTTCTATGCACATGTGTTTTTCATCTTCATTTACAAGAACCTTACTTTGCCCTCCCTTGATTTGATTTCTGGCACTGTACCCCTGGGATAAGAATCATAAGATATTAATTAAGGCAGCTCGCTATAGTTAGGGTATACTTCTTGTTGCTGCATAAGCTTTAGCAATCAAATCCACATTCAATAAGGATCTAAGCTACATGAATACGGATGAGGACATGCTACTGGTACTAGATATGGGCATTTTCAAATAGGTTTAATATAATTACCTATGTTGCACATATACGGACACAGGTCCAGGTACGGACATGATAGAGATATGGACACCATTTGTCCGTGTCCGTACAACGTAGTAAGGATACTTTCGGCAGTGAATAGGGTGTTATTTCCGAGGCGTAATTTTTGATGGAAAACTGAGAAATGAAACGGTTGTAAAAACAACGTTTCAAAGCAACTCTTCAAAGAATGTGCACTGCAGAGATCCTTGAAGGATTCCGTGTAACGAATATCTAAAAAAGTTTCGTTACCATAGCAAACGAATGTAATGCTTCTAAAAAAAGGCACTACAGAGATCCTTGAAGGATTCTGTGTAACGAATATCTAAAAAGATTTCGTTACCGTAGCAAACGAATGTAATGGTTCTAAAAATAAGGTACAAATCGAATTGCTAGCAGCAGCAGTGACGAAAACCCACAAGGAGTTTCTGATTAGATTAGAGAAGAAGAGAAGGAAAGAAGAAAGAGAGAGGCAGATTTACTGGGGTGATCAGATCACCGTTGCTCAAAGCAAGATTCGCCTTTATACGATCCGCTTCCAGGAACCAGCAAGTTCTAGAGAACTTCTGGAACGCTCGTCAGTCAATATTTGAGACTTGAACGGGCTTCCTAAACTTTACAGACTCCTTTAACTATCTTTTTGGTGCACCTTTCAAAGGAGGCAAAGGGGCTCTATTTATAGAGTAGAGTGAGACTTCACCTCTTCTCCTATCCGATGTGGGACTAAAATACCAATACTCAAAAATAGAGTTTGATATTTTGATCATCCTACATTCAGCATAGAAGGGTGCCAGTCCACGCCTGCCCACCGAACACTCCCGTGCATACACGAGACATCCTGGAGTCCGAGTCCGAGTCCGATCAACAAAAATCAACTTACATCATTGTTAGAATTAATCCTTTTTTTCTTCTAGGAAAATACTCCCATATGGCACACACTTGTGCCCCATCATACCTCATGTGCATACCTCAACACAAGCAATGTATTATATTGAAATACTTATCATTTGGTGTAGCAGATGTGGGACTATCTTTCCTAGTCTAAAGGCAAAAACACTAACAATCTCCCACATATCTTAATATATGGGTTGAGCGTTCCCCACAGTGACTGTCCATCATGCATTAGGAGAGATCTCGTAACGACTTGAATCTTCTCGCATAGGTTAAATAACAGCATGATACAAGAATGGACTAAGCCTTGAATTCTGTACCATAACTGCAATTCTTCATACTCACATAATGACATCAACTATGCTTCTGGCTGCACATTAAAGGCCTGGTTTCAGTGTATAATTTTAGGCATCTATAATTTTACCATCAAGAGACGGCCTGATATCTCTGTTCATACACTAGATGTAAGTTCTTTATCAAAGAGACATGGCATAAAGCCTTGCGCTTCCCTTGCGGTGCTACACCGCTATGACATGGCCTAAAGCCGAGGCATTACCCCTACCGGGAACCTCATAGTAGTGTCATACTACTGTAGCATGAGGTCACATCCTTTTTGTAGTGCCATACCACCCAGCATGAAGCCTTAGGCTCCTTTGCGGTGTTATGCCACAACGACATGGCTTGCAAGGCCGAGGCTTTACCCCTATCCAGGTACCTCATCGTTGTGTCGTGCCACTGTAACATGAGGAACACCTCCCCTTTGTAGTGCTGGCTACCCCTCTTTAATTTTATCATACAACATTAGGCTACATGCCTATTTGCGGTGCTAATCCGTTGTGACATGGCTCACAAAGCCGAGGCATTACCCCTAATCGGGAACCTCATGGTGGAGTCACCCTACTATAGCATAGAGTTACACTGCTTGTAGTACTGCGCTACCATGCTTCCCATACCAGACATTCACTCTGCCTGAGAACTCATTAAGGTGTTTAAACCAACCTTCCTACAGGATCCGTTTTCTGCAGAAAATAACAGTAGACAATAGTGGTTGTAGGTCCGTAACCTCTCCATGCCACAGAGGACAAGTACCCATCGTTCCTGATATTCTTCCGGTTAATAGTCCTCCTTTTAACCAAAAGCTAGATGCCTAGTAGATTTCTCTTTGAACTAATAGCATAAAACTTTATGGTAGGAATGTAATAACATAATATCAGAATGCCTTCATGTCCATTTACAAACTGTGTCATCGACCAGCTGGCGCTTGAGGCCCTTGATGAAAGGAACCGCCAGGTTCTCCTGACCCTGAACATCAATCACTGTAATAATACCCCTCTTGATGAGATCGTGTACTGTCCTGTGCTTCAATCGCACAGTCCTCTTTTTTCCGTTGAAGAGGTCATTTGATACCACCGCCGCAGTCGGCTGGTTGTCGCAGTATATCGATATCGTCGGTATTTGTGCCCCAACCACTGAAAGATCATACATGAGCTCCCAAAGCCATTCTGCTTCTTCGATTTTCATGATATAGCAGCTCCATCCATTGTGAAAATGTATCCACCTGTGGACCTCTCGCTCTCCACTTCTGAGCATCAGCTGGCATCACTGAAGCCTTCCACTACCGACGGATCTCCGCTGTAGTACAGTGTATATGTCTGAGTCTTCTTGAGATATCTCATAACCCGTTTCACAGCTTTCTAGTGCTCAATGCCTGGGTTGCTCGTGAAACGACTCAACATTCCTACGGCGAAAGATATGTCAGGTCTTGTGGCAGTATTAGCATACATCAAACTCCCGATTACGCTTGCATACTCCAGCTGCCTGACGTTTTCCCCTGAATTAGGCTTCAGCTTTATATCACACATGTACGACGTATCGATCCCTGGAAGATCCTGATATCCGTAACGAGTGATCATCTTCTCAACATAATGAGACTGTGACAGTGCTAGTCCAGTGTCTGTCCGGATGATCTTGATCCCTAAGATCACATCAGCTTCTTCCAAGTCCTTCATACTGAACTTGTTCGATATGAACTTCTTTGTCTCCGTAACACAACCCATATCCGTACCTAGGATCAGTATGTCATCCACGTACAGACAAACGATCACACCTCTTCCATCAGTGAACTTCGTGTAAACACACTTGTCTGTCTCGCGACCATGTAGCCATTTGATCTTATAACCTTGTCAAATTTCTCATGCCACATCTTGGGAGCATGTTTAAGACCATACAAGGATTTCACCAACTTGCAGACTTTGTATTCAAGATCCTTGACGGCAAATCTCTTTGGCTGTTGCATGTAAATCTCTTCGGTCAGCTTGCCATTTAGGAATGCCGTTTTTACATCCATCTAATGTATCACCAGCTTGTATATTGCTGCAAGTACAATTAACAATCTGATGGTTGTCATCTGGACTATTAGAGCATAGGTGTCAAAATAGTCAATCTCCTGCTTCTTAGAAAACTCTTTTGCCACTAGCCTGGCCTTGAACTTGTCAATGGTTCCATCAGCTTTCATCTTCTTCTTGAAGATCCACTTGCATCCGATGGGTTTTGCTCCTTCAGGTAAATCAACCAACACCCAAGTGTTATTGGAAGTGATTGAGTCAATTTCATTATCTATCGCCTCCTTCCAGAAGACAACATCTCTGGTCTTCATCGCCTCATCATATGTAAGCGGATCTGCTTCCACATGATAGGTGCCGAAGTCATCTACGAAATTCTTTGGTCTTCTCGCTCGCTTCATCGATGGCTCAGCAAGTTCTGGTTCAATTGTTGTCTCCTCACCAACAACTTTATCTTGGACTACCGGTTTATTGGAGATGTCACGACCCGATCCCAAATTATTGGGTCGAACCGGATCATGCCCAGCCTGCACCGTTGTGAGACGGCGGCAGTAAGCCGTTCTATATGCAGGTATTCACAACAACATCTATACATTTGTTACAACTTGAATATACAAAAATTTTAAAAACTTTTATAAAACAATTGAAAAGTACAACTGGAAATGAAAGAACTGAAATAAAGTGCTGATTTCAAATCTACAAAACTCTAAAACAATAAACTAGAAAAACTAAAAATGACTAGCTAAGCGGTCGGCTCATCGGCCTCAGGTCATGCGTCCTCCAAGGGGGACTCCGGCAACACCACAGGGTACAAAACTGGGTCATAGTAGCTATTGTACAATAGCTCAACATCCTCAATGTCACCTAAAAATATGGTCTCCAGTCAGGAGGGAACAAGTACGAATATGTATCTCATATTTCAAATAATAATGGAAAAGTGCAGGCTAAACAGTTGAAACAATATTTTTCAGCAATTCAACAATTAAAAACAATGTGATTTGAATGTGTAATCGTCTATGACCAGCTTGGGCTATACAATAGCGTCCTAGCGACGCGATACGGCTTATCCCCGTGTGTAAGAGGGGTAAGCTCGCACAATATGCAATATGAGGGGTATTGGCCATAAACGTTACACTATTCTCCCAATCTCCACAATCAATATCGATCAATATCTGAACCCTAGGAGAGGGTTCCGTGTAGCAATGTGGTTTAAATATGCAGCTTGACAATTAATAAATAAAATACAAGAAAATATAACCGTAACTTGCCTCTGTTAATTGACTGGATCGGGAATGTTGGTACCGAGGAGGAAGTCAAGTTCGTCTCCGAGATCCTACAGTTGAGAACCTTGACTTAGAACCATAATCAAACCATTCTAGGTGTGCTAGTTACAATCTCTAGAAGCAGACCCTAGTCAGGTTTTAAGTTATTTAGTTAATCTACCAAAAAATTTCTAACATCGCAATATACGTTCGTTATCATTTTAATTAAATAAGTCGGTTACTGATTAATTGGAGAAAAATAGCAATTACCGGTTAATTTGGCAAACATTTTGTATTTTAAATATATATATATATATATATATATATATATATATATATATATATATATATATATATATATATATATATATATATATATATATATAACTAGGCTTTTCTTTTAAATGAGAAAATATGTGAATTGCTAAATTACTAGATTATTTATTATGAAAAAACTTATTGATTTTATTTATAAAATAAATATTCATTTTTTTTATATTCTACGCGTTTAACGGCAAAAACAATATCCAGAAAAATAATAAAAAGCTACGTTACACAATTCATGGTCGCAGAGAAATAAAGAAAAAACTGGGCTTATGCCCTTTACAAATTATTTACATAAATTAATTAATTCCTAAGGCGAGCTCTGAGTGTCGCGAACGATCCAAACAGTAGGCCGAGGCCCTGCACCATAAATACTAAAAACAGTACCAGTTCTAAAAATAAATTATAATTAAATTAAAAGTAAAAGAGTCTCAGACTTGGTCGTGCAATCTCATGTTGCTGGCTTACGCCTCAACGTACAGGAAACTCGGTATCGTTTGCGTTTCGCCGAGGCTCATTCGACCGTTATGGTCGTCGCCTAACTGGTGATACGAAATCCATAAAAATCAACAAATCCAATTTATAAATCATTTTACAAAGGCCGATTTTCTTTGAAAAATAGATTTTATTCAAATTGCTAGTTTTTATAAGAAAATCTCTTTTTAAAATATTTCCTAAAAATTTGGGCAGTATCTCCTCTGTAATTGGGACAACCCAATCCTGGGAGAATGCCAACCATAACACAACTAATTATCCCAAATCAGGGATCACCAACCCAAAATGAATATCCAACCCAAAAATGAACACAACACAATATATCCAAACATAGCAAAATATGTCGCGACGTAACCGATACTCTATGTATCACCCAAAACAACAAAATATCAAAATACCGAATCCCGAAATGGGATCGGGACCGCGTCATCATAGACTATCTAGGGGAGGGACACGGGGACACGAAGTTATACCTCAATTGTTCGGCTAGAGCGCTCAGATGTAATTAAAAAAGAATAATCCGTGCGGCAGCGACACGGGAACAGAAACACCAAAGAGCACCGCGGAACAGCGGGTCAGAAAACCTGCGGGTCAGCGCTGGGAGCGACCACGGGTCAGCGAGTCCCAGAAAGTCAGATCGGGACAGCACGGCCACAGGGGCAGCACTGGAACAGCGCGAAGGGGTTGTCGGAGAAAACGTGGCAGAGTGCGGCCTCGAAACAGAGGCGGCGGAGACCGGCGGGGTCTGGCCGGACGGGAACGGGGTCGCCGGGGATGCCGGCCGAGGAGCTCGGGAGCGGCTGGGAGGCAGCCGGTGGTGCTGGACGAAATCGTCGGAGAAAGTCGGCGGGGGCACCGGGTGTCACGCCCCGCTCCCGTAGGAGCGATCGTCCTCGCTAAGGCGTGATGCCGCACGAGCCTAGATTGCGCTCGTGCAAGGCAGTTCCATAATGGCCGATTACATCGGCGGCGACGGGGTCGTCGCACAGAAGTCCCAAGTAGAAACATTAAAACATGCATCGAAAATTTAGAACAAGCACACATGAACACAAGTCATTGAAAAGAAGCTCTTTATTGATAATGAATTCAAGATTACATTTGTGGGCGCAAGGCCAAATTACAAGTCTCTCGTGCTTACTTTTCTCTCATTTACAAGTCACTCTGCTCTCTCTCATCTCTCGATTACAATGCTTGAACTAGCGGAAGCTTCGGAAGGTGATGTCCATACATTATGTCCTGTATAAGTCTTCAATCCACGCGTCCGCACGCTTTGAATCGCCAAGGAACTCCGTGCTTCGACGCATCCAAGCGAGCTCCGCGCTACGAGCTTCTACCTGTGCCTGCACATGAACACTATGTGGGTGTCAGTACTCAACTGTACTGGTGGAGTGAGCTTCTCGCCCGCCCATACATAACCGACATGTTCATTTACTTTGTGCAGCTTAAGTCCCTTTCGATTATCTTTCTAGTCTTGCCTTAGGATCTATTTTAAGACCACGACGCCTAACCAACTCATTATGCGATGACATAGTCGTGCTATCATGTTAACGTGTATTCCGATCGAGGCAGTACATCATCGCCTAGGTACTTGACCAAACTTCAACTCGGGACGGCAGGGTCGTGCCATTCTCTATTCGCGACTTAGACATATTCAAGATGGTGCTACGCCGAGGAGCAACTTACACGGACTCGGCCGTGCCAAGACCTTTACTTGAACTCAAGTGCCTCAAGACTATTCTCGTGCCAACGACGTCAAGGGGATGACTCGTGCAGGTTGTGCCGCCAGACTTGATTTGTGCCTTAAGGTGCTTAGACTTGTATATGCTTCAAGATTGAGGCCGCGCCTCGCAACTTATCGAGACTTTATTCATGCTACCGCCTAGCGGTCTCTTTCTATTCGACTCATGAACCAACTTAGACAAGACTTGCCAAACCTAGTATGGATCACATGGACATCCCGACGCCAAGTATCGTGCTAAGCACGGTGCCTATGCTGCAGCCCAATCTTAGGCCCAGACATTGTGTTACCGACTAGACATGATTCCAGTTCTAAACCCAATCCAAAGGCATACACGCGGTGTCACTCCCCGTTCCCAGAATGCGTATTTTAATACGTATATTGCTTGATTGTATTTATTTAAGTATTTATCATGTAGTATCCTGTATTTAAATTTCTCTAGTATCATGTTAATTAATTATCTGCTCTTTAATTTTTATGTTAATTTATTTCCTGCAATTTCATTTCTTACAATTTTATTATCTGCATTTTATTTTCTGCTTTTAGTCTTGCTCATTGGGTTCGGCCTAGGATGGGTTCTCGGGTTCATGGTGGGTAAACCCGGCCCATTAGCTCCTACCTACCACCACTCGCCCTATTTAAAGCCATCCTCTCCATTCTCTCTCCTTATTACTCATTCTCACCATTACTTCTTCTTCTTTCTCTCATCACTTCTCCACCTACCAGCAGCAGCAGCAGGAGGCAAGTGCAAACTTGCTTCTACTTGGGAACCATGTTTTTATGGTTCATTTGTCTTCTTCTTGTGATTCCAAGAGAGATTAGTTCTTAGCATTTTTGATTTCTATGGCTGGTTTTTTCTAGATCTGAGTTGCTATATTTTTTGTTATTCATGGGTTGGATCTCCCAACTTAGCATGTTTCTGGCTGGGAACTCCATCTTCTGGCTTGGGACGAAGGTTTAGTCACGCACACGTTCTTACGTGGCTGCGTGGATTTTGAGACACGCTCATGTTCTTACATGATTAGCGTGTATTTTCAGTCACGCTCACGTTCTCATGAGCGTGCGTGTATTTTCAATCATGCTCACGTTCTCATGAGCGTGCGTGTATTTTTCGTCACGCTCACGTTCTCATGAGCGTACGTGTATTTTCAGTCACGCTCACGTTCTCATAAGCGTGCGTGTATTTTCCATCACGCTCACGTTCTCATGAGCGTGCGTGTATTTTCAGTCATGCTCACATTCTCATGAGCGTGCGTATATTTTCAGTCACGCTCACGTTCTCATGAGCGTGCGTGTATTTTCAGTCACGCACACGTTCTCATGAGCGTGCATGTATTTTCCGTCATGCTCACGTTCTCATGAGCGTGCGTGTATTTTCAGTCACGCTCACGTTCTCATGAGCGTGCGTGTATTTTCAGTCACGCTCACGTTCTCATGAGCGTGCGTGTATTTTCAGTCACGCTCACGTTCTCATGAGCGTGCGTGTATTTTTAGTCACGCACACGTCCTTGAGTGCGAGCGTGAATTTCTTATCATTTTTCACGCTCACTTGTGCGTGCGTAGATTTTCCCTTCACGCTCACGCTGTGCTTGCTTGCGTGGCTTTTCACGCTCATGCTTGCCAACGTGTATTACTTTTCACGCTCACTGTTCACGCCCATTTTCTATGCTCACTCCAGCTAGACTTGGCGAGACTTCTTGATCTGGGTGTTTTGTTTGTCCTATAATAAATAATGATGGCACGATAATTCTTCTATTATATCCTTACGCCTTTTGCGTGAATTTTTTGATAAATCATGTTATGTTAAATTTGTTAAAATGGATTGTTATGTGGAATGCGCCTTGTGTCCTGATTGATCCATGGATACCCAGTACGACTAGAACTTAACCTTGAGAGTTGTAGGCTCGACCTATGTAATACTAAATGACTTTCATGCCTTGTCACCATTGAAAATGATTGTGACATTGACTAATATTGATCATGCATTCCTAGTTGGAACTAAGAGACTGGCTAGTCGTCTTATTGAATTGAATGAATGAGACACGTTCATGTAATGAACTATTATACTCGATTAGCCGATCCCGAATATTGGCATACAGGCACATACAGGCTCCAAAGTAATTATTTAATTATTTATTTATCTTTTAAAAATAGCATGTGTACTTATGGTCAAGGCATGATTATTCCGTGGTTAATTTGATTGTTGCATCACGCTATGTAAGACCTACAACCTAGCCGCACAAGGTATCGTTGTAGAGTTGTGCATATCGTACCTCGTACGAAAGTACTCATTGAATGACCATGATCCACGGCATGGAACTTCACTCAACATAGAGACCATTAAGTCAAATAAAATAACGATGGCATGGAGAGAATGGATTCCCGAGTTCTTACATGGCACTCCTCTTGGGACTATTAAGTATCCGACAGGCCGGCTGGTTCCCACAGATACTGTAAACCTGTCACACGGGCAGGGAACGGTATCTGCTTATATTATTGTACATGCTATAACGGCGGGCGTCCCACTGGGACTCGTCTAACTTCATGATTGGCGCAATTGATTGACTGGATAGACTAGCCTTGCTCGCACATAGTAAGAACTGAGGAATCCCTATTTTTGTATAATTTCAGGATAACTTGAGACTCACAATAGCAAGCCGTAGGAATTGATTGGCCGTTCAAGATAATTTGTTTGTGTACTGTATCTACTCTGTTGCCTAACTGAGACGATCAGAATGTCAGGACATGACGGGCCAACTTCTGTCCTTGTTTGGTTGAGAGGTTGGTTCGAAGTGTCGTGATGTTATGTAAATCCTAGTGGAAAGCAGAGATCTATTATTATATTCTCTTACATACTGGTTTAATCCTTCATATTGTCCTTCCTTGTGGTGCTTGCTATTAGAGGTCTAACCTCTCTGGTTTTGCATGGCCAGATTTAGAGCCGGTCCCCGAGGATCCAGCTTACTTCTACCTCCAAGATGGTCAATACTAGAGGGATGATCGCAGGAGGACTCGAGTGGGTTTCCTTACTTCACAATTCGTTTTGTTATTCACTTTATACTTAGCCGTTTGGCACCGACATGTTAGTCGGATTGTCTTATACTTACTTTTGCATAATTGTAACTAAAGTCAGACTGCAGCTGATAATAATTGTGTATACCTTACTATAGAATCTGGCTATGTTTTGTAAAGCCAGATTTCTAGAACATTTTGACTGAGTGTTTGGGACGCCTTACTGCTTTATCTTACATGTTCTGTATTACTGTTTCTTATTTGACTGATTGAGACAATAGATGTAAAATGACCATAGTGAGACTTTTATGTAGTATGCACCCCTCGTCTGGTAGACAGCATTGATCGTATTATACGGTATTCATCTACCCGTAATACGTAGCTGGCTGAGTCATTCCCCCGCTCTCCAGTATTCTGGTTCTGGGGCGTGACAAGGTTTTAGTGGTGGCCCATACAGGTCTGATTTCAGACTTGTGGGGTATTTTGAATAATAGGATGTCTCAATCATACATGTTCCCCTTGATCTCATGATTCGTTACTCTCGACTCTAGCTTGACATTCCGGTATTCTTTAGCTTCATTGATCCTTCATGTCCGGTTGTTTGATTGCTCTCTTGTCCCTTTTACTTAGGGGCACATCGTCTGCATCTGCCAGGATTGGTCAACAGCAACAAGAGCAACATGGACAACCTGACCCTGTTGGTCAACAACAAGGGCCGGTACTAACTCAAGAGGCTACCCAGGAAGAAGTGATAGTGGAACCCGCAGCTGGATCGCAGTATCCGGATGTTCCACCACCGTCAACAGTTCCACCTACCCAAGTGGACACACCAGCCCTTCTGGAGATCATGAGAGGAATGATGGCTACTCAGCAACATCAGATGTTGGCCCAGCAACGCATGCACACTCAGCTACAAGAGCAGAATGTGTTGCTTAACCAAGGATTGCAGACGGCATTGGAAAGAGGGGCAAGGCCAGATTCAGGAGCATCAGCCAGGTTTTGCAAGTACAACCCCCGCCATTTCGAGGGCACGGAGGATGCCATATCAGCAGATGCATGGCTTAAGGACATGGAGGCTATTCTGACGGCAGCTAAGGTGCCGGCAGAAGAATGTGTGGATCTAGTGAAGTTGTTACTTCAGGATCTCGCACGTGATTGGTGGGAATCAGAGGAAGTGGGCATCAGACGTCCTGTGGCTTGGAACGATTTCACTGCAAGATTCAAGACCAAGTACTATAGAGTTGTGGCGCGATTTGAGCTACAACAGAAGTTTATCAGCCTCAGGCAGGCCGGTAAGACTGTAGATGCTTATGCAGCGGAGTTCTGCAGATTGAGTAGATTCGCCCCAGAGATGGTAGCAACAGAGAGCCAGAGGGCCATGAGGTTTCAGCAAGGGTTTCATCTTGAACTCTTGCAACTGATAGAAGGGCACAATTACCAGACTTTTGATGAGATATTGACGGCGACTCGAAGGCATGAGATTACCATTCAGAGGCTTGCAGTAAGGACTGGGGGTCAGAAAAGATCCTACAGTCATATTGAAGGAGAAGGGGGAGCAGCGCCCCGAATGACAGCACCATCCACTGGCGTTCGTATCCACGATGTGGCGATACGAGGACCAGCACCACCCAGGCAGCAGTAACAGCAACAGAGGAAGAACCAGCAAACCCCGACGGGCTGCACTTATTATGGAAAGATGGGACACACTAGAGATGTGTGTCGGACATTGAATGGACTGTGTCTGATATGTGGAAATCCAGACCATCGGATTACCACATGTCCCATAAATTCGAGGGCAGCAGGACCAGGGCAGCAGTTTTCTGCTCTGCCAGCCCCAGGGACATGACAGTATCGAGGACCAGCAGTGGCAGTTAGGCCGTTGGCACAGCGTCCGCAGGCTCAGATGTTTCGGCAGCAGGGACCGCCGATGCAGCAACACCAGCATAGACCACCCTAGCATCATCAAGGCAGGGGCCAGCAGCAACATCAGGTTAGGCCTCAGCATGGGAATCAGCAAGGAGGTCGAGGGCATGCATTCACTCTGTCCTTGGAGGAGGCATTGGCATCGGGAGATGTTGTGGCAGGTAACATTTTCGTCGCCTCATATCCCGCAGTAGCATTATTTGATTCGGGAGCATCCCATTCATTTATATCTGCACAATTTGCGACACGACTAGGAATGGAGTTCGAGGCATTGCTAGGGAGGTTGAATATACTCACTGGCAATGGGCTCGTAGGAGTTAGTAGAGTTATTCTAGCATGTAGCTGTTTGCCATTGATTGTAAAAGAACAGAACAATTATCGGAGGACTGAACTTAGACTCACAATACAAACTCGCTCGCATAAAGAAAGCCTAGGGACGAAAACCTAGGTACAGCAGACTAAGTACGATTGTTTATTTTTGATTCTGGGGGGTGACGATAGAGGCTTGGGAAAGCGACGGCCGCTCTGCCTTACTCCTTGGACGATCGGTATGCAGCCTTGACTCGGGGAAGATCTGCTCGGTGTTGACGAAGAAAGGCTCTTCTTGCTCTCCTCTGGTTGCTCTCCTGGCTTCTCTATCTCTGTGATTATCAAGAAAAAGGGGAACTCTCTCTCTGTGTGTTTCTCTCTCTTCTTATTTTTTTTTCCTTATTTTTTTTATTGCCGACCTCTTTTGTATGGGAATGATGCTGGCTATTTATAAGGGTGGGATGTGATCATTAGAGTTTGCTAATGTCTATCTGTTTGGAATGTCGGCGCTCCTTCATTCTATCTGGACCCTTGATCTTGATCATAATGAATCTCCGCCACTAATGCGGATAGCACCAAATCTTATGAGCAGTTAATGCGGACTGCTTTAAATCCTCGTGATTGATTATGCTAATATTTGATTGCTCGCCACGTGTCCTATTGGCTGGATGATAAATGATATGCCCTGATCTCGGCAATTATGATGATGTCAAATATTCTTGTTGGGATTCGGTTGAATCTTCAATGCCACGTTTTTTAATTGATGATCCTGCCAGGGCCGCATAGGGTGACCAACACTTGAACCGCAGGAAGATACTCTTCGTGAGCCGCATGAGTCAATATCTCATCGAGCCGCAGGGGATGAACTTTCCGTGAGCCGCATATGCGTGGTCTTTGCGAACCGCAGGGGACGACCTCTCCATGAGCCGTATATGCATAGTTTCTGTGGGCCGCATGAGTTGGCGTGGTATTGAGCCGCATAGACCGGGCTATGGGTGGACCGCATATGGTGGATTCCTGTTAATCATATTAGAGTAACGCCTCACTGAGCCGCATGAAGCTGTTCTTTAACCGAGCCGCATGAGACTTTTGCCACGTGGCAATCTAGGATTTCTGACAGATCGGGTCAGAGATTTTCTTCTTTTCCCGAAGAATCTGTCATTATGGCAGAGCCATTATGACACTTTATGTCAGAGACGTCGCAGCCGTCGAGTCATGTCAGAGCATTAAATGAGGCCATTACTCCAGTGGCCAACTGTAGGGGGGGTCACACGTGGCGTCAATTGAGCTGCATGTTCCTGCTGAACCGCATAAATCCCCGAGCCGCATGAGTCTGAGGGTCTCCTTTTGGGCCGCATAGGACAACTCCAATATGAACCGCATAGGCTTGCTGCCCAAAGTCGCATGGGCCATTATGCCTTTATTTCTAATATTTTCCATGCTTCTACAGGACCCCCTTCAAAGTTTTCAATTTGTAAAATTGAAACACTTTGAATAAGAAGCATGGCCCCGTTCATGCCGCATAGGATGTTCTATTTACCTGAGCTTCGTGGCCGCATTAGCATCTCGGCCGCATAGATCCTTATGGCCGCATAGGCTCTTTGCCACGCGCCCTGACCACGTGAGCAAATCTTCATTTTAATTGCCTTCGATTTGATTTGACGCCGCCTTTTGGGGGAGGATCCCAAGGGTCGATTTTGCTTTGACCGAAGCGTTCTCGCCTTTATTTTTGGAGACGGCGCGTAATCCGAGGCGTCTTTCTACTTTATGGACCGCCTATAAATATGAGTCTTTCAGTTCTTGGGGATTTCTTTACCTCCTTTCTTTTGCTTGAATTCCCTGTTGCCAACTTCGCTCTTCGTTTTCCTTCTTCATCCATCGACCATGGCTCCCAAGAGATCTGCTGCATCGAAGGCCGCGAAGGGCAAGGCAGTTGCCGCTATGGCGACTGCGGCGACGAATGTAGTCGCTCCTCCACCGGCTGCTGTTGGCGCTGTCCATCCTGATGTTCACCCGCCCATCGCTGGTAAGGGGGTCACTCTAAAAAAACCCTAACTGCTGCCATGGCTCTGTTGCATACTTTATGCACAAGCCACATATACGAGGCATATCGATGTGACCGCATAAGCACTTCTCCCATTATGGCCGCATGAGCTTGTCATATTCGATCCGAGCCGCATGTGCGTTTTCGACTTTGGCCGCATAAGCGTTGCTCACTTTTGAACCGCATGAGCTTGCTGGTTTGTAGCTGCAGCGGTTTGTATGAGTCGGGTTTACCCACATGAATCTATAAACCCTTCTGAATCTGAGTTGTACGGACTTGGTTAATTCAGAGCCGCATGGGGCTATGATGCGCAGAGCCGCATGGACCTATCTGCTGCTGAGCCGCGTTAGGCTGTGGCGACCCGAGTCGCATAGACTCCCATAATCTTTTTCCAATGCTTCTGTTTTTTGTCTATCTTCTGACCTTGTTTCTTTTATCTTTTTCTCGTGAATCTACCCGTGAATCCTGCGGGGGAACTTTTGGTTGGTTCGAAGCAACTTGCCGAAAACGTGCCACTGGACGACTTAGTTCATCAAGTGTCAGAGCAGCTCCTCGTTGACGAGCCTTTAGAACGAGTGACTGTTATCAGGGTTTAATCCTTCCCATTTCTTCGTGATATGATGAGCTCAGGGAATCCTGAAGGGAAGCATCTGAGACCCGTCTTCCTCTTTGGGGATGCACTGATCGTTAAAAACTCCTGCGTTCTTGATATTTCTGAGAATTGAGATTTTGATCTGGATGGGAGGCCGATTCATATTCCCATTATGAAGCGTCATTTCCCCTTTGCGTGGTTCAACATGGTTGTCTTGGACAGGCAGATGACAGATCCTCTTATGCCTACCGGACCGGGGATGTTCGTGGGCGAGATCCGTCATAATAAAGCTACCGGGTCGGTGCGTGTGATCAAGAATCCAATCAGTCAGTCCGTGATGGGGTTAGTTCTGGGTTCCTTTATCAACACGCCCGGTCCTAACTTCTCCTTTTCTCAGGCTGATACCTTCTTGAGCCATCTTGCACGAAAGGGGTCTTATCCTGTTGGCAGGTTGGCTCTGCAGGGTTGGTTGCACCCCACTCCCCCATGGGCTAACCTGACATCATAGATTCTACGGAAATATGAGACACCTTTGAGAGAATTCAATCTTTATGACGCTATCCGGGGTACTAGCCACGGACTGCCCATTAATAAGTCATTATTCATGGCCCTTCTGGAGATGTATAACGATCGGACAGGGACGTTCTTCACTCCTGTAGGGGAGCTGGGGCTCGCTCTCCATGAGATGTATGACGTCTCCAAGCTTCCCTGGGGAGATGGCCTTTCGAGGCGTACACTCCGACGAACGAGGAGTTCCGGGATCTAGATCGTCGATTCCCAGGCTTCGTCGCGGTATACCAAGAACTGTTATGTCATCATAGTACCTGCCATCGAGTGGCTATCCAGACAAATGATAGCTCGGAGGGGGATTCTCCTCACACCAAGTCCTGGGTCTCTTATCTTTTTAAGTTCAGCGCTGCTGGCCGGGTCACTTCCCGAGACCGTCAAACTTCTGGTGAAGTGGAAGATTTGATGTCGACCGCTAGGAGGTCGAAGTCTACGGGCGACAAATTTGGGAGTCGGATTGACTCCTTTAGCTATTTTTATTATGGCACTCGACGGTTATCAGATAAGGCCATTCTGGCCGGATTTTTAATGGTGTGGCTACGCAATTGTGTGGTTTCAGGTGGGGCAGGTGCTATCGAGCGGATCAGCCATCATTTTATTCTTCCTGCCGTAAAATTGGCTTTTGGGGTCAGGTTGGCTCTTCTTCCTGCTATGGTATGCAGCATTCATCGTGGTCTCCGTGCATTCTTGTCCAGAGTCATCGCACGTGACGTGGCGATGGACTTTGAACGTATAGAGCTGCCTTATCATTACTTGTTGGGGTGGTTGCTGCTGCATTATCAGTTTTTGATGAGGCCTGGGACGGGAGACAGCGTTACGGGCGATGACGCCTTTCTTTTCAAATATCGTCATCAGCCTTGGAAATATAGCACTATGCCGGCATGTCGGAGGATGTTGGCGAGGACAGACGGGTATAGCTTCTTCGTATCTGTCCCCCGTTTTACTGACCAAGAGGTGAGGAATGTTCATGTTGATGGAGTGAGACCTCCTCATTTCTTGCCTGAGAAGATGCGTTATTGGTTGCGCAACATTCGCCCATCGCACTTAGTTTATCGCAACCGTAACACTGTATACCTGGAGCCCTATTTGCCCAGTAGATTTGCCCGCCAATTTGGGTATTGTTAACTATTCCTTGGGCGTCCCAGTCCTAGCCTGGGGTTTGAGGGCAGTATACTTGACGGTATTAGGGCGTGGAGCTATTATGACACTTGTCATACTCGAACTAGTTTCTCCGTTCCTGTGGCCAACGTGCTAGAGGAGATCTTGCATATGGCTGCCTTCTACCATGTTACAGTGAACCAGGCTCCTGTAGATTTTGACCCGAGGACGAGCTTCATTCTGGGCACTCGCTTGGCGTAGAAGACTCCAGTGTCGAAAGCGAAGAAGAAAGGGGCGAATAGAGTCCCTATGCCTGATTCCGAGTCCTCTGACACAGCTGAGAGAAACAACGAGCAGGAGGAGCGGGACGACGAGGATTCTCCTTCCTCTAGTGGGGAAGTAGCGGCGGATCAGCCGCCCCTTATGACAGAAGAGGGGATGGCGGATCGACCGTCGACCGTTTTTGGTGAGATAGAAGATCAACTGCCACTTGTTCCTGAGGTGGTGAGGTCGAAACCACCGTCTGCAATGCCTGGTCTCTCGCGTAAGCGAGGCAGGAGTGAGTCTGCCGATGAAGGAGTGACTTTTTCTGTAAAGAGAACTGTAGCCAGATCTCGTAGGCTATTTATCACGGAGGGGGGTGAAGGTGCGGGCGATGCTCCGGAGGTAAAATCAAATCGGATTTATCTGTTTATTGTGATCTTCCTCTTCTTGGGATATGACTTGATCACTTTTCTTTGCAGGCGCCTTATGAACCGGACTCTCATGTACCGTCTTTCGCCCCCGCTGTTAATCCGACCCTGGCTGCTTTAATTAGTGGCGTATGTACCGCGGTCCTCTCTACGGAGGTTCTTTCAACGGATGCTGAGAACTCTCGAGTTATTGAGACCCCAGTCCGGGATAACGAAGGTTCCTTTGGACTTGTCTCCGAGATTGCTGAAGTTTCGGAAGGCGATGCCGATCTCGGCGCATCTCCTTCCGAAGGTGCTGGGGCGGAGGAGCCTATCTCATTTAGTTTGGAGGCTGTCGGTGAAGGTGCTGGGGTGACTGCAAGCGAACCTCAGCCTCCATGTTCTTCGGCTGGTAAGATAGGCCAAATATTGACTCATGCGGAGGCTTATTTGCTTTACCAGCATATCCTCCAGGTCAAATCGATTCATGGTTGTTTTGGCCCTGTAGGTCCCGACCCTTCACTTCCCGCGTCGGATGTTCTTAGGGAAAGCTCGACCTGTCCTGATCCGGGGGAAGGGAGCGCTTCCCTTCCTTTATCGACTCATACTGAGGGACCTCCTGCCAGTCCTGGGCAGGTGGAGATGGAGCTTGTCCCGAGGACTGCGGTCTCTACCTCATCCTCTGCTTCTTTTGTGGCTTCAGAGGCTGACATCTCGGTCCTACCGAGCGTTCAAATTCTACGGACTGCTGAAGAGGAGTTGGCCGCTGTTCAAGCGTCCTTCCGTGCAGAGTTGGTTTCTCTCGTGGCAGGAGCGGCAGATTCTATCGCGTCTTCTTCTGCGCTGCCAGCCACACTCCCATTAACACCGGCTTTCTCGGAGGCTTTGAACGAGGTGATGCAAGATGTAGTTGACAGCTTCTATCGCCACTTAGGGAGGGGTGTAGATGCTGCCGTGGAACGGGGAATCCCTTTCACTATGTCTCTGAAGGGTGCTCGTGGCCAGATTGACACTTTGAAGAACCTTCCTGGCGGGATGGGGCTAGCCACGCTTCTGGAGCCCAAGCTGGTTGAGGCCGACCAGCTTGTGACTCAACTGCTGGCAATACGGCAGGCTGGCTTGCCTGCTGCGATTAAACGGGAGCGGGGCTTCCTTGTTGCTGCTCGGGATAAGATCAGGCTTGCTCGGGATGCTGCCAGGCCAGCTGTGCGGGAGGACCTTGACAAGTTCTCCGCTTTGCATGCCAAGCTGGGTCGTCGAAGTCAGACTTGTAGGGCTCGTGAGGAGTCTGCTTCTCGTGGAGTAGCTGCCACACAGGAGCGGATTATTGTACTCCAGCAAGAGTTGGCCCTCCTCGAGTTAGAGCGGGAGGCTGCTCGTGCAGAACAGGAGTCGATCGCACGGGAGGCCGAGCGGATTTCTCGAACTTCTGCCAGCCTGGAGCGATCTTTCAAGAAGTTCGAGGACAACTGGCAGGCCCACGTTCATCTGGAGGACCCGACGGTGTTGAACCAGGAAGCTGAGCGTCGAGCCAAACAGAAGTTTGAGCGGTCGGTTGCCTTGATAAAGGACCGTCTCACGGTGTTATGTGCCCCAGAGCAGTGATCCGTCTTCCAACTTCCTTTGCTTCTCCTTTTGTTTTTTGTTTTTTTTCTTTCATATATATATTTTTACTCGCAAGGGATGTGATCCCCCCCGATGTAGCTCCTTTGAATTTTTTGAAATAAATGAGCACGTTTCAACTCTTCTCTTTCTTGTACTTGTGGTGTTCATGGAATTTGGACTTGCTGGGGGGATTATTTGTGGACCTGTTACCCTGGGTGTACCTTGGTTTTAGGTACGGATAACAAGTTTGATTAGGACGTTTTGGAACAGCCATGGCAAAGCGGTCATGGATGTTTTTGGTGTTTGGGAAAAGGAGTGCCATAGAGCAGCTGGGCTCCTGGGGCACGGAAGAATGGCGGGTTTATGCTAAGAGATTTAGCAAGGGATATTTGTGGACCTACTATCCTTGGCGTACCCTGGTTCAGGGTACAGATAATAGGGTGGAAGGTAACCAGTCATGTTTGCTCCGAGGTTATGAGGATGTAGCAAACATGAGGGTTTAACCGTGGAATCTTCCTACTCAGAGGTAATGAGAACATGGTAGGGGGAGACTTCACGGAAGCCTTTCTGTAATCAATAGTGGTCAACAGAGGACGTTTGTGGTCAACAGAGGACATTCGTGGTCAACAGAGGACGTTTGTGGTCAACAGAGGACATTTGTGGTCAACAGAGGACATTTGTTGTAACTCCACTTCCCGGTAATAATAATAATAAATAAATTTTTTGATTTCTAAAAATATCAATTATTGATTTAAGTTTCAAATAATAAGTTTTGATTTTTTTTTACTAGCATATGTACACGTGCCTTGCACGTATTTTAACATTTCTTAATTAGTTTAGGAAGACTCTTTAGGAAGATCAAATGGTAGTCTTCCTAATTACTAAGTTGTCCTTATTAAAATTAATGAACAATTTTTAATCAGTATAAGTATGTAAGGGTATTTTCGGAATTCAAAATTTTCACCATCTAAGTTTTCCTATTATATAGTAGAATAGATAATTTGGTGATTGATATTTTGGAGGGAAATTAGTTGGGCAGAATTTAATTTTTTTTAAAATTTTGAAAGTTTGTTATAACAAACTTTGGGACCCACTCTTTGGTTTCTAACTGATTTTTTTTAAATTCTGTAATAAATGAAAAGGAAGAGGGGCTTATTGAGAAATTTTCTGGGCGGAGGGACTATATGGAAAATTGTTTTGGTCGGAGGGTTCTTTTGCAAATGTACACCTTCACTTCTTTAAAAATTGAATCTGGGGAGAGAGAGAAACACAGTTATAAAATTTTTTTTCTTCTCATTCTCTTATTTTATCTCTCCTCGTTTCCCCTAATTTTTCCCTCGATCTAACCCTAATCCACTTCGGCGGCGACGGCCTCACGACTCTGGCGACCAGCCTCCGGCAGCCACCGCGGTGTTGATCTCTCCTGACGGCGACGCTGGCTCCTCTCTGCGGCGAGCTTCCCCGAGGAGTCGACCACATCGGCGGTTGGATCTCCGGCAACGACGACCGTGCGTGAGTCTCTCTCCAGCAACGCAGAATTCCGGTGGGCGACTGGGCTTTTCTCCTCCCCGACGACAGAGGAAGACCATTGCTCCCAACGGCTAGGCGCTGCCCAGGCGTCGTACGTGACTTCTCCACGATGTGCGGTGGCTCATCACCGACGAATTCGTCTCCCCGACCATCCTGTGGCGCGAGGACTCCCTTCTCGGCGAACGACGTTTCTCCTGCGACGAAGTCGTGGCGGCGTCTTCTTGTTCGACAGCTCGGCAGCTCTGACCGACTTTCCTTCGGCGGTTCCTTCTCCCGTGGTAGCGACGGGCCGATCGACACCGACTTCGTGAGTTTTTCTAATCTCAGTGTCTCGTTTGGATCTAGAATATATTCATGGCAATCTTTCCTTGCTGATCGATTTGTGATTTGGTCTCTTGGTTCGAATTTTCAATTTGGAATTCTTTATTCTTTGTGTTCAGAACCTGTTCGACAAATCGTCTCAACAAGACCTCAGCCATGTGGGACACAGGAAAGAGGTGTCCGATTCATGGGGACGCATTCTCGATCAATTCTCCCTTCAGGTATTATGTGATCACCCTGTAGATTATTGCACGTTTACTACAATTTTGTGAGTACTGGTATGTTGGCCAGGACCAGTCGAGTTGCGTTGGCTTGTATCGGCTGTACCCGTGCTCGTGACCAGTGTGCGTAACAAGATACTGTTATGTCCGAACTGCCTGTTTCGTAGCGTGACCAAGTGATGATTGATCGTGTCCAATTGCACGTGCGTGTGTTCTTGATGGAACCAGTTTGGGGAACACCTGTTGTCCAGTGCAGTAGGAGGTTTAGGAGTTTGACAATGAACATGATCCCTATTCTAGTATCAGTTGACTCCTTATTCGATATGGTTGTATATTCCTTGAGTATGTATCCTTTCTCTTTGTTTAAATTTTGGTTTTATGAGAGTTTAATTTGAGGGAGTTCATTGATGTTTTGATTAAGTTTGTATTCTATATTTTCTGGGATTGATGTTCTGCTATAATTCCTTTGCTTGATCTATTTTCCTATTTTATTGAAATTCTAGTATGGATTAATCTGCAGTGGAGAATTCTTACAATCTGAGTTTTTAGACGAGCTTTGTGTTGTCTGTGGCAGGGGAGATTTGAAATAATGTCAGGTTTTGTTGAGCCTGGGACCCATGGTCAGGCCCATACAGTATAGAGAATAGGTGGAGTAGAAATGGTTAATATTTGAAGTGTGGTTCAGTTGTGTGTGGTTGAAGTAATGCAGTCCTGGGAATAAATTGTTCTGTTAAGCTGAGATTTAGTTCGAAAGAAGCAAAGACATGGTTAGAATTTAAAATTTTGTTTTAAAAGTGCCTATGAGTAACCGTTAGTAGTAAATTCAAAATCCCTATATGTGAAATTGCTCCGTAGTAATTTTGTAAATTATAGTAGGTCTGTTTTTGTTTACTGGTACTGGAATTTTGAGTACTAAATATGGACCGGGGGCCAGTCCCATTTTGGTTGATTTCATGAATGGGTGTTGGAGATCTGGGCTAATTTAGGTGTCATTCAAGTTAAATAGGGAAATATGGGTTTTGCTTTAAATTTTCAAACTTTGGGCTAAGCCTATTGTAAAGGTGGGATCTAAACAAGTAACTGAGTAATGTTGTTACCTCATACTTGTATTATATTTTTTAAGAGTTGTTAAATATATTTAGGAGGAATGATCCTAATGAACTATTTTCCCTTGTAAATATTTTGTTAGCAAGGTATGTAAAATTCTAGTATATTATCTTACTATAGTTATTAATTGTTAATATCTCATTATAGATAGCTTATAGTTAATCTAGATTAGAGATCAAATAACTAAGTAGTATGACCTAATCTAACTTGTACCTATATAACAGGAAGACATCCAGTTTCTGACTACCAGTATTTTCCCGGAGCAAGGCAAGTACATTCTATGGTTTGATCAGTACATTTTCCTGTTCTTCATTGCTGACACACTGCGACACGTTCATGATTTTACCTGTCTTGTTCTTTTCATGTTCTTACTTGTATCTTGGGGTGGGGAAATACTCTAGATATGTGACCAAACCCGGATACTTATTCATGATCTTTAGCTTAGGCCTCGCACAGTGCACGCGGGTCCTAAGCCGTACCATTACATGATCTTTCAGGATCTTTTCATGTTCTTTCATGATCTTACCCATAGCCGGTCACATATCTAAGTAGTATTTCAAACATATAACACAGTTCAGGATTTTGTTCTTACATTAGTTTCCCTTGATCCTGATCTTGATATTAGTCATAGTCGTGATCTTTACTGCATCTTACATTGTCATGATCTTTCATGTATCTTTATAGCAGTAGTTCATGTTCTTCATGTTCTTTACATACTTGTTCTTATCCTGTTCTTCCAGCATTTACTTTCCATATCATTATGTTATTGTTCATTACCTAGAATTGTACTTTGCTCTGCTCCTGACTGGATAAGTTGCAGGTATACTTGCAGGATACCATACTATCATATGGGCCAGAGCCCGTGATCTTAGCTGAGCAGGATGGTACATGACTTTGCTTGAGGTTTCAGGTTTAGACTGTTAGCTTTACTCTTAGATATTGTCTTTAGAATTCATGTACATTTCATTCTTGACGACTTGTACATTATGATATCTGGATTTGTGGATTATGGCGATCATTCTGGGATACGTTTATAGATGCTGTGATTCTCTACTTTCATGTTTATCTGGTTAGTTTTCCCTAGTTGGTACAGCTTACTTCATTGTGTCTAGCAATGAAGGCTGGGCGTGTCCGACTCGTGTCCGATTATTCGGGAGCGGGTCGTGACATTTGTGGTCAACAGAGGACATTTGTGGTCAACAGAGGACATTTGTGGACCTATTATCCTTGTCGTACTCTGGTTGTGAGTACAGATAATAGGTTGAAAGGGAACCAACATACTTGCTCAGAGGTAATGTGGACATGGCAAATATGGTGATTTCTTCGACGGAGCCTTCCCACTCAGAGGTAATGAGGACATGGCAGGAGTGGGCTCAATGAAGAAGGGGTACATAGAACTACTCAGAGGTAGGAGGACAT
The DNA here is from genome assembly GCA_029216955.1 of Iris pallida. Classification (NCBI taxonomy): domain Eukaryota; kingdom Viridiplantae; phylum Streptophyta; class Magnoliopsida; order Asparagales; family Iridaceae; genus Iris; species Iris pallida. The sequence goes on from JANAVB010035418.1 coordinate 1,153,594, forward strand.
GGAAGTTCTATGCGAGGGGGCGGTTTGTTTTTGGTGGAAGTGAAAACGACTCAGAGGTAATGAGGACATGGTCGTTTCGGAAATTGGCGGATCGATTACCCTTTTTATGCACTGGGAGTGCGGGTAGTGGATCATGAGGGAGGATCTCTTTCAGGAAGAAAGTTCAGAGGTGTAATTATACGTGACTTACTATATGATAGAGTGACCGGGATGTAAGTTCAGAGGTACCAGCAGGTACGTAACTTGGTGATTTAGAATATTGAGGAAGTGAGAGTTTCGCCGAGCTTTTCGTTCCAGTCGCGTTTGTTGGAAGATACAAACTTCTTGAGGAGTTTGATGATTGTTTTGTTGAATGCCTCTGCTAACCCATTTGCTGCCGGGTTGTATGGTGTTGAAGCAACATTCTGAATGCGGTGCTTATCGCAGAATTGATAGAATGCGTGGCTTATAAACTGCAGACCATTGTCATGGATGATCCTTCGTTGCAGTCCAAAGCGATATATGACGTGGTGCTTGAGAAAGCTAATCACGTTTGAAGTTTTGACTTCTGCGAGTGGGATAGCTTCCGCCCATTTGGAGAAATAATCAGTGATCGCAAGTATGAAGCGATGTCATCGAGAGGAAGGTGGGGTGATTGGACCAATGATATCCATTCCCCATGCTTCAAATGGCCAAGATGCCACCGTTGGATGTAGAAACTCGGATGGTTGGTGAATGAAGTCCGCGTGGACTTGGCAGGCCTTGCATTTTCTGGCATAGTCTATTGCGTCTGCCACCATCATGGGCCAGTAGTAGCCCATTCGGCGAAGGCGGTCTTACAGCTTAGGGCCAGGCTGATGGGCCCCACAGACACCGTCGTGAGCTTCTCGTACAGCTTCTTTGGCTTCTGCGTTTGATAAGCACCGGAGCAATAACCCGTCGTAGGATCGTCGGTATAGCATCTTTGTCTCTGTGTCGTAGAAGAATCTGAGAGAACGTCGTCTGATGGAGGTGGCTTCCCTTGGATTCTCGGGGAGGATGTCGTATACGACGAAGTCAATGAACGGCTGCCTCCAGTCTGGTGTTTCGTCGATCGACTGGGCGGAATAGCTTGCCACGAATTGGATATTGTTCTTGGGACAGACCAGTTCGTGGCCTATCACGTCAACCGAGTGATGAGCTTGGTTCGGCACTGCTAAGGAAGCGGCAAGGCCTGCTAGGGCATTGGCTTCGATATTTTGAAGTCTGGGGACGTGTTCGATGAAGAATCCCTCGAATGAGGAGATAATGTTGACTGCTATTTGGTGGTAGGGGATCATGTCTTTATGGCGGACTTCGTACGACCCCCGAATCTGGTTGACGATTAATTGTGAATCGCCGTATGCTTCAAGATATTCTACCCCCAGCTCCTTTGCGAGTTGGAGGCCAATGACCAAAGCGTTGTACTCGGCCACATTGTTGGAACAGGGTTCCGTGAGAGAGTAGGCGCGATTGATCACTAGCCCGGTAGGAGAGATCAATACCACTCCGACCCCGACGACGATATTTTCCTTGGGTCCAGTTCTTGAAGCGCCATCGAAGAACATCCTCCATATGTTATCGTGGGTGGTTGTATTCGAATCGGCGACCTCATCTGGGATTTCCTCGTATATTCTGGATGACCCCGATCCTGGATGGGCTGCCAAAAAGTCTGCTAGGGCTTGGCCTTTGACAGCCTTCTGTGGGACGAAGATCATATGATATGTGGATAGCAGTATCGCCCATGTAGCGAGGCGAGAGCTGAGCGCCCCTGGTTTAGTCATGAGGACCCTGAGGGGATTTACCCGTGAGACCACATGTATGGTTTGTCCTGTAACATAATGCCGCGTCTTTTGAATGGCGAATACCAAGGCGAGGCATTCTTTCTCCACGGTAGTGTATCGGTGTTCGGGCCCGACCATCATTCGGCTGAGATAGTATATAGCTTGCTCGTGGCCTGCGTCGTTGTTTTGTGCCAGCAGGGCACCGAGGGAGTGCTCCATTGCTCGTACATAGAGTAGGAATGGTTTTCCAGGGATCGGGGCCACCAGGACCGGAGGATTTGACAAATATTCTTTGATGTCGTCGAAAGTACGCTGGCATTGCTCGTCCCATACGAATGAGACTCCCTTCTTCATGAGGTGTGTGAACGGTCGGCATCGCCCGGAGAGATTGGAAATGAACCTTCTGATATAAGCTAGTCTCCCTTGGAGGCCTCTAAGTTCGCGGAGATTTTTCGGGGGACCCATCTCCATTATTGCCTTGGTTTTCTCAGGGTCTACATGGATACCCCGTGCAGTGATGATGAAACCTAAGAACTTCCCGCTGGATACGCCCAAGAATGACTTTGTAGGGTTCATCTTCAGATTGTGGGCTCGCATTAGGTCGAATACCGTTCTCAGATCTTGCAGATGATCTTCCTTACGGCGACTCTTGACAGCGATGTCGTCGACGTAGCATTCTACTGTCTTGCGCAAATATTCTCTGAAAATGATACTCATAGCCGCTGATATGTGGCACCAGCGTTCTTTAGACCGAATGGCATGACTGTGTAGCAGTACGTGCCGATCGGTGTTCTAAATGATGTGTGCTTCTCATCGTCGGGGGACATCTTGATTTGATTGTATCCCGAGAATCCATCCATAAATGACATACGTTCGAAGCTGCATGTGTTGTCAATCATGATGTCCGTGATTGGGAGGGGAAATTCGTCTTTCGGACATGCCTCATTTAGATTACGGAAGTCGATGCAGATTCGGATTTTCCCGTTCTTCTTAAGGACCGGGACTATATTGGCGACCCAATCAGGGTGTTGCTCCTCACGGATGAAGCCGCTGGCTATCAGCTTGTTGACTTCGGCTTCGATTGCGTCCATGACTCCTGGACGGAAGCGTCGTTGCTGCTGCTTGACTGGCTTTGCATCCGGTCGTATGTTGAGTTTATGAAGAGCAATATCGGGATCTAATCCCGGCATGTCTTCGTAACTCCATGAAAATACGTCAATATATTCTCTGATGAGTTCCAGCAGTGATTCCCGTTCCTCGTCTGTTAGGCTTTTACTGACGAAGATTGGCTTTGGAGAGGATTCGGTGCCGAGGTCGATCTGCATAACTTCATCCTCTGTAGGAGGTTCTCTCAGCTCGAACCGCTTTTCCCATTGTGCGTCTAGCTGTTGGGCCCACGGCTCAAGCTCGAGAATTTCAGGAATGTCCTCGTCTTCTTCGTAAGCATCGGCGAATGACATGTTGGCTGACAGGACCTGTCTGAATATGTCTCCGATGCTGGTATCCGAGTCGGAAGTTGGTGACCCGGTTGAATGTGACTGGCAGTCGCACTCTTCATCTGAATTCTCCGGGGTCGTCGTGGGAGTTACATACCCTAGTCCACATCGAGTTTTGCTATAGTAGTCCCGTGGCTTACCAGACGGTACTGGGGGCTTCAAAGGTAGTCGCCGTCCGGTACCGTAATTCAAACCTGGTGTAGTTTCTAGATCATATCCTTGTTTGTGCATGAGGTATTTGGACTTGGGACTATAAATGTATAGAGGCAATCTCCCGGCATCTGACCCAAGATCGACTTCTTTTATGGTGAAGGGGTACGGATCGTCTTTCCGGCCGAAGATAATCGGGTGGTCCCCTCCCTCGACTATTCGGTAAGCATCTTCTGCCGGAGTAAGCTGGATTGTGGTATATACATTTGTCACTTGTGTGTGTAGGTGAGTGCCTATACCGTGGTCCATAGCATACATTGCACATAGCTTATTGAGCTCGGTGTAGTTCAAAGATAGCCCTTTATTGATAAAATAAGGTATCTTCTCGAGAGGGATTACATCATCCGCGGAAGGGGTATCGGAGTGGGCAGCCACATACACGGCTAATTCTGGTTCTTCTTCGGCCACCCCCTGTATAAATGAAGACTGAGAGAGCGACCTAGTCAGCTTGATCTTCAGAGGCTCGACTGGCGGAGCAGGTCGTGGAGTTGTTGGTAGACTGGCAACCCCCAGTTTGGCATCTGACGTAGGGCGAGGAGTGGATGGTTCGCTAGAAGCGTCTGACCTCGCATCGGAGTGACGACCCTTTTTAGGAAGACATATCGTGAGCGGTCTATCGGAGGGATTGAGCTTCTCCGTTTGGAGCTGACCGACTCTCGGTAGTCTGATGGTAAGTGGCCCTGGTGTGGGTTTCGGCGCTTGGCCAGACCTTGGCAGCCGGATTCTCATTTGTTCTTCTTGTGCCGAGAGACTGATTGCGTCCTTACGCAGAGTAGCTGTAAGGGGTGCAGAATTGCCCAGTTTGCGAGCCTGGAGGTGGATCGTCAGAGGTTCTTCTGATCCCGTGGTTGTCTTGGTGTGAGCTTGCACCTCCTCTTCGACCAGGTGCTTCTTTGATTTTTTGTACAGACAGGAGTCTGAGTAATATGATTCGACTCCCTTGAAGGGATCGATATCAGCAAACTCTGTCCTCACGAAGCCGTGCTTATCGACATATTTGAAGCACTGGTGTAGCGTGGAAGGCACGATCATGTAATCGTGTATCCAAGGCCGCCCCAGAAGGATATTGTAAGATGTGTCGGCATCTATGACGTAGCAGGTGACTTCCGATTGGAGATCGCCAATCTGATATTTCAAGCGTATCTTCCCTATTGGGTAGCTCCTGCCCGAATTGAAACCGCTAATGGCGGTGCTTGTAGGTGTTAGGCGGTGCATCGGAATGCGAAGATGATGTAGCAGACCCTTCGGAATGATGCTTATGGAGGATCCAGGATCAATGTGCATTCGGTCCACCTTCACGTCGCCGATGTATCCAGTGTAGTACAATGGACGATCGTGCAGGTTAGTTTTGATGAGCATATCCTGCGGAGAGAAGACGATATTGGGCATTGCCCCTGTACACGCACTATCTTGGAGCTCTGTAGGTTGGTTATCTCCCGTAAGGTTGACCTGAGCCAAGTATGCGTCGGCATTTTGGAGCGCCTCGCTTAAAGCTGTGCGGACATCCTTCGAGAGCCTCAGGAGTTCATATAAAGATAATTTGGCCGGTGTATTGGCCAATTGAGCCAAGATGTCGAAGTTGTAGGGTCTTTCTAGCCCCTGAGGTGTTTCCTTTCGGAGGGATTTGTCGAAGCGAGTCTCCTTCGGCCTAGGCTTGTCGGTCGTCGAAGGCTGAGCCGGTCCTGGAGTATCAGCGTTTGTGGGTTGCTGATCATTAGTCGGATTCTCGGCCACTGGTTGGGCTTGTGCTCCAGATCGAGTAGTGACAACTGAGACTTCCTCCTTCTCTGTCGAGGCGGTGCGGCATGATCTGACCTTTCCACTTTTCTTTTTAGAAGGTAAAGTGGGCTGAGTCACCTCGTGTACTAGGTCCGGATGGACCCACATGATTTCCCCTCGTGATCTGGTGAGAGGTACTAGACCGGGAGTTTGATCACGGGTAGGCAGAAGATTAGCGATTTCCATCGTTGCCAGAGGGATGGGTATGACACCGTCTTGAGTCTCTGTTGGAAGGAAATTGCCGAATTGTACGGACACCATGTTGGCTGCTACGGTTACCTCATCGAAGTCGATAGCCAGAGCGTTCGAATCGATGAGGTTCTGGATATACCGTTTCAGTTGGTAGCAGTCGTGTGTAGCATGGTGGACATAGCGGTGGTAATGGCAGAATTTTGGATTTTCCAAATCAACCGGCCGAGGTTCCCACCTTGGTGGAGGAAGCTGAATTCTATCTCCTTGTATAAGCATGTCCAAGATAGGCTTGACGTGGCCGTCTTCGAAAGAATAAGTGATTTGAGGCCATTGTTTGTCTGTTGGTTGTGGCTCGGGCTTCTGGGCTGTATCGGTTACCATAGCCTGCTTGCCTCTGTTGTCCCGGTTGTTGGAGGGGCTACCCCCATTGTCGCTACTGGCGTTGGGACGCTTCCCCTTGTTCTCTCCCTCTGAGATATGCAACCCCAGTTGGCGAGCTTTCTTCAATCGTTCTTCGGCACTTGTAGCACTGATGATAAAAGTCTTCCAGTCCTTGAATTGGCTTTCGCCCATCCAGAGACTAATTATTGGGAGTAGTCTCTTTTGGCAAATTTCAATCAAGGAAGAGTCCGGGTTGCCAGATGGTAACTTCATTGCGGTTTGACGAAATCGCTCAATGTAATTCCTCGTCAGCTCTTTCTCTCCTTGAACGACGTCCATGAGGGTAGACATCGTGACGTCCTGCCCTACCTCATAGAACCTCTCTAAGAACAAGCGCTTGAAGCCAGCGAAGGAGTGAATGCAATTATCTGGCAGGTTGCGGTACCAATCGAAGGCGACTCCTTCCAGTGCCCCAATGAATAACCGTGTGAGGATGGCGTCATCATGGGGCAGATGGTCGGTAGTGACCTCAAAATAAGTGATGTACCGGCTTGCTGAAGTCTTGCCATCATATGGGTTGATATTGAACGGCTTATATCTTGGGGGAAAGGGAACATCCCTCCATTCAGCAGGATATGGTTGCCGTATTCTGAGGCCTTGAGAGTTTTCTCGGGCGTGGAACATTGCTCGGAGCTCCTGAACCTCTCTTCTTACTTCTCGGGCCTCATCTGTCGCGGTAGGGGCCGTTATCTCGGGAGCATTATTGCCCGGGTTTGGTGCCGCTGAATTTGAATCTATGTTGTTCGCGGGACCCATGCTTGTCTGACCAGGTGTCACTCCCTGCAGAGTAGGAAGCGCTGCTTTGATCTCGTCCACAGACTTGACCAAGGCGTGCAGTATGGCCTCCAAAGTGTCGATACGCTAGCGATCGCCGGAACCACCTTGGCTGTTGTCCGTCATGAATACCGTCCTCACGTGAGGAGTGACAGAAGGAGTGGTGGCGGACGTGCCCTCCGAGTCGTACTCATGCATCGAGAAATCATCAGGATATGTGGAGATGTTCTCTTCAGGTTCGGACTCGGAAGGAGCAGTACCCCCAGTTTCAGAGCTTGCTTCGTTTAGGGTGTCCTCGGGGACGTCGGTATCTGTTGTATCCGTCTGGGGATTTGCTTCCTCCAGTCTGTCTTCTTGGAATGTCGGGTTGTCGTGGATGTTCGGAGGAGAGCTACCCCCAGTTCCAACAACCCCCAGTGACGTGGGCGGTGAACTTCCTACTGCAGCAGTTTTCGTCTTTGAACGGGTGTGTTGGAATACTCCAGCAGAGGATGATCCTTTAGACGACGGCTTCTTAGCTGCAATAGTCGACACCTTTGGGCTGGAGATGCTGGCCTTCTTTCCTCTCCCCTCAACGGGGGCTTTCCGCGCGGAATTGCAGGAGGCTACCGGAGGTGCCTCGTCTTCCGAGCTCGGATGTTGTAATCTTTGGAAGACGGATGGCCGGTCTTCCATTACTGCCGTATTACTGCAACAGCAATTGACGATAATCTGGGTGTAGTGACGTCCCTGTGAGGACTCTCTGCACGCTGGAGCTCCTTCTCTTTCCTTGCGTTTGTGAAGAATAGCTTCACGCAGGTCAGAGGAACCACTTTGTCCGTTTGCCGCCGGGGGCTGGACTCGAGCGGTTTTATACAACTTTCCGTCAGAGGCCCGCGTGATACTCAGCGGGACGCCCCGACAATCAGAGGTTGGGACAGCTGTCTGGACTTGATGAGCCCGCGCTGTCCTAGACTTTTTCTTCTTAGCACTTGTGGGTGCGTAGTAGGAAGAGTCCATATTGGGTATCACAGAGTCAGGATTTACATCCAGAGGGTGATCAGAGTCAGGACCGCATGAGAGTCGGTCGAAAACTGATCGAGAGAAGCGTGGTAGAGACGCTATACGGCTAGCGTTGGGTGTCGTGCAGGCTATCTGCATGCGACTATCTTCTGTTGTGGGACGAGTTCTTATGCGGTTAGGAGTCATGGCCGTGCAGGCTGTCCGCATGCGTTTGGCATCTGTGGCCGCATGGGTTTTCTACAAGCGGTTGACTTTACTAACCGCATGAATCCCATCCATGCGGTTGGGAACTGTAGCTGCATAAGTTATGCGGCTGACAGAAATGGCCGCATGAGTTACTTTCTTCATGTGGTTGACGGTTGTGGCCACATGGGTTTTCTTTCTGCGGCTAATACCCTTCTGCGGTTCAGGTTGAGCAGGGTCCCTCTTTGCCCCTGCAAGTCCAGCATCATAGTGTTTTCTTCTGCCGGACTTGGGGACAGCAGAGTTGCCTGCGATCTGAAGTGGGGCCATAGGAGAGTCCTTCTCGCCGTCTTGAGCGACCGAGGATATTCCATCGAGGGTCTGAGGAGGAGCAAATGACTTTGGCCTCCACTCTTTGCGAGCCTTCGTGGTGCGGGTGCGTTTCTGGACCGGGCCAGCGCTGCCTTCAGAGAGCATCTCTTCGAACGCCTGTTGGTCGAAGCGGACGACCATCTTCTGTTGTGTGGAGCCAAGTTTGGCTGCATCCGATTGCGTCACCAACTCCTCAGCCGTGGAGAAGTTAGTCCCCAGCAGAGTCGCCATCGTGTTTGCCATTGATTGTAAAAGAACAGAACAATTATCGGAGGACTGAACTTAGACTCACAATACAAACTCGCTCGCACAAAGAAAGCCTAGGGACGAAAACCTAGGTACAGCAGACTAAGTACGATTGTTTATTTTTGATTCTGGGGGGTGACGATAGAGGCTCGGGAAAGCGACGGCCGCTCTGCCTTACTCCTTGGACGATCGGTATGCAGCCTTGACTCGGGGAAGATCTGCTCGGTGTTGACGAAGAAAGGCTCTTCTTGCTCTCCTCTGGTTGCTCTCCTGGCTTCTCTCTCTGTGATTATCAAGAAAAAGGGGAACTCTCTCTGTGTGTGTATCTCTCTCTTCTTATTTTTTTTTCCTTATTCTTTTTTTTATTGCCGACCTCTTTTGTATGGGAATGATGCTGGCTATTTATAAGGGTGGAATGTGATCATTAGGGTTTGCTAATGTCTATCTGTTTGGAATGTCGGCGCTCCTTTATTCTATCTGGACCCTTGATCTTGATCATAATGAATCTCGGCCACTAATGCGGATAGCACCAAATCTTATGAGCAGTTAATGCTGAATGCTTTAAATCCTCGTGATTGATTATGCTAATATTTGATTGCTCGCCACGTGTCCTATTGGCTGGATGATAAATGATATGCCCTGATCTCGGCAATTATGATGATGTCAAATATTCTTGTTGGGATTCGGTTGAATCTTCAATGCCACGTTTTTTAATTGAAGATCCTGCCAGGGCCGCATAGGGTGACCAACACTTGAACCGCAGGGAGATACTCTTCGTGAGCCGCATGAGTCAATATCTCATCGAGCCGCAGGGGATGAACTTTCCGTGAGCCGCATATGCGTGGTCTTTGCGAACCGCAGGGGACGACCTCTCCATGAGCCGTATATGCATAGTTTCTGTGGGCCGCATGAGTTGGCGTGGTATTGAGCCGCATAGACCGGGCTATGGGTGGACCGCATATGGCGGATTCCTGTAATCATATTAGAGTGACGCCTCACTGAGCCGCATGAAGCTGTTCTTTAACCGAGCCGCATGAGACTTTTGCCACGTGGCAATCTAGGATTTCTGACAGATCGGGTCAGAGATTTTCTTCTTTTCCCGAAGAATCTGTCATTATGGCAGAGCCATTATGACACTTTATGTCAGAGACGTCACAGCCGTCGAGTCATGTCAGAGCATTAAATGAGGCCATTACTCCAGTGGCCAACTGTAGGGGGGTCACACGTGGCGTCAATTGAGCCGCATGTTCCTGCTGAACCGCATAAATCCCCGAGCCGCATGAGTCTGAGGGTCTCCTTTTGGGCCGCATAGGGCAACTCCAATATGAACCGCATAGGCTTGCTGCCCAAAGCCGCATGGGCCATTATGCCTTTATTTCTAATATTTTCCATGCTTCTACAGTAGCGTTGTAGTTTGCGGGCATTCCTTACCTGCCCGGTTGATAGAATTTCCTGTTGGAAATTTCGACGTTATCTTAGGCATGGACTGGCTGAAAGACAGTCATGCGACAATAGATTGTCGTAGAGGAAGTGTATCTTTTGATATTCCAGGCATGAAAAAGTTCACATTAGTCAGATCAGAGACAACTCAGCAAGAGCAGGGAGTAATAGCGGCAATGGAAGAAGTTCAGATTCCGAAGGTAGTTGAAGAATTTCTACCTGAAGAACTTCCGGGTCTACCACCAGTTAGAGATATTGAGTTCAGTATAGAATTGACACCAGGAACTAAACCGATATCAGATCGAGTTTACAGAATGACGGATTCAGAGCAGGCCAAGGTATATCAGCACATAAGGAACTGAAGGAGAAGAAGTTTATCCAAGCTAGCGTATCACCATGGGCAGTACCAGTGGTACTTGTGGGAAAGAAAGATGGGTCATCCAGATTATGCATTGACTACAGGAAGCTTAACGCGGCAACAGTAAAGAATAAGTACCCATTACCCAGGATCGACGACTTATTTGATCAGTTGAGCAAAGCTAGAGTTTTCTCCAAGATAGATCTTCGTTCAGGGTACCATCAGGTGAGAGTTCGGAAGGAAGATATTCCCAAGATAGCATTCAGGTCGAAGTATGGACATTATGAATTCTTAGTAATGCCGTTTGGTTTAACCAATGCTCCAGCGATATTCATGGATTTGATGAATCGTATCTTTATACCATATTTAGACCAGTTTGTCGTTGTGTTTCTTGACGACATTATCGTATACTATGCTAGTGAAAAGGAGCATGAAGACCACCTCAGGAAAGTGTTACAGGTTCTGAGAGAGAACCAGTTGTATGCCAAGCTCAGCAAGTGTGAGTTTTGGTCGGATCACATTTCATTTTTGGGTCATATCATATCAGGAGCTGGAGTAGCAGTAGACCCCAAGAAGGTAGAAGCAGTAGAAAGTTGGCCAGTACCCAAGACCGTAGCAGATGTGCGGAGTTTCTTGGGATTAGCAGGATATTACAGAAGGTTTGTGTCAGACTTTGCAAGACTTTCGGCACCCATGACCCGCTTGACCCGGAAGGATGTACCATTCGTTTGGTCGGCAGAAAGTCAGGCATCATTTGAGACTTTGAAGCAGAAGTTGATATCAGCGCCTATTCTTACATTGCCAGTTGGATCAGGAGGTTTTACAGTATATTGTGATGCGTCAGGTAAAGGGCTTGGATGTGTCCTTATGCAGCATGGGAAGGTAATAGCATATGCATCTAGGCAGCTTCGGGACCACGAGAAGAATTATCCAACTCATGATTTGGAGTTAGCAGCAGTAGTGTTTGCTCTGAAGCTATGGAGGCATTACTTATATGGTGACCGGATGGAGATGTTCACAGATCATAAAAGTCTGAAGTACATCTTTACTCAGAAGGAGCTGAACATGAGGCAGAAAAGATGGCTGGAGTTGATTAAGGATTATGACGTAGAGCTTCAGTATCACCCAGGCAAGGCTAATGTAGTGGCAGACGCTCTTAGCAGGAGAGGCGGCGCATTTATGTTGATAACCCAGAGGCATATCTTAGAAGATCTTCAGGAGATGGGCATCGAAATTATACTTCCTAGTGATGTAGGAGTTCTAACAAGTCTGCAAGTTCAATCTGACTTAGTAGACAGGATCAAGGCAGCTCAGGCACAAGACCCAAGGGTTCAGAAGCTTAGGGCAGAATGTGAGTCAGGACTCAGGAAAGAGATGAGAATTCATGAAGATGGTACACTTAGGTTTGAATCACGTCTATGTGTGCCTAGTGGAGATATCAGACAGGAGGTTATGACAGAGGCTCACAGTTCTCAATATTCTATTCACCCTGGAGGGACCAAGATGTACAAAGATATCAAACAGCATTTCTGGTGGAACGGGATGAAGAGGGAGATAGCTAGGTTTGTTTCCTGTTGCTTGGTATGTCAGCAAGTGAAGGCGGAACAGCAGAGGCCAGCTGGGTTATTGCGACCGCTTCCTATCCCAGAATGGAAATGGGAGCATATTACAATAGACTTTGTAACCGGTTTACCGAGATCACCAAGTGGTAAAGACGCTATTTGGGTGATAGTGGACCGACTTACGAAGGTAGCATACTTTCTTCCTTTCAGAGTAGGACAATCTACAGAAAAGTTGGCAGAATTATATATGCAGCAGATAGTCAGGCAGCATGGAGTCCCTATCAGTATTGTGTCAGATCGGGATATCCGCTTTACATCATATTTCTGGAAGAGCTTACATCATAGTCTGGGTACCAAGTTAAGATTTAGCACGGCCTACCATCCGCAGACGGATGGGCAATCAGAAAGGACGATTCAGACTTTGGAAGACATGTTGCGAGCTTGCACTCTAGATTTTGGAGGATCTTGGGAGAGCCACCTGCACTTGGTCGAGTTCTCGTACAATAATAGTTATCAAGCCAGTATCCAGATGGCGCCATTCGAAGCACTATATGGTAAGAAGTGCAGGTCGCCGCTTGCATGTGATGATATCGGAGAAAGAAAGATGTTAGGCCCAGAAATGATCATTCAGACGGTTGAAGTGGTTAAGGGAATTAGAGGGCGACTTCAAGTTGCGCAGGACCGGCATCGTCATTGGGCAGACCAGCATCGTAGGCCGTTAGAGTTCTCTGTTGGGGACCACGTATTCTTGCGGATCTTACCTACTCGTGGGGTCATTAGATTTGGCGTTCGTGGGAAATTGAGTCCGCGGTACGTGGGCCCATTTGTCATCCTTGATCGGATAGGCGATGTTGCTTATCGTTTATCCCTCCCACCTTCGTTATGAGAGGTGCATGATGTGTTTCATGTATCTCAATTACGTAGGTATGTATCGGACCCAAGCCATGTCCTCGATCATTCTGAGCTGGTTGTTGGTACCAACCTGTCTTACGAGGAACAACATGTGTCCATTTTGGACCGAAGAGAGAAGATACTCAAGAACAGAACAATTAGTCTTGTTCGTGTTGCTTGGGGTCATCACTCCTTGGAAGAGTCAACGTGGGAACGTGAGGATGATATCCGATCACGGTATCCACACATGTTTGACTCACAAGGTATATTTCTTCCTGTATATCTTGATTGTCCTGATTCTTCATGCTTATCGCTTTATGGGTAGAACTATTTGATATCGTAGATTGATGAATTTACATATATAGTACTTGCTTTTGATAGGGTAAAATGATTGCTTGCTCACTAGAATTGCTTGTATTAGTTTAAGCTCCGATATTTCTACCTGCTTGGATTTGAAATTCCAAATTTTTCTAAGGTGGGTAAAGATGTCACTCCCCGTTCCCAGAATGCGTATTTTAATACGTATATTGCTTGATTGTATTTATTTAAGTATTTATCATGTAGTATCCTGTATTTAAATTTCTCTAATATCATGTTAATTAATTATCTGCTCTTTAATTTTCATGTTAATTTATTTCCAGCAATTTCATTTCTTACAATTTTATTATCTGTATTTTATTTCCTGCTTTTAGTCTTGCTCATTGGGTTCGGCCTAGGATGGGTTCTCGGGTTCATGGTGGGCAAACCCGGCCCATTAGCTCCTACCTACCACCACTCCCCCTATTTAAAGCCATCCTCTCCATTCTCTCTCCTTATTACTCATTCTCACCATTACTTCTTCTTCTTTCTCTCATCACTTCTCCACCTACCAGCAGCAGCAGCAGGAGGCAAGTGCAAACTTGCTTCTACTTGGGAACCATGTTTTTATGGTTCATTTGTCTTCTTCTTGTGATTCCAAGAGAGATTAGTTCTTAGCATTTTTGATTTCTATGGCTGGTTTTTCCTAGATCTGAGTTGCTATATTTTTGGTTATTCATGGGTTGGATCTCCCAACTTAGCGTGTTTCTGGCTGGGAACTCCATCTTCTGGCTTGGGACGAAGGCTTAGTCACGCACACATTCTTACGTGGCTGCATGGATTTTGAGACACGCTCATGTTCTTACATGATTAGCGTGTATTTTCAGTCACGCTCACGTTCTCATGAGCGTGCGTGTATTTTCTGTCACGCTCACGTTCTCATGAGCGTGCGTGTATTTTCAGTCACGCTCACGTTCTCATGAGCGTGCGTGTATTTTCCGTCACGCTCACGTTCTCATGAGCGTGTGTGTATTTTCAGTCACGCTCACGTTCTCATGAGCGTGCGTGTATTTTCAGTCACGCTCATGTTCTCATGAGCGTGCGTGTATTTTCAGTCACGTTCACGTTCTTTTGAGCGTGCATGTATTTTTAGTCACGCACACGTCCTTGAGTGCGAGCGTGAATTTCTTATCATTTTTCACGCTCACTTGTGCGTGCGTGGATTTTCCCTTCACGCTCACGCTGTGCTTGCTTGTGTGACTTTTCACGCTCATGCTTGCCAGCGTGTATTACTTTTCACGCTCACTGTTCACGCCCATTTTCCATGCTCACTCCAGCTAGACTTGGCGAGACTTCTTGATCTGGGTGTTTTGTTTGTCCTATAATAAATAATGATGGCACGATAATTATTCTATTATATCCTTACGCCTTTTGCGTGAATTTCTTGATAAATCATGTTATGTTAAATTTGTTAAAATGGATTGTTATGTGGAATACGCCTTGTGTCCTGATTGATCCATGGATACCCAGTACGACTAGAACTTAACCTTGAGAGTTGTAGACTCGACCTATGTAATACTAAATGACTTTCATGCCTTGTCACCATTGAAAATGATTGTGACATTGACTAATATTGATCATGCATTCCTAGTTGGAACTAAGAGACTGGCTAGTCGTCTTATTGAATTGAATGAATGAGACACGTTCATGTAATGAACTATTATACTCGATTAGCCGATCCCGAATATTGGCATACAGGCACATACAGGCTCCAAAGTAATTATTTAATCATTTATTTATCTTATAAAAATAACATGTGTACTTATGGTCAAGGCATGATTATTCCATGGTTAATTTGACTGTTGCATCACGCTATGTAAGACCTACAACCTAGTCGCACAAGGTATCGTTGTAGAATTGCGCATATCGTACCTCGTATGAAAGTACTCATTGAATGACCATGATCCACGACATAGAACTTCACTCAACATAGAGACCATTAAGTCAAATAAAATAACGATGGCATAGAGAGAATGGATTCCCGAGTTCTTACATGGCAGTCCTCTTGGGACTATTAAGTGCCCGACAGGCCGGCTGGTTCCCACAGATACTGTAAACCTGTCACACGGGCAGGGAACGGTATCTGCTTATATTATTGTACATACTATAACGGCGGGCGTCCCGCTGGGACTCGTCTAACTACATAATTGGCGCAATTGATTGACTGGATAAACTAGCCTTGCTCGTACATAGTAAGAACTGAGGAATCCCTATTTTTGCATAATTTCATGATAACTTGAGACTCACAATAGCAAGCCGTAGAAATTGATTGGCCGTTCAAGATGATTTGTTTGTGTACTGTATCTACTCTGTTGCCTAACTGAGACGATCAGAATGTCAGGACATGACGGGCCAACTTCTGTCCTTGTTTGGTTGAGAGGTTGGTTCGAAGTGTCGTGATGTTATGTAAATCCTAGTGGGAAGCATAGATCTATTATTATATTCTCTTACATACTGGTTTAATCCTTCATATCGTCCTTCCTTGTGGTGCTTGCTATTAGAGGTCTAACCTCTCTGGTTTTGCATGGCCAGATTTAGAGCCGGTCCCCGAGGATCCAGCTTACTTCTACCTCCAAGATGGTCAATACTAGAGGGATGATCGCAGGAGGACTCGAGTGGGTTTCCTTACTTCACCACTCGTTTTGTTATTCACTTTATACTTAGCCGTTTGGCACCGACATGTTAGTCGGATTGTCTTGTACTTACTTTTGCATAATTGTAACTAAAGTCAGACTGCAGCTGATAATAATTGTGTATACCTTACTATACAATCTGGCTATGTTTTGTAAAGCCAGATTTCTAGAACATTTTGACTGAGCGTTTGGGACGCCTTAATGCTTTATCTTACATGTTCTGTATTACTGTTTCTTATTTGACTGATTGAGACAATAGATGTGAAATGACCATAGTGAGACTTTTATGTAGTATGCACCCCCTCGTCTGGTTAGACAACATTGATCGTATTATACGGTATTCATCTACCCGTAATACGTAGCTGGCTGAGTCATTCCCCCGCTCTCCAGTATTCTGGTTCTGGGGCGTGACACGCGGTGTGCCGCTATTGCTGACACATCTACATGAGTGGTCACTAGCAATGTCAAGCTATCTTAGACACGGCTCGTTTGATATCGGCTTGTCCCTACATGGGTAGCTAGCCCGGAGGCGTCGAGTCTCCCATGCGGTTATCCAGCATCCTACTTTGAGCCGCAACTCGCTTCCCCCGGGCCGAATGATCCCGGCGCCCCGGCAATCATTCAAGAAGACTACACCTTGTCGACAAGTTGTCCAATGACCATGTAAGACCCAACTCGATCTATCAAATCCTTCCTTAACATGACCATGCTTTCCTTCTTTCTATCGAGACTTAACGAGACTCCCATGCCGGGGGACCGATCTCGTGTATGGGACATATCAAGACATAGCGAGACTCCCAAGTAGCGGGACCGATCTCGTGTGCAGGACTTATCAAGACATAGCGAGACTCCCAAGTAACGGGACCGATCTCGTGTGCGGGACTTTCAAGACTTAGCGAGACTCCCAAGAAGCGGGACCGATCTCGACGACAACCAGTCGCGTGGACTTCCTTTGTTCGTGGCAAGCTTTTCACTAAACCGGTCGTAGCTCGTGCCTTAGACAGACCTGGTTCTCTAGGCAATGCTAACGCTCAAGTCATATACTTTATACGACGAGCCTTGTTCTCAAGGGACTACGCGACTTAACAACCGCAGATAGAGCCGGACAGTGCTAGAAATGGCTTCGATAGCCCAACGCAACACTTGTCTTAACTTATTCGGGCAACGACTCGACGAGAAAGGGCTACGTCGAGCTACGCATCGAGGGAACGTGCTATGCACGGGGTCGACTTGAACAACCAAGTTCGTGCCTAGACTTAAGCCAACAGTCGTGCAAGACGACTTAACTTGCGGGACGTGCGAAGGCTATGCCAATCCTTGCAGGACAGGACTGTGCATGCTTTATTAAGCATTCACGCGGCGACGCCTATGACTTAGGCTGATTCGAGTGTTGGAGAAAAACGACGGGACCGTGCATGCTTTACCAAGCATTCACGCAGGCGACGCCTATGACTTAAGCTATTTCAAGTGTCGGGACAACTTAGCAACTTAAGCCAACTTCCTTCTCCCAAGCCACGGGATCGAAGGATCAAGTGTCATTTGAAAGCACGCTGAGCCGACTTCTATGAGGACCGTGGGACCATTTTCCATGTTCCAAGACATTTCGACGGGTCAGGATTATTCCCTTAGCTATGTGCGTTCGTAGCTTTTATATTAGCCTACTTGTGCAAGTTGAAAACATTGCGAGTTATTATGTGAAGGCTAAGATGAGGCAAGTTCACCGAAACTACCCCACCTGAGCGAGGAGTCGCCTCGGACGAGCGAGCCTTCGAGCAGCCGATGCAAGACTAAGTCCGAACGCCGTCGGGGTTTCGATTCCTCCGATTGACTTTGCGGGATGGGGCACTACAACATACACCACTCAGAACAAGTCTCGTCCTCGAGACTTTTCTGAAGGCAAGCTATCGTACTATTTCTATGGCCAAGACTTAATCGTGCACACTCCGCCTATGCGTTTCCTCAGTTTCCGAGCCACGCTCGCACGACTATCAATCTTTCTGTTAACATGATTTTAAGATCTCGACACTCTCCCATTTTTTAAGTCTTGCTTGAACTCATCGTATCACTTGGCTGGATCGTGCACGCATTCCAAGCGTCCCCAAAATACATGCATTCAGCCAAGCCGCATGATAGAGAATTTGTCATTCTCACTCGAGTCGCATCGTGCACATATCCAGGCGTCCCTGAAATATATGCATGTCAACCGAGTCTCGTGAGTAGGGTTTCCTATTCTTGATTCACTCTTTCAGTCCATGCTAATCCCCAAGATCAATCTTTTGATTGCAACTCTTGAAACAGGGCATCTCGCCTATCCGCTAGGCCATTCTCAAGGCTAAGTCAATGTCAGGATTGGAATCATAGTTCTCCAACAATAATGCCAACACTGACCCCAATCCTAGGGTCAAACCAAAGTCGGTAGTACGGGATTTTCTACCCGAGCTCGCGTCACTCAGATTTCTAAACATCGAGCACGATCACCTATTTGCATCAATGCATTCGTTGCGCGTATTCGAATCCATTCAAATCACCAAATCTAGCCAATTCATGTATTTGATCACGAGGTCATCTTAGCTCGACAATATGTTACGCCCCAATCTCACGCGAGTCCGATTATCCACGGTGGTTCATGAATCATCGCGCAACGCACCCGCAGAATAATCATTCTCAACGGGGCGTAACTCATGCTTGAGTCTAGACTAATTCATTCTCGATACGCGGATTGGACCTACTCAATCCTCGAGTTCAATTCATCAAGCACACGAAGTCATTCTCGAGTCCACCTTCGCGTCAAACCATAAGTCGAAGCATACAAATTGCCACGCCATACAAGTTTGATCACCCCTGTTGTATGAATCACCATACCAGCGCTCACGCGGAGTGAACGCCCTAGTCGGCGTAACGCATGTGCGAGGCTGGAGTTGCGCTCGCATAAGACAAGAATGTCGATGTTGGGGTTATCGTCGAAGTAAATCCAAGCATTTCATTTTCGTCCAAGCCAAGATCTCAGTTCGATAGTCCAATCGTCATTTGTTCAACTAGAAAATCCTCGAGCCAAGTTTATCTCTTCCTCGATACATTTCAATATCCCGAATATAGCATCCATCGGAACAATAACATTTGCACGATCGTCATTCGCCGAGTCAGAGTACCCCCGAGTTATCGCATATCGATCTTTGATACGCCTCAATATCATCGACGATATGCGTAACCTGACGATCTTCCTTTACAACCAATTTCGAGTCGTACGACTGATGCTATTGTCCGAACTGGATATACCACCATTCCTCGATATTCAAGATCAAGTTCAGTCGCTCTTCCTCAAGCTCGTTGTTCAAAACTCAAGTCACATTTCAATTGTATCAATCCGGAATCGTACGTGCGATCCTTTAAGTTTCCTCGATCAAGACCATTCATTTTTATTCATCGTTCTGAATCATTTTCTAACACGCGTTGCCCATTCACAAGTTTTCCGAACGATATGCTTATTCGGGACATTCGAAGTCACGACAAACTAAGCGTGACGCGTTCTAAGGATTTGCGCGATCGGATCGCCTTACCGATATACTCGTTACTCGAAATCCTCAATCTCGCTCGAAAGAACTCCAAAACAGACCATACACCACTCGAATTTGAGCCATCCTGGTTTACTCCACAATCACATTCGCATCATTTGCTAATGAATCCTTCAGATTCGTTCGACGAATCTCTAGCGTAGTTGTTCGTGTCGTTTCGACGTACAAAGTCGTTCGCATTATTTCCTCAAAATCCAAGTCAATCTTCCATGTACGCCTAAGCGTTAACTCGATAGCGTTCCTATCGATAGACACTCTAAGTGTATTTCCGTTCCCGACCGAGCGGTACTTGATATCGCTCGCAACTCGTTTGCACCAAAAGGTCGAGGTGCGCGGCACGCATGTGTCGGGACAACTTAGCAACTTAAGCCAACTTCCTTCTCCCAAGCCACGGGATCAAAGGATCGAGTGTCATTTGAAAGCACGCTGAGCCGACTTCTATGAGGATCGTGGGACCATTTTCCATGTTCTAAGACATTCCGACGGGTCGGGATTATTCCCTTAGCTATGTGCGTTTGTAGCTTTTATATTAGCCTACTTGTGCAAGTTGAAAACATTGCGAGTTATTATGTGAAGGCTAAGATGAGGCAAGTTCACCGAAACTACCCCACCTGAGCGAGGAGTCGCCTCGGACGAGCGAGCCTTCGAGCAGCCGATGCAAGACTAAGTTCGAACGCCGTCGGAGTTTCGATTCCTCCGATTGACTTTGCGGGACGGGACACTACACCGGGGCTAGGGCACGGCGGGCGGCCGGAGTTGGTCGGAAGAAACAGCGCCGGGTGGAGGCGCGGACGGGCCGGCAGGGCTCGGCTGGACGGGGCGCGGCCTTGGGGCGCGCACGGGCGGAAAGCGCCGGAGGGGCGCCGGCGGTCGTGCGGGTGGCGCTCGGTGAAGGCGCCGGAGTAGGGCGCCGGGGGTCGCAGTCGGGCACCGGCGCGGGCTCTGGTCGACCTAGGGCACGGGAGGGAGCTGGAGTTTGGGGGAGGGAATTTTTGGGATGGAAAGAGAGTGAGTGAGAGTGCTGGAGAGAGGATGAGTGGTGGTTGGTTTATTGTGAAGAGAAAAGAGAGTGGGTTGAGGAATGAGTGGGAGAGAGTGAGTTGAGGAGAGAAAAAATGGGGGGTGCGTGCGTGTGTATGTGGCCTGGTCGTGGGGAGACCAGGCCAAGTCGTGGGGAAGGGATTTTGTTTTGTTTTATTTTTTATTTATTAGTATATATAATAATCAGAATTTTAAAAGAAGGAAAAAGGATGGGTTCGGAACTGAGTCGGGTTTCGGGAAATCGGGTTCGAACTTGGAGTCGGACTCCGGACACGGGATCAGGGTAGGGCCATAATCAAAATCCAATGATAAATTTTAAAATAATATTTTCCTAATCCGACTAATAATAATAATAGTAATAATAATAATAATAAAAAATAATAATAAGAATAACTAAACTAATTATCTAACTACGGAACACACTGCAACAAAACTCAACAACTGGCAAGAATCCAATAAATTAAAAATCAGGGTTTTACAACCTTCCCTCCTTAGAAAATTTCGTCCTTGAAATTAAAGGCAGGGTTAGGGGTTACCTCAAGTCTCAAACATATACGGATACTGCTCCCGCATCTTGTCTTCTCGCTCCCAGGTAGACTCGCCTGGGGAGTTGTGCCTCCACATAACTCTGACTATCGACGTCACAGAGTTTCTGGTTCTCTTCTCTCCTCTGTCCAATATCGCCACTAGCTTCTCTGACACTGTGAGCCTGGGTCCAATTTCCAGCTCCGAATGGTCTAAGGTGTGGCTCGGGTCCGGGATGTAGCGTCTCAGCTGCGAAACATGGAAGACGTTGTGGACGCCTTCGAGACTTGGGGGTAGAGCCACCCGATAAGCCACTTCTCCAATCCTGTTCAGTACTTCAAAAGGACCAATATACCTGGGGCTTAGCTTTCCTGCTCTGCTGAAACGGATGGTTCCTCTAGTAGGGGAGATTTTCACGAACACACTGTCTCCTTCTTCAAACTCCAACGGCCGTCGGCTGCTATCGGCCCAATGCTTCTGTCTGTCCTGGGCAATCCTGAGCTTGTCCCTAATCATCTTTACCTTTTCTGCTGCATCGGTCACCATCTCAGGTCCAAGCAATACCCTTTCTCCTACGTCGTCCCAAGCAAGAGGGGTGGACAACGACGTCCATAAAGTGCCTCGAACGGAGTCATACCGATGCTAGCTTGGTAGCTGTTGTTGTAAGAGAACTCTACCAAGTGTAAATGGTCTTCCCAAGACCCTCCAAATTTCAAGACACAAGATCTCAGCATGTCTTATTAGAAGTACAACTTAAGGCTATATGTGAAGACTTGAAAAAGAGAGTAATTATGGAAATTTGATCTGTGAATTTGTGATAGAAATAGACGATATAAGTTATACTAGTCACCTTCATGTGCGTTGCACGTATAAAAAAAAATCAATGATAGTATTAATAAAGTATATATAAATTTAAATTATATTAGAATATTTTAAATATAATTTTAACATGATTTGTTATGATTATTTTTTTTAATTATGGATATATGTTTAATTAGATAATACTATGTAGTTAGTTTAAATATAATTTTAATTTTAAATATATTCTAATATTGGATGATTTTTAATTTTTTACGTGTGGAGAGAGTTCAGTTATTCCCACAGAAGACAAGAAAGGTAGTTAATTTTAAAATTTTATTATATTTTTTTTAAAAAAATGGTTGATGATATACACGGCTTAGACGGTTCAAGATTGAGCCGTTTTGATGTCCCTTTAGGGCCCGTTTGGTAAACCGTATTTGGAGGTGGGATTTGGATTTTTATGGATTTGGAGACAAATCCATGGAATCCTATGTTTGGTTGGAGATGGATTTGGATATGGAAAGTATGACAAAATCCAAAACTTGGATTTGGTTGGATTTCGGAGAAAAAATAATAATTATTCTTTAATATTTTCGTTAAAATATTTATTATTTAATAATTTTGTTAAAAATTAGTTAATCTTTAATAATTTCGTTAAAAATATTTATTCTTTAATAATTTCGTTAAAAATTAGTTAATTAATAAAAAAAACTAACTATTTTATTAGTATTATTAATTAATAAAAAATAGTATTATTAATTAAAAAATTAGTTAATTAGTTAATTTTGTTATAATCATAATTAATAATTTATTAGTATTATTATAATATTAATTAATAATATTTTATTATTTAGTTAATAATCATAATTTACTAGTATTATTATATTATTATTATTATATTAATTAATAATTTATTAGTATTATTATAATATTAATTAATAATCATATCCTATGTTTAGTATTATTAATTAAAAATTAGTTAATTAGTTAATTTCGTTATAATCATAATTAATAATTTATTAGTATTATTATAATATTAA
Source organism: Iris pallida (assembly GCA_029216955.1). NCBI lineage: Eukaryota > Viridiplantae > Streptophyta > Magnoliopsida > Asparagales > Iridaceae > Iris > Iris pallida. Next base: position 1,176,290 of record JANAVB010035418.1, read on the forward strand.
TTAATAATTATTAATAACTATTTTATTATAATCTTAATTAATAATATTTTAATCACAATTAGAATAATATTTTATAATAATTTAATTAATAATTTACTAATCATAATAATTTCCATATATAATTACTATTTTAAAATATTTAATTTATAGTTAATTAATCGTTAATTATTAATTATTAATTATTAATTATTAATTATTAATTTATAATTACTTAATTATTAATTTAGTACTTAATTATTACTTATTAATTTATAATCATTAATTATTAATTATTAATTAATTACATAATTATTTAAATATTACTTAAGTAATAATTACTTAATTTATAATCGTTAATTAATAATCGTTAATTAGTAATCATTAATTATTAATCGTTAATTATTTAATTATTAATTATAATTACTTAATTTATAATCGTTAATTATTAATTATTACTTAATTATTTATTACTTAATTATAATTACTTAATTATTAATTATTAATTATTAATTATTGATCATTAATTATTAATTATTAATTTATAATCGTTAATTATTAATTAATTAATTAATTATTATTTATTATTTAATTTATAATTACTATTATTAATCGTTAATTATTAATTATTTAATTTATAGTTATTAATTATTAATCGTTAATTATTAATTATTAATCATAAAACCAAATCCTATGTTTGGTTGGAGTTGAATTTGGAGTTGGATTTGAATAGTAAAATCCATGATTTGGATTTGGAGGATTTCCAAATCCAAATCTAAATAGTAATTTCCGGTTACCAAACAAGCCCTTATAATATTAGAGATTTACAGAGTTGGATTAAGATGTCCAAATAAAGGAACAGTCCGACCCGCTTCCATCCTGATCCGGACTTTGGTGGAACGTGGACTGGCCCAGCTTAGGTTTAACCAAACCGGTCCGGTCCGGTTTCTCGGGCCGCCCGACCTATTAATAGCTTGATCCCAAACTCATCTCTCCCCCAAAGAGACTCAGAAACCCTTGCAGCATCGCCAACCTCCAAACCGCACGCTAGAAAAAAAAAAAAATATGGATAGGGCTTCCGATCGCTCCACCCGCAAAGAGAAGGAAAGAGACCGTTCGGAATCCAAACACCACCACCACCACAGCGACCGAAGCCGAGATCGCGATCACGATCGAGAGCACAAGCACCGCCATCGGTCCAGACCGGACGGCTCGCCGGACGCGAAGCACGAGTCGGTGGAGCGGGAGCGGGATCGGGATTCGGAGGAGCGGGAAAGTAGGGCTAGGTCTTCGAGGAAGAGGAAGGACCATCACGAGGAAGGCGAGGATGCCGACCGGAAGCGGAGCCGGCGGAGGTTCGAGGAGGACCGGGAGGAGAGGAAGGTGAAGGACGAGGAGGGGTTGAGCGACGGGGAGGGCCGGAAGGCGAGGAGGAGGAGAGAGGGGAGGAGGTTCAGCGATGGCGCGAAGGAGGAGGACAGGGGGACGGAGAGGAGGTTCAGGGATAAGGTCAAGGAAGAGGAGATGGGGAGTCTCGAGGACTCGAAGAGGGACTTCGGTAATGGGGACCGGAATAATGGGGTTTCCGAGAAGGTTTGTTCCGTGCCGAATTCTAATCACTTATATTGTCATTAATATCTCATATTATGTGTGACACTGTTATGTGCTTGTTATTCCATGATTCCTGATGGGTTGATTATATATCCCTTAAGTGCGATTTGTGTATTAATAGTTAGGAAAACTGTTGTTGTTCATGTAGTCAGGAATATTGCTTTCGGATAGGAAACATGACCATTAAAAAAATCCAATGTCGTATCAGTATGTTGTGTAGGGTCGCACACGTATCAGTACATGACATTGATACTCAAACATACCGCATCTTGTCGTATTAGTTTTTCATGCAACATAGGTGGTTGTATTTGAGAGCATTGTTGTAAGAATTTTATGAGTACACAGTTTGCGTATGCCCAGAATTAGGTTTTGCAAAAGCATGAATATGGAGCTTTTGTTATTTTGGTCGAAAATTATGTTAGCCGTAAACACACACAGGACAAGTTCAAAGCTCGAATGCAAAATTAAACTGGCGTAGTTGTTAGGGATGACAACTATGTATAAATAATGAGTGCGTGAAGGTTATGCTATGCTCATAATGCTTTAACTCTGTGAGTTGATAAGGTTGTGGCCAATATTCTATTCTTTCTGGTCTACCGTGTGCCTTACATATTATCTCATTGAAGTTTAGATCTATTTTGTTTGTTATCAGTGTATGCTTTTCTAGGAGTCACATTTGGGGACATAGTAGAAAAAGGGAATCGCATATTGTCCTTCCCTGTCTACCAAGGTTCGCAATTTTGGTTGAATGTATCTTTTGTGGCATATCCGTTCCCACCAACTGCTACTGAAGCTTTGACTTTCTTTCCCAATTATTTTAGCGAGGGAACAAATTAAAATAAAGGAGAACTATGGAAAAACAATGTCAACCATAATTCTCAAAAGCACACCTAGGCACAACTAAGCACTTCATGCGAAATGTGCTCGGACAACAAAAGCGACGCCTAGGCGTACGTAGGCCCACACTTAGGCTCAATCTGTTGTTTCTGATTATTTTTTTATTGAACAAAACCCAAGGCCCAAATCCGAGCCACTTACATAAGTGAGGTAGTGGGGTATAAACCTAATTTTTTTTCTTTGAAACAAGATCGATATGTAACATAATCCCTGAATTTGAGATCTCTCTCACAGAAGCTAATTGCCTTCCCCAAGGCTCTCCCAACTGTTGTCTGCCTCCGACTGCCACCAATCTCTTCCTCTTCTACCAACCTCTTCCAGTTGGCAAAATTTGCTAAAGAAGTTTGGCAAAATATGCTAAGAAGTAAGAACTTATAGCAACAATTTGTTAAAAGCCTAAAATGTTATGAATACCCAACACATTGTAGATGTGTGCAAAAAAGTTAATATGTCATATATATATATATATATATATATATATATATATATATATATATATATATATATATATATATATTCTACTTTACATGTTTTTTTCCCAAGATGTGCGCCTCTTTTTGTACTTTGCGCCTATGATCCAGAGGGCCTTAGCGCCTAGGTGCGCTTTTCGCTTTTGACAATTATGATGTCAACACAATTATTGTTCAATCGTGTCGAAGGCAATGTGTAAGCTAAAATTCTTAATTATGTAATCAATACCATTTGTTGAAGGTATATATTAAATTCACAATGTTCATACATCTTATATTCTATTCAAAAATTGTATATTGTCGGGGTACTTTGTCTAAAAGCAAGTAGAATGAACAACACTATCCATCGTGGGTCAATAATTCAACAATATTGAATCTGAACCACCGATACTGGTACACACAAGAAGGGTCAAAATATTGCACATCTTGCTGTCTACATCTTGGAATCCTTGGTTTCAGAGGTCTTTCTCGTGTTAACATGCTTAGACTGACTTTTGGTAATAGACATCACGCTCTGGGTTTCCTTTGGCTTTTAGGTAAGCATGTAAATAGAAAACAAACTTCTTGTACAAAGAACAGCTGTAACAAGGGATATAAGTTATTAGAAAGGCTGACTATTAAAGATCTCTTCTAGAACACTTTCTAGTTATAACTAAAAGTCCTTCAAAGGGTGTTACTATTTTATATTTCAAAGAAAAAGAGTTGGTCACTGCTATTCCAGGTTTTGAACCCAGATTGTCCCCTTCCTTTACAAGGCTCCCAAGCTTTTGTTGCTATGATGTTTTTAAAGCTCTTATTTTTGCAACTTTAGCAGCGGATTACATGGAGAGTCCATGGAGGGTCATGATTATTAGCTTCCGGAATAGTTTATTTATACATCATCGCAAATTTGAATCTATATTCATAACTCAGTTTTGCATAAGTCATGTTACTGATATATTTTTTTAGCTGGATACTGTCAGAGGTTTCCTTTTTTCATTTAGATTGGCTGGATGTTATCGAATTTCCCAATGAGTGTTTTAACATAAATGCCATGGGCCTTTGTTCTATACTTGATGAAGGTACCTTTGTTCTATATTCCACATGTTATTTGTCTTTTTATTTTTGTATATTTTTGTTTGTTTGTTGAAGTATAGACATTGTAGTGGATTAGGATTCCATACAGTTATATTTTTTTTATCTACATTATAATGGAACTGTGATTTTATGAATTGGGATCTCAGATATATGTAGGTACTTGACTGCCTATGTGAGATCTATATAGGTTAATTGTGTGGAAGATGCTGGAGGAATGTTCTGTGTTGACATTGAAATTTCTTTTGCGGATACAAATATTTTCTATATTTTTGGGGGTTCTTTATCAAATGATAGATTCTCTTAGGATAAGCAAGGCAAGAAAATCTGTGAATGCATAATGGCTTTATGCTTTTATGTTTTACTCATCTTATCTTATAAATGGCTAATCAAGAACACCTTTTTTTTTAACTTAAATCACTCATTTACTTTATAAGTGAAAGGCTTTGTGAACTTACTTGTGTTTATTTATGAAAGGCTTTGTGAATGGCATTATATTGTATAGTATGTCCTGTGATTTGCTTAAACTTAATGACATTTTCTCTTGACTAGTATATAAAATAAAACTTGGCTTTTAAATTTTATAAGAATGTATGTCTTGATTATACTGATTTCCTAGTTAATATTGTGCTTTACTTTATGTTCATTGTTTTAATCCTATAACTTATAGCAAAAGTCTGTAAGTTACAATATTTATGTCTAATATATTAATGAATATGTGTAGTTTTGGCATGCTACCTTTAACTTTGAGCTCGTGCTTGGTCATGTAGGCAGAGTCCCCTAGGCGATCGAGAAGGTTCACTTCATAGGAATGCTTTAGTATTTGAACAACTTTGACCATATCTGTTTTCCATCCTTTTCAGAATTGTCTGCTAAAAATCTATGATATTTTTATCTTACGTTTCAACTTAGCCTAGAAACTTCATACACATGGTCAAATGTGTAGGGGAGTCTTTTTGTTTGTACGGTCTCTAAGTTCTATACATGGCCATGCTTCTAGGTGAGCCCCACGCCATATATTGCACAGGAGCTTTTATTCTTTTTTCACTGCCTTTAGTTCTATAGAACGGTTCCACAGAAACACATTAAATAAGTTCAGATAGAGGGCTTTTAGCTTTTCAATAAGTTCAGATAGAGGGCTTTTAGCTTTTCAATTTGGTTAAGTGCATCAGGAACTTTCCCTTTCCCCAGCTAGTTGGTTTCTCTTATAATGGCTTGACGTGCAATTGGATATATTGAATTGCTTTTCCCCCCAATGTTGCTTCCAATTATGTGATGCATGCATGGTAGCATTCTAGATCGTAGTAAGGAACTTGTACTAAGCAATGATACAATTTGCTGTCCACTTTTTGTATTGTTCATTTACTTATTTTCTCTATTCGAACTAGTCACTGGATTATGCTATGTTTTTATTTGAACAGGTTTATCTTTTAACGACTTGGCATGCAATTAGCTTTTGTTCTCTATATTGCAATTGCTTGTCCTTTTCCAACATTGCTTCCATTTTATGTGTAGTCAGTACTCATTGCATGTCTAGGAGCATTCCAGATCATAGTGAAGAACCTTTACGAGGCAGTGATGCAAACAGCTCTACTTTTCTGTTGTTTGTTACTTATTTACTTCTATTTTGTTCAGTCATCCGATTAGGCTATTTCTTTTCATTTGAACAGTGTGCTGCTCTTGTGGGAGAAAAAGCATGTCTACAGCTTCACATGCATTTTCTTTGCTGACTATTTCATCTACTTGTTCTGTCAGGCTCTTGCTCAGGAACCACTTTCTGTGGCATCAGAGATTTCTATGGCCCCTACCGCTTCTAGTTCCCTTCCCTTAAAGGTATCTTCAATTACTACCACTGAAAATGAGGGAGTTAGTATTATCAGATCTGATGAGGTTCATGGAAAATCTAGTACAGATGGGACTACTACATCTACAGTTGACAGAAGTGGCAGCTTCTCTCTTGATGCTTTAGCAAAAGCTAAGAAAGTTTTACAAAAGCGGAAGGAAATCTCGGAAAAGCTGAAGAAGGTAATTATAGTCTAGGTAAGTATTCATTCAGAATTTATTTCATTTTCCATGCTTGACTGAGCCATGTGCTGCCCTTTTTGGTGTAACAGTTAAATAAAATTACTAGCAGCAGCAGCTCTGAAAAGAATTTGCCTGTAGCATCTGACAAAGATGCACAGAAGGCTACTCCATCAGGCATTGGAACATCTTCAGCAGCCCCCACCCTAGCAACATCTAACCTTACAAGATTACCTGTTGGGCCTGGAACATCTTCTGTAGGAAGCTCAGGCATTCTTCCTGGTCTAAATAGCGTACCTAATATTGAAGCAGTCAAGCGTGCACAAGAGCTTGCTGCTAAGATGGGATACCACCAGGACCCAGACTTTGCACCTCTGATAAATATGTTTCCTGGTCCCTCAGCTGTATCGGAGATGGCTGTAGCTCAAAGACCCGCCAAGACTCCTGTACTGCGCTTAGATGCCCAGGGTAGAGAAATAGATGAGCATGGGAATGTCATTAATATGCCTAAACTGACTAATCTTAGCACCTTGAAGGTATGGTTTATTATATTTCCTCTTCCCTGTTGAATAATTAGATGAACCCACTAATTAGCAATTATTTTCTGTGAACACACTAATTAGTTGCATTGAAATACCAGGTTAATATTAACAAGCAAAAGAAAGAGGCATTTCAAATACTCAGACCAGAACTGGATGCTGATACCGGATCAGTTCGTCACTTTGATGCAAGCTTGGGCATCAACAAAACAAAGTTATTGAGGCCAAAGAGGATGACCTTTCAGTTTGTTGAGGAAGGCAAATGGTCTAAACAGGCGGAGATCACCAAAATCAAGGTACGATATTTTGAGAATCATGGACTTCATTGTGAGGATCCTCAATAATTTACTTTGCGCATGAAAGTACCTTATATTGATCTTGCCTCTTACTAGTACCTCGCCATTACAGAATCAATTTGGTGAAGCCCAGTCAAAGGAGTTGAAGGTGAAGCAGTCACAGCTTGCCAAAGCAAAAGCTGAGCAAGATGACAACCCAAACTTTATTGCAATTGGGGAGAGGGTTTTTAAAGAAAAGAAGAAGATCGTGATCCCTGAAATAGAGTGGTGGTAAGTTCCTACTGCTTAATTATGATGCTATGCTTATGCTATGTCATAAGTTCGTAACAAACATTTCTCTAATGTTTATGTTGTTGCAATCAGGGACAAGCCACTCTTATCTTCTGGTACCTATACCGATGATGGAGGTGAACTGAAACTGAACATGGATAAGATCACAATCTATGTAGAGCACCCTCGACCAATTGAGCCCCCAGCAGAACCTGCCCCTCCACCTCCACAGCCTCTGAAGTTAACAAAAAAGGAGCAGAAGAAATTACGGACCCAACGTCGCCTTGCAAAGGAAAAAGACAGGCAAGAGATGATAAGGCAGGGCCTGTTAGAGCCACCCAAGGCCAAAATTAAGATGAGCAATCTAATGAAAGTCCTTGGATCTGAAGCAACCCAAGATCCAACAAGGCTTGAAATGGAAGTCCGTAGTGCAGCTGCTGAGCGTGAGCAAGCTCATGTTGATAGGAATATTGCTCGCAAACTCACACCTGCAGAGCGGCGTGAGAAAAAGGAAAAGAAACTTTTTGAGGATCCGAACACACTGGAGACTCTTGTTTCTGTATATAAGATCAAAGACCTGTCTCACCCCCAAACTCGGTTCAAAGTTGATGTGAATGCCCAGGAAAATCGACTCACCGGATGTACCGTGATATCGGATGGAATAAGTGTCGTTGTTGTTGAAGGAGGCAAGAAGTCGATCAAAAGGTACGGGAAGCTGATGCTGAAGAGGATCAACTGGGCTGCTGCTGTATCTACTGAAGAAGATGTGGCTGAAAATGCTGAGGCTCCCATCAATAGTTGTGTTTTGGTGTGGCAGGGCAGTGTAGCTAAACCTAGCTTTAACAGGTTTCTTGTTCATCAATGCCGAAGTGATGCTGCTGCCAGGAAAGTTTTTGCGGATGCTGGGGTTCCTCACTATTGGGATCTGGCTGTCAATTTTTCTGATGAGCTGTGAGTTCAAGAATACTATATTAGTTTATGGCAGGTGAAATATGCAAGGATTGGGCAAATTTTCTATTATCCTTTCATGGTATGAGCTATATGTTGACTGTATTAAGAAGCCTTATTTGCACGTAGCATTGTCAGTTGTCATGAATTTTAGATTTGTTTGCTAGTTCTGGACTCGCGCAATGTATGCTTTTCTATTTTGTTGATTCAAATGGTACAAGTACTTTAAAACTTTGTTTTGTAGAACTTTATGGATGTGGTGATCTTCGATGTGTCTACTTTTCAGGTGATGGTATCTCTGTAGGCATTCTCTGGAATTGGAGCTTTGTAAGCTTTTACTTTTTTGCAGTGTTAGCTCTTGCTGCACAGTTACTACATAATTTCTCTAGATGCTGTTGTCAAAATTCATTGTATTAGTTTTCTTTTCCTTTTCCATGCACTAGTTTGTTGCTGCACAACTATCCTTTTCTCCCTGCCTAATTATACATTGATTGAAGTTCCGCTTGCCCTATGATATATAATGATTTACCGCGGAAGTTATGCTGTGCATCACTGCATCTGGTGTTTCAGCCTTTGGTACTTGGAAATATATATACATTGGTCTACATCTTTCAGATTGCAACTTTGACTCAGTGATAGAGTAATGATCCTTTGGTTTATATCAATCTCTTCCAGCTATTATGATAGTAGAGATCCCATGTACCTCTTTCTGTTTTGTCAACCTTTGGTTCTCTTCCTCTTTCTGTGTTGCATGTCTATCAGACCCACTGCACCCCAACTCCTATAAATGGATGTTCCGTTCGAACCCGAGTAGATGGGACGGATGCCTCCCACCTTTCTATTGTTCAACTGTTTTTAAAGCTTCAGTGATTCCTGATTTGGGTACAAAGGAAAAAATGTAAAATTATCGACCTTGAGAAGATTGCCGACACAAGAATTCAGCACTATGCATAGAATGCTCAGTAAATTCACATCTGAATTCGCAATATCAAACTGTATTCCCTATTTTATGACAATTACATGAATCAAAACCTGGAGCCTCTTTTGCCTTCTGGTACATGATCAGTGTAGGACAATTACATGAATCAACAGCTGAAGTAGTAGAGAATTCTTCTGAGACTCGACGACTATCAAGAGATGGCTAACAGCAGACCGCGCCGCACACGCTGCAGCAGCACTCTGCGCACACGGTGCAGCAGCACTCGAGGCAGACCGCGCACGAGAAAGCGGTGTAGCACACCGCCAAAAAATTGAGCAACCTGCCCGGGATCTTGGAGCACGTCTGTGTGCACCACATGCCACAGGAGCAGTCGCACATCTTGATGGATTGCTAACAAAGAGATGGCTCTGTCGTTGAGAGAGGATTTTTAGAGGCTGTGGACATAGATTCAAAGGAAATATTTTTTTTTTATATGCGCAGATATATAAATTTCTAAATTTTAAGAAATTGTTATTCGTGTTTCCAGTTTGTACTCCAACTTCTTGTTTGGTTCACGGAATCATGACCTTCAGAAAGAAGAGTCATTCTTTTTTGTGTTTGGATAACAATGGAAAGGAGGATGGAAAAGTAGTTCCCAAAAGAGAAAAAAATAGGAAAAAAAAATGGTTCCCCATGATTCTTTTCCATACTAAGGATTCAATTTTCCTTTAAATTTCTTTGGCTTTTCCAAACATCCGAAATAAAAATTGATGGAAAGTAAAATTTTCCAAAGGAGAGTACAAGAATTTATTTACTTTCATTTTCTTTCCGCAAACCAAACGAGGCCTTAGTGGAATGGTACGAGTACATGTTGGAGCGCGAATAACAATCCTTTAAGCTATTGCTATTTCTATTAGGTGGAGGAGTGTCCGGGTACGAAGTGCGAATAACAATTTCCAAAATTTAAAAAAGTCACAGTTCTAAGTAATATTATATTGAATAGTTCAAAAAACTGCCAAACGATTTTTTTTTTGTTTGGTTTTAAGATTAGTAAATTTTTTTGGGTTATTTAGTTTTAGCGTCTTACGTATATATGAATATTAGGATTGGGTCTCAAAATTGACCGATGTTAGGATTTAAATCTCGAAATCATTGTTCATTAGCCTACGCGAACAGTGATTTCGAGACCCAAACTCTAACATCGGTCAATTTTGAGACCAAAATCCTAATATGCATATGTGAGACCCTAAAACTAAATATCCTTTTTTTTGTTATATATATATATATATATATATATATATATATATATATATATATATATATATATATATATATATTACTTAGAAAAAATACTTCTATAGCGATTAGTTTGAAAAATATTAACAGAACATCGTAGTTTCCTAAGCTGTTTTCTTTAAATGCAATTTTAACTAGAGAAATTGTATTTTTGAGAACACGTGATTTCGTGTTAAAATAATCTAAAGTCAGTGCAATCTGAAAGCGCGAATTATTGACTTTATGTGATGAAATTGTATTTTTCAAAACAATATACACCTAGTTAATTTGTCTTTAAAAAACACCTCTGGTAACTACTTAATTTTCCTGTAATAATTTTCAAAACCTATAATTTTCAAAAGAAACAACATACTAATTTACTGAAAAGAAATCCTTATCAAATGAACAGACCTCACCTAATGGTGGGGAAAGAGAGAAGGGTGCTCGCGTTGTTGAGGATGGAGCTGGAATCTGGACTTATAAGAAAGAGAGAAATAAATAGAAGAGCAAGAGCCATTCTCGAGGTTGTACTCTCGTGAACTATGTATGACACAGTCCTGACAAAGTTGGCATCAGAGTCGGCATTTTGGCCAAGGTCCTCAATAATTTAAATGAAATAAATACACTAAATGGCCAATGGAGATTTCTAAAATTGATTTTCTATCCTACTTGACATTGTAATTTAAAGAGCATTCTATCCTAATTGGTAGAAAATTGCACACACAAAAAGATATTTACTAGTGGTTCTTTATTTCTGTTCTACGTGGCAACAAATGAAATGATCAATTTAATGACGTAGAGTTCAATAATTAATTGGTACGAGAGAGAGAAAATTTCTATGCTCATCCTACATCGTGCCCACATGGGATAGAAATTGAGATAAAAATCATAGTTGGAAGAAAAAAAAATTCCTTCTAAAATGAGTTTCTGTCATAGAAATAGGAGAGAGAGAAACCCCCATTGGAGATGGCCTGACCCTTCATATGTTTCATGGGTATTGCAAGGACCTTCCGTATTTTATAAAAAATAATTACACGGACCTCTCCTATGTTTTATATTTTATTTTAAAAATAACGGTGGCTAGTGTAATAACATTTTATATAATGAGTGATGCTATTAACACTCCTGAAATGTCATCTTGCACTCTTTTTTAATTTTATATCATTCAAATTTTAAATCTACCCATGCATTAAATATGACATTAATTTGTGCATACATAGAGGGAGGAGTGCAAGATGATATTTTAGGAGTGCCAATAATGTTAATGCAAGGGTAAATTTGTAATTTGAATTATAAAAAAATTAAAGAAGAGTGTTGGATGACATTTTAGGAGTGTTAATAGCACCACCCTATATAAAATATAAAATATTAAATCATATGAGAGGTCCGTGTAATTATTTTTGAAATAAATTTTTTTTTGTAATAAACATTAAATATAGAAAAGTTAGCGTCACAACTAAAAATAGGAATTTCAACACAAACCAATCCAATTTACCAAAATTTGCATCCTAAAATATATAACTTGTCAATTGGGTTAATTCCTACATTCAAAAGGAGTTTCCTAGCTCTAGCAGCTAAAAGCAGGTGGAGACATTATGCATCTTAGCTGGATTGAGTTTGATCCCTACTGGAAAGCGAATTATTTCTTCCAATATAGGAGAGAACAAGAACTAGAAAGAGATCCTCAACGACCGCCTCATTGATGCATGGGCCAAGGACAAACGCTTGCAAGTAAGACGAGCATATCAATTCACGCAGGATATATTGAAGACAAGTATATGTTTCAAAACATTATTTCATTATTAAGAAAACATGATTTCATTATTAAAAAGAGTATCTATCACACAAATAATTTATCAAACACAACAGAGCCATTATTATTATAGGAGTAACATACAATGATCACAGACAGAACCTATACTAAACAACGAAAAACTGTTTGACACTAGAGCTAATCGTTGCCACAACACAATTCTGAGCAGCACTCGAAGCATCCAAAGCACGAAAGGCCGACGCAGAGCTGAGTCAGGGCGACCACGCACCGATCGTTCAGCTTGGCGCACGTGTTGATGACGCACATGCAGCAGCAGCAGTCGCACAAGCGGCTACAGCATCCAACCGCCTTGTTGAGGACGGCAAAGCTCTCCGGAGCTTTTGGCTCTCCGAACTGCGCAGGTAGGTTTTCCGCAGTTGCAGTTACGTTCCCAAATCCGAATGTCAGTTCGTGGGCTCGTATTAGCACACTGCTTCTACTCTGCTGCTTCTGCTTGTCCTGCTTCTTGGGCTGTGGACAAAAAAAAAGTCATAGCTTCTTATTTAGATCAAGACAACTACAAGAATTTAAAGGACAAAACCCTAATATCCTTGCCGTTCAGACGTTCCTGAAATCACTCCATGTCTCATCGTGTCCGACAGACACTTAAAAATACACTAGGACACGTCAAAACAAGTGCAGTGTCCGTTTCATCTTGTCTGAACCGTGTTATATTTGTGTCTATGCAACATATCTTATAACCATCAAAACTGGAATCGAGTTATAGTTATGTGCTCAATATTGGTCTTGGAAACAGAGATACGGTTAGCGTAACATCAGGAGAAATGGTATGGGGTGGAAGGTTTGTGTTGATATATATAAAATTATCACACCCTGTAAATGCCTTCAGGGTCTAATGAAGGCTGCAAACAGAAAACCGTAACCTCCATACAAATTTTGTTGGTCAAGTTGGCTACTCGATATCCTTTTGCTTGCAGAAAACCAACGCTAACGTTATACCTGTTTCCAACTATAAGTACCTTTATAACTAGTTGCCCACAATACATACAATGTAGCATGGAACACATGGGAACTGAAGATACCAAGAACAAGAGGAAAAATGCATACAATAAATTTGCTAAAGCTCAGGTATACCTGTTTAACCATATCCTGCGTGTCTTCCTCATCCTCGGGTAAGATCATACAAGTATACTCTGATGGGATGCCGCTCTGTATACTCAGTCTGATGACCTACAAAATTTTAACAACAGAAATATAGTCTTGCCGTAATATAATTCTATGTGATTGATTATCTTCAATCTTAGTAAGAAAGTGTGCAGGGTTTATGAAAATGGAAAATTTTAAAGCAAGATCAAAGGCAATCATTTTATTCCCGAAAGCAGAATGGCCTTAACAGGGTGAAACGAAAGATGAATTCATCTAGATAACCCCCAAAAGTTTTGGATCATTTATAAACTGCACAATTCCCCCAGAGGAATTCCAACTTCTAAGAATCCTCCATTACTATCAAACTTTTGACTAGTAAACTTCTTGTTCAAAGACGAACATTTCATATAGAAATTTTGTCGCTACTGGCCTCTTTGTAACAGAATCTAAATTTGGAACTTTCAAACTCCTCCTTATCAATAAAATTAGGCCCATTAATGAACCTCACTATATATATATATATATATTTTTTGGAATAAGGGTGAATTTATTCCTCGCATATAGCAGAAAAGGTATTAAAGTACAACATCACAACTCTCCATGCCCCAAATAATAAATTATGGGGCCATTACAGATACATCGAATTCTATATTATGTAGAATTCCAATAGAGGGGGTAGTCAAGCCCTCAAAGATACGTCTGTTCCACTTCTTCCAGATGTGCCAAACAGACGCAGCAAGACGAACTCTGGCTCTTCTAGCCCACCCCGGATCCCGGCCTCTGTGATCTCGGATCCAGCTGAGAATGCTCCGGATGTCTCGGCCCACCCCAACTCCTTCTCTCAGTTGTGCACACTGCTCAGTCCAAATGTGCCAGGTCACCGGACAAACAAAGAAAAGATGCCCCATAGATTCATCTTCCTCATTACATAGCACACATTTGGCCGGGATCTGCATCCCAAATCGGAGGAGTCTGTCTCTCGTCATCAGTCTACCCCGGAGAAGACGATATGCACATAGTTGCATCTTCCGTGCAACGCCCTTGCCCCAAATGAAGTCCACCTCCTCAGCCTGGTCGTGGTGGGACCGAACCAAATCGTAGCAGCTACGAAAGCAGAATAGACCTAACCCGCCCCCCGTACCTGGGCCGGCCCAGCTCCATGTATCCTCCGCCTGGCTAGCGTCGATAGTAATAAGGTGGATCTCTACTGCAAGCTGGGCAGTATATGGGTATCCCTCTGGCCTCCACACTCCATCTCTGATGATCCGACTACATGTGAGCCCCCTTCCCGCTTCTCTGTCCAGCTGCCCTCCCAATATCTCGAGTAGGGATCTGGAACCCAACCAAGGGTCTAGCCAAAGGTCGGTAGTCGTCCCATCCTTCATGTGCCTGCAGATAGCGGTCTGGAGCACCGGTCTACATCTCAGGATGGCCTTAAACGTGACCGAGAAATTGTTGTCTATCCTGCAGGCCCAGAAGTTGGTCCTCCGTAAGTATCTGCTAGCCATCCAATCCGCCCAGAGCGACCCCCCTTGATGAATCTCCAGGCTATCTTCACACAAGCTGCCTTCCTAACCGCATGGAGAGGCCTCAACCCAACTCCTTCCTCCCGAGGCCGACATAACTGGTCCCAGGATATCGCATGTATCCCTCCCCTCCAGATGAAGTTAGCACAAATGGCCTCCACTTTCCGAATAGTAGCCGTGGGGATCTGGATAGACTGGAGCCAGAACATCGTGATGCCTGCAATAACCGAACGCACCAACTCAATCCGTCCGCCAAATGATAGCCCCGCCGCTTGCCAGCCCTCCACTCTCCTCTGAGCAAAGTCCACCAAGCTGTGACAATCCTGCTCTCGGGCATAGTTGACCGTCAGCGGGACCCCCAGGTATTTCACTGGTAGCTCGCCTCTGTCCACTCCTAAAGCGAAGGCTCTCTCCTCCTGAAGTGTACACCGGGAGCTGAAGTAGACTCTGCTCTTCTCCCGGTTAAGCTGGAGCCCATAAAGTCGTCCGAACTCCTCCATAATGTCAGACAACGCTCTCATTCCCCGCATGGAAGGCTGGAGTAGCACCAATAAGTCGTCAGCATAAATCAAATGTGAAACAACTGGGCTCACCAACCGGAAGAGGGGAACGATCCTCTTGCTATGCTCTCCCTGCCTCAACCCCATGTTACTACTAAAGTAGCCATGCGGCATGCCCTGAATGAGGACTGAAAAAGTTGGAGAGCAAATGCACTCCCTAACCCTCGCAACCCATCTCTCGTTGAACCCCATGGCAAGCATCAAATGACACAGGAAGTCCCGGTTGACCGAATCATATGCTTTCCGGAGGTCAAGTTTCACACAAGCCTTCATCACCCCAGGTTTGCTGAACTCCCGCACCATCTCGTGAGCTAGGAGACTGTGCTCCGCTATCGACCGGCCCTTGATGAACGCTGCTTGATTCTGGGACACCAATCCCTGCATAATCCCCTCCATACGCCTGCACATAAGATGAGTGATAATCTTGCAAAGAAAATTACAGCAAGCAATGGGCCGAAAATCTGCAAGTGAGGTCGCTCCCTCCTTCTTAGGAACCAACGTCAAGAAAGTGTGGTTCATCTCCTTCAGAAGCCTGCCCTCCACAAAGAACTCCTGAACCGCCGCCAGGACATGGGTCTTAAGCACACCCCAGTGTCGCTTAAAGAACCCAGAGGAGAAACCATCAGGCCCGGGGGCTTTGTTGGGATTAGCCTTCATCACAATGTCTTCTACTTCCTCCATTCTCACAGGTGCCAGAAGCAGACTGTTCCCATGGCGGGATACCAGTCTCTTCGTGACAAGGGCTGGAAACGTGCTAGAGTAGTCCGTCTGCTGATATAGGTCAGTGTAAAATCTGACGGCCTCCTCCTGAATCTCCGTCGAGTCCCCTGCAAGCCGTCCCTCCGCGGTCAGAAGTCTGGGGATGCTGTTCCGGTGCTGTCGGGTACGGATCACATCGTAGAAGAATTTGGTGCAGCGGTCGCCATCTTTGAGCCAGGTGCATTTAGCCCTCTGTGCCGCACTGATCTCCTCCTGAAGTCTCAAGATGCTGACCTCCTCGATCAGGGTCTTCTCCCTAGCTGCCAGCTCCCCGTTCAGAATGTCAGCTTGCAGGGCCACCTGAGTGTCCCGAAACTCAGCTTCCTTATCCGCCAGGGAGGTCCGCGGTCTCGTCTTCACCAACCCCCTGATAGCCCGCTTGAGCTGCTTGAGTTCGTGAACCATGCGGAACTGAGTCGTGCCTTCCCGGAAGTGCTGCATCTCTTCCGTAACCACCTCCTCATATCCGGCCGACAGATACCAGCTGTTGTTGTACCAAAACGGCCTCTCCCGCAGAATGGGTCTCTCAATGAGGCCAACCTAGGAGAATGGTCGCTAGTACCCGCCGCCAATCCTTCCGCCACCGAGTTCGGAAAGCACCTGAACCAGTCACTATTGCCCAAGGCCCGATCCAACTGACAAACAATACGATTATGAGTAGCCTTGTTGTGCCAGGTCCAAATATGTCCAGCGCGTTCCAGCCCCCGCATGCCTGACCTAAGCAGACACCTCTGGAAGTCGTATAAAATAGAGTCCGGGACAGGCCGGCCTCCCATCTTTTCCTGACGAAGCAACATAGCATTGAAGTCCCCCAAGATGAGCAGAGGAAGATGCATGTTGTCCGCCATATGACCCAGAAGCATAATATCCTCCCATAAAGCCCCCCGGAGTCTCCGGTCATTGTGCCCGTATATCGCACCCAAGATAAAACGGAACCCATCTTTGTTCTCGAAAGTAACACCGATGAGTTGTTCAGATTTATGAATCTGCACCCCCGCCCAGCTACCTCCTGTATTCCACCTAACCCAGATCCTTGCCATACCGCAAAGATCTAAGTTGTGAAAGTGATACCAGGCTGCCGGAGTCCGACGCGAGAGCATAGCGGCCCCTCGAATCTTCGTCTCCAGCAAAATAGCAATATCACAAGACTCTCTCCTCAGAACCTCTCTAATCTCCCTCCATCGTCCAATGGAACACCCCCCCTAATGTTCCATGCTAGGACCGACATCTAAATAGAAGATGAGGGGTCCCCCTGAAACTCATCTGGATCGACACTCGAGGAAAGTGTCTCATCCGCCTGATCTAAGACTGCATCTACCAAGGAGGAAGGGGCAAGATGTGCCTGAATCCTGCTAAGAGTAAGTGCCCAGTCAGGATTGGCTTCGGTCTGGTCATCCATATCCCTCGCCTGGAAAATATCCTCCATAGTGGCCGGAGCGTGCCTCTTCCTGCTGCTGTATACCATAAGTGCCGGGGAGGCCGCCACCACCATCTGACCACTATCAGCCGCACTCATACCTCTGGTCACCATAGTCCTCCGTGGCCTGAACGGAACCAGCGCACCCTGCATACTCTCCTGTCTCTGCGGCTCCATAACTGTGTCTTCCTCCATCTGTCTGTCTGGCGCCGTCTCCCCAGGCAAGTGACTGGGAGTCATCTCCTTCTCTGGTGCCTCAGTCTGATCCGGCTCCATCCGAGGTGCCTCCGTCTGGGCCGCCTGTGGCCTGGCGGCCTCCTTCCCCTTGTATTTGCATACACTGGTAATGTGCCCAAAGCACTCGCAGTAAGAACACAAGGGTGGGACCCAATCATACTCCACCGACTGCATCAGAACCTCTCCAGACGGAACCTGATACTCAAGCATGCTCGGAAGCTCCGAGCCTGCCTTGATCTCCACGAAGACCCTGGCGTACATTAGTCTTGTACGAAAAGCAGTGGCCTCATCTGCTTTGATCGGCTTCCCCACGAGGCTGGCGAGTCTCATGAGGAGAGGGATGCTCCAATACTTAACAGGGAACTCTGGAAAACGAATCCAGACGGGGATGGCATTCAACACTTCCTTCTCACACCTCAGCTCCGGTGTCCATTCCTTCAATATAATGAGTCTCCCATCAAACGACCATTGGCCTCCCTGCAAAATTCTGGTCACATCCTCCGCCAACCCAAACTTGACATAATAAAATACATTCTCTCGAAAGAAGAATTCCATACTGCCTTTGGACCTCCAGACTCTCTCCGCATAACCCCGGATTTGGCCATAGAACGGCTTGTTCCCTAAAACATATAGCACCAAGGTGTTCTTCCAGAAATCCCAAACCTCCGCTATTTCCTCGGCGGGGAAGTAAGCCCTGAGTCCTCCTCCAACCGCCATCGGGGTGACATATTCCATAGATAGCGGGCTTTTCGACTCTACTGGAATGCACACCTCCTTCCATGACCGAGGCCTCTGCTCCTCAGAGGGGGTCCTGGTTGGAGGTTTCGCAGCTACTGGACCCTGTCTACCAGTATCGATGACAATACCCTTTCCCTTCTCAGCCGCCGTCGACCCAGACACAGTGCGGACCGTATAACCCCCTCGGCGATGTGGATCGACTATGCCTCTTGGCGGCCGGCTCCCAGAAACATATAGCACCAAAACATATAGCACCAAGGTGTTCTTCCAGAAATCCGAAACCTCCGCTATTTCCTCGGCGGGGAAGTAAGCCCTGAGTCCTCCTCCAACCGCCATCGGGGTGACATATTCCATAGATAGCGGGCTTTTCGACTCTACTGGAGTGCACACCTCCTTCCATGACCGAGGCCTCTGCTCCTCAGAGGGGGTCCTGGTTGGAGGTTTCGCAGCTACTGGGCCCTGTCTACCAGTATCGATGACAGTACCCTTTCCCTTCTCAGCCGCCGTCGACCCAGACACAGTGCGGACCGTATGACCCCCTCGGCGATGTGGATCGACTATGCCTCTTGGCGGCCGGCTCCCAGAATTCCCTTGGTTCTGAACCCCTCGTCGCCCTCCGGCCCGTCGTCTCACTACCGTCTGTCAGCCTGCCTCTCCAGTCCCGTCCGCCACCGGCGTAGATCCCGATCCGAATTCAAACACCGGTATCGTATCTCCACCCGCTCCTGAACCCCCAACCGTGGGGGTCCCTATGAGTCCAGCCGACCCCCTCCCGTCATGGTGCTTCCCGCCGCCGCCCGAACCCTTGCCCAATCCGCCAGCGCCCGACCCCCCCTCCGCCTGGGGGGGTCCCCGTACCTCCGCCGCCTCCTGGGGGGTCCGACCCCCCTGCCCTTGTCGCCCCCCCCCCCCCCCCAACCGCCTGGGGGGGGGGGGGGCATGTTTCCGCCTCCGTCTGGGGGGTTCAACCACCCCCCCCCCCCCCCCCCCCCCGCGCACATTGTCGCCCGACCCCTCCCTCCGCCTGGGGGGGTCGCCGTGCCTCCGCCGACCGGCCAGTAGGGCCGCCCCCCCCCCCCTTCCCACCTTTCCTCCGGATCCCTCCCTCAAGAGGGTCCGGGGGGCGGGGGGGCATCGCCAGGGAAACCCTAGGGAAATCGCCAGGAGCGCTCGCCGCTGCAGCAATTTTTATATATCTCACTATATATATATATATATATATATATATATATATATATATATATATATATAGTTTGTTAGTTAGTTACCACACAAAAACATGGATTAGAAAATATTATGTGCCGACTTCTGAACATAAAACAAAGATAATAATTAGACTTCAAAAATATTCTACCACTGGACACAATGCGGACACTGCACTCCTGCAGCTTACTATAAAGGAGTCAAGGAAGATTGATAAATATCTCCGGCTGATCACGGACTACGGACTATTTGATTAGAGCATCTGACACGTCCTTATCAATTGAAGATGCTCTAAAGGTAACCTTCTTGGTGGAAGAATGCCTTTCCACTTGTGACTTGGCTTGAAAGTTCATACTGTAACTTTAAATTTTACTATGAAATTGAGCACGCTAAAGGGGGATTCAATCAAGCCCATAATAGAGCAGCTAACCTTGTCCTCAAGTTGTTTGCTTCCAGTAAACCATGCCTGGGCAGTTAGCAGATCAATTTGTTGCCTTGAACATACCTGCAAAGAAGATAATTATTAAATAAATACAACAGAACGTGCTCCTAACCCTAGATACAAGTTAGTGTTCATTTTACAGTTCTTTCTGAAAATTTAAATGATACAAAGGAATTAACCACTATCTGGGATATTGATTACCTTTATTAAAAAGGACGGCTGGACTGAATCAGAACATCTAGATTAACGTTCAAAACCACTGGTCTAGTTTCAGCTCCTCTTTGAGCTTTGAGTCTGGTAGTTTTAGCATTTCTAGTCATAGTTTCCTAGTTACCAATTTTAGACTTAAAACACCTAAGAAATCTTTGATATTGTTATAAAGTATAACATATAAGACAAGTTGGAACATGGTTTTATTATTTTATATGATTTAATACTTAAGTGGCTGAATTACTTACTGTTTACCATCATAAGTTTAACAATGGCCACAATACGTAGTTAACAATTGAATTTAAGGTGAAAGTAGACAATTAAGTAAATATCCCTCACAAGTTCATGACTGTACCTTCTCAAGAGGGATATCCTTGATATTTTTCACTTTCAAGTCTACAACGATGTCACTCATGTCAGCCTCACGACCTTTAGCTTTTACAGAATCTGGAAACTTGCCTTTGAATCTTCCTGATATTATCAATGGGCATCCAACTGAAAGATCCGGTATATGGGAAGGATACACCTACAAATACAGGCAGATTTAAAGGCAACAATGTTCACATTAACAAGAAAATTGGTAAAATTAGTGGAAGGATGAGAAAGATAAAAACATAATGATGATAAGCAAAGTTATTAAAGTCGCACTGCGCACCGTGGCGCAAAGGGAGTAGACTTTGGCACACATTTATTCAAAAGTAAATAAATAAATATTTAGATACCATATATAACTATATGTAATAGATATTTAAAGTGGACCTGCCGGAGTTCAATTCAATAATCATATTGGTACAAAAACCAGAAACTTGATTTGTATTGTAGGAAAAACTAGACGTATGACTTCACGCGAGGAAAATAAAAAAAGAACAAACATAGAACAGCAGGTTGGTTACACAGGGTATGGAGATGGTTACACAGGGTATGGAGAGGGTTCCGAAGGGTGAGCAATGAAGGGGCTGAAAGCAACACATAATTAAAAGGCAATAAAGAACAAGAAGAAAATAAAAAACAGAGCACGAAAAAAAAAGCATTAGATGTTCAGGGTATGGCTGAAGAAAATGACAATGATAAGAAGAAAACATAGCATGGGAAGAAATACAACAAAACTGAAAAAAAGAGAACAAAAAAGATACAATGGTAGATGATGATAATAATAATAATAATAATAATAATAATTATTATTATTATTATTATTATTATTATTATTATTATTATTATTATTATTATTATTATTTTGATTTGAGAACCAAGGTACCATGAGAGACTTCATATTTTAGAACAGGCAGAGAGAAGGTAGAATTTTTTTTCTTCCCTTTTGATATCTGAATCGGTTGTTCTCTCTTTGAAAGGCATATATATAATTAACAGATCCAAAGGTGGTACCTGCTCAATTAAAAAAAAAACCATTGCTTAGTAAAATAAAATATATAGAAGAAAAATATAAAATCCAGTATGTGAGTGGGCATGAGCCTCTCCAAGTGGCGTTCACCTCATGAAGGGACCTCACCCCACATGTATTGAGGCGCTGAGGTTGGAGCCTCATGCTTCTCGCGCTTCAGGCACGCCTTTAACAACTTTGGTGGTAAGCCGGATTGTGAATATGGGATGCCTATTTACCTGTAACCTATCATGACATAAACATGCAAATCTAGCTACCCTTTCTCCAGTCATGTATGAATTTACTAAATAGTTCCAAATCTCACTCCTCTTTTTAGTATTACTGGCAGATGATAGGGGACAATTTTTGTTTTTCTAGTCTAGCCTATTTCTTAAGAAATAAATTTAGTTTGTTCCAAAAATACTTTACAAGAAATGGAATATTAGGTGAATAAAACAGTAAATTAGTAAGCATTTACACAATGACCTAACCTGGAGTTCTTTTATAATTGCTGTTGATAATATTCTACTTCTGCAATCAGCTTAAACCATAACTAAAAAGCATTACCACAACAATATTTAGAATTATGGATTCAATCAGCATTGGTATCCTTGTATTCAAAACTAGATGCCATCTTTGAGAAAGGCAACTTTAAGAAGGAGAAGGGTACAGGACAGATAATAGATCAGTTGCAAATAAAGTAGGGAAAATACAAGTGTTAGTTAGGGAAACAAATAAAAGTATCATACCTCAAACTCATTGAGACGATCAAAGATATCAACACTTATATTTGCAACTATTGGAGACAAAGCCCTCCCAAACCATCTTCCCATCCGAACTTCAGTAGAATCTAGATAATGACAAAAAGATGCCATCACTTACAGAAAAGTTTGACATAATGGAACCCGAAAAGAGAAAACAATATGACTGTAATCTCACTCGAAAGTTCCAAACAGATATTAGCAAGCCCAATGAATGAGAAGTGAAGTATTTTTGAGGCCAACATTTTAAGTCCACATGAAGATACCATCACTTAAAGAAAAGTTTGACATAATGGAATTCAAAAAAAGAGAACATATGATTGTAGTCTCACTCGAAAGTCCCAAACAGATATTGGCAAGCCCAATGAATGAGAAGAGAAGCAAAGTATTTTTCAGGCCAGCATTTTAATTTTTAACTTTTTAAGCCTACATGAAGTATCATGATACCACAATAAATGAACCATAAAAAGCTATTTTCATCAACCCTTTCCAGGAAGTACTTAAAATTTCATTAGGAGGTATACAATTGCAAGCTCAGCATTCAATTAAATAATATAAAAAATCAACAAATCATTGTCTTACCAGAAACATAGCCATTTATCTCCATCTAATTTCTAATAGTCGTAAAAGACTATTCTGTTTTACTCGAATAATCAAAAGCCTACTTATACTTCTACTAAGAACGTATATTTATGGTGTCCCATATGAATCTTTGACTTGTGATCCACATAGACAAAATATGATGTCATGTGGTTATATCCAGTCCAGGCCATTGAAACATAGCATGCACATGGATACAACACGACACTGTAAGGACACCTTGCTTCCTAGGTTGAAACCATTGCCATCCTCATAGACAAGTATTCTCCTACTAGAACGGGGTCGGCTATGGGGCATGAGAGAGATCCAGAAAGATTTGACAATATTTTTTATGACCAGTTGTTGACCTCACATCAACCATTCCCCCCCCCCCCCCCCCCCCCCCCCCCCCCCCCCCTTTTTCACTTGTCGATGTCAATTCCTAGTGAAGGTAGCTATGAGCATGAGAGGGCATACCAGAAACATAGCCATTTATCTCCATCTAATTTGTAATAGTCGTAAAAGACTATTCTGTTTTACTCGAATAAACAAAAGCCTACTTATACTTCTACTAAGAACGTATATTTCTACTAAAAACGTATATTTATGGTGTCCCATATAAAGCTTTGACTTGTGATCCACATCAACCATTCCCCCCCCCCCCCCCCCCCCCCCCCCCCCCCCTTTTTTCACTTGTCGATGTCAAATTCCTAGTGAAGGTAGCTATGAGCATGAGAGGGCATACCAGAAACATAGCCATTTATCTCCATCTAATTTCTAATAGTCGTAAAAGACTATTCTGTTTTACTCGAATAATCAAAAGCCTACTTATACTTCTACTAAGAACGTATATTTCTACTAAGAACGTATATTTATGGTGTCCCATATAAAGCTTTGACTTGTGATCCACATAGACAAAATATGATGTCATGTGGTTATATCCAGTCCAGTCCAGGCCATTGAAACATAGCATGCACATGGATACAACACGACACTGCAAGGACACCTTGCTTCCTAGGTTGAAACCATTGCCATCCTCATAGACAAGTATTCTCCTACTAGAACAGGGTCGGCTATGGAGCATGAAAGTGATCCAGAAAGATTTGACGATATTTTTTATGACGAGTTGTTGACCTCACATCAACCTCCCCCCCCCCCCCCCCCCCCCCCCCTTCCCCCTTTTTTTTTCATTTGTCGATGTCAAATTCCTAGTGAAGGTAGCTATGAGCATGAGAGGGCATGCCATAAAACCTAGGTAGCCAGTTGGCAGGTAGGTAGACTTATGCTTATGCAACCATTTTTTTTTACATCAACCCTCTTTGTAGATGTCAAATTCCTAGTGAAGGTAGCTATGAGCATGAGAGGGCTTGCCATAAAACCTAGGTAGCAAGTTGGCAGGTAGGTAGACTTATGCTCATGCCAATAGACAAAATATGAAGTCATGTGGTTATATCCAGTCCAGGCCATTGAAACATAGCATGCACATGGATACAACACGACACTGCAAGGACACCTTGCTTCCTAGGTTGAAACCATTGCCATCCTCGTAGACAAGTATTCTCCTACTAGAACGGGGTCGGCTATGGAGCATGAAAGAGGTCCAGAAAGGATTTGACGATATTTTTTATGAACATTTGTTGACCTCACATCAACCTCCCCACCCCCCTTTTTTTTCATTTGTCAATGTCAAATTCCTAGTGAAGATAGCTATGAGCATGAGAGGGCATGCCATAAACCTAGGTAGCCAGTTGACAAGTAGGTAGACTTATGCTTATGCAACCATCTTTTTTTTTTACATCAACCCTCTTTGTAGATGTCAAATTCCTAGTGAAGGTAGCTATGAGCATGAGAGGGCATGCCATAAAACCTAGGTAGCAAGTTGGCAGGTAGGTAGACTTATGCTCATGCTATTACATCAACCCTCTTTGTAGATGCCAAATTCCTAGTTAAGGTAGCTAGAGCATGAGAGGGCATGCCATAAAACCTAGGTAGCCAATTGGCAGGTAAGTAGACATATACTCATGCAACCAAGGAGCACCCTCCTAGTTACCCTAGAATATAAAGAGCAAAAAGATGTAGGATTGTACAATTTGCTATAGGGAATTGCATTCATCTCTATGACACATTAAGAGAGAGAGAGAAGGAATGACAATCCCAACTATTGAAACCATATCACTTAATAATTAAAAGAACCAATATATATGCTCTTGAAATATAACTCAGAAAAAAATACTCTAAAGGAACTAGTGGTGCATACATTTAGAATTTGTAATAAAGAAATTGGTTAGTATGAATTGGAAATATTCTATGACATTCCATCATGAGAATACCAGAATTCTTACATGTTAATTGCAACCTTACGAAAATCACACAGGAATAAGAAGAGAGTTATGCAGAAAAATATAAAAGTGCAATTACATGATTAGCATATGACATTGTGTTTTATGTTAATTAGTCAAAAGTGCATAGCTCTATAACGTTTTGCATCATTGGCAGACATCATGTATTATGTTGATTAGTTAAAGGTACCATTGGTTATTAGGAAAGCTCTTGGAGTAAAGGTCTCTCTGTAAAAAGCAGAAGGTAATAATTCTAGGTCAAAGAGAGATGGGATCTGATGCTAGCTTGCTCGCTAATCTTATCCTCAGAATCACATCTAATATTAGTAATGTTTCACATATACTTTCACCTAGACAATGAAACATAGATGCGTATATGCCATGGCTGTATTTGAACAAGTGTTTTCGTTACACGATGGCTCAGTGCCAGTTGCCAATTAATCACCTTACCCAATTGATTAATCACAATCGCAGCCACCAGGAAAGTTGTGCTAATCAGTCACCCGATTAATCAGATTAATTGATCCACAACTCAGCCTATTAATCACCGCCAAATCCCACTTCTCGAAAATTACTTAAACCAAAAGAGAATAACTCAAGAATAACAGGACGGCGGGACTATTCTTACCATGACAAAGAAACTAAAGCTGGGACCGCCAGTCCACCTATAGTTTACGAGATGCAATATGGATGTTCATAGACAGCCCAATTGTAAGATTAGATAAGTAGACAGGAAATATGTATATATGTATTTTTTTTTGTCTATTTATTATCTTTTAGCATATAGTATGTATATATGTTTTTTTTTTGTCTATGTATTATCTTTTAGCATATAGTATGTTAATCTGCTTTATCATCCCGTATTACAAGCTCATCAGGCAGACTGATTCTAATTCACTTGATTATATATCACAGGATTCAGGCTAGATATCATCCATCAGAGGGGGAACTAGCAGGCCAAGTTGAAATAATTGGGGAATATTTTTAGATATTTTGGACAATTAACAACCCTGATAATAACAACAAAGTATACATGACAGAGTCAACGCCTCAAAGCTATCATTTACTAATTGCTTTATAAACATGAGAAGGGCCCAATACCCACTACAACTAGTCAAAGTATCGTACCTTACAAGCGTATACATGACAGAGTCAACGCCTCAAAGCTATCATTTACTAATTGCTTTATAAACATGAGAAGGGCCCAATACCCACTACAACTAGTCAAAGTATCGTACCTTACAAGCGTGCAAATTATAGCAATCGGTGCCCCATGAAATCTCAGTTTCCTAAATTTCCTCCCATAGAAGTTATCTCATCATGACGTGCCAATTTAGAAAGTAATATAACTAGGCCTAAAACAAGATAAGCCACCAACACTTCCGCACACAACTCAAGCAGGAGCAAAGATATTAAATGGGCCAGCTTGCTTATAAACATGATACAAATCTCAGTTTCCTAAATTTCCTAAATTTCCTCCAATAGAAGTTATCTCATCATGACGTGCCAATTTAGAAAGTAATATAACTAACAAGATGAGCCACCAACACTTCCCCACAACTCAAGCAGGAGCAAGGATATTAAATGGGCCAGCTTGCTTATAAACATGATAAGGACCCAATACCCACAACTTTAGTCAGTAAGCCACTAACACTTCCGCACAACTCGAGCAGGAGCAAAGATATTATATGGGTCAGCTTGCTTATAAACATGAGAAGGACCCAATACCCATTACAACTTTAGTCAAAGTATCATACTCTACAAGCGTGCAAATTATAGCAATTGGTGGTGCCCCCATGAAATCTCTCAGTTTCCTAAATTTCCTCTCATGCACAAAATGCCTGATGATATCTGTCTTATCATGCAAAAACTACAAGAATATCACCTTCACTAAGTTTAGCTTGTTTCATGAACCTATCCAACTGATGAATAATATTGTGTTTGGAAATAGTTAAGAAACAAGAAAATGTTGAGAAGAATGTAACTGACCTGGATCATATGAAGCTTCATAGTGCCCCCTACCAATTGATGATAGCATTTGCAAGAAATAGTGATTGCAATACGTACCTAATAGGCATTCAGATATTCATAAAAAAAAAAAAAAATTAGAAACAGAAATGGACCAGTATGTAATAAAAATAGACAGAGCAATATAATTCCCAAATACATTATTGTTTAGTCAATAAAGCATCATGGCAATTTGTCCTCCGAAAAGGGTGTACTAAAAATACTGAGCATATCGAGAAACTAGTTCAAATTGCACTAGAAGTACACTATAAACCATGTTTGTAAAGTTGGGAAAGGAAGAAAGTAAAGATGAAATTAAATCAAAGACCACTAGTTGCAAATATATAATCTTATACATATGAAAACAAAAAAGTGAAAATAATTATTAATAGGAAGCAAATCCATTACCAATTCCAAAAGAGGAAATGCGTGGGGCCATAAATCCTCTACTCTCTACTTGTGTTCTGATAGAAAAACAAATATCCCTTTCATCTTCCACAGATCCGTCAGTGATCAGAAAAATATGTGGGAGCGAATCTCGAGTATTGGATAATAACTCCATCGCCTGAAAGAGACACAAAAGCATGAATGAAACTCCATGGCATAACAGAAAAGGAATGAAAATTAAGAAGGGAAAACAAAATGAAAACAAACTCTATGAATTTTTAACTAAGCTAGAGAAATAGCACATCTAATCATTACAATCAACAATATACAAATTTGTGGAACTCATCTATGGTATTTGCTAGGAAACAATTACGGCTAACATTGGTAAAATTACCTCATTTAAGGGCTTCATAATGTTGGTCCCACCCTCTGCAACAAAATTTTTGCTAATCCATTGTGTAGCATTCTCTATGATATCTTCTGTTGCTGGCTCCAACGACGATGAGAATGAATATGTCTCTTCATTGAAAGCTATTATGTCGAAAGAATCTTCTGGGGTGAGCTCTAAGATTGCTGATGTTAGTGCAGTCTTAACTTTCTCAAGAGGCTTCCCTCTCATGCTTCCACTGATGTCAACTAGAAAGACTACTTCCTTTCTAAACATCTATAGCAGAGAGAGCATGATATAAGCAACATAAACTGTAACTCAACAATCTTTCTGAAAATTTCTTGCATTGATCAGAGGGAGGAAGCATTCTTCGGTTAGGAAGTTGAAATAATTTAATAATGAGAGTGAAATCATTTACATATTATTGTTGAAGACGTAGCATGGACATTTCTGTCATAGAGTTGTATCAATGTCCGTATTGGACTTGGACACTCCTGCTCAGGACACTTGTCAAATTTCACCACAAATTAAAATATTTTTATTTATGGACACTTCTAAGGCACTCCAAACACAGTTTAGTAACAATTTTGACAAACCTTCATTTACATTGCATAAACTGAGTTAGGTTTAATTACATTTCCTAGTTGAAACGTCATACAGTTTAACAAGAAAGGCGTCAAAGTATACTATTTACTAGAAGAAAAAAGTGGTATATTTATTAACATGGAACACAATAGACTATTAACTAGAGAAATAGGAAAGAATTTTGGCCTATTTCTCATAGAATATGTGTGTAACTGTATGTCGCAACTCTTGGCCACTTGATAGAAGGTTGGTAGTGCTGGCGGCAGACTATATATATATATATATATATTTTTTTTTTGGAAAAAGGGTAAATTTTATTCCATCATCTCAATAATGTTACAACATAAGATACAATCCCAACTCAGGGGGACATAACTAGTACATCCGACTCAATATTATGGAGTATGCCCACCACAGGTGTGGATAGTCCCTCATAAATGCGCCGGTTCCTCTCCCTCCAGACATGCCAAACTGACGCAGCAAGTCTCAATCTAGCACGCCTAGCCCAGCTCTGCTCCATGCCCCTGCGATCACCAATCCACTTAAGGATTTCTCTGAAGTCCCGCTCCCTGCCAACCCCTCCCAAGTGTCTCCGGCTCTGCTCTGCCCATATGCTCCACGCCATATGGCACTGGAAGAACAGGTGCCCAATAGATTCAGGTTCTGTCTCACACAAAACACACTTAGGATCAGGGACAGAAACCCCGAACCGAAGCAATCTGTCCCGAGTGAGCAACCGGCCCAGCACCAGTTTGTATGCAGATAGTTGCATCTTCCTGGCGAGCCCCTTCCCCCAGACAAAGTCATACTCCTCAATATCATCGAAGTGGGGGCGGACAAGGTCGTAGCAGCTGCTAAATCGGAACTCCCCAGCACCCTCCGAGCGGCCGGGAGGGGCCCACATCCATATATCAGACAGTGCCGTAGGAGTGATCTGCACCTGTCTGATCTCCTCAACTACCGTAGCAGTGAACCGGTACTCCTCAGGCCTCCAAACCCCTCCCCGGATGATGTGCCGACACGTCAGTCCTCTGTATGCCACGCCGTCCCGCTGGGGGCCCAGAATCTCCAGGAGAGACTGACCAGAGATCCACGGATCGAGCCAAAGATCCGTCTCCCTTCCCTCCCTCATCCGCCTCCGCAAAGCCGTCCGAAGAACAGGACGGGTCCTCAGGATATGCTTGAAAGACACAGAGAAGTTGTTGTCAATTTCACATACCCAGAAGTTTCTGCCCCGGAGATACCGACTCGTCATCCAGGCCGACCATAGAGAATCACCCTGAAGGAATCTCCATGCCAGCTTGATCCCCGCCGCCTCCCTGACAGAAACAAGAGATCGCAGACCCACACCTCCCTCTTTCCTAGGCCGACAGAGCTGCTCCCAGGAGATGGCATGTATCCCCCCATGCCAGATGAACTTGGCACAGATGCCTTCAATCTTTCTGATAGTAGCCAGAGGAACCATAATCGATTGGAGCCAGAACAGAGCAATAGCAGAAATGACCGAGCGGACCAGCTCAATACGCCCTCCAAACGATAGGCCCGCCGCCTGCCAGCCCTCAACCCTCCTCTGTGCAAAATCCACCAGGCTCTGACAGTCACGATCCTTCGCATAGTTGACGGAGAGGGGCACCCCCAGATATTTCACCGGAAGGTCCCCCTTTTCCACCCCAAGCTCCATAGCCCGCTCCTCCTTCAAAGTGCAAGAGTTGCTGAAGTATACTTTACTCTTGTCCCTGTTCAGCCGGAGGCCCGATAGCTGTCCGAACTCCTCCATCACTGCCGCAAGCTCCCTCATCCCTCGCATGGAAGGCCTCAGCAGGACCAAAAGGTCATCTGCATAAATGAGATGAGAGACCACCGGAGAGACCCTGCTGTATATCGGTACAATCCTCTCCCGATGTACCGCGATGTCCATCAGACATGTGAAATACTCCATCACAAGGGTGAATAGGTAGGGGGAAAGCGGGTCCCCCTGCCGAAGCCCCCTGCTGCTGCCGAAGAACCCGTAGGGGATACCCTGGATGAGGACCGAGAATGTAGGAGAAGTGATGCACTCTCTGACTCTATCCACCCAAGTCTCAGAGAAGCCCATCGCACCCATCAAATGACAGAGGAAGTCCCTGTTGACGGTGTCGTAGGCTTTCCTCAGGTCGAGCTTCACACACGCCTTCATCCCTCCTGGCTTGTGGAACTCCCGAATCAGCTCATGAGCCAGCAGGCTATGCTCCGCAATAGACCGCCCCTTAATGAAGGCCGCCTGATTCCGAGACACCAGACCCTGCATAGCTTCCTCCATCCTCCTGCACATGAGATGAGTAATTATTTTATACAAATAATTACAGCAAGCAATCGGTCGAAAGTCAGCAAGAGATGTCGCCCCCTCTTTCTTGGGCACAAGCGTCAGGAAGGTGTGGTTCAGCTCCTTCAGGAGCTTGCCCGTATCAAAGAACTCCTGAACAGCCGCAAGGACCGGGGCCTTAAGGGAATTCCAATGGCGTTTGTAGAACCCACTGGAGAACCCATCCGGCCCAGGAGCCTTGGAAGCATCAGCCTGCATCACAATCGTCTCCACCTCCGCCATCCGGATAGGGGCCATAAGAAGACTGTTGCCATACTCCGTAATCAACGTCTTCGTAATCAGCTGCGGAAAAACCGATGGATAATCCGTCTGATGATAAAGCTCCGAGTAGAACTGGACAGCCTCCTCCTGGATAGCAACCTGGTCAGTCACAAGTCGCCCGTCGCTGCCAATCAGACGCTGGATACGGTTCCGGTGCTGACGCGCCCGGATGACATCGTAGAAGAATTTGGTGCAGCGATCCCCATCCTTGAGCCAGGAGCATTTGGCCCGTTGGGCCGCACTGATCTCCTGCTGGAGCCTCAAGGTGTTGACCTCTGCAGCCAGACTCTTCTCTCTAGTCGCCAGCTCCCCACTCAACATGTCGCCCTGGAGCTCTGCCTGCAGATCACGCAGCTCCGCCTCCTTCTCCTGCAGGGAAGTCCGGGGGAGTGCCCTCACCCAGTCCCGGATGGCGCGTTTAGCGCTCTTCAGCCTGTGAACCATGCAGAACTGGGCAGTGCCATCCACCTCCTGGCCCAGTCCTCCCGCCACTGTCTCCTCATAGCCAGCTGATAGGAACCAGCTGTTGTCATACCGGAACGGACGGGCTCTCCATCTGGGACTCTCCACGAAGCGCACCAGAATCGGCGAGTGGTCACTGGTCCCCGCAGGGAGCCCCTCAGCCACAGAAGAAGGGAATAGTCGGAACCAGTCACTGTTCCCCAAGGCCCGATCCAGCTGGCATGCCACCCTGCTCACCTCTGCCTTGTTGTGCCAGGTCCATATGTGTCCTATCCTCTCCAGGTCCCTGAGCCCGGACTGGAGGAGACAAGACTGAAAATCAGAAAGTATCTGGTCCGGCACCGGCCGCCCCCCCAGCTTCTCTCCCCGGTATAGCGTAGCATTGAAGTCTCCCATAATAAGAAGGGGGAGATGTCGATGCCTCGCTAGTGAGCTCAACCTGATGATGTCCTGCCACAAGGTCTCCCGACGCCTCCTGTCATTGTGCCCGTATACGGCACCCAGTAAGAAGTGGAATCCCCCCTTGTTAGTGAAGGAGATAGCCACCAGCTGGTCAGACATGAAAACCTCCTCGCCATCCCAACTAGCTCCATTCCATCTAACCCAGATCCTCGCCATATCACAGAGACCAAGGTTGTGAAGCTGGACCCAATCCGTAGGGGTTCTACGGGTCAGAGTTTTCGCCCCCCCTGATCTTAGTCTCAAGTAATATCGAGATTTCACACTGTTCCTTCCTCAGCACCTCACTAATCTCCTTCCATCTCCCCAGAGAACACCCCCCCGGACATTCCAGGCAAGGGCCGACATCTAAATCACTGGTGGGGTCCCCTGAACATCCTCTGGAGGGGCACCCGGGGAGAGTGCAACCTCCATATCACTGGTATCCTCATCTCTATTCCCCTGTAGAAGGGGGGGGGGCCATGGCCCCGTGTGGGTCCCCCTGCGGGGGAGGCTGTGCAAGTACTGCCACCCATTTCGGGTTGACCTGCCACACTCTCTCTGTCCCGCCCTGTCCGCTGTCCTCACCATGTGCCTCCGTAGCCTGGCGCTTCCGACTGTACACCTGAATAGCAAGCGCTTCTTTATCTCCCTGTCGCCTGTCCTCCTGGTCCATACTCCTGGTGGTCATGGTCCTCGTCCCCACATACTCAACCAACGCTCCAGCAAGATCCTCCGTCGGGGGCCCCTCACCCTCCCCCGAGATGAGGGGAGAGTCTGCCTCCATATCAGCCTCCATCGCGCCCACCTGGTCCCCAATGGGGGAGTCATCTGCACCACCTGCCGCCCGCACAGCCTCCTCCGGCACCACCTCAGAAGCTCCCCCACGTCTACACGCGCTCGGGAGATGCCCGAAGCATGCACATGCCGGACATCTGGGGGGTACCCACTCATACTCCACCCTCTGCCAAGCG
This sequence comes from Iris pallida, assembly GCA_029216955.1. Classification (NCBI taxonomy): domain Eukaryota; kingdom Viridiplantae; phylum Streptophyta; class Magnoliopsida; order Asparagales; family Iridaceae; genus Iris; species Iris pallida. The sequence goes on from JANAVB010035418.1 coordinate 1,209,520, forward strand.
AACTGGCCGGCAGGAGTCCTGTACTTCAGCTGCTCAGGGAGGTCCAAACTGGCGTCAATCTCCACAAAAACCCGAGCATACAGCAGTCTAGACCTGAAGGTGGTGGCCTCATCCGCCTTAATCGGCTTGCCAATGAGGCTGGCAAGTCTCATAAGCAGTGGGACACTCCAGAAGCGTACCGGGAACTCAGGGAAACGAACCCACACTGGCACAGCATTGAGCACCTCCTTCTCACACCTCAAGTCGGGAGTCCATTGCTTCAGAATGATGAGGCGACCGTCAAATGTCCATGGCCCTCCCTGGAGAATCCGAGTCACATCGTCTGCCAACCCAAATTTAACGAAATAGAAGCCGTTCTCCTTGGAGAAGAACTCCATGCTCCCCTTCGGCCGCCAGACTCTGTCCGCATATCCTCTGATCTGCCCGTAGAAGGGCTTGCTCCCCAACACGTATAGCACTAACGTGTTCTCCCAGAATGCCGTCACCTTTGCCACTTCATCGGCCGGGAAGTCGGCGCAGAGCTCACCCCCAATCTCCATAGGTGCAACGTACTCCATCGATGCCGGCGTCTTGGCGACCCCCACCTTGCATGCATCCGCCCAGGATACAGGCCGCGGGCCCGAACTCCGTGGTGGGGACGTCGGGGGTGGCCTGGCACTCGTGCTCGCAGCAGTAACTCTCCCTCCGATAACTGGGACAGCCGTCCCAGTCGCCCCTTTCGCACGAGGCCGCCATGCAATCCTGGCTTGTCCCTCCCGATCCCCCGAGTGTGCCTGTCCCCCCGATGTACCCGCTCTCCTGGCTATCCCCGCCCTCCTGTCCGATCCCTGGGTATAGGTTGTGCCCCTCCTAGCCTCAGGGATCTGTGATCTTTGCCCTCCTCCGCGTCGGACCCTCCGATTCTGGACCGTGGTCCATGCCCCCTCCTCGTCCTCCAATCCCGACGATGTTCTTTGGGCGGCGAACACCATCGGGGACCCCCCGGATGTCGTCGTCGTCGAATACCCAGCGAAACCCTTGCCCGGAAGGGGATTTCCCGCCCGCAGCCCGCCCCGGCCACCCCCCCCCGCCTGGGGGGGGTCGCCGGCAGCCGCCCGCCCCCCGGGGGGGGGTCGCCGGACCTCCCCGGGCCGTGGCCTGACCTGGCACGCCTCCGCGGACGCGAGACACTGCAGCAGCGCCATTTGCCGGCGGCCCGCCGCCGCCGACCGCCGCTGGCCGGTCGCCACCGGCCGCCCCCGCCACCCCCTTCCCTTTCCCGGGGTCCGGGGGGCGGTTAGCCGCCTCCACGCCGCTGAAACCCGATGCCCTAGCAGAGGGAGGAACAGTAGCCGCCGCCTGCATCTTTTTATATGATATATATATATATATATATATATATATATATATATATATATATGCAAATGACCTCTAGCCTAGTGGTTAAGAGAGATGCATGCGGCCCTAGTGGTCAGGAGTTCGAATCCCAGTGGGAGCGATTCCAGAAACAATTTACCTGATTTCAAAAAAAAAAAAAAAAATATATATATATATATATATATATATATATATATATATATATATATATTGGAGTAGGTAATTGTTTGGTCCCCACGGGAATCGAACTCCGCCTCGCCACACTCGGGACTCGGTCTCCAGCCACAGCTCTTTGACATGGAGAACTTTATATATATATATATATATATATATATATATATATATATATATGAGGAGAAAAAAAGTATGATCGGCACCAAGCTCTGAAGCTGGCGACTTTGGCGATCTAGGGGATCAATCCACGGTTTCACCTGGAACCCTAGAAGAGGATCCTGGTAGCCAACCTAGGTGGAACAGAGAGGGAGATCCATCTCTAAGTGTTACTAGAGGACATTTGGAAGTGGTTAGGTATTCTTCTGAAATCCTAGATGAGAACTTGATGCGAGTTGAGGATGACAGTCAACAAAGTCTGGATATAGGAAAGCTCCTGCAATCATCAACAATCAAAGGGATGGGGGTGGATAGAGGTGTACAGGCGAAGGAAGAAACCTAGCCAGATTAACATACCTCCTACAAGGCAAGGATCTCAACAGCAACAGGAGGGGTGGAAGAGGGGGGGTGGGGGTGGGGGGGGGGAGGGGGAAGGGGGGGGAGGTGGGGGGGGAGGGGGTGGGTTTGTCCTCAACAACAACAGGGGAGTGCATCATCTACATACAAGCAACGTCAGTACCAATAACTATGGAGAATGTACAGGCGAAGGAAGAAACCTAGCCAGATTAACATACCTCCTACAAGGCAAGGATCTCAACAGCAACAGGAGGGGTGGAAGAGAGGGAGGGGCAACAGGGGAATGCATCATCTACATACAAGCAACGTCAGTACCAACAACTATGGAGATCAGGTATACACGAAAGGGGGGCACCAAACCCTAACAAGAGGGATCAGAGACCATGGGTCTTTAATAAGGAGTATGCCATGCAGATCTGTGCAAACAGAACAATGCAGTGGCGAATCTCCCTATATTATGAGGAACCAGGGTTCCAGGATGGCAAGAGGGTTGCAAAGATTGCTGAAGAAGATATTCTGCAATCTTGTGAACAGTGGATGACTAACTCCATTGTAGCTTATGTAGTGGGTTTCAGGCCATTCTATGCACATGTCAAGGCTTATGCACTCAGAATTTGGAATCCAAAGGGGCTTATGGAAGTGTTCTCCAGGGAGAATGGATATTGTTGAAATTTGCAATGGAGGAGGATTGTGAAGCAGTTGTTAATGGAGGTCCCTGGTATTTGATGGGAGGCTGGTCATTGCCAATCAATGGGACCAATATATCTAGAGAGAGAGCTTCTCACAAAGCTACCAATGTGGGTCAAATTGCAGAATTTGAATATCAAATTCTGGAATCCAACTATCATTGGTAAAATAGCAAGTCTGATGGGCAAGATAAACCAAATGTTTTGGACATCTTGCAGAACATTGTCCACTTCCACGGGTCTGGGTTAACGAGAATTCCCCAGCCCGAGGTGTGAACGAAGACCAGATGAGGACAAATAGTGAGCAAGCAATAGAAAGAACAAGCCAATCAAGATATTGGATGACTTGCCAGCAAATATCAAAGATTGTCATCTTGCAGAACATTGTCCACTTCCACAGGTCTGGGTTAAAGAGAATTCCCCAGCCCAGAGGTGTGAACATAGAAGACCAGATGAGGACAAATAGTCAGCAGGCAATAGAAAGAACAAGCCAATCAAGATATTGGATGCTAAGATTGATGGATGGATGGCAATGGCATTGGAAGTTTGAGGTGGCATCAACTGAAGAAAAGGAGCGAAAATTATCTTTGATGATGTGGACATGTGCAACATAGACGAATAAAGGCACCGATTAAGAGCGATAAGATATTAGTTAAAGGAGTTGCTAGTAAAAGAACTTGGATTAAGACTATAAAAAAGGATATAATTTTTGTTAATGCTATAGAGGCACAGAGACCCTTCAACCGACCCAGCGAGAGAGGATGTGGAGTCTCCGATAGGTGGCAGACCCTCCGTTTTGTTCTTTGTTATTCTTTATCCCATTAGGGCACGGTCATGGAAAGTGTGATTATTGAAGCATCACGGCTATCATGGTGATACTAGCCTATGGTACGCGATCAATTTTAATTCCTTACATAGGGAATAAAGTGATGATTATTTCTAACAAAGAATGAAATGACAACAGTTAAATTTAGTATAAAGTTTCGTAAATAATATAGTTTTAAATGAACAAACACATATTATACCTAATTAATTATACTACCATTAAAATAACTTGAGTACATAAAGTAGTAAAGATAACATCTAAGAGTTAACCATCGTTAGAACATACAGAAACTATCACAAGTTCATACTAATAAAAAATTGACAATACCACAAAAATCACCACCAACCATATAATCTTCTCCATCACCAACACTACCAACGAATTTCTATCCATCATCATCATCCTAAGATAGAAAACATTAATTTCAATGAAAGATTATTTGACTTGATACATTTGATAGTATTGCTATCCTCGCGATCCACTTGGTGACAATATTTTCAACCTGAATCTTTTCATGATAGACTTGATACATAGAAAACCTATTAATAACAACAAAAATATTAGTTGAATCATCGTATAAACTTTGAAACACTAAAACAGCAAAACACATGTCACAGAACAGAAAAAACACCAGGTGAATGAGCCTTGTTCACTTTAGGTGCACCTCAAAATTAGTTGTGAGCGTGCCTCATGCTTCTAAGTGAATGAATCTCGCCTCATAGAAAACGAGACACAACGGTGAGCCTCGCACCACTGGTGCACATAGGCATGTGCCTCAAGGGCTTTTTAAAACACAGCCAGTATAGGGGCACGACATAATGAGATCCATAAACCAAAAGAACATGGAGACAATTAGCATATACTCAAACTTCTGGAAGTACAAGAGGTTGTTAGGGGTTGAAGGGCTTTGTACTATAATTAGAATCAGTACAGTGTTTAGTGTAACAGAGTACTGAATTTGAAAATGCAGTCCAAATAGATCTTTGCATGTGAAAAGAGTATCAAATGGAGAACAAAATATTTTAGTTAAATAACCATCATATTTCCTAAACAATTGTACTGTAACATATATGCTCTAAAGGTTGAGTATTTATATGAACAGCTGCTCCTTAAGGATCTTGTTAATCTGAAAACAAAAACAAAATAAAAACTTGCAAGTGGCAACATTTGTGACTTGTCGCAAAATATATCGCCAGTTCAGTGATAGGCATCCAAAGATGAGCTATCCTTGACAAGTCAATAAAGGGAGAACAAATTATTAGATCAGAACCATGAAATGAACGGCAAAGGAGAGGGAAAACAATGCACCTTTCTTCTCTGGTTCCCAGGAAAAATATACAGGCAAAACATCTCTCTTTGATCATAGTCCTGCATCGACGGTGACTGCAAGAGTACGCCTCCAAACAGATCATTTGAATATATCTGTGAACATCCGTGTACAAGTGAGGAAGTCAAAATACACTCCGAAATCAAATAGAAAATGCTTTTTGTTTAAAAGTTTGTTTTCTCCTATAAGATCTGGCTATAGCAATTAGCAAGTATAAATTATCATTTGCCTAGAGAAAAAAAACATCAAACTTTTGCTTATCTATCGTCTGACTCCAGAGAATTACCAAATAAAAACATCAGAGAATTGTAGACATACACTATAAGAGAAATGGAAATCTTTTGTTGACCAATTTTCGACCTCAGCTTCATACAAAAAAGACATAGTCCCTACATGTCGACCTTTCTCCTGTAAATGAGAAAAAAAACTGTTAAATGGTCTTAGTTTAAATTGCAAATGCATTTAATTTGAATATATACTTTAACAGCAGAAATCTTTCACCTTCAGAGTGTGGCTTGTTCTCTGGAGCACAACTTCCTTTCCAGTACCGCTGTTCACATTCAACTGTATTTTCTCCCTTTTAGAGGATATCTTCACAAATGGGTTGACGTAATCCGGAAAATGGAAAGGGATGTTAATTGCAAACTGGCCATCTTTATATAATAGCTTCTGAGACCAACTGACTTTAACGGATATTTCACTTCCTCCATCAACCTTAAACAAGACAAGATTCAATGGTTTAAGTTCAAAATCACCCAAAAAAAGAAAAGAGAAAAGAATAGAGCTAGATGGCCAACTAGGTAACCTGAGGTATCGTAATGAAAAATATATGGGGTTTCAAGAGTCCCCCATTACTCTTGTCAATTTTATACATCTGTTGGTCCACTTTTCTTTGGGTCACCCGAGTAGAGTACGATCTTCCAGCAACATCGACCTCAACACCTAGAATTGAACCCTGTTAGCCAAACCGTTCTTAGCTCGAGGACAACCAATAAGCTCTGACACATCAATTAAACGTACTAATGTAAAGACTTCCGAAAAAATAATGCCCACTAAAAGTTCCTGCAACTATAGAACAGTTCAGCCAGAAATTCAGACATAACCAGTATGATAATACGCGAAGGCTCAGATTTATCTTCATTGTTATTAGGGTTTTTTATATATAAACTTATCAAATCTTGATCTGTTCAACATAAGCCACGAAACTTGTTATTTGGAAGGAGACCCCTCAAATTTTTGTCTATTTTCAACATAGGCCCCTCCGTTAGCTTCGGTCCGAGTTAAACCTATCTAATCCAAGAGTTAACATTAACGATACAGATAAGGGCACCATTTTCCCGTGTCCATGCAACATAGGAAATGGCCAAGGGAGGATATCCGGGTGGCAGAAGGAGGGAGGAGGAAGAGAGGTGATTGTGTTGGAGGGTTTTGACTTTTGATTTTGTTGGATTTGGGTTTGTTGGGTTTAGGGTTTGTTTGTTTGAGGATGAAGAAGTGGAGAAGAGAGGTGAGTAGCCTGGGGAGGAACAACAAATTTACACCGTCTGTCGATGAGAGGAAGGTTGAAGAAGTTTGGATTAAAGGATGAAGAAGGTTGGGTTAGGGGGCTTATGTTCAAATGGAGAAGATTTGAGGGCTTATATTGAAAAAACAGTTATTAAGTATCAACTTACGTGTGACATTTTTAGCTTGGCAATTAAGAGTAACATGATAATGAATATGATACTTGACAAGCACTCAATTAAGGATTGTTCGCTTGAAGTCAAAACCGTCAAGTCCCAGGAGGTTTCTCTAATTTGAATTATGGATCAGTTTTCCTGTGATAATTGTCTCCCTTCCAAAAGAAGCCACAAAAAGTCAAAAGTTTCTACCTTTCAGCTTACGTACTCGCGCCAATGGGACCAATAAAACAATCTTGTTTTTTTTGCATAAAGTAGTGGGTCAAAATTTATTCAGCTGAAGTAAAATGTAGTCTAGTTATAATTTCAATAACAATGGAAAATACACCATTTTGCGTACGATGGTACAAACTTTGTTAATTATGAACAGAGGGAAACTTAATTTTTATTAACATTGGATGTTAATTATCCACACATACAAGTAAATAAACTACTATAAAAATTATTTAATTGTTTAATTACGCATCCACAGATACGAGTAACTAAACTACTATAAAAAAATGTTTAATTGCCTAGGATTGGTCCAATATCTCAAAGAAAACAAACCTTCATATATCATTAGGATTGACATGTCATCCCTCTATATGAGCTGTTTTCCCACAGTTCTAGAGGAACAAGATAATAAGTGTCAAATATCAAACTCATTCTTCCCATCAACAACATATATATATATATATATATATATATATATATATATATATATATATATATATATATATATATATAAAGGGGCTTCAAAACAGCTCAAGTTTGAGCCGTCTAAACCGTGTATATCATCAACCATTTTCTTTAAAATAATAATAATAAGATATTAAAATTAGCTACCTTTCTTATCTTTTGTGTAGGTAACCGAATCCTCTCTCACGTAAAAAATTAAAAATCACCCGATATTAGAATATATTTGAAATTAAAATTATGTTTGAACTAACTACATAACATTATCTAATTCAACACATATCCAGAATTAGAAAATAATAATCATAACAAATCATATTAAAATGTATCCAAATTATATTTAAAATATTGTAATATAATTTAAATTTTTATATACTATATTAATACTATAATTGATTTTCTTATACGTGCAACGCACGTGAACGTGACTAGTATAGAGAGAGAGAGAGAGAGAGAGAGAGAGAGAGAGAGAGTGTGTGTGTGTGTAGAGAGAGAGAGAGGAAATGTTTACTCCTATGTCATACTAGTAAATTTAGTATATGATGCATAGCTGACAATTTCCTATTGGCCTCTCTTATAATCATGCAAATGACCCCTTCTTCTCTATAATTTAGTATATGGTCTTTTAACATATCTCATCTTTTAAAGAAGAATTGATTCCATTAGCATATTTATGATACAGAATTCTCCATCGTCCCATACCAAAGTAAATAAATACAAAATAAAAACTCCATGCGTCTCATACGAAAAAAAATTCCGCTGCCCCTCTTCTGATCTCTGCGTCCTCCTCCTTTAGCGCATGGAGTCCCTTCATCTTCTTTACTTCCTATTGCCTTCTAGGTGTAAAAAAAAAAAAAAAAAAAAAAAAAAAACATCTCTACCGTTGTCTTTTATATGTGTATCACCTTATAGACTCATTCCTTTCACCGTTTATCTCCATTCCACACTTGTGTAATCTCCTTTCAAGCATTCTCGTCTCTACAAATGAACAAAGCATTTAGCAAGTTAGAACATGAAAGGAAGTAGACTTCCTTAAGGAACAGTTTTATCATAGAAGCTATGCTCCTCTAAATTCAGGAACAAGCTCAGATTAATACTGTCCCAATGCAACGTTGATGGAATGCACCACTGTCCATCAGTACTGTCCGATAACCAGCATGTATATAGCCTTCCCTTCCCTTGATGGAGCTGTTAGCTCTCTAAAATCTCCGTCGTTGGAGTAGTCCTCGTCCTAGGATTAGGAATTGACGGTGAGGATGGGACTGGATTGGGAATATTGTTGTGGGGTGCGGGGTGCGGGGTGCGGAAGGGTAGATCCAGCGGTTGGACCAAAGGGCTCAGGAACAACAAGTCAGCTGGTGGCTCAGTAAGTGGAACTGAGGATGAACTAGCAGTTGCAACACCAAATTTTTAACAAAATGGTAGAGATGCATTCCTCTATAGAATAAACATATGTCTGATGATGCTCCAACAATGGCTTCCTTGTTCAATGCTCAAAACATGTCTTCTCCTACTTCCCCCTAGAGTTCGCAACATGACAGAACTTAATATAAGCCTAACAATCCATTCGATGACAGCTTACTGTGAGCCTAACAGTCCATTCATAAAGAATCTTTTTATATGAACATTGAATATGTTTCGGATGCATTGTTGCGTCATCATAAAGTGATAAAACAACAATAATATTTTAGTGCAACAAAAACAATTTAGTATCATTTGTTCATCAACAGAACCTTTTCTATTGAATCCAAAGTTCGTATAAGAAGATTCAATTCATTTGAAAAGTGGCTACCCAAAACAAGAAGCAAAAGATGTATGGTTTATTGGTCCTCTTGTCATTCAGAATAATAGGGACTATCCTTCCCTGAATCTCTCTCCAAGTACAGGTAGACCCCCCACGAAGCTCCGTTACCGTCTAAACACTTGTTCCTTTACACCATTAACGACAAAGGGAATAATTGTGGAAAGGGCGTCGGAGCCGTCCAGCCATGGATGAGGCAGGACAGGGAAGGGAGGACGATTTGACAGATATGGGACAATGGGGAAGAACTCTCCATCTGGAACTTTACTAGGATATTGTAGGGAACCAAATACCCAATTTCCTTTAAGGACTTATTTTTTTATAAGCGAGCCAATAGAAGTTCACGTATGCGCCATAATAGTAAATATACTACAATGACATAGAACCATTTATATATAAGGACATATTTTGCAGTAGGATTATATAGAGGTTTATGAACTAATAAAGCTATATAAAATCCTTAATTAGCTAATAAATCCAAGTCGACAACTATAGCATAGGAAAAGAGGGAATGATTCACTCAGCAGAATAAAAAGCTATATAAAATCTTTAATTAGCTAATAAATCCAAGTCAACTACTATAGCATAGGAAAAGAGGGAATGATTCACTCAGCAGAAAAAGTGTGCACCTTTTCAAATCAAAGCATGAATCTAAACCCAACAACACTGGAAAGTTGAAGTTTCAATCACTAAGAAGGTTTAATGATGAATTAGCTAGCATAAGATTATGAGTTTATGACTACATAAAGCTAATATTAACATCATAACTACTTATCCTAACCCTATTAAATAACAAATAATTACTAGAAACTTATGAACAATTAATCTAATATGGCACCATAGTTAACCAACTGATTAAGCAAAATACTTTTTTTTTTCTCGAGCAACATCAAGGAAAACATAATAATTCAAAATCAAAGCTCAAACAATTTTCATATAACCCTTTGAAATCTCCCTAATTTCCTGTAAACCCCTCAACCTCATAATAATCCCCAAAAGTGAATTGCCCGAACACTGTTAATCAAAGGCGGCACCTTTTTCAAATAACCCCTTTAAATCTCTCCAATTTCTTAAAATAAAACCTCAACGGCAAGTCAATAATAAATTTTAGCACATAAAGATCCCCAAAATCAAGAATATTTCCAAAAGACGTAAATCAACGACGGCACCTTTTTCCACATAAACCCTAAAAAGGAACTTTTTTTTTACTACCTGGTCGCCCATGGGCACCACCAGCCGGCAGTCGCAGCTCCGGCTCCTCATCACGCAGTGGACCCTCCACCTCCCTGCGACCTCGACGACCGCCGCGTCGACGTGGCAGTCGATCCGGGCGTCGATCCGGTCCATCTGGAGCGGGATGAGCGCCGGGGGGTCGCACCGGCCGTACACGTGGGGCTGGTAGCTGGGGACGTCGGGATTGTCGACGGAGCCGGGGTCGGAGATGACCGCGTAGAGAGCGGGGCACGTCGGGAGGAGACTTGCGGGTCGGGTCTCGAAAGCGGGCTTCGGGTGCGGGGCAGACGTGGCGGCGGAGGCGGAACGGACCCGCTTGGAGAGGTTGAGGCCCTCCTCCACTGCTGCGGTGAAGGCGTCCTCGTCCATGGCGCCGGCGGAGCGAGGTCGCCGGAGGAATTTGGGGGAAATTCTTGAAGGGGATTTTTGTGATAAAAACTGGTGCTTTTTTTCTTTCTAGTTTAGAGTTTGCTTTGGAAATGTGTTAATTCCAATATATATTTTACGAAATAGTTGTCGGTGTCGATGATTGTAAAATGTTACCGTTGTTATCGGGTCGGGTCGGTTTCTCGAGCTCGAATACTCCTCGAAGAAGACTCCTCCAATGCACATGGTTTCAACTTTCACTGCACTTTTGACGAGTAAAACTTTGATACCGAAGGGGGTATCAAAGTTTTGATACCCCCTATGTATGACAAGTGGGGTCCCATCAATATTTATGTATATATATATATGTTTACACATTTTACGAAGAGGGAGGGCCCACATATCATACATAGGGGGTATCAAAATTTTGATACCCTCTTCGGTATCAAAGTTTTCTCCACTTTTGACTTCTTTTCTTCAAGCAAAACACTACAAATATTCAGGACCGGTCCTGAATTCATGGGCATCCAGAAAAAACTTTTAAAATAAGACTCATACTTGATATAAGAAATATTAAAAAAATCTTTAAAAAAAAATTACTACAATCAAGGATTGAAATTATGACCTTTAGTAAGAGTCTAAAGTACTAATACTACACTACAATAACTTTGTATCTTAAAGGGTCCATGATATATACTAGTTCTATTTTGAGATACAAAATTATTAACATATTTAACTTTAAACTGTTTTTTTTGGGCCCCTCATGATCCGGAGGTCCTGGACGGTCGTCCTAGCCGTCCTGAGCAAGGACCGGCCCTGCAAATATTACTCGACACTATCCAAATTCTTTTTTATTTACAAATTTATCATTTAACAAAATTTACTAAACTATTATGTACTACATAATAGACTGTCAACTTTTTTAAAAATCTTAAATAAATAATATATTTTTTTTAACAAAATTTTGGACAATCATATCAATAAACTGGATTGTAAAAAAAAAAAATTTGATAGTCCAACATAAATTATAGATCCAGGCATGACTGTACAAAATTTTCTACAGTCTTCGTCAGGACTGTAGAATTTCTACTGTCATGTATGTTCGTTTATGATTGTCAAAAAAAATTGATCGTCCAATCCCTTAGTTCTTTTTTTTAGTGGTAAATTTGTAAATAATTTTTTTTGAACAGTTCCAATAACTTTAGTAGTGCGTATAGTAATACTATTTTCTTAGGGTGCTGTCATTAGTACTCCTAAAATGTCATTCAGCACTCCTCTTTAATATTTTTAACATTCAAATTATAAATCTAGTCCTACATTAAATATAGCATTAATTTGTGCATGTATGGAAGGAGGAGTGTAGAATGACATTCTAGGAGTGCCAATAATGTTAATGCAGGGATAAATTTAAATTTTAAATATTAAAAATTAAAAAGAGTGTTGAATGACATTTTAGAAGTGCTAATAGCAGCACCCTTTTCTTATTGAATTTTTTTTTTTTAGAGGGGAAGAGTGAGACTGGTAAAGAACACTGAATATGAAAAGCAAATGGTTGAATTACAAAATTAAGCAACAAAAACGAATAAACTACTGGGACTGTTTGGATGACTGTAGGTGGGAAGAAACTGGGTTGAAACTGCAGTTTTTAGTGAAAGTGCAAACACTTTCACCGTTTGGATGGACGCAGAAATTAGTGGTAAGTGTCTAATCCCTCCATTGTCAGAGTTCCTGTCCCCTTGTTTTGGGGAAGCAACCAGTTCCTTCAAAAAATTGGTGCAACTGGAAGAAAAGTGAGGAGAGAGAGGGGAAAAAAAATGATGCTCTCCCACCACCACCGGCGGCGGCGGTCCCCGAACTTCTCCCAGCTCTGCGCCGTTGGTGACAAGCTCGACGGTGGAGACAAGACTGGTGGAGGACAGATCCTCGGCCTCGTTCTCTTCGGATTCATACGGAGGAGGACGGGGAATGACTTTTCTTCTTTCTCGAGGCGCCTTTGATTCCGACGCCTCCTCCGCCGAGAGAGTGAAGAGAGATGGGGGGAAGGGGTCGGATGATTCCTTTAGTGCATTTTTTGGGGGGGTTTTTGAGTGGTGTTTTTATACTCAGCACATGTTCTCATCAGTTGCAGAGTAGGAGAATTTTTGTAGAATTTTTGTAGGATTTTACTTATAATGGCAATTAACTTAATTTGTCTATGATAATTAACTTCTGTTCTTTTTTTTATGGTAATTAACTTAATTTGTCTATGATAATTAACTTCTGTTCTTTTTTGTTAATTTATGATATATTTTTTTATTTTATAAAATTTAAAACATCAATTAAAATAATTAATAGTTATTTGATAATTTTTATTTTGAAAATATTCCATAATTAATTTAATTATGGGTTATCATATCTAAAATTCCAATATCCACTTTCAACAACCATCCAAACAACCGAACTCGTTTTTTTTTTTCACTTTCAACAACCATCCAAACACCAAACTCATTTTTCTTCCACTTGCAGGAGACAAAAAGTACTACATCCAAACACATTTTGGAAAGTGCCACTTTCACACTTTCAACTGTAACTCATCATGACGTAAGTGCCACTTTTACACTTTCAAAGAGTTACATCTATCCAAACAGCCCCTGTTTGGATGACTGTAGGTGGGAAGAAACTGGGTTGAAACTGCATTTTTTAGTGAAAGTGCAAACACTTTCACCGTTTGGATGGACGCAGAAATTAGTGGTAAGTGTCTAATCCCTCCATTGTCAGAGTTCCTGTCCCCTTGTTTTGGGGAAGCAACCAGTTCCTTCAAAAAATTGGTGCAACTGGAAGAAAAGTGAGGAGAGAGAGGGGGAAAAATGATGCTCTCCCACCACCACCGACGGCGGCGGTCCCCGAACTTCTCCCAGCTTTGCGCCGTTGGTGACAAGTTCGACGGTGGAGACAAGACTGGTGGAGGACAGATCCTCGGCCTCGTTCTCTTCGGATTCGGACGGAGGAGGGCGGGGAATGACTTTTCTTCTTTCTCGAGGCGCCTGTGATTCCGACGCCTCCTCCGCCGAGAGAGTGAAGAGAGATGAGGGGAAGGGGTCGGATGATTTCTTTAGTGCATTTTTTGGGGGGGTTTTGAGTGGTGTTTTTATACTCAGCACATGTTCTCATCAGTTGCAGAGTAGGAGAATTTTTGTAGAATTTTTGTAGGATTTTACTTATAATGGCAATTAACTTAATTTGTCTATGATAATTAACTTCTGTTCTTTTTTTTATGGTAATTAACTTAATTTGTCTATGATAATTAACTTATGTTCTTTTTTGTTAATTTATGATATATTTTTTTATTTTATAAAATTTAAAACATCAATTAAAATAATTAATAGTTATTTGATAATTTTTATTTTGAAAATATTCCATAATTAATTTAATTATGGGTTATCATATCTAAAATTCCAATATCCACTTTCAACAACCATTCAAACAACCGAACTCGTTTTTTTTTTTCACTTTCAACAACCATCCAAACACCAAACTCATTTTTCTTCCACTTGCAGGAGACAAAAAGTACTACATCCAAACACATTTTGGAAAGTGCCACTTTCACACTTTCAACTGTAATGCATCATGACGTAAGTGCCACTTTTACACTTTCAAAGAGTTACATCTATCCAAACAGCCCCTGTTTGGATGACTGTAGGTGGGAAGAAACTGGGTTGAAACTGCAGTTTTTAGTGAAAGTGCAAACACTTTCACCGTTTGGATGGACGCAGAAATTAGTGGTAAGTGTCTAATCCCTCCATTGTCAGAGTTCCTGTCCCCTTGTTTTGGGGAAGCAACCAGTTCCTTCAAAAAATTGGTGCAACTGGAAGAAAAGTGAGGAGAGAGAGGGGGAAAAATGATGCTCTCCCACCACCACCGGCGGCGGCGGTCCCCGAACTTCTCCCAGCTTTGCGCCGTTGGTGACAAGTTCGACGGTGGAGACAAGACTGGTGGAGGACAGATCCTCGGCCTCGTTCTCTTCGGATTCGGACGGAGGAGGGCGGGGAATGACTTTTCTTCTTTCTCGAGGCGCCTGTGATTCCGACGCCTCCTCCGCCGAGAGAGTGAAGAGAGATGAGGGGAAGGGGTCGGATGATTTCTTTAATGCATTTTTTGGAGGGGTTTTTGAGTGGTGTTTTTATACTCAGCACATGTTCTCATCAGTTGCAGAGTAGGAGAATTTTTGTAGAATTTTTGTAGGATTTTACTTATAATGGCAATTAACTTAATTTGTCTATGATAATTAACTTCTGTTCTTTTTTTTATGGTAATTAACTTAATTTGTCTATGATAATTAACTTATGTTCTTTTTTATTAATTTATGATATATTTTTTTTTATTTTATAAAATTTAAAACATCAATTAAAATAATTAATAGTTATTTGATAATTTTTATTTTGAAAATATTCCATAATTAATTTAATTATGGGTTATCATATCTAAAATCCCAATATCCACTTTCAACAACCATCCAAACAACCGAACTCGTTTTTTTTTTCACTTTCAACAACCATCCAAACACCAAACTCATTTTTCTTCCACTTGCAGGAGACAAAAAGTACTACATCCAAACACATTTTGGAAAGTGCCACTTTCACACTTTCAACTGCAACTCATCATGACGTAAGTGCCACTTTTACACTTTCAAAGAGTTACATCTATCCAAACAGCCCCTGTTTGGATGACTGTAGGTGGGAAGAAACTGGGTTGAAACTGCAGTTTTTAGTGAAAGTGCAAACACTTTCACCGTTTGGATGGACGCAGAAATTAGTGGTGTCTAATCCCTCCATTGTCAGAGTTCCTGTCCCCTTGTTTTGGGGAAGCAACCAGTTCCTTCAAAAAATTGGTGCAACTGGAAGAAAAGTGAGGAGAGAGAGGGGAAAAAAATGATGCTCTCCCACCACCACCGGCGGCGACGGTCCCCGAACTTCTCCCAGCTCTGCGCCGTTGGTGACAAGCTCGACGGTGGAGACAAGACTGGTGGAGGACAGATCATTGGCCTCGTTCTCTTCGGATTCATACGGAGGAGGGCGGGGAATGACTTTTCTTCTTTCTCGAGGCGCCTGTGATTCCGACGCCTCCTCCGCCGAGAGAGTGAAGAGGGATGGGGGGAAGGGGTCGGATGATTCCTTTAGTGCATTTTTGGGGGGGGTTTTTGAGTGGTGTTTTTATACTCAGCACATGTTCTCATCAGTTGCAGAGTAGGAGAATTTTTGTAGAATTTTTGTAGGATTTTACTTATAATGGCAATTAACTTAATTTGTCTATGATAATTAACTTCTGTTCTTTTTGTTAATTTATGATATATTTTTTTATTTTATAAAATTTAAAACATCAATTAAAATAATTAATAGTTATTTGATAATTTTTATTTTGAAAATATTCCATAATTAATTTAATTATGGGTTATCATATCTAAAATCCCAATATCCACTTTCAACAACCATCCAAACAACCGAACTCGTTTTTTTTTTTCACTTTCAACAACCATCCAAATACCAAACTCATTTTTCTTCCACTTGCAGGAGACAAAAAGTACTACATCCAAACTAGGGGTGGGCACGGGTCGAGCCGGGTCCAAATTTTATGGATCCGGACCGGACCCGTTAATTGGCGGGGCGGGGCGGGACGGGTCCAAAAAATATTGGAACCGGTACGGATTCGACCCGTTCGAAACGGGTCCAAACCGAGCCGACCCGTGGGTCCAAATGGATCCAAAAAAATTCATAAAATTATAGAATAGTAAATATTTATACATGTTCTATTATCTAGAAGAACAAAACAAGTATTATGTTTTTCCAATTCTAGAATTTGTTTACTAAACAATAACCTGCGCTATTATTTATCTATTCTACTATATAATAGGAAAACTTAGATGGTGAAACTTTTGAATTCCCAAAATACCCTTACATACTTATCTATTCTACTATATAATAGGAAAACTTAGATGGTGAAACTTTTGAATTCCCAAAATACCCTTACATACTTATACTAATTAAAAATAGTTCATTAATTTTAATAAGGACAACTTAGTAATTAGAAAGACTACCATTTGGTCTTTCTAAACTAATTAAAAAATATTAAAATACGTGCAAGGCACGTGCACATATGCTAGTAAATTATAATATGAAAAAAAAATCAAAATTGATAAAAAAAAATCATACTCCTAGAAACGGGCCGGTTCGGGGCCCCGTTTATTTTGAAAATAGGACCCGCCCCGTCCCGTTAGTGTCACACGACCCGTCCCGGCCCCTCCGTTTAAATTCCAAATTTTAGGAACCGTCCCGTTTGACCAATATACGGTTCGGGCCGGGTCGGAACCGCGGATCCTGGACCCGTATGCCCACCCCTAATCCAAACACATTTTGGAAAGTGCCACTTTCACACTTTCAACTGCAACTCATCATGACGTAAGTGCCACTTTTACACTTTCAAAGAGTTACATCTATCCAAACAGCCCCTAAATAAAGCTCGTCATATTCGCTCCTTGTTAGCAATTCGGCAAACGAAAAAACTTCGAAACGGCAAAAGTACGAGTATAAATCGACACAATATAAGTAAAATACGGTCAAAAATTCGTCTAATGAAAAACATTCGGATCAAATTTAATTCGTGTTTAGTACGTTTCATATGAACCAATTCGGCACTAAAAATTCGACATATATATATATATATAGGGTCCACCCACCTCTACTCCTTCATAAACAAGGGTTCAGTGTGAGAATAAGAAGATGTTGGATGATGGTAAACCGAAATATTTTTCTTTGAGGGCTCGTTTGGATCAAGTTTTTGGATTCCTAGGAATATATTTTCAATTCCTTTCCCATGGGAAAGGAATTTAACATTCTCATACCCATGTTTGGTTAGGTTGGAAATAGCTAGTTCAAAATTTTAAAAAATATTATTTTCATGTTTGGTTCACACATGGATAGGAATCTTAATTTATTTAGTTTTACTTTAGTACCCTTTCACTAATTTCATGATGATTCACATGTTTGGGATGAGAGTTGAAAATTTGAAAATAAAGCGAGGGTATAACCGTCCAAACAAAATAGTCAAACATCATTACTAGGAAAGCAAATCTATTCCCGGGGGGCTTAGGAATAGCTTTCCCACATCCATGGGAATAGCTTTCCCACCTCAGCCCCACCTATTCCCTCCTCATTCCCGATCCTAAACTTACCAAACATGGATAAGGAATTCAAATCTCATTCCCAAGCTTCAAAAACTTAAACCAAACGCCTCCTGATTGTTGCAAGCAACATGTGCAAAGACTCTTGAGTTTCTTTTTTTGGTTACTGTGAGACTTTTTTTTTCCTTTGATAATTTGTCAGTCTTAATATCTAATAGCAGCAAGAGTCAAGAAATCAAGACTGTTGAGTTTCTTGATCGCATTTTTTTGCCAATTTTTTTAAAAATTTGTACGGTACGTATTTAAAATGCCACAAGCTTAAAATTCGTGTACAAATTCGAAATTTTCAAAAGTACATAAATATTATATGTTTATGTAAGATACGGAAAATTCGCGTATAATACGCGTTTTATTCGAGTGATTGCTAACAAGGTATTCGCTTAGCCACAAATGTATTCATATTGATCCCCACATGTGAAATATATTATTATTTAATTCTTGTGCTTGCCACCCAACATTGTTGTCGTTGTCTGTGCTTTGTTGCTTTCATAGGCCTATCTTAAAATATATATAGCTAGGTGCTCAGAAAGAAGATCTCGTTGTCATTAACAAATTTAAAAAATAAATATATTATTATTGACACTTTTAAAATATTATTACATATATATTTTTAATTTATCATTTAAATTTTAAATTGGAGCTCATAAAATATTATATTATACTCATTTACAAATTAATGTCAAATCTAATAATGAAATATATTTTAAATTTAAATTTAAATAATAAAAAATTAAAAATATATATAAAATAATATTTTAGGAGTATTAATAACAGTATCCAAAATTAATATGACTTTTAGGCTTAATTAAGAATTCAAAGTTCCAGCATGTTTTCCTAATGCTTCTGATTTGTTTTACAGGTCGTTCTCTAAACAAGAAGATGATTGCTACATATAACACTTTCGATAAATACATGTTTCATTGCTACGTAAATATCATCGCGCATGCATGCCCGCGAAATGACACGTGGGCAAACTTAATGCATGTTGACGTCCGTCTTGTCCATGCCGAAACGGCAGCGACCTGCAATTTAATTTCTGCCATGATAATTTGGACCAAATCTAATTGAAGTTATTATGTTCTGGCCACAAGCTGCCCATTGTGCTCAACACTAAATTCTTTGTTTTTATTTTTAAAAAATTATAAGTTTTATTAAAGAAAAAATTGGTATTTTGAAAGGCTAGAAAATTTGAGAGAGAAAGTAAATTATTGGAGTGAAAAAGAATATTTGGGTGGGTGGTTCCTCCCTATTTTAGTTTCTCCGCAAATTATCTTTATTTTTCTTCTACTTTCATTTGTCATCCAAATACATAAAAAAAAAATCTTCAAAGTTCTGATTCCACGAACCAAAAGGTGGACTAAGAATCAATATGAGCCCCAAAGCTGCCAAGGAATCAAGAATGCTAGTAGTTTGGTTGCACTAAACTTATATCTAGTAAAAAAAAATATTAGACAACATTGTTAATCAAAACATTCATATATCTTTATGCAATTTTATTTTTCACGAAACTAACAAAAAGAATAGAAATTATACATAATTTCAAAAGTTATAACGAATAAGGATACTGTAAAAAGCTTAATTGTGCATACAAGTTGACGATTTTCCATTAAAGTTGTACTCTCCGATTCTTCAGAGAATAAAATTTATCCATTATCAAATATGAATCAATAGTTTTTTAGATTTTTCTTTCGATTAAGATGCCACTGGATTGGTTAAAAAAACTCACCGTCCATCTTACTACGAAGAGCAGTCTAAACATGCTTTATAGCTGAAAATGCAAAACATAAAATATTTTTTAGTAAATCTATTTCCAAGTTTTGTTTAAGAGATTTCCAGATTTATAATTCAAACAAAACATTTTTTTACTTTTATCAAGTACACCAAATTTAAGATAAGAACAAAACACGCTTCGCTGTTAGTACGTAAAGTAGACCAAACAAATAAAAAAGATGCAAATGATTAGAAATTCTATAGAGAAATAAATAAGGACATGTATGGTAGGAGAAAAAAGTAGGAGGAAGAAAAATGGAAAAAAGAGTTTGCATTTTTTTCTTGTTCAATATAAGAAGGAAAAGTGGAGGATAATTTTTTTCTCCTAACCCACAAAATTCAACCTCTCCAAAAAAAAAAAAAAAAAAGAAAAAGTGGAGTCTTGTGCGCTATATTACTTAATTTACAATTATATCTCATACAAATTATATTATTTAAGAAATTGCTCATTGAAGTCAAATAGTAAATAAGTATTTTC
Source organism: Iris pallida (assembly GCA_029216955.1). Taxonomy (NCBI): domain Eukaryota; kingdom Viridiplantae; phylum Streptophyta; class Magnoliopsida; order Asparagales; family Iridaceae; genus Iris; species Iris pallida. The sequence continues at coordinate 1,229,617 of JANAVB010035418.1, forward strand.
AATTGAGGATATAACTGGTAATTTTTTATTTTATTTTATTTTTCTTATATTTTTTTTTCTCCTACCAAACATAGAACAAGGAAATGTTATTTCATTTTCATATGGATGGACCCAACTCTTTTTCATCCAACCCACTTTTTCCATTCTTCCTACTAAATGAAACCTAACTCATTCATCCAAATATTGCATATTTTGTCTCAATTTGGCGATAGTTACATCTAAGTAATTGATGCTTCTTTTCCACATACAAAATTATTTTTATAGTTTTACATCAAATTTTCAACTATTTGAACTGATCATGATCAACATACGATGTATCATAAAATTCAACTTACTATATAAATCAATTATTTGGGGCAAATTTTGATTAAATTAAGATTCCTCTAGATTAAACAATAGCAACACAGACTCAACCATAAGCAAAATATAAAAAATGACATAATATTTAATTAGTTCCTCATTTTTATCATAAAAGTAAATTAACGGCATACTAAGACAAAGAAAAAGTACAAGTCAATTAACAATTGTATTCTATAACAACATACACTACAACAGAAATGGGTTATAATAGCGTGCGTGGAACGCTGTATAATGTCTATTATAGCATATTGCGTTCGCTATAAATGCCCCCGCTATAATAACCTCATGTACACGAACGCTATAAAAGTATAGCGTTCCAAAACGCTATTTATGGTTTATAGCGTTTAAGCCCGCTATCGACAATGTATAGCGTTTGTAAACGCTGTATATACCTTATAGCATATATGAACGCTATAGAGATGTAATAGCATACATGAACGCTATTAATAAGTTGTAGCGTTCCTGAACGCTATAGTCCATTTATAGCACTGTTGAACGCTATACAGTTTTTATAGCGTTTATTTACGCTATAGCTTGATAATAACACATGTTTACGCTATAATGGTGTTATGGCATTCCTGAACGCTGTTGAGTTATAATAGCGTTTCTTTATATATATGCTATTGCAGAGTCAAAATTCTTTCATATATCTGCATTTCTTTCCTGCTATTATAGCATGTCAGAATGCTATTGCACAGTAAAAATTCTGTATTCGATAATTTGCAGAATGCAGCCCACAGTTCACTAAATGCAGGTATTCAAATGTTTAAATGCGAATCAATCACAGAATGGAGTAGTACCAAACATATGTAGAACAACGAAGTAGTACCAAACATTCAAAATCTTTAATTTCTCCATGTAGAACAACAAAGTAGTACCAAACATTCAAAATCCTTAACTTGTCCATGTAGAACAACAAAGTAGTACCAAACATATGTCAAAATATTAAACATTAACAGTGTATCAGCTACATATATCCCAAAATGTTCACTATGTAACATTTAGCTCCCTTCGAGCCTATCCACAACCAAAACCCCTCAGAAAGTTAAGCATCCTCTTCCTTCATCCAACCTACACAAAAATAGGGGAAAATCATTAGTGTAAAGAAAAAAACCATCTCGAGACACCCTGAACGTTACAGAAATATTAGAACAAATTCAAAGGTGGTAAAAAAAAATCACAGAATTTTCGACAATTGGTCATTGGAGACACCTGAACGTTGTTCTTAGATATGATATTGTGAATTTTATCATGAAAACATCGAAAAGCACCTTAACTAAAATTATCAAGACTTGAAAATGCTGGACTGTGATGAGACAGTTCATTTGTTTCTCGAACAACTCGCGTCTTTCAAGTGAAGGAAGAAACTTGTTTGTAGCAGAAGATACATATTAGAAATATGTTGGAGAAAATATAGATGAATGTTGAATGAAAATAACAATAACTAAAGAGTCACATTAGCATTATAGCTCTGAAGTCTCATTAGAACAGAACATTGAGGGCAGCAGATATATTTGGACTCAGATATATTTGGACTTTAAAAGGAAAAGAAAAGAACAGAACATCAAGAAAAACTGAGAGGGGTAATAACTATTATTACCATTGAGGGCAGCAGATATATTTGGACTCAGATATATTTTTACCCCTCTCAGTTTTCTGTGTAATAAACCATAAGCTTATATAATCTATTATTACCAGTGCACTAATTGGGAAAACAGTGAGTAAAACATAGGAGTGCATGAACTAAAGACGTACCTAGTCTTCAAACGGCATAATGTGGTCTGTTGGCCAAGCCGTGGTACTTCCAATGATTTCCTCTACTGTGTCGTTACCAAAACACGGCCTAAACAACAGAGCTTTGGGTTGTATCACTATATCTACCCAAACACGGGATGCACCTTGTCCGAGAGGATAACCGTGAACCGGCACATTCGGATCATCGGTGATCCATCGTCCAATTGCAACAACTTCCTTATCATTTCCTGTCCAATCCAGTAACTTGCATTTTTGGTCCTTTGACAGATGATGATGCGACTACAACAAAGATTGAAGCTTAAAAATATTAAATATCATTCAAGTTACAATACTTCTATTTGTTATTAGAATATATTACCTGTGGAGTTGTTGGAGATTTAGAAATGATCTTTACTTCAAAATCATTCTCGTCGACACTGTTGTTGTCCTCCTCTTTACTGTTATCATCATCACTGCTGCCCTCAATATTCTCCTCCTCCTCTTTATTGTTCTCATCATCATTGTTGCCCTCATTGTTCTCCTCCTCTTTAGTGTTCTCGTCGTTCTTCTCATTGCTCATATTGTTTTGATCCTAATGAGGAAGTTGACATGTAAAATATCAACTTGATGATATCATCAAGAAAAATATGATTGATGACTTACCTGACTTCGCCTAAAACTATCAGAGTCAGGACAATAAGTTACTTTTGATCAGTTAGTGGTCAACTTTGCTCATATTTGTTACAATTAGTTAGAGGAAAACAGTTACATGTAAAATATCATCAAGAAAAGTAAACATTTGTTACAAGTCGTCATTCTTGATGACTTACCTGACTTTTCATTAATGTACCAATTAGTGATTTTGTTGTTCAAGTAACTTTGATATTGAGTTGATTTGCCCTTGCATTGAGTCAACTTTGCTTTGGGAATTTCTCTCATCTACACTCACGTCAACATCATCATCTTTTTGTTGATCGCATCCCTAAACAAGGCAAGCATCATAGGTAATGTATAAAAAAAATATCAAAGTGAAATAAAATAAGAGTCAATATAGAATTCCTACACACTTACCTTATTTTTCATCAAAGTCTCTATCAACTTTGCTTGTTCTTTAACTAACTTTGACATTGAGTCGATTTCGTCCTTCATCGATTCAATTTTGTTTTCCAAACGGACTACTGTTTGAGAATGTCTCTTTTGAGCAACTAATTTAGATTTATTTGCTCCGGCTCCGGCTCCTCTAATCCTTCCCCGTTTTTTAGATTGCCGTACTACTTGTGAAAGTGCATCACCTTCATCTACTTGTTGGGATCCCTCTGAAGGTGGTGCAAGAAGGATTTCCTTGGCTTTTTGCTAAAATTACGATGAAGAAAACTAGAATTAGTCTCCGTTGGACAACGCTTGACTGTACGTACAAAAAGAAAAAACATACTATCCATAAGAAGGTAATTGTGTACATACAATGAGCTCGTTGTCCTTTGAGTGCTTAGCTACACCTTTCCCAGTAGTATATCCCCGGATCCAAGCACGAAGCCTAACCTTATCGATAGGACATGGTCCCTCCCTTCTCTGCATTGTATTAGGTAAAATTGGCATTGATAATTAGAGAGTTATAAATACGAATGTTAAAAAAAATACTTTATGTACTTACCAATATTTCATCGGCAATGTGAGCAAAGCCTTTTCTACTTCCAAGATACGACATTGTTTGTTTTCCTCTCATTTGTTTAAACATTGTAGACCTCTCCTACGTACAACACATGCATATAATTAGATAATACCTTAAATGTTAGACATTGAAGCTTCAAAATAATTGAGTTCAACATACCTTAAATTGTTTTGATGATCTTTTCTTAACGAATTGTTCCCAATCTGCCAGGTCTACATCATTCGGCTTTCTCTTCAAATATTTTCCCAATTTTGATTTGTTGGCCCTAGCAAGTCTTCCCATTTGTTGGAGGACATAAATTTTTGCCTCCTCATCGCGCTCTTTGAATGTAAATTTTTGCTACAAGTACAAAATAGTCATAAGTAATTATTAGGAAGATAGTAGATATAAACTACATTTAAAAAAGAATGTAAACTTTCATCTTACTGTAACAGCTTTCCAATAGAAGTCCTTGCTCTCAGAAGGTATATGTCTCCAATCATCGAACGTTATTGGTACCATTTCACGTGTCAAACATCCGACATAAGTTGAAAGATGTTTCGAGTTCCTTCCAATTGGTTGACCATTTTCATTTAACTCCACCTCAAGCCTATTGCCACTTTCAACGGGCAAAGTACTACACCTAGTGGGTCCCCTAGTCCTTGCTGTTCTCTCTGTTTTGCCTTCATTTGAAGCTTGTGGTTCTTCTACGTCATTTGAAGCTTGTGGTTCTTGTCCTTGATGCTTCTTCTACTTGTTCTTCATTGGAACATTTTTCCTTGTATTTCTTTTGCTTCTTGTTCTTCTTTACCTTCTTGTACTTCTTTGTAGATTTACTTGCTTGATTTGCACTCTATAAGAACACAGTTGACATTTATGCATTAGAAAAATATGTAAGCATTGATATAGAAAACAGTAACTTGTTTTGCAACATTTGTGCTTGATCCTTACCGCATTCGAACCTTCTTGCTCACTTATATATAAACCAGCATTTTGATTGTTCACAAGAGCAGCCTCGACGCCTAGTTTTTGCTTCTTTGCTCTCTTTTTTGCGCGTTTTGAAGACTACAAATATGCAACATAATAAAACAGTAAGAAATAAATGAGATCTATGTAAGCGTAATTTCAAATACATGTTGAAGGTTATTTACATCAGCCTCACCATCATTTCTCCTTTTCCTTGGTGTCATTGCAATATAGGGTAGCTACGAGCAAGAATTACTCGCTGATGATGATTAGAAAATAAGCAAATACTAAAAAAAATCAATCATGAGAAGTAGAGTATCATAGACTGTCTGCTGCATGGACAATTAAACCCATAGACTGTCTGCTGCATGGACAATTAAACCCATAGACTGTCTGCTGCATGGATAATTAACAATCAAAGCCAAGGCAGGACAAGATGGCCATCCTGCTGCTGTAGCCTGCATATGCAAAGATGGCCATCCTGCTGCTGTAGCCTGCATATGCAAAGATGGCCATCCTGCTGCTGCATGGACAATAAAATACAAAGCCAAGGCAGGACAATAAAATACAAAGCTCTGTATATGCAGCTGCCCTGCTGCTGTAGCCTGCAAATGACCAGCAATGCAAGCAAGAACCACCTGAATGCAAGCCAAACATGTTGATACATGTTGATGGCCAAGATGGCCATCCCCTGATACATTATGTATTTACCCAAATCTAATGACCAAGATGGCCAAAGTCACTGCCTATGCTCTGATACATGTTGATACATACCCAAATCTAATGACCAAGATGGCCAAAGTCACTGCCTGTGCTCTGATACATGTTGATACATACCCAAATCTAATGACCAAGATGGCCAAAGTGCCACCCCCATAGATTATTGCAAATGAACCACTGACAGTGAAAAGCACAATTAAACCCATAGATTATTGCAAATGAACCACTGATACATGTTGATACATACCCAAATCTAATGACCAAGATGACCAAAGTGCCACCCCCATAGATTATTGCAAATGAACCACTGACAGTGAAAAGCACAATTAAACCCATAAATTATTGCAAATGAACCACTGATACATGTTGATACATACCCAAATCTAATGACCAAGATGACCAAAGTGCCACCACTACACCATAATAGGCGATTACCCACGGTTATTACCGTGACAATTATTTTTCGTCACGGTAATAACCGTTACTAGTGAGGCGTGGTTAATATTTAGTCACGGTAATAACCGTGACAAATATTTTTTTTGGTAACGGTTATAACCGTGACAAATATTTGTTTTGGTCACGGTTATAACCGTGACAAATATTTGTTTTGGTAACGGTTATAACCGTGAGAGAAGTTCATTTATGTGACGGTAATAACCGTGACGGATAGGTAAAAATCGTGACTAAATTTAACTTGGTCACGGTAATAACCGTGATAAAAATCTTTTATTTTTGAAAAAAAAATAGTTTTTCCTTCATATTACCATAATGTGAACCACTAAAACTATAAGCTTTTTTATTTAGACAGTACATTTCATGTTTAATACCAGCATACAGTAGATTTTTTAGTAGAGATGAATGATGAACAAAGAAGACGTCAAAGTCCATTGGATGAACAATGTTCTAAAATCATCTCCGATGATGGAGGTTCATTGAAATACAATAGTTCTATGTTAATATTTGTCTCGATCACAATTTAGTATAAATGGGGGGTCTAATAACAATTATACAGAGCAAAGTGATAGGAAAAAAAATGTGAGGACTTGTTCAGCTTCATTCTGAGCTCATACTCGATTTCAGCCCGAGCCATGGCTGGCTCTCCACTACCTTGGCCAAGTTTGCAGGAGAATCCTTCGAAGTCTTTCACTTGCTATAGTGCCTTGGCATTGATGCTGGCAATGAAAAGAATGGAATGCTAGTGATGTGACATTAATGACAACATGGTTTTATTTTACCCAACTAGGGTGAGTATCCTTACCGATCCTTTCTTTTCAAGGAACTATTTTAGAGATGCTTTCCTTGCCATGGGAAGATCTGTTATCAAAGAAACACAATAAAGGAATCCTATGACAATTAGAAATGCTAAAAAAATAGCCATTGGCTGAAGCACAACTCAATTTGTTGTAAAATTCTCATTGTGGTGGACTAGATACTACCTGGTTTGCTAAGATGGCCATCAGGTAATTGCGGTGGGTTGTGTGGTCTGCATAGAGCCACCAAGATCATCAGAAGGATAAAAAGAGCACCCACAGCAATTCCTAAAACTACAGCCTTTGAGATCCGAGCTGTACGTTAAGAAAATAACATTTTAGTTTTCTGCATTGTAATTGGATGATGAACCAGATGCTCCTTAAATGAAAGAAAACCCATGTAACATTCAATTAACATGTTACTGTTTCAGTAAACCACTGAAAGCTATTATAGGGCATAGTTTTTAGAAGGAGAAAGGTCTTGTATGTTAAATTGGAAGGTCAGTGAAATGTGTTCATGATCACCTCTCTCAGATGGATGTGATGATTGACATTTAGAATTGAGTCAATTGCCACAAAGTCCAGGATTACCTACAAAGCTGCATTAGCTTTTGGAGATTAGGGAGCCACCCAAAGTGCAATGCTAAAAATAAAGGAAAGTTGCTTGATATTAATATTTAGCAGAAGATGACTACCAAATAACTTCTAGCAGTTAGCACGCCAAGGCTTAAAGAATTTCGGTTATATTGTCACTCACCTATCAAATGAGAATCATGAAAAGTTGTTGACTGTTGGTACATCACCATCAAAGTTGTTGTACGACAAATTTCTGTTGAAAATAATAAGAGCTTGTTAACACAATATAGTAATACACTCAGCAGCTATGAACTTTGCTGAATAAACTTACAAGACAAGAAGAATGTAGCAGTTGGTTAGAGCCGTTAAATCACCAGACAGATTGTTATTTTCCATTTTCTTGTATAAAATTTATACACCCAAAATGAATAGACAAGTTAATCGACCTCGAGCTAATGAACTGGTTCATGGTTAGTTATATCTGGATAGACTTGATGCATTAGGCTATATACGAAACTACTCACAGCAGCATGAGATTTTGTAGTAGTCCAAGTTCCCGAGGGATTGATCCTGATAGATGATTCCTTGACAAATCACAATAATGCAGAAGGTTTGTAGGAATTGTTACTTTATTTGGTACAAGAAGATTAATAGAAGCAGAAATCATTAAGTTCAAGCTTTAATTACAAATATCTTACATCTGCATAATACTCCTTAAGTTTCCAAATTCCGGTGGAATATAGCAAAAAAGGTAATTGTTGCTAACATTTCTGGATGACAATGAACAAGATTACCAAAGATAAATGACAAGAATATTAATAATTGATTGATTAAATTTTTGATATAATAAATAAAGGAGCTAACATTTTCAGTAGATGTTCTAAATCACCAATTGAAGAAGGAATAGGACCAGTAATCTAGTTACGGGATACATCACTGCAAAAATCAATTAGTATGTATTAAGTTTGATGTGGTGGAGAAGAGAAAATTTTGGAATTCTAGGTTTCAATCTCCGAACATAAAAATTCATGGGAGTTAGTAACTTACAGTGTGTCCAAATTAGATATTTTTGATAGGTCAATAGGTATGGGACCCTTCAGATTGTTTGCCGATAGGTTCCTGGAGAAGATAATCGGTGTTTGAAACAAAAATCCTAAATCTACGACATAATTTTTTTATTCTGATGCAGATAAATAATACACGAAAATTAATTGTCCATATAGAGTATGCCTTGCTTCAAAGACCACTTTCATCCAAGTTGATTTCATAGATAATTTTAAGAATCCTTCTTGTTGAAGTTATTCTTCATACCCTGGCCCATCTTTATGGAAAGAGCTTAGATGATGATAACACTATTGACTACGGTGGTATTTGTCATGCCAAATAATAACATCTAATTGTCCCGCAGGATTTAACCAAAAAAAGTTACATGTCACAGACCCAACACTTCAACCCATTTTTTAGTAGCTTATATATATATATATATAATATATATATATATATATATATATATATATATATATATATATATATATATATATATATATATATATATATATATATATATATAAGAGAAAGGGCTAAAATGTGAACCATATTTTTGAACATATCACTTCACAGTAAAAAAAAACAAAGGGTTCAAGTGAAAGTACCAGTAGGGATGATAGAGTAGACTTGCCACATAATCCCACTTGTGCCATAATAAACAAAGGGTTACAAAATAAAGCAAAGATACTCTGAGAACATAATAAACAACTTAATGTAATATAATAAAACTGCTTGCTCAAGAATCTGAGGAGTGTAGTAGAGAACTCCGTGGATGCCAGAAAACTGCAGTAGTAGAGTAAATTTTTAACAACAACAACAATATTTACAAAGGCTTATAAAAGGGTATACAGTACTTAAGTTTTTTTTAACTACGAGCTCATGTCAAATATAATAGGAAAGCTTGTTTTGCAATTAGTTGACTAAAACAAACCTGCGAAGACTGTTAATTACTATGTAGGAAATTTACCATCAAATATAATAGAAGATAGTCTATCGCAAAATCAGATAAAATTTTCTGTCTTATCTGGGAATAGGTTTGACTTTTTTTGTTTGACATTTCTTCCGGTCCTATTGGTTTAGATGAACATGGAGTTCAAAATGAAGTTCCAAAAAATGCATTGAAGTTAATAGTTTCAAAATTATATGCAGAGTGTTTGGTGATATATTTTGCAGGTTTCAAAATGATATGCAAAGTGTTTGGACCCCCATGAATATGACATAGATAACTAACTTCTATAGCTACAATTTCACATTAATAGTTTCAATGTGGAGTTTCTCAAGTCTATTGGAATTTTTATAGAAGTTTTTTTTTCTTCAACTCTAGTTGATGTCTATGAATAAACAAGTTACTTTACCAAAATTTTGAAGCTTACCATTATTGTCCGTTGCCCACAAGTCTGCCAGCAAACATCATAAAGAGATCAAGAATCATTTTTGCTGTACCATACCATACAGAATAAATTAGTTGGAAGTGGAAGACCATTTATCAATATGACTAGCCTTAGTAATTAAGATAGAGTAGTAGGATGCTGTAACAGCTATATATCTAATCTATGTATATATGAAGAGCAAACCTCAGTTTGCAAATCTAGATTGACATAACAAAAGCATTAAAACGTGAATTTGATAGAGTTGAACCAAAAACTTACAAGTAAAGATGTAGAACATGTGAAAAGTAATGTGTGTCAATTTGATAAATGATCTATGAGAATAGTTAAAAAAATTAATCTCGTTCCGTGGAAAGTAATGCTTGTCAATTCGATTATTTGCAAGTATTCTATATATGGAGACTGACTAGTGATTATTTCTCTTCCTCCGACATATCATGGATATCTGTTAAATTCAATGCAAATTCATTTAAGAAATTAGATTTAACAAAATGGATCAGAGGCTAATTTGTGCATGCTTCTGGAATTAAGTATCACAGATATATATTTATAGGAAGTTAACAATAGAAAAAGGTTTACACAACTACGAAAAGTAACTGCTCTTTCAATCTAAATGAAGGTATTTGTTAGACTACTCATGAACTGGAAGAAAAGAGAAAAATTCCAAGTAAAGTTTTCTAAACTTAGTTTGCCCTTGGTTTGCACTATATGATGTGAACCACAATATGCATGTAGAAGGCCAACTAAATGTCCATGAATACCTTTGTCAACAACAATCTTAAAAGCCTCCTTTACTATGCAATCCATACAAACAAACTGCCAACTTGTTTCAATATATCAACCATTTTCCATCTCATGATAGATAGGGTTGTGTGTTAGGTTGGTCAATGGATATATTCGAATTAAAAGAGCAAAATCATTTAGCAGCAGTTCTGATAACATGGAGCAGGGACACAACCCATCAAAATCCCCAAGTGACAGACATGAGAAGGTTGTTCATCAATATATATATATATATATATATATATATATATATATATATATATATATATATATATATATATATAGTCAATGACCCCTAGTCTAGTGGTAGTGGTGAGGCATGCCGCCCGAGTGGTCAAGAGATCGATTCGCAGTGGGGGACGTTCGACATAATTACCATTTCAATTTCCATATATATATATATATATATATATATATATATATATATATATATATATATATATATATATATATATATATATATATATATATATATATATATATATATATATATATATATATACAACTAGACTATATATATATATAGTCTAGTTGTATATATATATATATATATATATATATATATATATATATATATATATATATATATATTTTATATATATATATATATATATATATATATATATATATATATATATATATATATATATTAAATGACCTCTAGCCTAATGGTTAAGGGAGATGCATGCGGCCCAAGTGGTCGAAGTTCGAGCCCCAGTGGAGACGAGTTCACCACAATTACCCATTGCTTCAATATATATATATATATATATATATATATATATATATATATATATATATATATATATATATATATATATATATATATATGGAGGCTATAAATATTCTTATTAATGTAAAATTGTGTAAATCAAAATTAAAGCAGTAAAGAACCTCCCTCAGAAATAAGAGATTTCAGCATCTATTCAGACAAGGCTGAAACTAGTTTAGATTTCAATCATTGAGAGATTTAAACTGGAAACACATTGGCCATCAAACAATATAAGAAAAAGTGTATCTATCCAACAAAACAAGTCTAACAACAGGAAACCTTAACAAATAACAAACTAACATTCAAAAAGAAAATATTCCTGAATTTCAAGATAATATACAATATACAGTCAACTGAATTTAATTGTAATAGGTAAAGGGCAACAAACAATATGTAAAACAATTAAATACATATTTATTTTGAATAGATACGCCCAATATCATCACACTTCTATTAGGCTAATTAAATATACTTCATTTATAAATGGCTAAAATATATCAACATAACCAAGAGCACATGTAATTCATGCTATATATACAATAGACAAATATAGTCAAATCCCTGAGACTTCAGATTATTATACGCATCAGTTGGGTATCAAGCTATGAAGCATGGACACTCCAAAATTCATGATGTGTCCTTGTCAAACACATATCAGACACGCAACGTACACTCTGAAATAGACTAGTACACACCAAAATAGGTGTCGAATACATGTCATCGTGCCTGAAATGTGTCATGTCAAATCCTGTGTCCATACAAAATAGGTGTCAAGCCAGTACTTTAGTTTCCCATGTCTCATTTGTAAACTAAAAATTATAATATTCTCCTTAGTTCAGTTCTTCTTTAAACTTCTCCCGCATGAACAAGATTAGCAAATTTTGGAAGAATGAGTTTCTCTTGAACATCACTTGAATAGCAACTCTCGCTGCTACATGAAATAGCTCTTGTGGGCGAGGATGGGAATAAGCAAAATAGAAACATGGAAGTAGGGATATTACTTATTCATAAAGGAGTTTATGTAGTCTATAAAACCTGAAAGTTTCAAGTTTTCTATAAAAAAAAGTGAACAGAACAAGTCCAACAACAAAAAACCTTGACAAAAACCAACTAACATTAAAATAATTCCTAATTTGAAGAAAATAAACAATCTAGATCTAGCTGAATCAATATTAGCATTTTATAAACAATGTAGTGCTAATAGATAATAAATAATGCTAAGGTGCCGTGAAAAGATTAAGTTATCTAAACATATCAATATTTCAATTCCAAAAAAATTTACCTCAATAAGGATACAATCAGGTTCTACATAATTTTCATTTTCTTTAAAATATTTGTAAGTTCAAACATATAGAAGACCTACAAAAAGTGATTATTACTTATATGAGAAGCAACCCTGAAGTAGTTAAGGGAACAAAATTTTGAACCTAATCAAACCAATTTGAACCAAATTAAAAGTTTTTCATTTCCAAAAGGATACGATACCAGAATTTTAATTACAGGAAACATCAAAAGTTTTCCATTCCAACTCCTTTCAAATAATCACCAGTCAGTCATGAACTCCATGATGTCGAAGGAAGAGAAAAATGGATATAACAGTATATAGTTAATATCTAGAGTTTTTTTTTTGTCATAAAGAAATTAGCTACATTACTTGGAATAAATACTCGGCAAGAAGAATACATTATATGAAAAGGGATGTCTTATAACTTTAAAAAGCCCCTTTTCCCGGCATCAAACAATCTAGAATACAAGTTTTTGACTACATGAGTAGTTAGGAAAAAGCAGACTTAGTTCATAAGTAAGAAAAAGATGTTAGGATTTTAGAACCTAGCACACAACCAAATTGCAACATTTAAACCTTCAGTATACAGACAAAACTCTGATCAACCCTCATAAGACTATACTTCACTGTTCGAACCGTGAAATGGAGAATAGCATTTGATGAAATTAGTTAATTCCTGGGAACATGACTTTAACCAACCAATCATCAATTTGATAATTCATAAATTATGGTTCTAGGAAATTAGGTACTTCACACTGCAGGGATTATGAGCTAATTCTTCAATTCCATCCTCCAAACAAACAGATGCATATAACAAAAATCGATCACAACAGCAAAACTAAAAAATGGATTATGAAAGATTCGTAAATTGATTATGAATCTCAGACCTCACTACAGGAAATACGGGGATCCTTCAAAATCCACTTCAAAGCAATTGATCACAAACCTATAAACTTCAAAAAACAACAAGCCAACGTTTTGATCATCGAAACCATAGAAATCGATTGAATCGACCAAGGAAAACAAAATCGAGGAGAAAAGAGGGATTTTGTATGATTTGAGAGGGTACCATGTCTGACTGCTTCTTCCTCCATAGCTTCGACACTGTAGGCCCCTGAGAATGTTCAAAACAAGCACACACAAATCAAAACCCTAATCCTAATTTTTAAAATAAAAGGAGGAGAAGTGAAACCCTAGCTAGCTAGCTTAGCTCACCCATGAATCTCTCGGGTGTTCCTCCTCTGCCTAGGTTTTATGCAGAGCGGAGGTAGCTTGATGGCGGAGAAGTCGGCTGATAAACTAAGAGGAGTCGGCTTGATGGGGAACGGTGGTGGTGTGGCAGTTGTGATGGCAGCGGAGGCCTGGCTTAGGATGAACGCAAGGTGAGAGGTTGGTGGTGGGAGTGGGAAAAGAGCAGCTCAGGATGGGTAGCTTCTGTAGCTCAGGATGAAGAGAGTTGGTAACACTTTTTGTTAAAGAAGGGGGAAAACAGGGAGGGATCTGAAATTTACGGAGGGAAAGTGAAAATTTTGTAACATATTTTTTCTGTTTTGTCACGGTTATGACCATTATAATCAATAAACTAAATAAGAAATACAATAATATTATTTTAGTAACGGTTACTTAATTATTGTCACGATAATTTCTGTTACAAACTTGTAACAATAATAACCGTTACAAATTAAGAAAAAAAAGTGTTGCAAAATGACTATATTGGTGTAGTGCACCCCCATAGATTATTACAAATGAACCACTGACAGTGAAAAGCACAATTAAACCCATAGATTATTGCAAATGAACCACTGATACATGTTGATACATACCCAAATCTAATGACCAAGATGACCAATTAAACCCATAGATTATTGCAAATGAACCACTGACAGTGAAAAGCACAATTAAACCCATAGATTATTGCAAATGAACCACTGATACATGTTGATATATACCCAAATCTAATGACCAAGATGACCAATTAAACCCATAGATTATTGCAAATGAACCACTGACAGTGAAAAGCACAGTTAAATCCATAGATTATTGCAAATGAACCACTGATACATGTTGATACATACCAAATCTAATGACCAAGATGACCAATTAAACCCATAGATTATTGCAAATGAACCACTGACAGTGAAAAGCACAATTGTGAAAGCATTAAAAAAAACTAGTTATTTTCAAACAAGCTTCTATACCAATAATAAAAACTAATGAAACATAAATGCCAATTAAACCATATAGAGTGTTTCATAAGATTAAATATAGAGTGTTTCATAAGATTAAATATATAGGAAAAAAGACCTCTTAAACATAAATGCCCTCACAATCCTTTCTAAGATAACTATCACTACAATCCTCAACATTCTTATCTAGTTTTGATACATCCACTGGTGCTAATGATGATGTAAAGACATTTTGATCAACGTCCATATCCATATCTTGAAAACCTCTTGCTGGTGCCTTTAACACAACATGCCAGTTAGATGAAGCAGTGTCCTTAGAGTAAAATACTTGGGTTGCCTGTGATGCTAGAATAAACGAGTCTCTTTCAAAGCGGTGTTTTCCTTGGTGAAGGTTAACCAAGGTAAACCCATCTTCTATTTTGACACCATTTGTTGTGCTAGCCCAATCACAATCAAAAATAGGAATGTGAAAGGTATGATAATCCAAGCAAAATATATTCTTAAGTACTCCATAGTAGGCAACTGTATCGGTGACTTGGTTCCTATCCTTCGAGCTGGATCTACAAATGGTTGTTGCCTCAAGTGAGACACCACTGTTCTGCCTATAGTTCTCAGCAGCCTTTGTATGGTAGCGGTTACCATTGATAACAAATCATGAATAAGACACAACATGTTTTGAAGGGCCATGTGCAAGCCCTCTTAACATGTCGGATATGTTTTCACAGGATTGTTCCTCAATCTGTTCAAAATCAAAACAAAAGGTAAGGACATACATTGTTTGCACTAATAATGTGCTAAGGATACTAAAAAAAAAGAAATTGGGACCTTCTTTTTTAACCAAGATGACAATTCCTTCAAATGACGACCTTGAAGTAAATTTTCATTTTGAACAAGTCGTCTATCCGAAAGTTTCAATTCCTTCAAGTGCATCCTAATAGGGAAAACAATTTGCTATGTCGTGGTAATGAAGATATGATTTTACTTCATTTGCTAAGACGTGGGATGGATATGTCTTATACAAATCGTCTATCCGAAAGTTTCAATTCCTTCAAGTGCATCCTAATAGGGAAAACAATTTTACATGATATTAATTATAGATATTGGCAAGATACGTTGGAGTTAGAATGTTTTCTTATAACTTACTCTAGATAAGGTTCGACTTCATCCATATTGAACAATACATAACGGTGAGCACTTTGTAGCTGTTGCTTATCCAATGTCATTATTGTTCCTTTTGAAATTGGACGGCCATCGAAAATCGTATCATTTTCAATATCTTCATTTCTATTTGGACGATGATCCATCTCAGCAACTTGTTTCATGTACCCACTAACAAATCTCATGCTCTCATCAGCAAGATAACATTTTACTATACAACCTTCAGGACGTGCACGATTTCTAACGTATCCTTTAAGGATCTTTATGTATCTACGAGAAAAAAAAATTATTTAAAGTAAGCAAACGAATGAATGAAAATCAATAAAAAGAAAACAAATGATCACCTTTCAAACGGATACATCCAACGATAATGGACTGGGCCACCTAATTTAGCTTCACGTCCCAGATGGATTGGCAAATGAATCATGATATCGAAAAATGAAGGAGGAAAATACCTTTCAACCAAACATAATATGTCAACAAGTAGATTGGTAAATGAATCACGATATCGAAAAATTGAGGAGAAAAATACCTTTCAAACAAGCATAATATCTCAACAATTTCTTCCTCTAATTTCTCTATTTGTTCTCTATCGATGGCTCTTTGGCACAAGACATTAAAAAATGCACAAATTCGAAATATTGCAATCCTTGGTCCTTTTGGAAGAAGACCTCTCAATGCCACAGGCAACAACTGTTGCATTAACACGTGACAATCATGCGACTTGAGTCCTGTTATTTTGCAATCTTCTACTGATATATAGTTTCCAATGTTTGAAGAGTAACCATCGGGCAACTTCAAGTTATATAATCTCTTGCAAAAAATTTCCTTTTCTTTCTTTGAAAGGGTGTGCGGTCCCGGTGGAAGAAAAAATCTTTTATTTCTTAATTCTGGATGCAAAACTTGTCGAATGCCCATTTCTTCCAAATCCTTACGTGATTCTATGCCATCCTTCGATTTTCCCTTTGCATTTAGCAATGTACCAACCACGCTATCACACCAGTTCTTTTCTATGTGCATTAGATCCAAATTATGGCGCAAAATGAGATGCTACAAAACCCAAAAAAAAAGAATAGAAAGGTCAATTGGAAATAATTTACAAAACACATATGAAAATAATATGATATTACCTCCCAATTATACGGCAGTGAAAAAAATGTTGACTTCTTCTTCCACATCTCTGAAGATTGCCTCTCTTTCTTTTGCCATTGTCTTTTCCTTTCCCAAAATCATTTGTCATATTTTTTAGTCCTTCTAAAATTTTTGATCCAGTCATTAATCTAGGTGGTTCCCTATGTTCTTGCTTACCATCAAACCAACTTTTTTTCAACCTAAATGGATGCTTGGCTGGAAGAAAACGTTTGTGTCCCATGTAGACGGTTTTCCTACTATATTTTAACCATTTTGAACATGTATTCATCCACATATGGGACATCCAACTTTTCCTTTGGTAGTACATCCAGCTAGGTTACCATAAGCTGGAAAATCATTTATTGTCCACATCAAAATTGCTTTCAAGTTGAAAAAAGATTTACTAAATGCATCATAAGCATGCACTCCATTGTTCCATAGCTCTAGCAAATCATCTATTAGTGGCTGTAAATAAACATCTATATCATTTCCAGGTTGCTTCGGTCCAGGAATTAGTAGTGTCAACATTATATTTTCTTTTCGCATGCATAGCCATGGTGGGAGATTGTATGTCGTGAGCATCACTGGCCAACAACTATATGAAGAGCTAAGATCGCCAAAAGGATTAAACCCGTCTGCAGCAAGGCCAAGTCTAAGGTTGCGTGGCTCTTCTGCGAAAGAGGGCCACTTCATATCAATTGTCTTCCATGATAAGGAGTCCACAGGATGTCTCATGATGCCATCGTCACTTTTGTGATTATAATGCCACCTTAAGTTTTCAGCCGATTCAGGTGACTGAAACATTCTTCTGAACCTTGGAATTATCGGAAAGTACCTTAGTACTTTTGCTGGAACTCCTTCTTGAATTTTGCCAGTCTTATCTTTCTTCCACCGTTCCAATCCACATTTTTTACATTTTTCCTCATTTTTTAATTCTTTTCTGTATAGACAACAGTCATTGGGACATGCATCTATCTTCTCACAATCAAGCTCAAATGTCTTAAGCAACGATTCAGCGTTGCGTGAGGATTCTGGAATTGTATTTCCATCAGGTAAAATATCATGCAATATTTCCAAAAGATGACTAAAACATTTATTAGAGATTCCATACATAGACTTGTGCTTGTATAAAAGAACGGTTGCCGATAACCTAGTATACTTTTTGCAACTTGGGTATAATGGATTATTTGCATCCTTCAATAAGGTTGTTAATCCATCATCCCCTTCTTCTTCGATAGGTTCAGCATTGGGTTCATTTTGAACATATGCATCTTCAATTATATTAGTATCCTCTGTCTGTTCCAAATTTGAAATTCCTTCCCCATGCCAAATCCAATTTGTATAAGACATATCCATCCCACGTCTTAGCAAATGAAGTAAAATCATATCTTCATTACCACGACACAAATTCTTACAATCAATGCAGGGACATAACATAAAGTCTGGATTCTTTGCATTTGACTTGGCAAAATCCACAAACTGACGGACATATTTCTTATACAATGTCGTATTCCTAAAAAAAACAAAATAATTTTAACATAAATAAGACATAAAGATGGATTTAATTAAGTGAACAAATTAGTATAGTGAAAAGGATTTCAATACTTGTTAAGATGAACCCAATCTTTTTCCATCATGTTGACACCCACAACTTGCTTATATCGAGCTTGATAACACCAAAAATAATTTCTACGTGGCCCTAAAGAAACGCCACAGAAATTCAGAAATTAAGTTGAAGGAGTTGTACATAGAAACGCCAAAAAAAGCCACAAAATAATTAGGGTTCCTGAAACAAACCAATAATATCAAACACAACAAAACGCCATACACAGAAATTCAGTTGAAGGAGTTGTACATAGAAACAGAATTTCTATCCAAAGCCGAACCCTAATTTCCGACAAATTGATCCACGAAATCGAGGAGGCACATATACCCCAAATAATCCATCCAAACCCCAAATAATCCTTCCAAAGCCGATCCAACAAAAAGATCCAATAAAACCCCTCACGAAAACCCCAAATAATCCATCCAAAGCCGAACACTAATTTTCGACAAATCGAGGAGGCACATATACACCGTCACTGATAGATACTTTATTGATGGGGGAAAAAATTGCAAAAATATCGATTGGCTTATGACAGTCGGTCGATTTTTAGGGTTTTCGTGAGGGTAGAGATAGACATGCATGGAGAGAAGAAGATGAGGGTTTCGTGAGGGTTACCAGAGGAAGCGCGATGCCGGAAGATTTCTTCACGACCGAAAGAGCGAGGGTTTCGTCAGAGGAGTTGTGAGCGAGGGTTTTGTTATTCAGAGGGTTTTGTTATTCAGAGAAGGAGTTGAAGAGTTTTATTTAGTTACGCGCCCAGATTATAGGAGTTGAATGGGTTTTCCAGTTAGGAGAATATAATATTTTTTCAAACATAAAACATAGCGTTTTGCTATGGACGGTTCCGATTTAATTACGAAACATCTAACGGACGAGTTCGCCCGCTATGTAGAACGCTATAATTTTATGTAGCAAAACTGAATCGCTCCTATAGCAGTCACAGCATACTATAACTTATTATTTTAAAATAAAATATATTTTATAAAACTGTGTTGCTTATTCTCTCATATGATTGGAACAGTAGATTGTTCAATTGTGAGCATTCGATTAACTCGGTTAACCGAACCGAATTACAAAATACCAAATTCGACCGAAAATCGAATAACAAAAATTGAAACCAGCCGAAATATCCTGTACCGAACCAAACCGAATGGAATATAATTAGTTAATTTGATTTTTAGTTTATTTGGTTTATAACCAATATTTCAGTTTATTTATCCTCATTTTTTTGCAATATATATTAAATAAATATACAAAGATATTTTTCGTATATATATTACTAAATTTTTTACGGTAGCGATTTAATCCTATTACGACGATGTAACTTATATAGCATCCAAAATATGTTATAGTATTTTTTTAATCATATGTAAAATATATACAATATGATGCTACTCCTAATCGAACTGGAATACCTATGTAGGGGTGTCTTCTGTTTATTCGTGATTTCAATCGAAACGAAATAGTCAACACCAGATAAACCGAAACTCAAAAACTCCAAAACCGAAATCGAACCAAAATTAACCAAAACCAAAACCGAATTACCGAACCAATTATAAATTATTCGGTTATTTGATCGATTTATTCGGTTTAAACCGAATAAATAGAAATCATATTTTAATTATATTAAAGAAATTATAAGTTTCTACACTTTTTTGTTATATGTCAAAAATTAATATATCAAAAGTACTTCAATATATAATATATATTTTTTTTTTTCAATATATAATACATATATATATATATATATATATATATATATATATATATATATATATATATATATATATATATATATATATATATATGTTGCTTTCAAATATATACATTTTTCCTCACTGCATAATGAATTCATACATTGTTAAATGTCAAAAATATATCAAAAGTAGGACTTCAAATTTTTTTTCAAATGATCCGGATCTCTTATTCAGAAAACAACTATACCTTTAACAGCAAAGCATAATGAACGCTATGGTAATGACACTTATCATAGCGGGGAGCCATAAAAGCCATATATAAACTGCTATTGTATGAACTTCTAATAGCATATCCGATAAACGCTATGGATGATGGTATTATAATAGCAGGGAGTCATAACCGCTATAGATAAACTGCTATTGTATGACCTTTTAATAGCACAGACAAATGCACGCTATTGATGATGACATACTATAGCGGGGAGGCTTGAACGCCATAGATAAACTGCTATTGTATGCCCTTTTTGTTGTAGTGATAGAAAAACAATATTTTTATATGAACATAAAAATCTCACTAATAGAATCAAACAAGCGTTAAAATCAAGCAGTCTCGTAACCCTAAAATAATCTCTTAAATCAGCAAATGCAAGAAGATTGGTCTCAGTCGATTCAGCAAATGGAGACAACATCGAATTCAATCAGCCGATATTTCGATAAAACCGACGTAGAGCAAAGGAGAACGAGGAGAAACTAGGATTTTGGGGAAGACTTAGTTTGGTCAAAAAGAAATTTTTTTAGGTCTAGGATTTGGAGAGTTTGTGGAGAAGGAGGGAAGCAACAAGGAGTGAAAATGTACATTACGAGAATGAAGCAACAAATTTGGTGTGGGCTGATGTCAAACGGAGAGAAAAACTGGGTCGTCTAACATTTGGTGTGGGCTAGTGTAGTATGGAAAAAAATTTGTTTAAAAATTTGGGTGGGCTAGAGTCCATCCCAATTCTGTGGAGGTCATCCACTAGATACGAACAATTTTAGAATGTTAGAGTTGGTTATCTTGACTAGTTGTTTATTATTATTATTATTATTATTATTATTATTATTACTTTTTTGTGTTGGGCACGTTGAATACAATTATTTGGTTTGTTTATATATTAAAACTTCGGTTATTGGTAAATTATTTTCTAAAATTCTAGTGCTATTTATTTCACTCGACTTTCTCGGCCCATTTAGTCCAAGCTAAAAGTCACGACAAAAACAATTGACAACATTATTATTTTTAAATATTTTCTTTATTAATCTTTACTTTCTTACATGTTACCAAAAAGACGAGCATAGTTGTTGACACAATACCGACAAGTACGACAACTCTCACGCAGTACTCGTTAGATGATCCAGGGTTATAAATTCCTTGGGGCACAATCTTCAAGGGTGTCACGACCCGATCCCAATATTCTGGGTCTAGTCGGATCATGCCCAGCCTGCACCGTTGTTGAGACGGCGGCAATAAGCTGTTCAGTAGCAGGTAACCATACAACAACACTATAATTTGTCACAACTCAATATCGAAATTAAACTTTATTAAACTGAATTTTAAATACAATGAAAATTGTTCTGAAGGGAAAATACAGAATTCTGAAATAAACAAAATGCAGAAAATGGAAAATCTATCTATCAGCCTCAGATCCATCGTCCTCCTGCGGGGACTTGGCAGCAGAACGTGGTACAACTCAGGGTCGTAATAGCTGTTGTAACACAGCTCAGCATCCTCAACATCGCCTAAAAATATATCTCCAGTCAGGAGGGAGCAAAGTACAATTCATGCTAATTTTTAAACAGTTAAATAAGAAATAGAATCATGCAGTTCTAAACAGTTTTAAAACATGTTTGTTACAGTAGAAAACAGTGATTTGAACAGGTAATAACATATGACCGGCTTGGATTTGTTACATGAGGGATAATGGGTTTTGTTACAGTAGTGGTCATAATCATTACGCTATTCCCCAGTCTCCAGTAGTTACAGTACAGTACTCTCTGTGAGAGTTTCGTGTTTGAGTCGTGGTTTAGACATGCAGTAAATCGATTAAGTAAATAACTGTAAACTAACATAAACTATACTTGCCTCAGGAAAATGACTGGAGAGGTGGACGACTCCGAGACGGAAAGTTTAGAGTTGTCCTCGAATTCCTACATTCGAGAGATAGACTCAGCTTTCAGGTTAACCAACTTAACTATACTAGTTGTAATCTCTATTTGCATCCTAGTCCAATTTTAATTATTTAATTAACTAAACACAGAAAAACACATTTATTATGTGCGTTGATTTAATACGAGGGAAAACGATTATTTAACTTTGAATTTGGGAAAACAACGTCGCCGCCAGGTTATTTATGAAAACTTGGTAATCTTTTATAAATATAATTATAAAACTAATTTTCTTGCTTAGTGAGAAATACGTGACTTTTATTTAATATTAAACTCGCCAATTTTAAGGTGAGAAAATAATAATTAATTTTCATACGAAAAATACTTTTTAATCATTTTAATCGTTAAACATTAAAACTCGTAAAACCAGAAAGACAAGAAATCTAAGCTATTACAGTCACAGACCAGCCAGCTGGGCTTATGCCCATTTACAATTTATTTACATAAATTAAAATAAGAATAAGACTGACGTTAGTCCTAAACTGAAAAAAAATAGAAATTAAATAAAATAGAAAATATAAAATAAATAATAAAAATAGAGATAAATAGTAAGTCTCAGATAATGGTCCGATCCTCATTTTTGGCTAATTGCCTCAACGTCCGGGCGGGGCCGGTATCGTTTGCACTTAGCCGAGTCCAATGACCGATACGGTCGTCACCCAAAAATCAAATATTGAATAAATTTCGAAAATTATTTTAAATCTATTTTGAAAATAATTCAGGATTTACGGAAAAATCGGACAGCATCTCCTCTGTTTTTGGTCAACCCAAAAACTGGAAAAATGGCACCGATAATTCCTGCAAGTCCCAAACCAGGGAAAAATCCGCATTTTATATATATAAAACATCCACAGCCAATCCACAGAATAATCGGGACGACCCGAAATAATTTCGGAAGTCCGATTCCAAATCCACAAGTCACAGAACGTTCCCGAAAATTTCCAGAAACTAAAACATACCAAATACCATTCCCGAAATATTCCGGGAATGCAAAATAATCCACGGGACCTTTCCGAAAGTCCCAAAAAAATACGACGTCGCTAATACCGAATTCCCAAAGGGAACCGGGGACCATTTCATCATCGACAAATAATAATAAAATAGCGGGACAGGGGTTATACCTCGGATTGCTCGGCTAGAGCTCTCAAATGAATAAATAGAAAGAAAAGAGCTCCAAATCAGCGATGTATCCCCGAAGTCAGCGCTGGAAACAGCGTCGTCGATGCAACGCCGTAAACTCCAGAAGCTAGGGCACTGCCTGAACCAACAGTGAAGGCTCACCAAAGAACAGTAAGCTCGGGGCGAGGTCGAGAACGGGGCGCTGGGCGCGCTGCCGAGAAAGTCAGCGCTGGTCGGCAGGAACGCCGACGGGAAGGGGCGCGCGGGGGTGCGCTAGCGCGAAGGGCGGTCGCGGGCTGGCCGGAGGGAGTGGCCGAGGGTGGCACGCGAGGGTGAAACATGGCCAGGGAGGGGCTGGCGCTGATCGGCCGGCGGAGATGGCCGCGCGGGGTGGCAGTCAACGGGCGCCGGGCTCCGATGGTCGGCCGGATACTCGGGGCTTGGCGGAGGAGCGGGCCGCGAGTGGGGCGCGGGTTTGGGGTTGGTGGAGTTTGGGGAAGGAAGTGGGTTTGGGTGAGAGTCTCTTCCAGAGAGGAGAATGGAGTTAGGGAAAGTAAAGAGAGTTGGGGAAAAGCTTCTGTGATGGAGAGTTAAATTCTGATCTCGTGAGTGAGTGAGGAGGTGGGGTGAGGGGGAGCAATTAAAGGAGAGGTGGGGTTGCTGTTGGAGAGAAAGGTGGGTTCGTGTATGGAGGAGAGGAGTTGGGGGAAAAAGAATAGGGAAAGTGGAGACTCAGTTTACAAGTGGGGTGCTGACCAGCCAACTAATTGTTATTATATATATATATATATATATATATATATATATATATATATATATATATATATATATATATATATATATATTTATTACTAAACCAAGTCAAATCTGGGTTTAAGAAATGGGATTGGGCTCAGGCCTGGGTCTGGGTTCGGACTCGGGTCTGGGTCTGGAATCCAAAAGCTATGTTTATTATTATTTTCGAAATCCTTTTTCACCCAAAAATATTTAATGGTAATATTAATAATAATTATTTTTTAGAAATGCTAATAATAATAATACTAAACACTATTTAATAATTAATCACAGGATATGGGTTTCACAATCTTCCCTCCTTAGAAAATTTTGTCTTCGAAATTAAAGTAAGGTTAGGGATTACCTCAAGTCTCAAACAGGTATGGGTACTGCTCCCGCATCTGGTCTTCTCGCTCCCAGGTCGACTCTCCTGGTGAGTTGTGCCGCCACATTACTCTGACTATTGGCATCACGGTGTTCCTGGTCCTCTTCTCGCCTCGGTCCAAAATTGCCACTGGTTTCTCCGGCACTGTGAGGCTGGGTCCAATCTCCAGCTCTGAATGGTCTAAGATATGGCTCGGGTCCGGGATGTAGCGTCTTAGCTGCGAGACGTGGAAGACGTTGTGGACGCCTTCGAGACTTGGGGGTAGAGCCACCCGATAAGCCACTTCTCCAATCCTGTTAAGTATTTCAAATGGGCCAATATACCTGGGGCTTAACTTTCCTGCTCTGCCGAAATGGATTGTTCCTCTGGTAGGCGAGATCTTCATAAACACACTGTCGCCTGCTTCAAACTCCAAAGGTCGTCTGCTACAATCGGCTCAATGCTTCTGTCTGTCTTGGGCTATCCGGAGCTTGTCTCTAATCATTCTCACCTTCTCTGCTGCTTCGGTCACCATCTCAGGTCCAAGCAACACTCTTTCTCCAACATCGTCCCAGGAAAAAGGAGTGCGACAACGACGTCCATAGAGTGCCTCGAACGGTGTCATCCCGATACTAGCTTGGTAGCTGTTGTTGTAAGAGAACTCTACCAAGTGCAAGTGGTCTTCCCAAGACCCTCCAAATTCCAGGACGCAGGATCTCAGCATATCTTCTAGCGTCTGGATAGTTCTCTCCGATTGTCCGTCAGTCTGAGGGTGGTAGGCGATGCTGAACTTCAGTTGGGTCCCCAAGCTGTCATGCAAACTCTTCCAAAAATGAGATGTAAATCTGGTATCTCTGTCAGATACAATACTTACCGGAACTCCATGAATCCGGTAGATGTGCCGCATGTACAGTGCTGCCAACTTCTCGGTGGATAAACCAACCTTGAAGGGGATAAAGTGAGCTGACTTCGTCAGTCGATCCACTATAACCCAGATGGCATCCTTCCCTCCTTGGGATCGAGGCAGTCCCGATACAAAATCCATCGTTATGTGCTCCCATTTCCACTCCGGAATGTCAAGCGGCTGCAATAATCCTGCTGGTCTCTGTCTGCTGGCTTTAACTTGCTGACAAATTAAATATCGAGCCACATACCTGGATACGTCCTTCTTCATTCCGTACCACCATACTATAGTCTGTATATCCCGGTACATCTTGTTGTCTCCAGGGTGTATAGAATACTGCGACTGGTGCGCTTCTTGCATCAGCTCATTCCTCAGTTCGCCAGTTGGTACGCACAGCCTCGTAACATTCTTCAATGCTCCGTCGCTGGCGATTGAGAATCCTTTAAGTGTTTCTGCCAGCACTTGGTCTCTGAGTTTGCAAAGCGTCTCGTCTTGGAATTGTGTCTCCTTGATCCTGTCCATAAGACTCGAACGCACTTGCAACTGCATCAATGATGATTCAGCTCCTGGTACGATGGCTTCTCTTCCAAGTTTCTTCATCTCCTCCTCGGGCAGTATAATTTCTAATCCTAGCTTCTCCATGTCCTCCAGCAAATGGCGCTCCTTGGTCAAGAACATCGCCATTGGGTATCGACTAAGTGCATCTGCAACAACATTAGCCTTACCCGGATGGTATTGCAGGTTGATATCAAAATCCTTCATTAGCTCCAGCCATCGTCTTTGTCTCATGTTCAGCTCCTTCTGAGTGAAAACATATTTAAGACTTTTGTGGTCCATAAATATTTTCACTCTCTCTCCATATAGGTAGTGCTTCCATAGCTTCAAAGCAAATATCACCGCGACAAGCTCCAAGTCATGTGTGGGGTAGTTCTTCTCATGAGTCCGCAATTGTCTAGATGCATAGGCAATCACTTTCCCGTGTTGTTGAAGAACGCAGCCCAGTCATTTTTCGGAAGCATCACTATAGATTGAGAAACCGCCAGTACCTGCGGGTAGCGCAAGTATCGGCGTAGTTGTGAGCCTCTTCTTCAGTTCCTCAAAAGCTGACTGGCACGCTTCAGACCATATGAACTCTTCATTCTTCCTGGTAAGCTTCATCATTGGCTCCGCAATCTTGGAGAAATCCTTCACGAACTTCCGGTAGTAGCCAGCTAGTCCCAAAAAGCTCCTGATCTCTGCAACTGAGCTTGGTGCAGTCCACTTCTCAATAGCAGCTATCTTCTTTGGATCCACCGAAATTCCTTTTCCTGTGACAACATGGCCCAAAAATTCCACCTTGTCTAAAAACAATTCACATTTAGATAGCTTACCATAGAGCTTCTCATTCCTCAACGTACTCAGCACTTTTCTCAAGTGCTCTTCGTGCTCTTCCTCCGTCTTCGAGTAAATCAGTATGTCGTCGATAAAGACAACAACAAACTGATCCAGATATTCATGGAAAACCTTGTTCATAAGGTTCATGAATACCGCAGGAGCATTTATCAGTCCAAACGACATGACCAAGAATTCAAATTGTCCATACTTGGTGTTGAACGCCGTCTTGGGAATATCCTCCTTCCTGACCTTGATTTGATGGTAGCCTGATCTGAGATCTATCTTTGAAAATACCTTGGCTCCGCTCAGTTGATCAAACAGGTCGTCGATCCGGGCCATGGGGTACTTGTTCTTGATGGTGATGTTGTTCAGCGCCCGGTAGTCGATGCACATCCGTACGGTTCCATCCTTCTTGGGTACGAACAAAACTGGTGCTCCCCAGGGTGAAGCTCCGTCTCTGATAAATCCTTGCGACTTCAGCTCGTCGATCTGATCCTTCATCTCCTTAGCCTCCTTGGGGTTGACTCTGTAGCATCCCCGAGAAATAGGGGAAGAGCCGGGTACTAGATCGATGGTGAATTCCATACCTCGATCCGGCGACAATCCTGGAAGATTATCTGGAAAGACATCCATAAATTCCGCAATGATAGGGTGAGGAGGCCCGGGTTCTTCGGTGATTGAGGAGTAGGTGATACTCTTCATATCTTCCGGAGCCCGAGAGATCACAAACTCTGGTTCTCCTGGTGGGCTGAAGATTACACATCCTCGGTGATAATCTATCAGCGCAAGCTGTTCACTTAACCAGTCCATCCCTAGGACTACATCATAGTTGGGCAGGGGCATCACTAGTAAAGGTGTTGAGAACTGATGGCCAGAGATGGTTATGGGACAATTACAAGCTTCAGTGATGGGTATAGGTCCACCACCGGTCATAACCCTACTAATCACCTTGCTAAGTCTCGAATCTATGTGGTGTGCAGATATAAACTTGGATGATATGAAACTATGTGATGCACCCGAATCAAATAATGCTATAGCAGGATGTGAAAACACATAAATGGAACCTGTGATGACATCAGCGGTAGGTTCCTGCTCTGGATCCTGCTCATCAGCTGCTAGGACAAAAGCTCGTCCAGTCTTTTGCTGGTGCTGTCCAAACTGTTGTTATTGAGTAGGTAGGGGAGCTCTTTGCTGGTTGGTCCCGGGCCGGTAGGCTGACATGGGGCAGTCCTTCACTTGGTGGGTGACAGACCCACAAACTAGGCAGTGTCCTAGCCTCTTCCTGCAGATGTTCGACTGATGCCCTGGCCTCTTGCAATAGTCGCAGACAGGGATCTGCTTCTGGTGTGCTCTGTCATTGGTCCTCGCCTGATGATGATGCTGCTGGTGGTGCGAGGGCCTGTTGTTGTTGTTGTTGTTGGGCCTCTTCTGACTACCCTGGAAGTTGCTAGTTCCAGGGTACTCCCGCTTGGATCGAGAAGGCTGGCTCTTCTCCACGTCCTGAGCTCGGATCAGGATCCTCTCATAGGTCTTCGCGCCACCTGCGATCACAGGGGTACAAATCTCTTCTCGTAAGCTATACCTGAATCGCTCAGCACGATCCTTGGGGTCAGCTACCAGGTTTTGGGCAAAGCGGCTTAGTCGGCCGAACTCTGCCGCATACTCGCTGACCGTCATGTTTCCCTGCTTCAAGTTCTGGAATTGCCTCTCCATTTCCCGCATCTCCGATGTCGGAAAAAACTTCCTGCGGAACAGCTTCTTGAAGGTGTCCCAGTCGAGCTGCTTGTCCTGGAGTAGGGGTTCATTCCGATACCAGATGCTCGCCACATCTTGTAGTTGGAGTCCTACAGCTTCAGCCTTGAGGTCCTCCGGGAGTTGAGCGACGCTCCATATGGTCTAGCCATTCATCGGCATAGATGATACCCTCGGTTCCTTTGAAAGGTCGAGGGTCTTGCTTCTTAAAGCTCTCTATATCTCCAACCTTCATGCAATAATACGCCTCTAATCAAAAGAATGGCCTTTAAAGAAATATAATTAACTCTTGAATCATGCTTACCTTGGCAGGTCGTGGCCCTGATGAAGTGGTTCCTCCTCTCTCGAGGTGTCACGACCCGCACCCGGTTTTTCGGATACGAGACGTGTCCAAGCCAGCCTACGCCGCAGAGTCGGCGGTAGAACGCTGTCAAGCCCGCAAGAAATAAATGCTCAAGAAATAGACAATTGCTGCTCATTCACAATTCTATATTTATTACAACATTTAATATTAAAGAGAAATACAAGTTTTACAATTTAATGAAATTGAAACAATGCTTTCTATTTCTAGGTTTGTCTTCAGCAATACCCAAGTCTTCCCAATGCTAACAATGATCGCGGCTAAACCTGAAAAATGTTGGTTATCCAGTCAGGATTGGAACAAGTACACAAACCGACGGCAGTGCAAAACACAATAGAATTATCAAGACATGAAAATAGCATATGAGGAATGAAAACTTGTAAGATAAAGTGATGTCACAGCACGATAGAGAAATAAACAAGGAAAAGCTAATAAAAGACATCTATCTAAGTGATGTGAAATATCTGTTCGCCATGTGGACGGCTAGGGGGTAAAATAAGGCACACTGCACGTGTCGTGCGCAGCGGCTAGCATTCAAGATTAGACATATTGGGAAATTTCTGGGTAGTCCACATGTATACTAAGATATTTCCCCTCCCAACAACTCCGTGTGACGAGCGTGTCAACAAGCAGCAAGATATATGTATAGACATGAAATGAGAAAACTACTATGAATCGAAAAGCAATCAGAAAGTGCACTTGCCTGAGGTCCTTAGCTGGAGAAACCAATACTGTACCACACGATAAGCCACAACCAAGCAAACACATATAGAAGTCTCCGGATGCTGAAATAAATAGTACCAATGTTCTCAGAATAATCAAATTAGCTAGGATTGCCTGTCCTTAAGTCCAATTCTGGACACAGGGGCAAAACAGTAATTTCGGGCAAAAATGATGTCCGCCGTTGGACCCGTTTTGCACCGAAAAGCGTGCCAGAGCCAACGGTCTCTAAAGTCGTCAAACTACATGTCTACGGATCCAGTTTTTCGATACGATCCCAACCGTATGTCCAAAGTTGGATTTCGGCGGGCCGTGCACAAAATCGCACGTTGAGTGGGACCGTGGGGCCCGCAAAACGACGATTTTGTCAACGATATCAGAATCGGACCAAACTTGGCATGCAGGACCAGAAAAACGATACGGACCTGTTGGCGCAAGTTTCGTCTCGATCTGACGAGCGTGCACAAAGTAATGACTGAATTTGCATTGGACGGATACGGGGCGATTCCGACGGATACGCGTCGAATTCGTCGCGCACACGCGACCAATTTGAATTCCGTCAAAGCCCACACGACCACGAAGCTGTTACGCAGCTTTCGATGTCTTCGGTGCGCGACCACGTCGTCCGGATTGGCGTGACGCACGTCGTGTGGGGTGTTTTCTACGTTTTCAAAACAGGTTTTCGTCAAAGTTCGGGATTTGTTTTCTCGACGCTGAGTCGATGGTTTTGGCTTTGGTAAAAACTTTTGTGAAGGTCTATAGGTCGTCTAAATATTTGTTTAAGTAGAATTTATAAACAGTCTCTGGATTGATCGGAATCGGTCCTCGAATATGGGTGATTGGGATTTCTTTACCCTGTTTTCGAACAGGTTTTTCCCTCGACTTCAACTCAATTTATCTCGAGTTTCGGGTCACGAGAATTTAAACTATTAGAAAGAGATTAAAGAGGGTTATAACAGGATCATACCAGAGTTCGTAGATCGACAAACGATCAATCGTGCTTTGCGAAAAAGCGACGCGAAGTGCCCTTCCGCGCTGCAATTTCTGCTGTTGCACTCTGGCAGTTGGCTCGCGCGCGCGGGTGTTCCGACGTGGTGGCGGTGGTCGGCCGGCGTCGCTCGGCCGCCCAGGGTGGCTGGGCGCACAGGAGGAAGGCGCGCCCAGGTGGTGGCTAGGGTAGGTGTTGAGAATTTAGGGTTTTCGAACAGGTTTTCTTCCTCCATCTCCCGATTTTTATACATTGTAGTATAACTCTCGGATAGCCTTCCTGTGCGGAAGAAAATGTGGGCTAAGGGCAGGGCTCGGCCTGGTCGGGCTGGGCTTGGCCTAGTCGGGCTGGTGTTGCTTTGTTCTCTATATATATGAAATCAATTCATATATAAAGAATACACACATACCTATATGTATATGTACGTACACGTTTATACGTATATACTTGTATATCTTGGTTTATATATTTATGTACACACAAAATACCCATATATATATTCATTTCTATATCTTTTTATTATCAATAATATTCATATATATATACTTATATATATATACATATATATATATATATATATATATATATATATATATATATATATATATATACGCACGCATATATATATACACGTATTTATTTATATATATCATTATATATATATACTTCTATAAAAATGTATATCACCATACATAATATTTCTATTATATATACCAATATATATATCACTAAATATATTTCTGATACATATATCGCTATATATTTATAATATATTCCTGTATATATATTTATATCTATACGTCTATGATATATACGTGACATAAATATATTTCTATATACTTTATATATATACTCACATACATCTACACTTATATATAATAATATATTAATTTACTCTATATATATCTAAAACCATATATATAGATATATACATGTAAATATTTACGAGTATATATATATATACACATACATGCTATTCAATATTTATATATACATACATACACGTACACATATTTAATAAATTATATTAGTGCATAAATTGTAAACCTCTTAATAACAATTTAATATACAATTAACTATAATCAATAAAATAATAATATTTAATAGTGATAAACATATTTATTTAATCGCCACAAATTAATAAAATAATAATAAAATATTTTTAAAAGAATCGGGAAGGGGAGCTACAAATCTACCCACCTTAAAATAATTTCGTCCTCGAAATTCAAATTCATAACTATTTCTTAAAAATTCAAAATCTAGTATTCCTTTAATTCCTCAAATTTAATCTCTCAAAATATTTATGGCCTTCTAGTCATTTTGTAACTACGAAACTCCGAGGACTTCTACCCACCTTTGGTCAGATTATTCCCTCAGGGGTATGTCTCTACAGCTTTATAATTATTCAACTACAGTCTGTAATTGCTGCTAATAGATAGCTACTTGCTTACGGCCTCTATAACTCTCCCCTATCTATCACGCAATCCCAAAATTAACAAGCACAAATTTATACAGGTGGCTAAGAATGTTTGTAACCTCTAATAAGCATGACCATTTGTCGCTCTGAAATAACATGAAGATAAGGACGAGTAATCAAGAGTAAATCTGAAATTTCAAGAGCGGTAGAAAATATTTAATAATACAGATATAAGTAGTACTTATGAACCTATTGTCTTATTCGCTAGATTGGGCTACTATGGTTCAGTCACTGCTACGTCGAAGAACACTTATTTCTTAGAGGGGTCTGCCATCCGTGCAATACAGAAGTCTCGTTCTCGAAATTTTAATTCAACCACAGTTCCATAGCGGGACAAAATTTGAGGAATCAAGATTGTAGTCTTAATGGGTTCTCTATTTGGATTCACTCGTTGGTTGGGTGAACATTGGATTTCAATCTATATGGACTAGGCAAGATCCCAAAAATTTTCCTACTAGATTAGGGTATCCTAGAATAGATTTCTACCCAGGGGGTTGAGCTAGTTGCTGGTCAGGTTGGTTAGCTAAGTTCCTAAAGTCCAAAATGCTCCTTCAGTGACTATTGTGTTTAAGTAGCACATGAGGCCTCAATTGGTTGTCATTCCAGTGGCATGTGCATAGTGGCTT
Source organism: Iris pallida (assembly GCA_029216955.1). Taxonomy (NCBI): domain Eukaryota; kingdom Viridiplantae; phylum Streptophyta; class Magnoliopsida; order Asparagales; family Iridaceae; genus Iris; species Iris pallida. The sequence continues at coordinate 1,262,585 of JANAVB010035418.1, forward strand.
CGAGTAGATCACCACCACACATTGGGTCGAAGGAATTGAGTCGAGGTTGAGGCTCTAAAGGAAGTCGAAAATATACCGGTATTACGGTAAGGGTTATAGCCAGTCCTCTTAACCTGAAAGTTATAGCACGAAAATAGAGTACAAGGGGATGGGTTTGAGTGGGACATGATATACCTAGATGAAGGTGGACTCGTCTAGACCTTGCATATGAAATGTGTTGGAAGGTAATAGCTGGTCTCGTGCTCCGAATATTAATGGCACGACCGGGGACTCAAAAGGATCTAAATAAAAAGTGGGAGTCCAAGGGCACTAATAATCATCCTAATGGAAATTATTCAAATCACTAGGTAATCCTCATATATCCTAAAATTTTAGAAGGCTTACAGTCTACCCACCTTAGAGGCTAGGATATGGTGGCAAGGTTCCGGTCACATGGCTGGTCGATGGTAGCTACCCTTGCATATACAACTATCATAGCCATGAGATACTATGTACTTATCTATCAATTACGAGCTTTCGTCTTTCCAATCAGTGAAGACGAAAACGATAAAGAGTTCAAGAGAGATGTCACTGAATACGATTACGTGATTTAAAGGCGAATGTATAATTCGAGAGGAATTGTCAAAGCAATCGCGAATGAGATCCTAGAGACATCTACATCTCAATCTACGTAAGAAAATTAGGTGAAGAGCGAACCAACTGCATCATGGTTGATCAGACCGTAATGCAATGATTCTGATTAGACAATATGTTAGCTAGACATATGTCTTGGATCAAGCTCGATAAAATAGTAAGCTTGCAAAACTAGGCTGTAATAGCAGCGTTGGTCAAGATAGTCAAAATATAAGTAGGCAAGATTTTTGGGAGAAGGAAAATAAGAAGTTCGGGTTTTGAGAAAATTCAAATCCTTACATGGTTCTTGTCTATATAGTCTTCCTACAATCTTACTATCCTTAAAGTCTTGGTCAACCACGACATAGTTTTAGCAATGTTCTATAACCTATGATTCTCAAATGGTTTCATTTCTATGGGGTGTGCTTCGCCAGTGCGCTGCTGGCTGCAGTGAAACCCCATCTCCACTCTCAGCTAATTGACGACAGTGCGCTGCTGTCTAAACCTTATGGGTTAGCTAATATTTCTCTAACTATAATCGTAAAATTCACGAGCTTCTAGAGGTTCAAACAAGTTGGCTAAAATAAAGTGTAGGTATTCGTCCTGTCGGTCACAACACCTAAACGAAAAAATTAACATGGAGAGATTAACTAAAGACAAAAGGGATTTAAACATTCGAGCATCTATTTTATATGCATTTCTATGGTTGCGGAAAAATCTCAAATCAGTCTACCTCGAGATTCATATGCAATTACAGAATCCAAAAATTTAAACTAATTCCCTAAAGCAACATAAAATTTAAAACAGACAATTCTAACTTATGATATAAGATTTATATCTAATAGAGCAAAAGAAATTGAACAGATTATCAAGATCAAAGTTAACTCATTAATTCTAGGCAGGTCTAACATACCAAGTGTATAGTGTATCTACATGGAATCACAATGTCATATCAAAAGTATAGTGTACCTGTATGGATCTAGCAAGTTATCTAAATTGCATGGCCTATCTAATAACCTTAACTACCCAACTGTCAATTTGAACAAGGGACTCCTAGTCCTAGTCATTATCTTAAATTATTTTAATCCTAGTTTGTGAACGAGCAATTCTTGGCGCAGGCTCGCAACAGTACAACTAACGTACCATCACGAGTTCGCAATCTTTTGCGAAGACTGACCTGCATGGGCCACCACAAAAACTTGTCACGACCCGCACCCGGTTTTTCGGATACGAGACGTGTCCAAGCCAGCCTACGCCGCAGAGTCGGCGGTAGAACGCTGTCAAGCCCGCAAGAAATAAATGCTCAAGAAATAGACAATTGCTGCTCATTCACAATTCTATATTTATTACAACATTTAATATTAAAGAGAAATACAAGTTTTACAATTTAATGAAATTGAAACAATGCTTTCTATTTCTAGGTTTGTCTTCAGCAATACCCAAGTCTTCCCAATGCTAACAATGATCGCGGCTAAACCTGAAAAATGTTGGTTATCCAGTCAGGATTGGAACAAGTACACAAACCGACGGCAGTGCAAAACACAATAGAATTATCAAGACATGAAAATAGCATATGAGGAATGAAAACTTGTAAGATAAAGTGATGTCACAGCACGATAGAGAAATAAACAAGGAAAAGCTAATAAAGACATCTATCTAAGTGATGTGAAATATCTGTTCGCCATGTGGACGGCTAGGGGGTAAAATAAGGCACACTGCACGTGTCGTGCGCAGCGGCTAGTATTCAAGATTAGACATATTGGAAAATTTCTGGGTAGTCCACATGTATACTAAGATATTTCCCCTCCCAACAACTCCGTGTGACGAGCGTGTCAACAAGCAGCAAGATATATGTATAGACATGAAATGAGAAAACTACTATGAATCAAAAAGCAATCAGAAAGTGCACTTGCCTGAGGTCCTTAGCTGGAGAAACCAATACTGTACCACACGATAAGCCACAACCAAGCAAACACATATAGAAGTCTCCGGATGCTGAAATAAATAGTACCAATGTTCTCAGAATAATCAAATTAGCTAGGATTGTCTGTCCTTAAGTCCAATTCTGGACACAGGGGCAAAACAGTAATTTCGGGCAAAAACGATGTCCGCCGTTGGACCCGTTTTGCACCGAAAAGCGTGCCAGAGCCAACGGTCTCTAAAGTCGTCAAACTACATGTCTACGGATCCAGTTTTCCGATACGATCCCAACCGTATGTCCAAAGTTGGATTTCGGCGGGCCGTGCACAAAATCGCACGTTGAGTGGGACCGTGGGGCCCGCAAAACGACGATTTTGTCAACGATATCAGAATCGGACCAAACTTGGCATGCAGGACCAGAAAAACGATACGGACCTGTTGGCGCAAGTTTCGTCTCGATCTGACGAGCGTGCACAAAGTAATGACTGAATTTGCATTGGACGGATACGGGGCGATTCCGACGGATACGCGTCGAATTCGTCGCGCACACGCGACCAATTTGAATTCCGTCAAAGCCCACACGACCACGAAGCTGTTACGCAGCTTTCGATGTCTTCGGTGCGCGACCACGTCGTCCGGATTGGCGTGACGCACGTCGTGTGGGGTGTTTTCTACGTTTTCAAAACAGGTTTTCGTCAAAGTTCGGGATTTGTTTTCTCGACGCTGAGTCGATGGTTTGGCTTTGGTAAAAACTTTTGTGAAGGTCTATAGGTCGTCTAAATATTTGTTTAAGTAGAATTTATAAACAGTCTCTGGATTGATCGGAATCGGTCCTCGAATATGGGTGATTGGGATTTCTTTACCCTGTTTTCGAACAGGTTTTTCCCTCGACTTCAACTCAATTTATCTCGAGTTTCGGGTCACGAGAATTTAAACTATTAGAAAGAGATTAAAGAGGGTTATAACAGGATCATACCAGAGTTCGTAGATCGACAAACGATCAATCGTGCTTTGCGAAAAAGCGACGCGAAGTGTCCTTCCGCGCTGCAATTTCTGCTGTTGCACTCTGGCAGTTGGCTCGCGCGCGCGGGTGTTCCGACGTGGTGGCGGTGGTCGGCCGGCGTCGCTCGGCCGCCCAGGGTGGCTGGGCGCACAGGAGGAAGGCGCGCCCAGGTGGTGGCTAGGGTAGGTGTTGAGAATTTAGGGTTTTCGAACAGGTTTTCTTCCTCCATCTCCCGATTTTTATACATTGTAGTATAACTCTCGGATAGCCTTCCTGTGCGGAAGAAAATGTGGGCTAAGGGCAGGGCTCGGCCTGGTCGGGCTGGGCTTGGCCTAGTCGGGCTGGTGTTGCTTTGTTCTCTATATATATGAAATCAATTCATATATAAAGAATACACACATACCTATATGTATATGTACGTACACGTTTATACGTATATACTTGTATATCTTGGTTTATATATTTATGTACACACAAAATACCCATATATATATTCATTTCTATATCTTTTTATTATCAATAATATTCATATATATATACTTATATATATATACATATATATATATATATATATACGCACGCATATATATATACACGTATTTATTTATATATATCATTATATATATATACTTCTATAAAAATGTATATCACCATACATAATATTTCTATTATATATACCAATATATATATCACTAAATATATTTCTGATACATATATCGCTATATATTTATAATATATTCCTGTATATATATTTATATCTATACGTCTATGATATATACGTGACATAAATATATTTCTATATACTTTATATATATACTCACATACATCTACACTTATATATAATAATATATTAATTTACTCTATATATATCTAAAACCATATATATAGATATATACATGTAAATATTTACGAGTATATATATATATACACATACATGCTATTCAATATTTATATATACATACATACACGTACACATATTTAATAAATTATATTAGTGCATAAATTGTAAACCTCTTAATAACAATTTAATATACAATTAACTATAATCAATAAAATAATAATATTTAATAGTGATAAACATATTTATTTAATCGCCACAAATTAATAAAATAATAATAAAATATTTTTAAAAGAATCGGGAAGGGGAGCTACACGAGGGCAGCCATAGCCACGTTGCGGGCATTCTCCATGCCTTCTCTCATAATCGCGGTCTGCTCGCGATGGGCTTCAGCTTGGGCAGCAGTCTGCTCTCTATGGGCTTCTGCTTGAGCTCTCTGTGCTTCAAGCACTCCTCGTAGCATTCCCACTTGGTCAGTAGGATCCACAGGCACTGGTGGAGCAGCTGATGCGGGCACTACCGCAGGGGTCTGCGGCTCAGCCCGGGAATGTGCCGGTTCTGCCGCTTGCGCTGTGGAAGCGTAAACGGGCCGGAGAGCTGGTGCAGCATGGGGACGATCTGTCAGCTGCAAGGGAGGTGGGTCCCGGCGTGCTTAAGAAGGGGTGTGATCAGTTGATGACACCTCATCGTCAGCAGGGCCGGATCTAGTAGTCTTTCCTTTGGCCATGATCTGGAAGGTTTAGGGTACATACATAAGCAAGGTATCCTACCAGTCTATAATCAAACAAAAATATTTATGTATATAATTCGGTCCTATGTCGTGACAAATCAATGTTCTAGTGTTCTAATTGTTTCTAGGTATATTTTCCTAAGTTGTTGTAGGACCTGCATGGGCCACCACTGAAAACATGTCACGACCCGATCCCAATATTCTGGGTCTAGTCGGATCATGCCCAGCCTGCACCGTTGTTGAGACGGCGGCAGTAAGCTGTTCAGTAGCAGGTAACCATACAACAACACTATAATTTGTCACAACTCAATATCGAAATTAAACTTTATTAAACTGAATTTTAAATACAATAAAATTGTTCTGAAGGGAAAATACAGAATTCTGAAATAAACAAAATGCAGAAAATGGAAAATCTATCTATCAGCCTCAGATCCATCGTCCTCCTGCGGGGACTTGGCAGCACAACGGGGTACAACTCAGGGTCGTAATAGCTGTTGTAACACAGCTCAGCATCCTCAACATCGCCTAAAAATATATCTCCAGTCAGGAGGGAGCAAAGTACAATTCATGCTAATTTTTAAACAGTTAAATAAGAAATAGAATCATGCAGTTCTAAACAGTTTTAAAACAGGTTTGTTACAGTAGAAAACAATGATTTGAACAGGTAATGACATTGACCGGCTTGGGTTTGTTACAGGAGGGATAATAGATTTTGTTACAGTAGTGGTCATAATCATTACACTATTCCCCAGTCCCCAGTAGTTACAGTACAGTACTCTCTGTGAGAGTTTCGTGTTTGAGTCGTGGTTTAGATATGCAGTAAAACGATTAAGTAAATAACTGTAAACTAACATAAACTATACTTGCCTCAAAAAAATGACTAGAGCGGTGGACGACTCCGAGACGGAAAGTTTAGAGTTGTCCTCGAATTCCTACAATCGAGAGATAGACTCAGCTTTCAGGTTAACCAACTTAACTATACTAGTTGTAATCTCTATTTGCGTCCTAGTCCAATTTTAATTATTTAATTAACTAAACACAGAAAAACACGTTTATTATGTGCGTTGATTTAATACGAGGGAAAACGATTATTTAACTTTGAATTTGGGAAAACAACGTCGCCGCCAGGTTATTTATGAAAACTTGGTAATCTTTTATAAATATAATTATAAAACTAATTTTCTTGCTTAGTGAGAAATACGTGACTTTTATTTAATATTAAACTCGTCAATTTTAAGGTGAGAAAATAATAATTAATTTTCATACGAAAAATACTTTTTAATTATTTTAATCGTTAAACATTAAAACTCGTAAAACCAGAAAGATAAGAAATCTAAGCTATTACAGTCACAGACCAGCCAGCTGGGCTTATGCCCATTTATAATTTATTTAAATAAATTGAAATAAGAATAAGACTGACGTTAGTCCTAAACTGAAAAAAATAGAAATTAAATAAAATAGAAAACAGAAAATAAATAATAAAAATAGAGATAAATAGTAAGTCTCAGATAATGGTCCGATCCTCATTTTTGGCTAATTGCCTCAACGTCCGGACGGGGCCGGTATCGTTTGCACTTAGCCGGGTCCACTGATCGATACGGTCGTCACCCAAAAATCAAATATCGAATAAATTCCGAAAATCATTTTAAATCCATTTTGAAAATAATTCAGGATTTACGGAAAAATCGGGCAGCATCTCCTCTGTTTTTGGCCAACCCAAAAACTGGAAAAATGGCGCCGATAATTCCTGCAAGTCCCAAACCAGGAAAAAATCCGCATTTTATATATATAAAACATCCACAGCCAATCCACAGAATAATCGGGACGATCCGAAATAATTTCGGAAGTCCGATTCCAAATCCACAAGTCACAGAACGTTCCGAAAAATTTCCAGAAACTAAAACATACCAAATACCATTCCCGAAATATTCCGGGAATGCAAAATAATCCACGGGACCTTTCCGAAAGTCCCGAAAAAATATGACGTCGCTAATACCGAATTCCCAAAGGGAACCGGGGACCATTTCATCATCGACAAATAATAATAAAATAGTGGGACAGGGGACCGTGATCTTCGCTACTTCTTCGAGGATGATTGCATTTGGATCGTCTTCGCTTCGCTCGCCGCTCATTTCATTTTTCCATGTATTTTATTTCCTTATTTTGTTGGTAGTGGATTTGTCTCCGCCCAACATATTGTATCAAGACAATTTATTCTCATATATGACATCTTCTATTCTTTTATTCTTGTGGATGAGATTAGTTGGGAGTTACTGCATTTTACAGCTTATGTATTTATACGAGGCTTCCATATATTGGAGTATACTTCGTATGAATACAGCTGGCATGTCTACGTTCCTAGTCCTACGTATTTTGGGACTGGGGCGTTACAGTTATACCTCGGATTGCTCGGCTAGAGCTCTCAGACGAATAAATAGAAAGAAAAGAGCTCCAAATCAGCGACGTATCCCCGAAGTCAGCGCTGGAAACAGCGTCGTCGACGCAACGCCGTAAACTCCAGAAGCTAGGGCACTGCCTGAACCAACAGTGAAGGCTCACCAAAGAACAGTGAGCTCGGGGCGAGGTCGAGAACGGGGCGCTGGGCGCGCTGTCGAGAAAGTCAGCGCTGGTCGGCAGGAACGCCGACGGGAAGGGGCGCACGGGGGTGCGCTGGCGCGAAGGGCGGTCGCGGGCTGGCCGGAGGGAGTGGCCGAGGGTGGCGCGCGAGGGTGAAACGCGGCCAGGGAGGGGCTGGCGCTGATCGGCCGGCGGAGATGGCCGCGCGGGGTGGCAGTCAACGGGCGTCGGGCTCCGATGGTCGGCCGGAAACTCGGGGCTTGGCGGAGGAGCGGGCCGCGAGTGGGGCGCGGGTTTGGGGTTGGTGGAGTTTGGGGAAGGAAGTGGGTTTGGGTGAGAGTCTCTTCCAGAGAGGAGAATGGAGTTAGGGAAAGTAAAGAGAGTTGGGGAAAAGCTTCTGTGAGGGAGAGTTAAATTCTGATTTCGTGAGTGAGGAGGTGGGGTGAGGGGGAGCAATTAAAGGAGAGGTGGGGTTGCTGTTGGAGAGAAAGGTGGGTTCGTGTATGGAGGAGAGGAGTTGGGGGAAAAAGAATAGGGAAAGTGGAGACTCAGTTTACAAGTGGGGTGCTGACCAGCCAACTAATTGTTATTATTATATATATATATATATATATATATATATATATATATATATATATATATATATATATATATTTCTTTTATTACTAAACCAAGTCAAATCTGGGTTTAAGAAATGGGATTGGGCTCAGGCCTGGGTCTGGGTTCGGACTCGGATCTGGGTCTGGAATCCAAAAGCCATGTTTATTATTATTTTCGAAATCCTTTTTCACCCAAAAATATTTAATGGTAATATTAATAATAATTATTTTTTAGAAATGCTAATAATAATAATACTAAATACTATTTAATAATTAATCACAGGATATGGGTTTCACAAAGGGCAACACCTCAGATTTTTTTTTATGTTGTGTTTGATTGGGCGTTTTTTCCATGGAAAAAATTTTCACCACAAATTTTCCACCAATTGTAGTATTTGATAGCTTATATTTTCCATGGAATTATTTTCCAAAAACTATCATTTTTTATATTTTCTTCTAAAATGGTGGAAAATGAAACTTGTCTAACCCATAGGAAAATATCATTTTTCATGGAAAATAACTATTTTCCGTGGAAAATAATGACAATCAAACAACCAAATTAAGTTTTCTATGGAAAATTTTAAAATTCCATGGAATTTTTTTCCTAGGAAAATAATTCCATGGAATTAATTTCTTTTCCACGTATTTTCCACCTTGCAATCAAACACACCCTTAGTATAAAAATATACGAAAAAAAAACAAAAAATTGTAAAAAAAAAAACATTAGAGTTTGGTAAAATTTTAAGAAAAACAATAAGTTTGAAAAAATTCTAAGAAGAACATCTATTCGAACTTTTGAAGTCCGGATGCTGACCTCACCATTTAATCCATACTCCATACTTAATAAAATGTATAACAGATCGGGTTAAGAGTGGCCGGACTTTAGAAGTCCGGTTCCTTTAATCCATACTCAGACAGAGTTAAGAGTGGCCGGATTTTAGAAGTCCGATTGGGTGCATTAATATGTCTTATGGATAAATGGGTTGGTGTATTACTGTTCTTACATCCCACAAGGAGAGAGAGAGCAATTGAATAAAATCTTTGATTCTTTTAATTTTCTGATGATCAAAGTTCCCATCAGTTGCTGTGGATATTGATTCAATATGGTGACTACAAATAAATAATAGTACCAATGATGTGTGGCATTAGGTGTCCATCTGCCAACTCCTCAGCCTCGTCAAGAGTCAAGGAAAGAATATTTGTTGCTGCATATTAATATATTTACTGTTTATTTCCAACCCGACTTATAAAGTCCGGCCATCCGGTCATTGACGTTTTAATCTGGTCATTAACGTTAAGTGGAACGTTAAGTGGGAGGGTGAGGGGCATCCGGACTTCAAAAGTCCGGCCTGATGCTCTTCTTAGAATTCCTCTAAACTTAGTATTTTTTTTTTAGAATTTCACATAACTCTAATACTTTTTTTTACAATTTTCTGTAAAAAAAACCAATGGAAGTCCCGTCCCCTAGTGCCTGCCATGTGAATCCGCCCCTGACAATACTAATGCATATAAATTAACAATATGCATTAACCCGAGCATATGCACGAGCACACATGTACAACGATGGTGTGTAGTCGCACAACACAAAATGTATTATGTGTTCCTTTTTTTTTGTTAGGCACATTGAACACCAAATGATTATTTGGTTTGTTTATATATTGAAACTTCAACTATTGCTAAATTGTTTTATGAAATTCGCGTTATTTATTTGCACTTGGCTCTACATCATCTCTTGACCCATTTATTCCAACCTAAAATTCATATCAAAGTCAATTCACACTTTTAAAATTATATTTCTCACCAACCTTTAATTTCTTAGGTTTTAGAGCATAGTTGTTGACGAGATCCCAACAAGTACAACTCTCACACAACAGAGTACAATACAGACATTGCGTAGCCAAAATTTTAATCCATGGGACGCACTGTTTACTATTAAAAAAATGGGAGTGGAGGTGGTCCGGTTGTGAAATCGTCTCTTGTCCACCGTATGTCTTTTACATTGCACGTAGGCGAGGGCAGGACAATGGGCTGACATAGAGATGGAGGTGGTATGGTCGGTGGCTTTGGCTGTTTGAAGCAGCTTTGTTCTCGAAATTTATTAAAAAATTTGAATAGTGTATTATTTTTCATCTAAAATATTAGACAAAATTATGTTAGCCAAGATTATTTAACTAAAAAGCAACCTATGCATTTAACTTAATTTTATGAGAAATTTTGACTGAAATTCCACTTTTTTTTACAATATTTACGGCGGAACCCACACAATTACAATAATGTAAGGTATCCCACATTTTTGACGGAAATCGTCTCCAACTCACGGTCAACCCCTTTGACCAATTTTTTTGACCAAAATAATACCGTCTTCTTTCCCGTGTCCCCCCATTTTTCGTGGTTGCCCCTTCCCCACAGCCAACGTGCCTCCGCTCCCGCCGCCAGCGTGCCTCCGCTCCCCCCCTCCTCTCTCCTCCCCATCACTAGCACCACCACCACCATAATCACCACCATCACCATCATCACCACCACCACCTTCACGTCGCCCTCTGTGACCCCCTCCCCCCCTTCCGCACCACCGTCCACGCAGCCCCCTCCACACCACCGTCCGCGTAGCCCCCTCCCGATGTTGCCATCGCTATTGTTGTTGCTACTGCGGGGGCGGTGGTGGGGGGTAGGGGGCGGAGGGGGCTGCGCGGACGGTGGCGCGGAGGAGGGGGGAGCGGAGGGGGTCGTAGAAGGCTGCGTGAAGGTGGTGGTGATGATGGTGGTGATGGTGATGGTGGTGGTGGTGATGGGGAGGAGAGAGGAGAGGGGAGAGCGGAGGCACGCCGGCGGCGGGGAGGGGGGCAGCCACGAAAAATGGGGGGACGCGGAAAAGAAGACGGGGGTATTTTAGTCAAAAAATTGGTCAAAGGGGTTGACCGTGAGTTGGAAACGGTTTCCGTCAAAAGTGGGAGTACCTTACATTATTGTAATTGTGTGGGGTGCACCGTAAATATGATAAAAAGTGGCGTGCCAGTCAAAGTTTCTCGAATTTTATTTGTTACAAAATATCTTGCAGAGTGATACTTAGTTAAAGTTAATTCCAAAATAACCTTGTAGGGTGATACTTATAATGAAAGTGAATTTTCTGAGGTCAATTCTTAGTCGGCTACATTCTCAAGGTGTCTAAAAATTTCACAAAACGAATTTAAAAATGCGAAATAACGGTAAGAATATTACAAATAAAAAAATTCCTGCGGAGTAATACTTAGTGAGAAAATAAGCAGTATAAAAATAAAAATAATGTCATTTAAAAGTAAATTTATTATTCGCCAAGTAGTAATATAGAAAAACATAAAAATTCACATTCTTCTCTTTAGCAGCAGGTGCAGCCGATGCAGGAGCAACACCACCAGAAACAGGGGCAGCAGCCACTATTGAGGGTAGATGCGTATATTATTTAGGTTATGCTTGAGGAGAAATTTGGAAATGAAACAATTGGATTGAATGAGTGGTAGGAGGAGAGGAACAAAAGAGTGTTCAAACAGAGAATGGTTGTTGTTGGCATGTTGCTTGCTTCTTCTTGTCCGATGGGGTGTGATGGGTTACGGGTGTGATGACAGAATGGAGTGTGCAACACTCTTCCAACAAGAGGATGGATGAGGAAGATCGGATGGATGGTGAAGAGGAAGAGCTACACAGAGAAGATAGTGGAGTGTGCAAGACGGCTTCTTCTATACCTGTTGTACTATTTTTTTTCTTCTGAATTTTGGAAATTTGAGGGACGCAGCTGCACCCCCTAGGCTAAGGATCGACATTGGGCCGGGCCGAGCCGGGCCACCCATGCCCATAAAGTAGGGGCTCAGGCCGGGCACGGGCCGGACTTTTTTGGTCCTAGAAAAAGTTTGGGTTTGTAACTCCTCTTCTCGAAATTTTGATTATATATTTTATTTATTTAAATTATATGGTTTGTTGTAATGTATATATTATAGTATATATTCATGGTATAAATTACTATATATTTGTAATGTATGTACAAATACGTATAATGTCCCTATAAAATATATTGTATAATTATAGTATATATGCATAGTATATATATGTAGTTTATACGGTTGGTCATGAGACAATAATGTATAACTACTAAAGATTTACGAGGTTAATTTCATAATGTTAATAGTTAGGGTTGGGGTGACCCTACTCAAACCCAACAACCTAAGTAAGTCTAATCCATGTCTCCAATAACTTCAAGCCCAAATCCTTCTTTTCTTCAACTCAACTCATAATTTTTTCTAAGAGTCAAATATCCTACCCAGCATAATAGCTTGTTAGCAAGCCGTCCACATTTTCCTTAAGCAAACATAGGCCAAGGCCCAACTTTCTTTTCCCTTCCCTATATGAATGGAGCAACCGTTCAAAGAAAACCCTAGCCGAACACCAAACCTACTTCTCCCCCAAGCACAACCGCACTATTCCCTTCCCTTCTCCATAATATTCAGCCAGCCCTTTATATACCCATCCAGAGAGTCTTCTTTCATTTATCGAGCCTTACTCTCCACTCTCATTTTTCGACCGAGCCAACATCTCTGGTGCTCTATCGCATGAAGATGAGCTTGTTGCCGTAGTCCGGCATCAACGCCCCCAACCTTCGCGCCAGCCAATTATGGATACCGTACACGTAGAGAACCACTCAGCACTCCGAGTCAACTCCGGCGTTGTCGTGGAATCACCGCAATTGATCTTTGCCCTGTACGACGTCGAGGCGATGTGCAACTTCTGCTTTGGTAAGTCTCTGCTACCATAGATAGAAAAAAAAAAGATGACAATAGGAGCAATGTGTACAAATTAAAATACAGCATTGTTTGGATCACTGTTCACGTGGATGGCATAGAGGCGGCATTGGCTTCTTCATTTCAGCTAGGAACTTCTTGTTTGATTAGATTCCTTTTCTCTCTCACCTTATGTAAACTATGCACCTTTGATGCACTGTTCACGTGAACCCAACAAAACTTGCATATAGACTTGTAGATGAAGTAGCTAAGTAAACTAGTTAGTTATATATAAAGTGCAATTCAGCAACATATAGGTAATGTGTAGATATTAGGACCAAGCATTAGATAAAGAGTTATGTATATAAATAATTAAATGGTGCATCTCTGTCTCTTTCTTCAACATACAAACTAAATGTTGGTGCTAAGTTTGCACTTAAGCCCCTATCTTAAGCACATGTTTAATAGAGAGCACTCCCTCCCGTAGGAAGCATTTTTATGAAGTAATGATTTTCACTTAGCCCCTCTCTTTTACTCTTATTTTGTAATATAACCCATTACACTCCATTAATGATAAAGTTAGTTGGATTGAGTTAGTTGATTAGATTTAATTATTAAACTAATAAAAAGTGGGTTGTACTAAAGTAGACTACTTAACCACTAATACAAGGATACTTGGATCTAGTAAAATATATTAATATATATTGTAGGATATTAATCTTGCGTTTATATATATGTTCTTCATTAGGTCTTGGATAAAGAGCGACTCATACAACTTGCAGGCAAGTATACCTTGCCTTCCTCTACAGTTTTACTTATATGCATTTTCTTTCGTATTTCAGTCATTTGATTATTTATGGACATGCGCTTTTCGTGTTATTTTCTGTGGAGTTGTTTTTATTGTTTATAGCCATGTTCATGTTTTGGCCTTGTGTTTTACATTTGGAGTCCTCGTCAGTACCTTGCTTGAGTCGTGCCATAGAACGAGTACGTGTAAGTGAACTGCTAAATCCTTGACATTGTTGTCCTTGGCACCAGAGAGTCCACACACGGGACGAGGGTGTTTTCCTTGATCTGTTTACATCCGTGAGTCCACACTCGGGACTAGGATGTCGATTATTTACATCAGAGAGTCCACACACGGGACGAGGATGTAGTATTTGCACCAGAGAGTCCACACTCGGGACGAGGGTGTAGACTTGACTTGCCTTGCACCAGAGAGTCCACGCTCGGGACGAGGGTGTTTACATCAGAGAGTCCACACACGAGACGAGGATGTAGTATTTGCACCAGAGAGTCCACACTCGGGACGAGGGTGCCTTGCCATGAACTAACCAGAGAGTCCACACTCGGGACGAGGGTTAGTACTAACCAGAGAGTCCACACTCGGGACGAGGGTTAGTGTTTAGTTCAAACCAGTGAGTCCACACTCGGGACGAGGGTTTGGTTTCTTCCATTGATCATCATGTTTCGTTCATCCGGCAGTTCATTATGCGTAGTTGTTCTAGTGTTCGTGTTCGTATTCGTATTCGTGTTCGGGTTCATAGTCATTTGTCTTGTTCTTGTTCTTTCGTGTTTATTCTTGAGCATGATAAAACTGTTAGATAGGCATGTATATTATGTATCTTGCTATGTCCTCTGAGGACCTGATGATCTCCTCAGGTTTAGCGATCGCATGGAGTTAGCTAGTGGTTCTGGATGGCAGACGTGATGATACATTACGGGATCCAGGTATTGTTATTGTGTTTATTATTCGCTCGTGCTTTTCATTCCTTATCATGAGATATCCTGTTTCTCGTTTCAGTTGTAGACTCTTGTTATTTTCTTTAGAGTCTTATCGGACATTTATGCTAGTAGGCTGCAGACCACAACCCATAGTGTTCATTCTTGTTTATTATCTTATTGTGGATTGAGATATAGATTTGTTTGCCATGATTTGGCAGTTTACCATGACCTTGACAGCTTATACGTATTCGAGTCGGGCTGGAGTCCGCTCGATGCGTAGCTGGGCTTGGACACGTGCTCGCGTCCGAAAAGCGGGTACGGGTCGTGACAGGGTTGGACCGGGTCGGACTTAATTATTATCTATGAAGTCCAAGCCCGCCCACAAAGGTCGAACTTTTCGGGCCAAGTCGGATCGAACCGGGCTACCCTTTAAAAAAGTCCAATTGGACTTTCTCGGATAGTGATTTCTCTTAATCTACAACTTATAGAACATTGAGGGTCGCCATGTTGCCAAAGACATCCTTAATTTGACTGCATGTATTACTATATTAAGGATCTTAGCCGTAGGTTTTCCTCTGAACTGAAAGCTTATCCAAACATTTGCCAAAGAAGTGATCACTATACATCATCTACTAATACAAGTTTATTGGATGATTCTGAAATTTATCATTGATGATTTCAGCTTAATTTGACTGAAATTTCAACTTTTCGGGTCGGGCTTAGTCGGCCTTTTTCGGGTCGGGCTTAGTCGGCCTTTTTCGGACCGGTATCTGGTCGGGCTCGGACGGATGTCACGCCCCAGAACCAGAATACTGGAGAGCGGGGGAATGACTCAGCCAGCTACGTATTACGGGTAGATGAATACCGTATAATACGATCAATGCTGTCTAACCAGACGATGGGGGTGCATACTACATGAAAGTCTTACTTATGGTCACTTCACATCTATTGTCTCAATCATTCGAACAAGGAAACAGAAAATAGAGAACATATAAGATAAAGCAGTAAGGCGTCCCAAACGCTCAGTCAAAATGTTCTTTGAGATCTGGCTTTACAAAATATAGCCAGATGATATAGCAAGTATACACAATTGTTATCAGCTGCAGTCTGACTTTAGTTATAATTATGCAAAAGTAAGTACAAGACAATCCGACTAACATGTCGGTGCCAAACGGCTAAGTATAAAGTAAATGACAAAACGAGCGGTGAAGTAAGGAAACCCACTCGAGTCCTCCTGCGATCATTCCTCTAGTATTGACCATCTTGGAGGTGGAAGTAAGCTGGATCCTCGGGGACCGGCTCTAAATCTGGCCATGCAAAACCAGAGAGGTTAGACCTCTAATAACAAGTACCACAAGGAAGGACGATATGAAGGACTAAACCAGTAAGTAAGAGGATATAATAATAGACCTCTGCTTCCACTAGGATTCACATAACATCACGACACTTCGAACCAACCTCCCAACCAAACAAGGACAGAAGTTAGCCCGTCATGTCCTGACATTCTGATCATCCCAGTTAGGTAACAGAGTAAGTACAGTACACAAACAAATCATCTTGAACGGCCAATCAACTCCTACGGCTTGCTATTGTGAGTCCCAAGTTATCCTGGAATAATGCAAATTAAGGATTCCTCAGTTCTTACTATGTGCAAGCAATGCTAGTCTATCCAATCAATCAATTGCGCCAATCATGTAGTTAGACGAGTCCCAGCGGGACGCCCGCCGTTATAGCATGTACAATAATATAAGTAGATACCGTTTCCTGCCCGTGTGACAGATTTACCGTATCTGTGGGAACCAGCCGGTCCGTCGGGCACTTAATAGTCCCAAGGGGGCTGCCATGTAAGAACTTGGGAATCCATTCTCTCCATGCCATCATTATTTTATTTAACTTAATAGTCTCTACGTTGAGTGAAGTTCCATGCCGTGGATCATGGTCGTTCAAATGAGTACTTTCGTACGGGGTACGATATGCGCAACTCTACAACGATACCCGTGCGGCTAGGTTGTAGGTCTTACATAGCGTGATGCAACAATCAAATCTGACCACGGGGTAATCATGCCTTGACCATAAAGTACATATGCTGTTTTTGTAAGATAAATAAATAAATAAATAATTTGAAGCCTGCATGTGCCTGTATGCCAATATTCGGGATCGGCTAATCGAGTACAATAGTTCATTACATGAACGTGTCTCATTCATTTCATTCGATAAGACGACTAGCCAGTCTCTTAGTTCCAACTAGGAACGCATGATCAATTTTAGTAAAGATAACCATTTTTATCAATGGTATCAAGGCATGAAAGTCAATTAGTATTACATGGGGTCGAGTCTATAATTCTCAAGGTTAAGTTCCAGTCAATCTGGGTATCCATGGATCAATCAAGACACATGACACACCTACACAACAATCCATAATTACAATATTAATATGTCATGATTTTATCAAGTTCACGCAAAAGGCGTAAGGATATAATAGAAGAATTATCATGCCATCATTAAATGAATAAGTTATAGAGCAAATAGAAACACCCTGGTTAAAAGTCACGCCAACAAGTCTAAGCTTAAGGCCAAAAGTCACGCCAACAAGTCTAGTCAGAGTGAGTGTGAAAAATGGTTAATGTAGGTGTCACGCCCCGATTCGGGAATCGTTCGCCTCCGCTTAGATTCACGCCGAATCGTTCGTCCTCGCTAAGGCGTGATGCCGTACAAGTCTGAAATTGCACTTGTACAAGGCGTGCTCGTGTTCTTTCTTATAAAAGAGACATTTTGAATAGAGATTCGCAGCGGATGATAAGAAGTTTTGGCAACACAGATATGATCTGAAATAAGTTCTTTATTGATATCTTTGAAATTACATTGCATAAACATAAGGCTCTCAAACAGCCGAGATGAAAGGCCAAACTTGGCTACAACTTGCAGAAATATTGAAATGAGATACAACTTGTTCCATACATCATATCCCTTTATTAATAATGCGGCAATAACCACCTTCAGCAAAATGCCTTCTTCTTCAAGTGGAAACTTCGAGATGTACGAAGCTTCTAAAGAGTCGGACAGCAAGCCTTCAGCGTCTACGATTATCCACTAGGTTCCCGGCACCTGTGGAGACGAGGGTCAGTACATTGCCACATATGTACTGGTGAGCGGCCGTAACCAATCTCACCATAAATCAACAGTAGTAAATTATATGAATGTTCACTATTGATTTGTATTCTTTCTATCTTGCCTTAGGGTCCATTAACAATTCATATATTTGATGAGAAATATAAGGAGCATACAGTGATGTTAGAAACATAAGCAATTTATGTTGATCTAACATAAGCAGTTCATATTGATCACCAATTTGGTGAATCTTACCCACGGTCGATAGCCATCTCTGTACATATTTATGAATACCACTTACTCTGCCTGCATAAGACAAAGTTAGCTATGCCACCTGTCTATATGAAGGTCACTGACTACACGTCATCTGGGACATCTTGGTCGGACGGCGCCCCTTCAGCGGTGGGTAGCTAGCCCATCCGGAAGGTTCCCGAAAGACCGTGCTACTACTTCAGCACTGTGCTACTACTTCAGCACGGCGTTCCTCCTAGGCCGAATCGGTTCCGTGGCCTCGAAGTACCGTTCGAGGAACTACCTTGTATACAAGTTGTCCATGACCATGCATGCAATGCAACTTAACTAATAAGAGACACGACATGCATGATAATAGCATCTTCCACACATATTCATAGTTCTCATTTTATCTTGCCATTTTCCCATCTTACCAACTTGCCTTGAGCCATAGGCTCGCATATTCGTTCATCCAACCAAGGGACTATTCATGTTTAACACATTCTTTCGAACCGGAGTTCGATATACTTACCGCCCAATACTTGGGTCTTTGCATCACCTGTTAAACAATTCATAAAGCATACGAGCATCATTCGATTTACAACATAAGCCTAGCCATGTGATAATTTATCTTTCATTATCTTTCCCGTATTATTACTAGGCATCTTTTATTAAGCACCGAACGCAATAACAAGTCTACCATTGTTATGCGCGAAGATCAAGGATCGTCGAAGGATCAAAGCCACTCATTTGTTGGTGAATTGCCGAGAGAAAGAGGTCTTCCACGCAACGTCACCCGAGGTTCACCGCGTTAGCACCTGCATTGGCACCAACGTCTGGTCAGCATACTTCTTCTCTTTCTCTCAGTGATTCGATATGAAATGCGTAGACGGTGAAAGTAAATCCATGAAAACATTCATCGAAAACAATCACGAAAACGCACACAAAAGCCAACAGCAAAAGCGACATCGAAAACCAGCAGGGCAACGGTCTCGGGGCAAGCGACTCTTATATAGAACTCTTCCCCCAAGACGCGCGCCACTGCATCTTGGGCATCATTTCAAAAGAGTCCAATCCATAACGAGGAAAGGATCTCAATTTATTATCCCGCGATCCTGGTAAAGTTTCCCCAATTCTTATCCGACTCGGCCATTCGACCGCTAGCCCGCACCGTGCTCCGCAACGGATTCGGGGCATTACATATTAATACACTAACAAAAAGTTTCGTCCTCGAAACTTAAACACAAACCCACCTAGGTCAAACAACGAAGGAAACTTTTCCTTCACCTCCGCCTCAAGTTCCCATGTCGACTCTTCGACGGAATGATTTCGCCAAAGCACTCGAACCAAAGAGACAACTCGGTTCCGCAAGATTTTATCTTTCCTATCCAAGATCTGTACGGGTTCCTACACATAAGACAAGTCAGCTCTTAGCCCTAACGGACCGAAGTCTACCACGTGGCTTGGATCGTGTACATACTTCCGTAGTTGGGAAACATGGAAGATATCATGCACTCCATCCAATGCCGGTGGCAACGCGATCAGATAGGCGACAGGGCCGACTCGCTTAAGAATTTCAAACGGGCCAACAAATCTTGGACTAAGCTTCCCCTTCGCACCGAATCGCATCACTCCGCGCATCGGTGACACCTTCAGAAATATGTGATCGCCCACCATAAATTTCAATGGTCGTCGATGAGTATCCGCGTAACTCTTCTGCCGACTTTGCGCCACACGTAACTTCTCCCGAATCATGCGGACCTTCTCGACGGCCTGTTCCACCATCTCTGGGCCAAGTACCTGTCGTTCACCGACTTCATCCCAACAAATCGGAGACCGACATCTTCGCCCGTACAGTGCTTCATACGGAGCCATCTCTATACTTGACTGGTAACTGTTATTGTAGGCAAATTCTGCTAGCGGCAAGTGAGTATCCCAACTAGTCTTCAGATCAATAGCACAAAGCCGTAGCATGTCTTCAAGTATCTGATTCACCCTCTCGGTCTGGCCATCGGTTTGAGGATGGTATGCAGAGCAAAATTTCAATTGTGTTCCCATGGCAGCATGCAAACTGACCCAGAAATGCGATACAAATCGCCCATCCCGATCCGACACTATTGATGCCGGCACTCCATGCAGTCGGACGATTTCATCCACGTATAGCTGAGCCAACCGGTCGACGCTCCATGTGGTTTTCATTGCGAGAAAATGTGCAGATTTGGTTAATCGATCAACGATGACCCAAATTGCATCATTCCCCCGTTACGTCTTCGGCAAGCCAACTATAAAATCCATGGTTATATGATCCCACTTCCATTCTGGGATCGCGAGGTTCTGCATCTCCCCGCCGGGCCTCTGGTGTTCCACCTTGACTCGTTGACACGCTAAGCATCGCGAGACAAAGAGGGCCACGTCTCGTTTCATGCCGTGCCACCAGAAGGTCGTGCGTAAATCTTTATACATTTTTTTGCTTTCCGGATGCAAGGAATACTTGGCATAGTGGGCCTCCGTCAAGATTTCTTTCCAGAGTTCTTCATCCTTCGGGACACATAGCCTCCCCTTGAGTCACAATGATCCATCCTCGTGCCTAGTGAAGTCGCTGGCTTCACCCTTTTCCAATATTCCGCCAATCTTAATTAAGAACTCATCCATCCTCTGTGCCGTCTTTATCTTTTCTAACAAACTCGGCTCAAGTTGAAGTTGAGCCAATTGTGCATTTCGGCCACGAATCTGGAGCTCAATTCCCATGCTTTCCAATTCCTCCAATATTCGTTTGTCAACACTGAGTGATCCCACAAAGTTCCGACTCAATGCGTCCGCTACCACATTGCCTTTTCCTGGGGTGTACGCGATCGTCAAGTCATAATCTTTTATAAGCTCCAACCAACGTCTTTGCCGCAAATTCAAATCCTTTTGAGTAAAGATGTACTTCAGGCTCTTATGATCGGTGAAGATCTCGCAAGCCACTCCATACAAGTAGTGCCTCCACAATTTTAATGCAAACACTATCGCTGCCAATTCCAAATCATGCGTTGGATAATTTTTCTCGTGCGGCTTAAGCTGTCTCGAGGCATACGATATCACTTTCCCTCTCTGAGTCAACACACATCCCAAACCCAATCCGGACGCATCGCTGTATATCTGGAATCCCTCGACGCCGTCTGGAAGTGTAAGGATTGGAGCTGATACGAGACGTTGTTTCAGATTTTGAAAGCAAGCCTCGCATTCATCAGTCCAATCGAATGCCACTCCCTTCTGGGTTAGCCGAGTTAAAGGCGCTACCACTTTTGAAAAATCCTTGACGAACTTCCTGTAGTAGCCTGCCAAGCCGAGGAAACTTCGGATCTCGCTCGCCGACGTGGGTTGCTTCCAATCCACTACGGCTTCAATTTTCTTTGGGTCGACGGACACACCTTCCGCCGAGATAACGTGCCCTAGGAACGACACGCTACTCATCCAAAACTCACATTTGCTCAGCTTGGCATAGAGCTGATTGTCCCGTAGAGTCTGTAACACTGTCCTCAAATGTTCTGCATGGTCTTCTCTGTTCTTCGAGTAGATTAGGATGTCGTCGATGAATACGACCGCAAATCTATCCAAAAAGGGCCGGAAGACTCTGTTCATCATATCCATGAAAGCGGCAGGGGCGTTGGTCAGTCCGAAGGGCATGACCAAGAATTCATAGTGTCCGTATCTGGTTCGGAATGCGGACTTAGAAATGTCATCTGGTTTGATCTTTAACTGATGGTAGCCTGAGCGAAGATCAATCTTTGAAAATACAGACGCCCCTTGCAACTGATCGAAGAGGTCGTCTATTCGAGGCAATGGGTACTGGTTCCGAATTGTAACTTTGTTTAGCTCACGGTAGTCGATGCACAGCCGCATCGATCCATCTTTCTTCTTCACGAATAGCACCGGAGCACCCCATGGTGAAACGCTGGGTCTGATGTATCCCTTGTCTAATAATTCCTGTAGCTGTACTTTGAGTTCCTTCAATTCAGCAGGCGCCATCCTGTATGGTGCCCTTGAGATCGGACGAGCATCTGGAAATGTATCGATAGTGAATTCAATCTCTCGGTCCGGAGGCATTCCGGGTATCTCGTCAAGAGACACATCAGGAAATTCTGCCACGACATCAGTGTTAGCTGAGTCTGCACCATTCTTGCGTGTGTCTCGAACAGAAGCAAGGTACCCTTCGCAGCCAGAATGAAGCAATCGCCGGGCCGTAGTAGCTGAAATCACCATCGAAGCCTTCGCCGACGAACTGGCCGAGTAAGAGAATTCTGTTCCCCCAGGTAGGCGAAACATAACTCGCTTCTTCGCACAGTCAATCGTCGCACAACATGCACTTAACCAGTCCATTCCCAGAATGATGTCAAAATCTTTCATATCAAGCTCGACTACATCTAATGGTAGTTTTCTCTCTCCGATACATATGTAACCATCCCTACACATCATGTTAGTAGGCATCTCCACTCCTGATGGAGTACTAACACTAAGATACATATCCAGCATTGTCATTTTTATTTCATGTTCCTTAACATAGTCTTTAGACATAAAACTATGTGAAGCACCAGAATCAAATAAAGTACGCGCAGGAATGCCATTAAATAACAATATACCTGTCACGACAGTGTCTGATGCAAATGATGCTTCCTCCTGAGTCAATGCAAAGACTCGGCCCTGGGCACCGGGCCTCTGATTCTGTTGTGGCTGAGGAGGTCGTGGTGCCTGTCCACGATTCTGCTGATACTGTTGGTGATGCTGCTGCCTTGGAGGGTTCTGGTGGCCCCTCCCAGGACAGTCTCTGAATCCGTGGCCCATGCGACCACATTTGAAGCATCCACCCTCTAGCACCTGACATTCGTTAGCGAAGTGCCCTTTGTTGCGGCACTTGTTGCAAAATGGTCCACCCTGGTTGGGTCGTTGAAAGCCACCGTGGTTCTGACGCTTAGGCGCCTCATATCTACCCCCGTTGTTCGGTCTCTTGTTATGCAAATTCTGTACCGACGCTTGCACTGGCGCCGTCGCAGGATAGTGTGGGTCCAATTCCTTTGCGTGCTCATAAGACTCCTGAAAAGTCTTATATTTCTGAACCACAACTTGAGCCTTCGGAGCAGGCCTCAAGCCTTGCTCAAATCGACGAGCCTTAGATGCTTCGTCAGTAAACTTCGTGATCGCATACTGAGACAGTCTAGAAAACTCTGCCTCATACTCCTTCACCGTCAAGTTTCTTTGCTCGAGCTTCTGGAACTCCATTTCCTTAGCTCGCTGTTCAGTCGAAGAGAAGTACTGAGCCAGAAATGCCTCGCGGAACATCAGCCAAGTGATTTTCGTTGTTCCATTCACTCCCGCGAGAATTCTTTTCTGACTTTGCCACCAATAGTGTGCGTTGGAAACCAGCAGTAGTTTCACGCACGAGACCCTTTTTGATCCAACAATACCCAAAGCTTCCAGATGATCTTCCACTTCAACTAGCCAATCCATAGCGATGGTGGCTTCTTCTGTCCCTTTGAATTCTTTGTTGCAGATCTTCTTAAACTTTGTAATGTCCGCCACAGCGGTGGTCTTCTTAGCCGCCGGGGGTTCCTCTGCCTCCACCAGTTCGCTCTCTCGGGAGACTGGAGTGCCTTGAGCCCCATTGTTCACCACTGTTCGGACCAACTGTTGCAGGGTATCTAGCTGCTTCTGTTGGGCCTCGAATTGCTTCGCGTTCTGCCTCTGCTGGCTCTCCATCATAGCCAGCATCCTCTCCATAGGGTCGGTTGAGGCTACCACCCTTGAGCTACTCGCGTTGTTCGTTGCACCCGCCTTTGTCATCTCTGCAAAACAGAGGAGCTTGTTAGTCTCATAATATATTTATGGACTTATTGTATGGAACATCTCATTTCGGGACATTTAAAACCAAAGTTGTTTGAGAAGCAATAAAGCTTGTGTCATTTCGAAATCTTTAAAACCAAGAAATTCCCAAAGATGTAAAGCCGTGCTCTGATACCAAACTGTCACGCCCCGATTCGGGAATCGTTCGCCTCCGCTTAGATTCACGCCGAATCGTTCGTCCTCGCTAAGGCGTGATGCCGTACAAGTCTGGAATTGCACTTGTACAAGGCGTGCTCGTGTTCTTTTTTATAAAAGAGACATTTTGAATAGAGATTCGCAGCGGATAATAAGAAGTTTTGGCAACACAGATATGATCTGAAATAAGTTCTTTATTGATATCTTTGAAATTACATTGCATAAACATAAGGCTCTCAAACAGCCGAGATGAAAGGCCAAACTTGGCTACAACTTGCAGAAATATTGAAATGAGATACAACTTGTTCCATACATCATATCCCTTTATTAATAATGCGGCAATAACCACCTTCAGCAAAATGCCTTCTTCTTCAAGTGGAAACTTTGAGATGTACGAAGCTTCTAAAGAGTCGGACAGCAAGCCTTCAGCGTCTACGATTATCCACTAGGTTCCCGGCACCTGTGGAGACGAGGGTCAGTACATTGCCACATATGTACTGGTGAGCGGCCGTAACCAATCTCACCATAAATCAACAGTAGTAAATTACATGAATGTTCACTATTGATTTGTATTCTTTCTATCTTGCCTTAGGGTCCATTAACAATTCATATATTTGATGAGAAATATAAGGAGCATACAGTGATGTTAGAAACATAAGCAATTCATGTTGATCTAACATAAGCAGTTCATATTGATCACCAATTTGGTGAATCTTACCCACGGTCGATAGCCATCCCTGTACATATTTATGAATACCACTTACTCTGCCTGCATAAGACAATGTTAGCTATGCCACCTGTCTATATGAAGGTCACTGACTACACGTCATCTGGGACATCTTGGTCGGACGGCGCCCCTTCAGCGGTGGGTAGCTAGCCCATCCGGAAGGTTCCCGAAAGACCGTGCTACTACTTCAGCACTGTGCTACTACTTCAGCACGGCGTTCCTCCTAGGCCGAATCGGTTCCGTGGCCTCGGAGTACCGTTCGAGGAACTACCTTGTATACAAGTTGTCCATGACCATGCATGCAATGCAACTTAACTAATAAGAGACACGACATGCATGATAATAGCATCTTCCACACATATTCATAGTTCTCATTTTATCTTGCCATTTTCCCATATTACCAACTTGTCTTGAGCCATAGGCTCGCATATTCGTTCATCCAACCAAGAGACTATTCATGTTTGACACATTCTTTCGAACCGGAGTTCGATATACTTACCGCCCAATACTTGGGTCTTTGCATCACCTGTTAAACAATTCATAAAGCATACGAGCATCATTCGATTTACAACATAAGCCTAGCCATGTGATAATTTATCTTTCATTATCTTTCCCGTATTATTACTAGGCATCTTTTATTAAGCACCGAACGCAATAACAAGTCTACCATTGTTATGCGCGAAGATCAAGGATCGTCGAAGGATCAAAGCCACTCACTTGTTGGTGAATTGCCGAGAGAAAGAGGTCTTCCACGCAACGTCACCCGAGGTTCACCGCGTTAGCACCTGCATTGGCACCAACGTCTGGTCAGCATACTTCTTCTCTTTCTCTCAGTGATTCGATATGAAATGCGTAGACGGTGAAAGTAAATCCATAAAAATATTCATCGAAAACAATCACGAAAACGCACACAAAAGCCAACAGCAAAAGCGACATCGAAAACCAGCAGGGCAACGGTCTCGGGACAAGCGACTCTTATATAGAACTCTTCCCCCAAGACGCGCGCCACTGCATCTTGGGCATCATTTCAAAAGAGTCCAATCCATAACGAGGAAAGGATCTCAATTTATTATCCCGCGATCCTGGTAAAGTTTCCCCAATTCTCATCCGACTCGGCCATTCGACCGCTAGCCCGCACCGTGCTCCGCAACGGATTCGGGGCATTACAGTAGGCATGCACAGTGTGAGTGGGGGAAATGATAAGAAATCCACGCACGTACTCGTGGACATGTGCGTGACTGAAAATACACGCACTCATGGATGTGTGCGTGACTGAAAATACACGCACGCAAACGCGAGCGTGACTAAGAAATACACGCACGCAAACGCGAGCGTGACTGAGAAATACACGCACGCAAACGCGAGCTTGACTAAGAAATACACGCACGCAAACGCGAGCGTGACTAAGAAATACACGCAAACACGTAAGAACGTGGGCGTGACTCAGCCTTCGTCCCAAAGCCAGAAAATGAAGTTCCCAGCCAGAAACACGCTAAGTTGGGAGGTTAAAACCCATGAATAACCGAAAATATAGCAACTTAGATCTAGGAAAAACCAGTCATAGAAATCGAAAATGCCAAGTAGTAAACTCTCTCAGAATTTTGAGAGGAAGAGTAATGATCCATAAAAATGGATGAAGGAGAAGCAAGATTGCACTTGCCTTCTCCTGCTGCTGGTAGGTGGTGGTGAGTAATGGGAGGAAGAAGAAGGAGTAATGGTGAGAATGAAATTATGAGGAGAGAGAATGGAGAGGGGAGCTTTAAATAGCAAAGGGGGTGGTAGGTGGGAGTTAATGGGCCGGGTTGTGAGGGTTCGGCCAAGGCCAACCCGAAAGACTAACTAAAACAGAGAATAAAATTGCAGAAAATTAAATGCAGATAATTAATGCAGGAATAAAATTTGCAGGAAATTAATAAACATGAAAATTAAAGAGCAGCTAATTAATTAACATGAAAATTTAAAGAGCAGATAATTAATTAACAGAATAATACATGATAAATACTAAATAAATATACATGAATTGTACATGTATAAAATACGCATTCCGGGAACGGGGAGTGACAACGGACCTTAGCCCAAGTCCTATCCTATACTAAATTGGATCGGACCAGACTATCCTAATGGTCGGACTGTATCGAACTTTGGTCCATCGGACCGGACAAACTTTTCAGACGTCCATGGACCTCGGGTCCAATTATGATCCCTTACCCTAGGCACCATGTGCCTACGTCCCTGAATAAAGACATGCATAGGACATAGAAATTAACAATAACATTAACCCAAGCATGCACGAGCACACATGTACAATACTGGTGTGTAGTCGCACAACACAAAACGTGTATCTTTATAATTTTGACGTGTGCATGCACTGATGCACGTGGCTTCCGCCTTATGCACTTCATCATCTTTTATCGTCTCCGCCACCATAAAAACTACGTAAATAGGGTCGAGATTGTGTAAAATGTAAATGGGGGTAAAGTTGCAAATAAGAAATTCGTGGTATAGATTTATAGAGCAAATTGGTGATACCAAGAGGGGTCTTTTTGCAAACGTAACCAATCATATTTCAAAAATGCTATTTGGTTCCTAAAATATTTGGATGATGCCATCTTTCATTATGTGACATATGACATGGTTGCTGACATGACAACTGACATGACAAAATTTAACATTAAAATTAAAATTAATATTAAATTAACATGATAATTAACATTAAGATTAACCTTAACATTAAAATTAACCTTAATATTAAAATTAAAATTAATATTAAAATTAATCTTAACATTAAAATTAATATTAACATTAACATTAACATTAGTATTAATATCTATTCTTCTATATAATAGGAAAACTTAGATGGTGAAACTTTTGAATTCCGAAAATACCCTTACATACTTATCTATTCTACTATATAATAGGAAAACTTAGATGGTGAAACTTTTGAATTTCGAAAATACCCTTACATACTTATACTAATTAAAAATAGTTCATTAATTTTAATAATGACAACTTAGTAATTAGAAAGACTATCCTTTGATCCTCCTAAAGAGTCTTCCTAAACTAATTAAAAAATATAAAAATACGTGCAAGGCACGTGCACATATGCTAGTTAATATTAATACAAATATTAACATTAATTTTTTTGGATAATTAATGTTTTGTGTTAAAATTTATCATGTCAGCTATTATATCAGTTGCCATGTCAGATGCCACATAATGGAAGATGGCATCACTTAAATATTTTGGAAGCCAAATAGCATAATTGATCATATTTAAAGCTGCCTGTCGGATTCCCTTATATTTTTACCCGACCCACTAAGCAAAGCGGTTGTGCTTTTAATAAGTGGAAACGTGTCGGAGTTAGGAGACAGTGGGGCCCGCAAATAACGGGTATGTGACATGTCGGCGTCACCTGAGCGTGTGGCCCACTCCATTTTCGTGACCACACCGTCCATGTTGGCACCGATGGGTGTCACGGAAGTAGGAGGACAAATTCGTAAATTGGGACAAAAAGACTCAATTACGCATTTAATAAAATAAATATAAATTTTAACGTAGGATTTAGTTGATTCTGGATTAAAATTTGGTGATACAATAAAACGTTTGATTCTGGATTAAGATTTGGTGATACAATAAAATATATTTCAACCGATGTTGGACATGACATTCGAGAGTTTAGTAAACATGTCCTGTTTGAACGTTTGTGTCTCGGATGCAACACATTTGCTAACAATTTGGACGGTAGAATAAAAAGATTACTATAAGGCTCTCGTTTGGTTCGCAGAATCATGTCAATTTCGAGTTGGGAAGACAATGTTTGATTCATCTTTTTTTCAAAGCTTTGGTAGCTCGTGAGGAGGCAGCAAATCATACCCTCTTTTTTTTTTGTTTTTGAAAGAAAGTACTTGTAGCAAACGCTCCCACCGGGAATTGATCCTGGCCACTCCGGCCATATGTCTCACCACTACCACTAGACTAGAGGGTCATTGGCAGCTAATCATACCTTTTGATGCTTGTTTTCCAATTATTCTCGACATGAATGCCATGCGACAACTTTGTCTTATATTAGAGCTATTTGCGAGGAGTAATAAAAGATCGCTAGTAGATTAATGGCTTTTAAAATTCAGTTTGTTCTTAGCTCATAGTCTTGTGCATCCTTGATATCCCTAACAATTATATATGGTTAGAGTTTGCTCCTTCAATTTATTGTGATGCATACTTCTTGCTGCTGATGTTTCTTGTTTCGGAAATGATAAATGGCCCGCGATTTCTGTGTGACTGTAGCCTACGTGGCCGAATCTCATTCATTTCCTCCTATTTGCGTGGAAACCGTTGTCGATAGACCTGCCAATGGAGGCTGTCACGTGGACTGCGGACCAAAAATGCCATCCACATAGTAGTGTCCTTCTTTTTTTACTGTTTTTCAGTAAACTTCAACTTCTACTAAGAAAAGAAAAAAGCTGAATCAAACCGTTGTTCGAGTTTTGAGTTCTAACAAATTTGAAATTTAATTACACCCTGTCCGTGCTGGTCCGGATCATGCTCGAGTTCCGACCACGTGAATTTTTGCCAAACAAGACGAGAATCCTGTGTTACATAATATGTCGTTAACACTCTAATGGTTGATATGAATCTGACACGAAAATAATTCCAGAAAATTTGCACCACGAAAAGTAAAATGAGGAAACTATTACAAAATTGTGACAACTAGAGCTGTATTTAGACTCGAGAATCTGAAGCGGTATTGGACCTGACCCGTCCATTTCAAGGACGCAGTCCTCTAGACCTGTCAATTGGGCCGGGCCGGCCCAGTCTGGCCTGAAAAATTGGCCCATGTGCCGGCCCGGTCCGATTAATCGTGGGTCCGGTCCGGCCTGGTCCCGTATATTGGGTCGTACCGGGCTACATGTATCGGCCCATGACATAGGCCCGGCCTGAAGCCCAAGCACGGCCAGGCCCATCCAAATAAATAAGAATCAAGTAGTTTCTATATCAAAAAATAATTGTTATTAATATTTAGAAAACTTAATCATGTTATTATGTTATGTTAATCTACTTAAATATATGTGATTGTTGAAAAATATATATGAAAATATGTTTGATGTTCAATCTTTTGTGTTGAAAAAATGATTGTAATTAATATACAATTTTTTTAGAAGAATAACGAAAATGAATGCCCAAATTTCACGTGCCAATCAAGACCCAGCACATCCCGGCCCGACCCGAAGCTCACTGTGTCGTGGGTCACGTGCCGGACTAGGCCGAGATTTTCAACCCTTGGCCTGGCCCGGCCCGCTACAGTTCATAGGCCCAAGAGTCCCGGGCCTGGGTCGGCCTGGCCAATTTTCGTGCCGGGACGGCCCGGCCTGGCCCACTTGACAGGCCTACCTCTAAATGGACAGGGACCCGACCCGCTAAGATGGGTAGGGTCTGGTCCATAACTTCGACCCATCCGGGCGATCCAGTTTTCGGTCCGGTCAAATCCGGTCTAGGCCGACCCGAGCCCGGTCAACAATCCAGACCAGCTTGGCCCAAGCACTCTGCAGGTCTGAGCTGGGTTCAGCTTTTTGAACCGGTAGTCCGGCCTGGCTTAGGTTGACCGCGAGTTTGAACCCCTTTTTTTTTTACGAAGCCCAAAGACCGAAATTCCATCCTTTTGAGGGTTGTCTTTTTGAACGTTTTAAGGGCATTTTGATCATTTTGCTAAAAATGACCAAAAGTACCCTTATAAGAACAGAGTATTAGGGGTAATTCTGCACCCAAAAATTCCTATAAATAGGACATAAAATTTTAAAATTAATCACATCAAAATTTCTTTCCTCTTCAAATATTTACAAGCAACATAATGTGAAGAGGCTATTTAATCATGGATAATGATCAACTACTATCACATCAACCACATGATCAGCAACCGCAAATCCATACCATAACCTCAACACGCACCACAACAAGAGCTGGAATCAAATTCGAACATTTGACATCATTTCAGTAGAGTTTACAATGAGCGTGAAAGTGACGATACAGAAAGAAAATACTCCACTAAAGTTCTTGTTGAATGTTTACATTGTAGAAAACGAATCAGATGGGACCAATAGTTATCGTACACGTAAGCTACACAAACATCTGAAAATTTGTATGGATATATAATAATCATGTATGGGTCATTAATTGCAACTTATGTACTAGTAATATGAGTATATGTCATTAATAAATCTTGTATAAATTATTAACGGCGTGTTATTAACTTTCAAATTATGTAAATAAACTTTGACTTTAAATTTTGTGTACAATTTTCAATTTTATATATATATATATATATATATATATATATATATATATATATATATATATATATAATTTTTTTAAACGGGTCGGCCCGGACAAAACCCTGAACCGGCCCGCCCAAGGCCGGGCCATGGCCCAAGATGGGTTTGAAATTTTCAATCCAGGTCGGCCCGACCCAGGTCCGATCAACCCCGACCAACACTAGGCCCGAGCTGACCACCTCACACCATGACGGTCCCTCATACACCCAAACCCCCCCCCCCCCCCCCCCCCCCCCCCCCCCCAACGTGGACCATCCCTCCAGTGCCATCCCGTCCAATAGAGGACTGCCACGTGGCACATGGTTCGCACGACGGTCCCTCCTCGGTCTATGTAGCAGCCCTTTAGCAATTATGGGTGTACTACTCGGACAAGCAAAACCCTGACCCACAGCAACCATAGTGTTGTTTCAATTAAACACAATTTTGGCATCAGAAACCTTGACATGTCACCACTCTTGTCAAGTAAATGAACCTTTGAAACTCTTGTTGCTTGACAACATACACTATTCCATTCCATTTTGTTACCAATTTGCTCATTCAGTTATTATTAACAGGATGCAGTTATAACTGGACAAAAGAAAAGAGGTCATACCATTGATATATAAGAGGAATAAGGCCCCACATTCGGAAGAGACGATACATTGCAGTCCGCGCACCACTGCCTGGTCCAACTATATCTTCTTCCAGGAAGCTTAGATCTGCCTGCAGGTATTCTACCATCACTAGTGTAACTATTCTTGTTTCTTGACAACCCTCCACTGAACTCTGTCACACTTTAGTCCCCATATACTATTACTATTTTTCCAACACATTCGTAACACACATAAACCTGACACATGAAAGTAGTATAAAAGTTACAAATGCCTAATATAACCGAAACAAGAAGCATAATCAAAATCATCAAAATTATATGCACTTGGGGAGACTTGAGCACTCTGCATCCTATACACAACAATCTAAGAAAATGATCTGGTTTTCCAGTTAGTTCCACTACCCACAAGAACACAATGAGATTAACATAAATCATTTCTACCTGCGCTACGTAAGTCGTTGAAAGCCCCAAGCGAAAATCTGAGTAGAAAAATTGTCGAGCCAAAAAATTCCTAAAAGAATGCAACGGGGCCAATGGAAATGTACAGACTGAGAATCCTTACAGAAAATATTACAAAGCTTTTCTGTGGCCAAGTAGATTTTCGTGTTGTTTACCTCTTCCCTATCTTTCATTTGTATACACAAATACAAGATTTGAGTGTGATTTGATTTTTTTTTTTTTTTCCATTTTCCCTTTTGGTATCAATACTTAAGAGTTGGTGTTAATATATAACAATGTGAAGGAGACCCGGTCGAGGTTGGGTGTAGTGAATGCCCTCCTCCAACAGAAACTGCTCAACTGCCACCTGAAGCCTTTGTGAGATGAGGGTTCCCTTGGCATTATGGTCAATGCCCACGCGAATCATGGCTTGGTGCAGCTGCCCAGAAGATCGAACAGTGTTCCTAAGAACACCTAGTTCATGCTTTAGCACATGCAAGGCTTCACTAACATGGAGATTATGCAAGTCAATTAGTCGTTCTTGTGCACCCTGTCTATAGCCACGGAGCTGAGAAGAAAACGGGTTCCTGAGGAAGCAGAGACAGCAACTCATCAATAAGTTAAATGGGATTAAAACTTAACAAAGAAAGTATTCTCCCAATTACAACATCGCAAATTAGGAAGGAAAATCTGCTAAGAAAATTAACTTCTGCATCTAGAAGTTTGAAAATTGAACACTTCACCCAAGATCAAGAAAACAAATCATATACTGCAGGCATTCTCAATACATAAATTACAAGGATTAATCGCATATGTGCTACTGAGATGGATCATCTACCCCCATCAAAGACATGAGAACCAGAAATAAAATAGTATACGCTTATGCATTAAATAATGTCATAAAAC
The DNA here is from genome assembly GCA_029216955.1 of Iris pallida. Classification (NCBI taxonomy): domain Eukaryota; kingdom Viridiplantae; phylum Streptophyta; class Magnoliopsida; order Asparagales; family Iridaceae; genus Iris; species Iris pallida. The sequence goes on from JANAVB010035418.1 coordinate 1,295,677, forward strand.
ACCCGTCATAAATTACACCAGAAATCATGCATAGATATCAAAGCATGCATGCACATACTGCCAAGACGATCATAATATTTCAATGCTTGTTATATTTCTTCGCAGTAATAATTCAAAACACAAACAGATAAGAAACATATACTAATAAAAACATTTTTGAAAGATATTCATATAATTATCAAATAACCCAACAATAAAAACAGAACCCATATCACAAGTCTTTGGTGACATGGATCTGTCTTCCATTCAGCTTTATTGAGGGCCATTGCCTATGTAACACTAGCAACTGAAATATCCTTCTTCAATTGCATAAATTTATATTCATTTTGTTCTATCTTAGTCCTCACCACTCATTCAACTAAGATCCAATTAATTACCCTACATTGCATATATCAGTCTCCATCCAACATGTGAAGCAATCTTCAACAATTTCCATTCAGCCTCAACTGAAGCCAGCTTTAACTTCTCATGAATTCATTCATTTGTTACCTCTCATCCTTTTAACACTTGCATTTTACTTGCCTCAATTTGGAAATGTTTGTTGACTGCATTCTGACCAACAAAGTATGGTGAGCCTTGTAGTGACTTATCTCTTTCAATTTTAGGGATAGTTTTGGGTCAGAAAACAGTCCAAAGAACTTCCCCACTTCAAATATCCTACTATATTATTTCTTAACCAAATTTATACCTTGCACACCGCAGAAAGAAAGAACAAAACCATGGTTTACTCTTTCACATTTGTGAATCATTTCCAATATAATTAGAAACCTCCATGTTTAGAATTCAAGAAAAGAACTGTTACAACAAAGAAATTAGGCCTCGTCTGGAGCATAGAAAAAATTGAAGGCAACACAGATTGCTACTTAAGTATTAACATCATCAGAATAAATAAACATCATATATTTTATCAACAACTGCAATACACTATATTACTCGAATGTTGTTTCCTTGCTGCAGAATATATTGCTGTTACTATTACTCCCACTGCAATTCTACTGTCAGGATTCTTTTGACAGAACTGAACCGGGAAAATAATTCATGTGAACAACCGCAAAGACTTGGATGCTTGATATGATGTAGTATATGCTTTTTATATTTGTACTTGAAGATAACATTTTGCACCAAACTAGAACTTGATAGCAACTGGGAGCACACAACATTATAAGTGTAATTTGTAATTTACAGACAGAATGACACTAACCTCTGTTGATGAACTGTTTCTCCGGCTTTTTGGAGGGCGGCCTTCATCTGCAGGTTGTACAACTGCCCCTTCTCACTCAGTTCCCTTGAAAGAGCTTTGTTGCCAATCAAATATGCCTGACTTACCTGTTATAAATCACAATATCAGATTAGATTTTCACACAATACCAGTCGCATTGGTAGCCGTGATAGTTACAATCTACAAGGCTAGACCACTGTTCCAAAAGCTACCTATGAAGCTCTGTGGTGCATTTCAAATCAAAACACTTCCAACTTGTTGTGCAATCTATGGATTTAGCTCTATCATGTGAAGCTCACGCTATTCACCTATTAGGCTAAACAGCTTATGTTTTTTCTCTTCTGAGTTATGCATGTCAAGCTCACACTTCAATGAAAACTTCCTCTTTCCTTCTAACTCTTACCGTCTCTAGAAAAGAATTTATAAATTCGCTAACTATTGCGAGCAGCACCGTCTCTAACCGTTTTATGTAAGAGCTTTTTCTTTCCTAATTTCTCTTCAAGTTGATGTTAAGATATAAAAGAGTAGCAATTTAACTAAGGTATCATTTAATGTACATCAAATCTAGCTAATGCTAATCCCCTCTCCCGGAATCTTCTCTGATTCTGGATCAAGCACTTTGTAGTTTATCATGGCCATTTTTTTTCTTCCCAACCTCTTACACCTAATCAAATTCCCTAATAAAGCTCGAATCTTGAACATCTATCTGGCCTTTGCAATAACGGAGATCACCCTCCCATATCTTTCCTTCCCCCACATTTATTTCCTAATTTATTCTTATACCTTTTTATAATATATTTAGTATTGTAAATATAGAATAAGGGTAACATAAGTCGACTGCAGGTTATAAAAACTGTCAAATCATTTATGAAGCTTTCTTATGTTCCATTGCCCACCCCATTCTGATGGGAGAAAGCTTGACGATGATTATGAAATATTAATATTGCCTTGATGATGATTATTCTTTTGAAACTAGGACAGGTTGTGGACAATAAGCTACTGTCTGATAGTTAATGATATCACAAATGTGCTGCATAATTATATTGTATAAGCAAATTTTTTATTGCAAATATGTTAAGAAAAAGAGAGAAGCTTGTGAAGCTTAAGCTAAAACAGTATCTTTGTTTTTTGTATTGATGATACCTTTCAGTACTTCTTGCAAAGTTGCAGGTTGTATAATTTACCTACATATATAATTTGTCTATGGCAGTTCCAAATCCTCAGTCTGGCATGAAATAAATCAATAGCAAATAGATGAATATATATGTTATAGATGTAATCAAGTATTCTTATATACTACTGTATAGAACGAGAAATAATATCTCCCATGATCTACCCACCCACCCCACGCCCCCCACTACCACCACCCACAAAATCATTAGTTTTTCTCCCCCAACCCAAAAAAAATCAAGTTCCCTCTTTGAAACCTTCTGGTTTAGGTTCTTCAATATGTCATACACATAATAACCTGAAACTGAAAGCATATTAAATTTCTTTCTAAAACTGTTGTCCAAGTGTTTTCAGGATACTCTCATCTGTATCTTAATTATGAACCATTGTAAAAACTTTTTCCGACCACCATTAGTACCGATCTTATGCTTCTCTAAAATAAATTAATCTAATTCGTTTTCCTATTTCATCAAAAGTATCATGCTCACTCTTCCTAAAATCATTCTCATTTACCTTCCTCAATAAACAAGATTCTTCACCAATAAAATGGAACTGATTACATGGAAAAACATCTATCCTAATGCAATTAGTTCTTCTTTCAGCCGCTATAATCAACTGGTGTGGAGTATTACTGTACTGCAACGTTACCTGAAAATAGATAAGTGAGGATACTTCATAATGCATGGGGAAACAATCAAGCTGTGCTTGTCTACCTGTTCAAGACATGCATCACGAAGACGGGCATAACTACGAGCCTCCTCCCTCGAATCTGAAAATCTCTCTCCTTAACCAACATTTTTTGTCAATCTTAGTTAAAAATCACATTCAATGTAGGATTGACCATTACAAGGATACAACAGAAGAGTATTACCCACTGCATTGTCAGTCTCACGCCAAAATGGAACTGTCCGAGCTGCACCAAAACTTTGTGATTTGTCTCCATAAAGCAATTTCCCGTGACCGTTAAATGAGCTGGCTATGAGCTGGGAACTTTTACTTGGGCCAGCAGTACTATCTGCAGAGCCATTGCTTTCATATTTCCAAAATTTTCTAAAAGTTTAAAGAAAATTTGAAACACCTTAAGATATACTAGATGTAGATATATATGTAATGGGAGTGTGTTGATAATCCGTACTAGATGATGAAAGACCATTATGAGCCTCTACCGCCGAAAGTACTGAGAAGTCTCGTGTACCAAGTCTTGGAGAATCCAACACCTCTGTGCTCTGACCAAAACCACCATCCCCTTGGAGCTGTCATTGATATTTAATAATGTTATAATGGCATCCACAACCCAACAAACATACTATCAAGAGTCGGTGTGAACTCGATAAGGCAAAATCTACAGCAACTTGCAAATAGGAAATACACATTAATCTTTTTTTAGTCGACCCCGTTCTTATGGGAGAAGATTCGGATGATGATGATTGAATCTTTCTTTTGCTCCTTGTTTAATGCAAGGTTTGTAGTATCAATACCGGCATCAGTCTAGGACACATTTTATGAGTGGCAGCATTGGTGATTTCGTCATCAGTTTGGGAGGTTTGGGATCGGAGTTCTGGAGTTCTTCATTTTGGAAAGTCAAAAGTAATCATTGTGTCGACATCGTTCTCACATATTTTGCTCTTTTCCTTGTTATTTTTATTTTCTGGATTGACCGGAAAAGAGATTCACAATGTAACGTCGATATCGACCAGTCCCGGTAGATATGTATCAGTATTGGCCGATACTAGGTCGATATGTATCAGTTTTGGCCGACACTAGGAGCCTTGGTTTAATGTGGAGGCAGCATGTCTGTAGAGGACTCGTATTGGTTGTTGAAGTACCAAGTTCCGCGGAAACAAAATTGTAACCTACTAATTTACTCATCTAGCTTTCTATGTTGCATTAAAAAAAAGTGCCAACAAAGCAGAGACACCAACAAGAATCTTAAGAGGTTGTTCTCCACAGGTTAATCTTTGGTAGCCATAGTTTAGAAAAGAATTGAGGAAATATGGATGTCTAACAATCAAAGAACAATTTAAATGGCCAGTTTTCCATTTAGTAAAAATGCCATTGGTAATCAAAGAAACAAAGGACAGCAAACATATCCTAACAAGTCTGGCACACATTAAGTTAGATGCAAGTAAGATGGGAAATCTCACCTTCGTATATATGAACTAACACGAGCTATGTTTCTCTTGGGTTTATGAGTGTTTATCATTTATGACATACTCTTTTGCCGAAACACAGCCCAATGCATGCAATCATCAAAATCAGTCTCAGACTCGACCATATATGCATTCCCAGTACACCATCCAGATCAATATCATTGATTCTATTTTTTTTGCATCAAAAAGCAAGATCAGACGACATGTGAAAGAACTCTAAGGCAGCGACTCACTAAAACTCTCCTCCAAAGTATAACTAATATTACTAGTCAAACAAAATAAACTAAACCATATCTTCTTATTTTTCTTTTAAGCAAAAAGGTACAAGAGGACTTTTCCCACACAAAACAAATGAATTTTCCAACTTTTATCATTGGGAAGATCAAACTTCCAACCAGCCTGAACTTTTCCTGTTTCCATTACAATTAATAACACTCGAACAAATGCAAAATTCAGAAAAAGATATTTAAGCTAATCAAACTACAAAAACCCCAACATTTTTTCCGCGATGGAGGATCCATTTTACAAGTACAGATGTCCACAACTTAGATTAATTTCTTCTTAAAACATGAACCAATGCCAGATTTTCTAGTTAATGCAACGCCCTCTGTCGGATACATTTCACCACATCGGTATAGTCTGTTAGTCACTGACAACTATTGCTGAGGCACACCCTAAAGCTGAAGTAGACATCTAAAGGGGAGATTTACCAATGGATTTTTATTCTTGTTGTGGAAATATGTGTAATCAAATTATTCATCATTGCCTAATATGGAATTTTTGACCGCTTTTAAAAAAAAGTATTCAGTTCAGAATGTTGGATGAATTCAGAGAACGAATTTCACTCCGCAAAAGAATCCAAACCAGAAAGGTTCAGTTGCTTTTGCCAAAAAGGCTAATGAATTTTGTCAATGAACTATGTTCAAACAGGAAATAAAGTTTCTACAACTTCCAAAAAGGGCATTCCAGTGCAACGAGGCTCCTGCTTATGCATGATCTAGATAGTGTCAAGGGCATTCCCATATATATGGAGACGGAGAGAGGGTTTTCACGACTTCCAGCTCATCATAAATATTCCCACAGTACCCAGCTTGCATCATTTATCCATGGAAGTTTAACTCCAAATCTTCTCAGACTCAAAGATCTAGATTCTAGAGAGGCAAGAAAGATGACCTAGTTAGCAATTCCTGAAATATACACCCCAAGACCTTTTTTTTACCAGCAGCAGAACAATTCACAAGCACAGTACATACCTCAAGCTGACGAAGCATCTCCAGTGTCAAGTTCAAATTGCATCCATTTGCGTAGTACACATCAGCAAGTCTCTCAGCAGAGAACCCAGGATATCGAGACGCCAAAAACACCAAAGGGTTGGTGGCTGCCTCCTCTACGACAGCCTGATCTCCTAACAAATTGTTTACAAAACTAGAACTAGAATCTCCATTATAATGATGTCCTTCCAATCCTTTAGTAAGATGCTGATCACCACCTATGCTTACTTGGTCCCAGGACTTTGCAGCCAAAGTTACATTAGTAGATGTTTGGTCTTCAGTACAGGTAGAGCCAGAATAGCGCAAGTTTGGGCTCAAATTGGCACGGCCTGTGCTAAGAGGGGACCTAGGTTGCCTTGGACTGAATGTTCCACTGAATCTTGATGCAGAAAATCTTGACGTTTCGACATCATGTATTGATAGATCAGTAAGTGAGAGCTGATGGGGTCCAGGTAATTCTTCTCCCATGACATTGAAGTCAGGAGTAATATCATCAGGGAGCTGATGGTGCCAAAATTGATGTGCCTCATCATCGAAATTATTTGAAACCGTAGACTCTGAACGATCTAGGACCGTCTTCCCAGAAGAACCTTTCTTATCCATCCTGCCTGTATCTTCACTCTTTCTTCCATATGTGGATCGGAGGACAGATGGAACAAATGCTGCTGCATTTGGATTTAATCTGGTGACCTTGTTGGGTAAGGTAATCTTTGTATCATTGTTGTTTTCACGACTTCTGGGGGAAATGTTCATCCTCGTTTCAGGAAAAAAAAATGATGCTCCAATATACAGAGCCGTCCAGAAAGAAGAACTTCCAGGAAGAATTTATCTAAACCCTGCATATTTTGTGCAAATGTAGCATAGAAGTAATTAAATGGATTTTAGAAATACAGTTCAGTTGATACAATAATCATTTATTTTGTACAACTTATATTTATTTGATTGTCAAACCATGGCAAAAGTACTTGAGACCAAAAACAGTTTTCTTTAATCAAAACCACACTCATTTATCCAAAATAGTAAGAACTGCACAATCTCTCCATTTTCTGCCTTTTTGCACATAATCTACCTTGTAGATAAACTTTTTTCCCACTTTATACCCTAACCTTCACCTTATAAGTCAAAAATTGTGATAATGGCCTTTTGGTGATTATGTCCTTGCATAAAAAGAAACCTAATCTAGTTCTATCATGTGTTGTATATGCGGCTCGAGTTCGTGAGGAGTCATCGAAACCGCCATCAGAAAAAGGGGCTCAACGAGTCAAAGCAGCAAGAGCACCTGGCCAATCCCAAGAGCAGCAGTTGCAGGGCACCGGTAGTACCGGTATTCCACTGAATACTGGTCCATCCTGAGCACACGAAATCAGAGACCGGAATTACGGTCCGTGGATTCAGTCCAATTGGGCTGTTTAATTGATGTGGTTTCGACGGCAAGGATTGCTCCGAAAATTATAATATTTTAGGAAACCCAATATTAGGTGATTCCTAACCCAATTTTGGATGTGTTTGAGGCTAATAACGATGTTTTGCTAGACATTGTCCTTGAAAGCCAGAAGGAAGGGAGAGGCGAAGGAAAGAGCTCTCGTTAGAGATTTCGTAAGGAAGAGTTTGTGCGTTTGGTATCTTGTACGAATTCTTGTAATTTGTTCTCTCTCCATAACCAACAAGTATTGTCACCTTGACCCGTGGACTTAGGCCAGCTTTGGTTGAACCACGATAATATTGCATGTTTGTGTTCTCGTTACTATTTCTATACGAATTTGTGCTTGTTATTCGTCGTCGTAACGTGAACTCTTTGATTCCACGGTTATAAGAATTAGTATCTGAATAAATGGAACATAAGGGATTTCAGCTTCAACGATCTGGGTCTACGGTATGGGTCTACGGTAGGTGATGACAGTGGTCCGCTTCGTATCTTTTTAGATCATGATTCATGAGACCATTAAGGATCCGTAGGAGAGTTCTTTAAGAATTTTTCGGGATGAGTAACAAGGTTAATAGCACCAAGTTCGAGGTGGAGAAGTTTAACGGTAAGGATAACTTCTCGATGTAGCGGAGAAGCATTATGGCAATCCTCATCAACAAAGGATTGTAGAAAGCTATTGCTAGTAAGGAAAAGAAACTTGCTGACATGAACGATATAAACAGATGCATGTTAGAGATTTGTATTGCTAATGAAGTAATGTATAATGTTATGCCAGCGACTACTGCGACAAATTGATGGAAGAAGCTAGAGAGCTTGTATATGACAAAATCATTATCAAACAAATTGCATCTCAAAAAGCAACCATATAGTCTTCGAGCATAAAGGGAGCCCTAATCTACACCATCTGAACAGCTTCAATAGGGTGGACAACGACCTTCTGCGTCTTGAAGTAAAGCTAGGAGAGGACAAGACGCTTTTGCTCCTAACTTCACTTCCTTCGTTATATGACCACTTGGTGACCATAATCCTTTGTGGGAAGGAGACCCTCGAGATGGAGGAGGTTATGTCGACACTTCTCAATAATGAGATTATGAGAAGGCCAAATCCAACAAAGGAGTCAACATGGTTGATCGCTAATAAAAGAAGAAGATCGATGAATAAAGACGGAGACGAGCACAAAGGAGAAAACCAAAGGAACAAGGCAGGATGGTCATGAGTGTTTATTCTGCAAACAGTCAGGACACACTAAGAAGCAATGTTGAAAGTACAAGTAATAGTTAGAAAAGAAGGGTACATATACCAGCACGAACAGTGTTGCAACAACAGATGTTGAGGAGTTACCATATAATGTACTTTTCAAAGTTTGGAATTTTTTTTCTCCGGGTGGTCATATCATATGGAGGTTCAAAGTATCGGTATTGGAAATATTGTATGAGTATCGGTATCAGCATTGGCGAATTTCAGAACTATTGCGTGATATAATTATCTTTATAAGATAATTACGCACCTTATGTGCCGGCGGATGGAGGGGATCATGCAGGACTTGGCATCTCCGAATCAGGCTGCGTTCATCAAGGGGAGGTCGATCGATGAGCACAGCCTCCTGGCTCATGAGATGGTGAGGGGCTTTAGCAAACCCAGAGGGGAGAAAACATGTGTGAAACTGGACCTGAGGAAGGCGTATAACATGATCAATCAGGACGCGGACCACTGGGTTGCATTGATCCGGGAGTGCATCACGCCCCCCACTTTCTTTGTCCTCATCCAGGACATTCCTTATGGGTACTTCCAGAGCAATCGTGGGCTTAGGCAAGGTGACCCCCTGTCCCCTTACCTGTTCACGCTTGTTATTGAATACTTCACATGTCTGATGGACCTGGCAGTGCACCGTGGAAGGCTGGTCCCATTGTTTCGGAGGGTGAATCCCCCAGTTACCCACCTTATATATGCAGATGATCTCTTGATGTTCATCCAGCCATCGACGGAGGGTATGCAGACGCTTGCGGAGATTATGGGAGAGCTGAATTCCCTCTCGGGCCTTCAGATGAACAGAGAAAAGAGCAGGGTGTACTTCAGCTCCTTATGTCCCCAAAAGGAGGAGCGGACCGATGTGCTGGGAATCGAGAGGAGTGATCTTCCGGTGCAATATTTAGGAGTGCCTCTCACAGTCAACTATGCGCGGGATCAGGACTGCCATAGTCTGGTGGAATACGTCCAGAGGAGAGTGAAAGGTTGGCAAGCCGCCGGATTGTCATTTGGAGGACGCATCGAGCTGGTCAGATCAGTGATTTCGGCTGTGGCTCATTTCTGGCTGCAATCCATCCTCCTCCATGTTGCCACTGTTAGGAAAGTGGAGCGGATCTGTGCAGATTTCATTTGGAGGGAGGGTATGCATGCAATCTCCTGAGAGCAGCTATGTCGACCCAGGAAGGAGGGAGGAGTGGGGCTCAGGCCGTTGCTGGAGATTAGAAAGGTCTCCGCGCTTAAGCTGGCGTGGAGATTCATCAACGGGAAGTCTTGACTGGACGCACAGCAGATACGTGAAGCAGGGCAACTTTTGGACGTGTGCTACTGACAACAATCACTCGGTCACTTTCAAGACTGTCTTGCGACACAGGGGATTCTCAAATCTGCAATCCAGAAGGTCATGAAGGATGGGTCTGGAACGGACCTCTGGCGGGATCCTTGGATAGATCGGCTTTCGCTATTGGATATTAGGGTAGCCCCGACACATCAGGAGGACAGGCGTGGTTTGACGTGTAGTCGTATCATTCGCGACGGGGAGTGGAGGCCGGAGTCTTATCGGTTTACCGAGGAGCTGGGTGGGATCATTAGTACTATTGCCATTGACCCGGACTTGCCTGCTGATAGGTGAATTTAGGAGCCGACAGGAGCAACTCCGAAAACTAGAAAGTTCCAATTCCAGAACTGCTACAACCTCATCCGGCGCACCTTTCCTCAGAGTTCTGACTACGAGTTCGTATGGTGCAAGGGTCTGGCCAGGAATATGCAGCTTTGTGTCTACAAGCTTCTACTGGACCGTCTTTTGACTAGGGATCGTCTGAGTTCGTTTGTAGTGCCGGTTCCAGATCCCAAGTGTGTGCTTTGCAGTCTGGAGCATGAATCTATAGGACACATTTTCTTCGAGTGTGTCCTGACATGACATATCTGGTCTGAGCAGAGTAGAGCGTTGGGAGGGTGCGACTCCGGGAAGGGAATTGGGGACATCATCACTGTACTCTAGGATAGCAGGGGTCGAGGGCAGGACTGGTTCCGGACCGCCAGAGTTCGGCTGGCGGCCTCAGTTTGGCATATATGGCGGGAACGAAACCGTCGGATATTTGAGGGGCTGGTCACCCCTCCGGTAGGCATTCTCCATAACATCGAGTTTGATGTAAATGCTATGAAGAATTGATGAGTGGGATTCCCACTTTGATTGTATGTTGTAAGATTATTGCATTGCATTTGGAATAAAATTTACCCTTTTTCCAATATATATATATATATATATATATATATATATATATATATAACAAGTGAATGGAACAGAAAAATCCAGCTTTTCCGCATCATGTGTATCACCAACTAGCGAAACGAATAAATCTCTACTTAAAATAAGTAATGGAATTATATGACTCTTCCTTGGACTTTGCGTATACAAGGATTTTCCAATATTATACAAGTATTTACGGTGCTAGTTGTCAGCAAAACTACCGTCCAATAAGGACTGATTATCTATATGTCGACCGATATCTATACTTTGTGTATCTTCAAATCCGATTCGGCCAATACTTCGACCCTTGATCATATGTATATGAACATGGAGTGGTTCAACACTTATAAGGAATTCAGTAGTGGAGTTGTCCTTATGTGTAATAATGCATAGGGCAAAACCATTGACGTATAACATCAAGCTTCGGAAGTTCGATAGAAGTGTGCAGACACTCGTGAACGTGAGACACCAAGCTTCGGAAGTTCGATAGAAGTGTGCAGACACTCGTGAACGTGAGACACGTTCCAGAACTTAAAAAGAATATCATTTCTCTGGATGGGTTGGGCGCGACAAGATGCAAGTTCATTGGTCGGGCTTAAGTCTTGAAAATAGTTGAAGGTGAAGAGACAATGTATGTCGTCGAACTTGTATCGGTTGAAAGGAAGCACATTTATTGGTGGCGCAACCGTCGTCTCAAAGAAAGAAGTAAAGAATCCCGCACAGCTGCGACATATGCGTTTAAACCACATGGGTAAGAGAGGTCTTCGTGAGTTGCACAAAAGAGAGTTGCTAAAGGGTCTAGATGAGTCTAACTTGATTTCTGCAAGTATTGCACGATGGATAAGCAAAAAAAATTTGGCTTCAAACAGTCGGTGCACAAGATATTTTAATATATTTTCTTAAATACACGCGTATATCCACTTCGATGTATGAGAGCCATCACCAATTCGAACAAAGGGGGGTGTCGAGTACTATGCCACTTCCATTGACAACTTCTCACACAATATTTGAATATATTTTCTTAAGTACAAATATGAATTATTTGCTATATTCCCAAAGCAGAAGACAGTCGTTGGGAAAAAAGTTCGAAAGATGAAGTATTTGCAGACAATTAATGGAGGTAAGATCTCGAAGGAGTTTTAGGACTTCTACAAGGAGCATGGTAGGCATAGGCAATGGACGGTACCATGGCATCTATAGCAGGACGGATAACGAAACGCATGAATAGGACACTCAAAAGAGATCCAGAAGTATACAGTCATAGGCAGGCCTTACGGAGAACTTCTAGGTAAAAACAGTGAGTCATGAGTGCTATTTGATTAATAGGTCACCATCTAAAGTCATCGATCTTCAGATTCCTGAAGGATAGAGAGGAGAGCAAGTCAACTACAGTTTATTATGTGTGTTTGGTTGCTTTGCCTATTCATTAGTGAATCAGAAGGACAGAGTTAAGCTGGAGCCGATTCAAAGAAGTGGCTTTTCTTGGAATTCCAAAAAAGAGTCGAAGGCTTCAAGCTGTGGGATTCAGAAAATTGAAAGGTGGTCATTGATCGAGATATGATCTTCAATGAGTTATCCACGATGAAAGAGAAAGAGAAAAGGAGGCGAGTGACACATTAGGTGATAACGACTTGTCAAGATAGAGGTTTATGGAGCTCAAGCGAATACAGACACCAAAGCAACAATTCAGTCCGATAATACAAAGGTAGACGAGCACTTTGAGGTGGACGAGAACCAATTCCACGAGGACCCACAGACACTAGCAACAAGGAAGGCCGGTCGTGTGCATAACACACTAGTAAGCATGGTTTTGATTCGAAAATATGGGATCATTTGCTTTAGTCACGGAAACAGGGGATACAAGTGATTATAAGGAGGACATTGGACAAGAGGACATAAATCGTTAGATGGTTGCCATGACAAATAAGATGGAATTAGTTCGGAAAAACGGCATATGGGACATGGTTGATCTAACAAAAGAAAAGAGGGTTAGTGGTTGCGAATAGGTTTCATAAAAAGAACAATGAGTACAAGGTACGGTTAGTTGCCAAGAGTTAAGCTCAAAGGATATTTTTCTGCATGTGGTCAAGCATACATCTATTTGAGTGTTGTTGGCATTGGTAGCGTCTCGGGATATGGTGTTCAAGCATGTGGAGGTTAGCTTTTCTACACGGGGAGTTAATAGAGAAGATCATGAGGCAAACCGAAGGTTTCATAGAGCCCGATAAAGAGGACCATGTGTGTGACCTCAAGTGGTCTCTTTATGGGTTGAAATATTATCCTAGGTGGCGCTTCGATTGTTTATGTTGAAGAACACCTTCTCTCAATGTGAGTACGACAGTTGCGTGTACTCATAGCGGCTAAAAGATGGTTCGTTGATATATCTACTCTTATATGTTGATGACATGCTTATTGTTTCTAAGAGTATGGCAGAAATAAGGACATTTAAAGCATCTTTAAGTGAAGAATTTGACATAAATGATTTAGGTGGAGCTAAACAGATCCTTGGGATGAAAATAAGTCGAGACAGGAAAGCTAAAATGCTATGGCTAATACAAAAGAAAATATATTGACAACAAACCGTAGTGATTCAACATTAAGGAGTTAAGACAAGTGAGTACCCCTAACTCCGATCATTTCAAGTTATCTTCCATGGAGTGTCCGAAGTCAGTGGAGAAGGAAAAGATGGCCAGGGCACGTATACAAGTGTGGTGGGATTGTTGATGTACGTGATGATGTGCACTCATCCCAATTTGTCGTATGCGGTCAGTCTGGTAGGAAGAGTACATGTAATATCTAGGAAAGTTCTATTAGAAGCCGTAAAGTGCATATTTTGATATCTTAATGGCACTAAAAATCTTGGTTTGTTGTTTCACAAGTCAAACACAGACCGAGCCAGTTGCAGGAATATGTTGATGTTGATTATATTGGTGACTTAGATAAGAGAAGATCAACAAAGACTATGTATAGACCCTTACAAATTCTCCAGTCAGTTGGAAGTCGACCCTTCAAAATATTGTGCCGCTTTCCAATATAGAGTAGTCAGAATACATGACAACAATAGAGACATCAAAGGTGGTCTTGTGGTTAAAAGCCTTAGTTAGCGAGTTTAGGTTTTAGAAGGTGCATCTTCTCCTATTTTGTGAGAGTCGGAGCACGGTTTATCTCGCAAAGAACCAGATATATCATAGTCGCACAAAATATATTGACATATGATATCACAAGATACGAAAATTGTGAAATAAGGACATCGATCTCATAAAGATCGAAACTAAAGTGAATCCGACGGACATGCTAATAAAGGTGGTTCCTACGAAAAAGTCCCAAGTCCGCATTTGACTTTCAATTTATGTCCTAGGTCCTCGGGTGTTAGGAAGAACGTGGGCCCCGATAGGAGGTTGTGGCAATTTCTCTGCTCGGAACAACAATGATGTATCAATCCAAATCAAGAATACCAATTACCTGTCAAAATGGTTTGGCACTTTACCTCATCAAATATGGAGCTAGAGATGATCTTTGTACATTTCATGCTATACAAGTAAACAATACATCTCATACTATTGGTTTAAAATGAATACTTTTCTCAAAACTTTGGCATGGTACAACTTATAAAAGGTTAGGAGCATGTAATTATGCATGGGTCAGTTTCTAGAAGCAGAATATTATGATTCTCTGAATTAGTTCTACTAGAATATTAGTTTTGAATTTTTAACAACAATCAAGATATTCACATTTACTGCTTTTTTTAACTCTTAGACCTACATGGCTTAACAAAAAATATAAAAAACTGATTAAGCTGTGTATACAATCTACAATGAAACATTTCCTTTACAATATCATAGATGTAGTCCAGCTATTTTGGTTGTAACAATCTTTCTCTGCACACCAAGATTTGTTATGACTAGACGTTCAGGTCAATAAGAAATTAAGATATTAACATCGGACATGCGCCAATCACAAATATTTACTTAGTGGGTTACACGCTAAACTCATGTCGATGTGTCTGTAGCGTACATTCATATTGTGTCATATCCTTGCACGAGCAACATAGCAAAAAAACATTTAAGTACACCAGACATATTTGACAACCGAAAACTCAAGGACAACTAAAAAACCCTCCAAAACTCAGAAATGTACAATGTATACACAATAAATTTTCATTGAAGATGCCACTTTCGTCATCCTTGATTCCATTTTGTATAGTTTCTTATTGAATCTGCTAGTAGGAAGTAGGAACAAATAAGTAAATATTTGTGATCTGTGCATGCCAGATGTTAAAGAGAACTAGGAAGCACAGGCACTCGAAAACAGGTAGTCTCCCTACACATGTAGGAAACATGGACATAACAGGATCAATTATAATACCATGACATGCTAAAGTCATGTCGTTATATCCATATCGTATATTGATATTGCTTCGCGTGCTCGGGCAACAGAGCAGGAAAAACATTTGAGGGACACTGGACACATTTGACAATCGAAAACTATAAGGGAAGAACTCTCAAAACTCCAAATCTCAAAAATGTATTTATATTGAAGACGCCACTTTGGTCACTCTTGATTCCAGGATCAAAACCAGTCTAAAGTAAGATAATTTATTTTAATCAAATTGTGGCAGTTATTACTATTTCTTAGTTTTGGGAGTTTGCATTGCCAGAAAAATCCAACTTTGACCTACGACTAAGTTTCTAGATGCTCCTCTACTTTATTTGGAAAAACCAAAAGGTTGAAAGTTGAAACATTAAAATATAGTGGGTCTACTGGAAACTCGACCCATAACTAGTAACTCGGTTTCTAAATTCAAACCAAGTAACCAACTACAATTGTCACTAAAGTTGCAGAGTTTGTCCAAATTAAGTCAATAACTACATTTGTATAACATGCTAACAAGACTCGAAATATCCAAATTCCCATCCATGGCAAGTTAAAATATGGTATTTGGAAATATTGTTACAAATACTACAGAAGTATGGTAGATTCTAGATGTGGATTTACTTTGTATTGACATGTGGTGTCGCGTTTTCTAGTTTAAATAACACGACTGTCAAATCTACCTTGTTTGGTAAAAGTCTTAAGGGAAAAATATTTATAACTACATTTTAAAAGGGAATTTTCTTCTAAAACCAGTATTCCACTCCAAAAAAAATCCACAAAATAGGAACAATCTATAGCATTATCGTACTGGACAAAAGAAAAACCTCCGTAATAGCATCATTTTGACCACTAAATCAAGAAACTAGATGAGACACCTCTTCAAGATCCACGCTTACGAGTCTAGATTGTTCCGTGGAAAACTGAATCACGAAATTCAGATTCCTCCCTTTTCGCTATGGTTCACTCACATAATAGCATCATTTTTACCACTAAATCAAGAAATTAGGTGAGATTCCTCCTCGAGATCCACTCTTCCCCAGTCTAGACGACTTCCGTAGAAAACTGAATCAAGAAAGTTTAGATTCCTCTCTTTTCGCTATGATTCACTTACATAGTAGCATCATTTTTGGACCACTAAGAACAGTAAGTAGACATCCAAGAAGTCAACCCCCCCCCCCCCCCCCCCCCCACCACAAAAAAAAAGAAAAAAAAATTTCCGAGCCATATCATCATATAAACCCAAAAAAAAACGCAAATTTCACAACATTCAGTACAAATAAGCTAACGCTAGAGTAGATCTGAAGCTAAGGAACCGTGTTCGTGTCGCTTCGTGTCCACGTCGGAACATAGATTCCCGAGAGAGAGAAAGAGAGAGAGAGAGAGAGCTGTACCTATCAGAAAGTCCGATGAAGCCGATCGATTGCCGGAACAAGAGACGCTTCGTGGAGAACAGCTCCTCCTCCTCTTCCGATTTCCAGAAATGGAAACCAAACCCTAACCCCAACTTTTCCAGAAATGGGAAATTTCTCTCTCTAGAGAGACGAGAAGAAGAGATTATATTCGAGAGGAGAGAGAGCGGATTTAGTTCGTTGTACTAATATGATAGGACCGCGTAAGCAATCCGATCCGCTGTTCTGCTCGAACAGCGTGGCATTTACCGGACGATCCCGACCGTTGGCTTGTTTTTTTATTGATGTCGGGACCAGACAAGTTGGCCCGGTGGAAACGGGCGTCCGGCCTTGAACTGTCCAAATCTCGATGGGTCCCACCGAACCATGATATAGATTTCTTGTCATCTAAGGGGCTGTTTGGATATATGTAACTCTTTAAAAGTGTGAAAGTGGCACTTGCAGCAAGTTGAGTTTCCGTGGACTTGCAGCAAGTGACACTTTCCAAAATGTGTTTGGATGGAGTACTTTTTGTCTGGTAAAAGTGGAAGAAAAATGATTTTGTTGTTTGGATGATTGTTGAGAGTGGATATTGAAAGTGATAAAAATTACTAAACATTAATTATTAATGACAATAAATTTCTGGAGATAAAATTAATGATAGTAAAATATTTATCATAATAAAATATTTATCATTTTCAACGCCATTTTTAACGCCATATTGACAGTGGACTTGCAACCCCATTTTTAATTTATTATTATTATTATTATTATTATTATTATTATTATTATTATTAATGATAATAAAATTAATTGCTATAAGTTAACTACTCTCTAGAATATAATTAAACAACTTATCATAATAAAATATTTATTATTTTCTGGAGACTCCAGAGACTTCTATCCAGAGAGTTGTAGGCTTTACAAAATATTTATTATTTACTCTCTGGATCATTCTTCGTTCTTTCTCTTCTTCACATCTCATTCTCTTCTTCACTCCACCACCACCACCACCACTCTCTCGCCAACCGCTCCCTCCACCGCAGGAGACCCGGAGGAGCTCCTCCACGGCTTCCACGATCACATCCTCTGTCTCCATTTCAGATCCGGTCGGATGAGGGGTTCGACGTGACGTCGTCGACGGAGCTTCATTGCGGTTGGCGTCGTCGACGGACCTTCGTGGCGCACGGCAGTGCTCGGCGGCGGCGCCTGAAGAAGGAGCAGAGGCTCGTCTTCCACAGCGGGTTCCGGGCCGGATCCGCCCTGGCTCCTCTCCGCCTTCCCCTCCCTCCCCTCCGCCCCCGCCGCCTCCGCCCATCTCCGCCTTCCCCTCCACCCCCGCCGCCTCCGCCCATCTCCGCCTTCCCCTCCGCCCCCGCCGCCTCCGCCCATCCCTCATCTCCGCCTTCCCCTCCCTCGCCTCCTCCCCTCCGCCCCCTCCGCCTCTCCCTCATCTCCGCCTCCCCCTCCGTCCCTGTAGATCCGAGCCGGTCTCCCCCGTGACCAAAGCCACCACTTGCAGGACACTTCCTGCTTTTTTTGTTGCAAGTGAAAAGGGAAAAAATGTGGGGGACAAAAACTGAGCAACAAGTGAGATTCTTCACTTGCTGCCTCCACTTACTGCTAACCAAACGGTGAAAGTCATGGCCATCCCCTCCAGTTGCAGCGGAAAGAGGCGGCTGCAGCAGAGCTACTGCCAACCAAACAGCCCCTAAGAGCATCTCCAACCCTATTGTCTTGTTAAGTGTTGTGAGAGTCTTAGGTGGCTCCTATGTGGCATGAGCCACAAGACAATGTCTTGTTTATGTGGTAAAATTATATCTCAAAAGACAATGAGATAGAAAAAACTCTCTCCAATGCAAAAGTATTGAGGAGATAATAAAAAGTATTTTTTTCCAACTTCCAAGGCAACTCCTCCACTTCTTCAACTTTTTTATAAATATTTCTATTCATAATTAATGATGTGGAGACAAAGTCATTGTGAAGTGCATTGTCTAGATCTAGACAACCAACTTCACATTTTCCTTGACATGTCATTGCCATGTCAACTTCATGTTTTATTCTACATTTGCATTGGAGAAGAATTTTTGGAATAAAAGTTTGTCATTCCTATGTGGCAACCATTTTTTCTAAGGATATTTTAGCAAATGTCCCCATTTAAAATATATAAACTAGCATATGCTCCCACTTTAAAAAAAAATCTAACATATACCCCCATTCTTTGTATGGAACATTTAAAATTTTAAGCTATACCCCCACTTTTTAAACGAAAATTTGGCTGTTTCACATGGAACATGGGTATATGCTAGTTTTTTTTTAAAGTGGGGGTATATGTTAGTTTATAGATTTTGAATGGGGGTATTTGCTAAAATGTCCCTTTTTTCTAAACTCACAATAGGGTTGGAGATGCTCTTAATATTTGCCACATAAGCTTCACAATTGACTTGACAATTGCATTGGAGAAGAACTTTTGAATAAAATTTTGTGATTCCTATGTGGCATTAACTTTTTTCCAAAGTCACAATAGGGTTGGAGATGCTCTAAGGTGTTATTTGGTTCATTAAGGCCTCCCTGGTTCACGGATTCAAAGAAGTAGAAAAGGAAAGTTGTTCGTTTTTTTTGTTTGGTAACCACAAACTTGGAAATCAATTTTCTCACAAGAAATTTTTTTTGAGGAAATATGGTTCCACTCATGACCCATGAAATTAATTTTTTCTCTTTATTTTTCAACATTTATTACAAAAGCTACGACAAAAGTAACCATGTGTTATTGCTTATTTTACCATTAATGTTATTTTTTATAATGTTATTTTTATTTTATATGTAAGGATATTATTGGAACATTGCTATATTTTTGCTTTCCTTTCCTACACCAACCAAACAACGGAAAGAAAATGTGACAGGAATCCTACTTTCTCATTTCCATGGAAAATACAAATGAATGCATTTCCTTTACGTGAACCAAACGAGGCCTAAATTTAAGGGAAAAAAATTTTGAGGAGAAGAAAAATATAGGAGAGTAAAATAAATTTAAAGTTGTTGTAACTCACAAATTTTAATTTTTTTTTTTACTTATAGGCATGGACCACGGGACAGTGGATTGTCTGGTTGATAGTGGAACGACTCACACTATCTTGAGAGATAAATCATACTTTATCTCCTATACGCCTAAAGTAACCTCAGTAACAACCATTTCGGGACCCTCAACCCTTGTTCAAGGTTTTGGCAAAGCCCATTTTTTGTTGTCCAATGGTACTCCCGTTGAAGTATCAGAGGCCTTATATTCTCCAAGGTCCAGTCGTACCTTACTGAGTTTTAAGGATATTCGAGAAAACAGATTTCATGTTGAAACTGCTCGAGAACATGGCTTCGAGTATCTTTTCATTACCTCCACTCAATACGGCCAAAAGCGTATCATGAAGAAGTTGAAAAGTCTTTCAAGTGGTTTGTATCTCACTACGATACAACACATCGAGAGTAATCTCATCATTCGCCGAGCGCCAGTTGATGAGAGGACTTTTATGCTATGGCATGACCGGCTGGGTCATCTGGATCAAAATACGATGCTTGAATGCATCACATGGGCATCCTCTTGGAGGAAAAAAATTCGTTATAAATCTGAAAAGCCTATGCCAAGCTTGCTCGATTGGGAAGACGAATCTCAAGCAACTCCATGTGAAACCTACGAGATTGGTTTCCCAATTCATTGAGAGAATTCATGGAGATATTTGTGGACCAATCCAACCAACATGCTGACCATTTAAATACTTCATGGTTTTGGTTGATGCATCGACTAGATGGTCACACGTAGTATTGTTGTCCACCCGAAATGCAGCGTTTCCTAAACTCCTCGTCCAGATCATTAAGTTAAGGGCTCGCCATCCGTATTATCCGATAAAGTCTATTAGACTTGATAATGCCTCGGAGTTTACATCGAAGACTTTCGATGACTATTGCATGACTTTGGAAATAAAACTTGAACATCTTGTTGCGTATGTTCATACCCAAAATGGCCTAGCAGAAGCTTTTATAAAGCGACTGCAAGTGATAGCGCGGACCTTGGTTATGTGCACCAAACTCCTACTATCTGCATGGGGCTATGCAATTTTGTACGCTGCAAATTTGGTCCGTCTGAGGCCCATGGCCACCCAACCACTTTTTGCGTACCAGCTGGTTACTGGATGTGAGCCTGACATCTCACATTTACGCGTGTTTGGGTGCCTAGTCAATGTTCCAATTGAGCCGATAAGGCGTTCAAAATTTGGACCTCAGAAGCGACGGGGAATATATGTCGGTTATAACTCCCTGTCCATCATTCGCTATTTAGAGCCCTTGACAGGCGATCTCTTTACCGTGAGACACGCGGATTGTGACTTTGATGAGGCAATCTTCCCGTCGTTAGGGGGAGAAATGCACGCTAACGTTGATGAGGAACGACGTGAATTAGCGTGGCATGTGCCCGTTGTTGCACATCATGATCCCCCCTCTGCACATAGTGATAAGGAAGTGCAGAGGATTCTAGGTCTGCAAGATATTGTAAATCAAATGCCAGACGCATTTAGCGACCTAGCAAAAGTCACGAGATCAATTATACCTGCTGCAAATGTGCCTGCAAGGATAGACGTCCCTGAGAGACGCCATGTTCCTGTGAAACATGTTGCTCCGGTCGAACCCGCCGAGCAAAGGATGCTGCCATCGGCCGTCCAGTCCGTCGCTATTCCCAAGAAGAAGGGAAGACCGGTTGGTTCCAAAGATGTTCTGCCCCGGAAGCGGAGAAATCTTGTTAAAAACGTTTTGCCACATGAGATCATTAAGGATCACGGCGATGTATTAGAAGAGCGCGTTCCAGATGAAACGCATATTCCTAATCATGCCGATAACCTCGAAATATCTGTCGAGTATGCTAGCTTAGACGATATTTTGAAGCGAAACGAAACTGTCATCGATGATGTGTTCATATACTCAGTGGCCACTGACATTATGAACAATGATGACATGGAACCTCGTAGTGTTGCCGAGTGTCAACGACGAACGGACTGGTCACAATGGAAATAAGCAATCCATGTTGAACTAGACTCCTTAGCGAAAAGAAGTGTGTTTGGACCCGTTGCTCCAACGCCACCCAATGTTAAACCAGTTGGTCACAAATGGGTTTTCCTAAGGAAGCGTAATGAGAGAAATGAGATTGTACGATACAAGGCTCGTCTTGTGGCGCAAGGCTTCTCACAACGCCCTGGAATTGATTACGAGGAGACATATTTTTCCGTAATGGACGTCATAACGTTCGGCTACTTAATCAGTTTAGTAGTTTCCAAAAAACTGAATATACAGCTCATGGATGTGGTCACAGCCTATCTCTACGGGGATCTGGACACAGAGATATACATGAGAGTCCCTGAAGGACTAAAGATACCTGAATCAAGTAGTTCCCGACCATGGAACGCGTTCTCGATTAGACTGATGCGTTCGCTATATGGATTGAAACAATCCAGACGAATGTGGTATAATCGCCTAAGCGAATACTCGATCGGTTTGGGATACGTTAATAACGAACTTTGTCCATGCGTGTTCATAAAGAAATCCACTTCAGGATACGCAATCATCGCGGTCTATGTAGATGACATGAATCTCATAGGAACCGAAAAAGACTTGTCAGAAACTGCTGATATCCTGAAGAGGGAATTCGAGATGAAGGATCTTGGGAAGACACGGTTTTGCCTTGGCCTGCAGATCGAGCACCGTAAAGATGGAATTCCTGTCCATCAAGCGAACTACACCCAAAAGGTGTTGAGACGCTTTAGTCATTTTGACGTTAAGCCGTCCGCTACTCCCATGATCGTCCGCTCTCTAGACATTACTAAGGACCCATTTCGTCCAAAGGAGGACGACGAAGAGATATTGAGTCCTGAGTGCTCTTATCTGGGTGCAATAGGCGCTTTATTGTACTTGGCCCAATGTACTAGACCGGACATCTCGTTTGCTGTGAATTGTCTAGCTCGACACAGCACCGCGCCAACACGCCGCCATTGGAATGGCATAAAAGACATTTTTCGCTACCTTAAGGGTACTACGGACTTGGGCTTGTTCTATCCCTACGCGGTTTTGAGTGAGTCCAACGCTCTTGGCACTCGAAGCAACGCGACCCTTGTTGGCTACGCCGATGCGGGATACTTATCTGATCCGCACAAGGGGCGTTCCCAATCTAGTTATGTCTTTACCATTGGGAACACGGCGATTTCTTGGAGGTCTCACAAACAGACCTTAGTGGCTACTTCAACGAACCACTCTGAGCTACTCGCGCTCTATGAGGCGACTAGAGAGTGTGTATGACTTCGAGCTGTTATTGGCCATATTCGAAGTACATGTGATCTTCCATATGACCCAGATGAACCCGTTGTCGTCTATGAGGACAATACCGCTGTTATTGATCAAGCGAAACATGGTTACATCAAAGGGGATGCTACCAAGCACATATCGCCCAAGTTGTTCTTTACACATGAACAACAAGTGCTTCAGAAGATTGAAGTGCAACACATTGGATCGGAGAATAACCGTGCAGACTTGTTCACCAAGTCACTGCCAAAACACTCGTTCCAGAAACATGTCAGAGCGATTGGACTTAGGAAGCTTTCAGAGCTAGCCTAAGTGAAACATGTTTCATGCACCCTGTTGTGTGCATGTGAGGGGGAGCGCCCCAACGAGCGCCTCCAAACGCCCTATTGTGCGTATATCCCGCGCCCTGTCGAGTGCGAGTGAAAAGGGGAGCATCCTGATGTATGCTTGTGTACTCTTTTTTCCTTAGACCAAGTTTTTTCCCATTGGGTTTTCCTTGACAAGGTTTTTAACGAGACACATTTCAAATCTCTTATTCACTAAGGACTATTGTGATCAGGGGGGGTATCCAGTGTATACTTCTAAACCATCGTGTACTCTTTTGTCCTTCGATCAGCGGTTTTTTCCACTGGGTTTTCCCTGACAAGGTTTTGACGAGGCACCTTTGCAATGGTTAAGTTTACCCCCATCACACTGACCTGTGTGTACTCTTTTGTCCTTCGACCAAAGTTTTTTTCCCACTGGGTTTTCTTTGGCAAGGTTTTGACGAGGCACAAGTAGATGGTCAAACTTGAAGATGCAAGCTACAGACAGACGAAGAAACTCAGAGATATTTACAAGCAGAATTTCTGGAGAGCCAATGGGGAGTGTTGTAACTCATATGACTTTTCACCTTTCATCTCCTTGTAACCTACATGACCTTTGGCCCTTCATTTCTTCATAACTCCCAACCTCTCTCCCTATATAAAGAGAGGTTGGGTAGCTTGTAAGATGCACTTATGTGGTTGATAATATACGAAAAAGTTTCGTCTCCGTGTGTTTGAGCTTTTGCCTTACAACAAAAGTTACTTTTTTTCTTATTTTGTTGAAAAAAAGTAGGAGAATAAAATATTTTTAAAAATAAAAATAAAAGAGTTATAAATATATTTAGACATTAATATTCTCAAATCAAAATTTATATCTAACCCTTTTTTTTATGAGTAGTTGGGTAAAATATTCCACAATTCTCTCGTCTCTCTCCATTCTTTTTACTTTTTTGGAGAAAAATTTTTTGGTGGGCTCCACATAATTTTTTTTTTTCTCAAATTTTCCTCCACTACTCTCTTCCACTTCCCAAGCAACATCATTGCTAATTTTTCTCAATTTATTCCTTCTTCTCATTTTCTCCCATTCTAAACAGGAAGTCAATCGCCAGTACCAAGGCCGCCTCCGATAGTTGTTTCTATCTCCCTTGTTTCAATGGTAAAAAGTTATTTTTAAAAAAAATATCTTAATTATGATATTTATTTCAATTTTCATCATATATGACGGTGATGTAGGATAAAAAAAATTTATGTCATAGAAATTATCCATATAGCGTATCAATTGGTATTGGGCCCTACCTTATTAAATTGAAAAATATTCCATGTAGAACGGAATAGTGGCAATTTTCGAGGAAGGGTTGCTCCTGATTGGAGCAACGGCGGACCAGACCGGTGAAATGGTCATGACGATTGGAATGTTGGGCTTCCGGCGAGCTTTCCTTTATTTTATGGCACGTACAATAGAAATTGAGAGCTATTTGAGAGTATTTTTCGTATAATTTTATGTAAAAATTCTAATAACTATGATATAATTTTTTTTAAAGTACAACACCAAGTAAGAAAGGAATTTAATTTCAGAAATCTTCATTGAAGATGGCCGAGCACTACAAAATATATAATGGACTCTTGCTCAAAAAAAAATATAATGGACTGCCAGATGTTAGGGGACATTGTTTAATTTGTAAAATTAGTAGGATATTGTATCATCTGTTAGGAACGACAAAACTTAAATCCAACTATTCTCTCTCCCTTCTTCTTTTTTTCTTTTCATATAAACTACATCTTCTTCTTCCTCTTGCAATCATAATTGAAGACGTTAACTTCTTCAAAACAAAGGATCCCTAAGACACTAGTCTAGTGGTAGTGCGGGGAGCTGACCGAGTACAGATCTCGGATTCGAATTCTCCTTGGACGGCTGGGTGGCTTTGAGCTACGGTCAAACTTGAAGAAAGAACACCTAAAAAAAATAAAAAAAATAAACTTCAAAACAAAGGTAAATCTTACTCTTTGGCTTAATTTCAAAGTATGTTTTATAGGTTTTTCCAATATTTTTAGGATTTTTTTCCTTTATATATTTATAATTTAAATTAATGTATATGGGGATTTATTTAATTCTTTGAACACGTTATTGATGGTTTTAAATCTCCATTATAGGAATTTCTAACTTCAGAAATAGAGACAACCGGGTTGGGTACGATGCAGGACTGAATTTTTTTGTTTTAAGAGTTCTAACAATAGTAAAGACTATGGAAAAAAATTATTCCAAAAATCAAAATATTTTTTATAAAGCTGTCAAAAGTTTAACAGTTCTAAGACATAAAACTCTATGTGTTATGACTGTCTAAATTCAGTATTTATTTATATACAAAGATGTCTTGTTCCACAAATTTGTTGTGTATTTACTTATATAGATTGAATTTATATGCTCTCAAAAAATTCATATATTATTACAAAAACTATATAGTAATATAACATTTTCAAAATGTATGATTATACGATTGAATTTTGCCAGCAAACATTCCATGACAAACACAATGGTAGGTTTTTTTTAATCTTTGCCTCCGTAACTGTTATTTTCTTTCTTATTTAGAAATAGAAGAGAGTACTCGAGGCCGAATACAGGAATACATATCAAACTTATATACAAAGTAACTTACAATATAATATAATAGAAGTTTATAGCAATTTTCAACGTTGTTGCTGTGACATAATATTACTAATTTGTATCAATTTCCAATCTTGAAATATAAGATAATATTATAGTTGTTTACTGTTAGAAATAATTTTATTTTCTCCTTTTGAAATCTGCAAACAAAATAAACAAAATTAGAAGTTACCGGCCTCCGGAGAAGTCGCGCACGTAGCACTGTCCTAAGAGTTAATCCGGGTCTATGTGCAGACTTTTCCGGATGCTCCTAGTGGTAAAATTCCCGCTCTACCGGTTTTCCGTCGTCGCAAACAACTCGGGGAGATTGACCCGAACTTAGCTTTGCCCAGAAAATAAAATAAAATGAAGATGAGTGTTTAGGGTAAGGAAGAGAGAAAGAGACATGATTTTTTTTGATCTTTTGTTCATGTCAATTCACTTTTTAAAGAAAAGAATGCATGGAACAAATATAGAGCCATGACCCATCCCTTATAATTAAAAGGTTTTCAATGAGGCATAAAGAGCCATAAAATAGTATTTGAATGGTGTGATGAATATGAATCAATAGGAAGTTAATAAGATTTAACATCCAAATAAAAATAATCTATTTATTAGGAATTAATTGTATTTGAAAATTGATTTTTTTCATAATAATAATAATAATAACAATTCCCCCCCCCCCCAAAAAAAATCAAGTTTCTAAAAAAAACAATACAAAAAACAAACATAACAATATTCAAAAAATAAATAAAATCGAAGTACAAAATTTCTGGGCAAGTGAATACTATGCATAGATGAGATGGACTACAGCCTTGAATCTCACGTAGTGACCATTGTCTTTGTCTGAAGAAGTACTTGATGGACTATGTCTTGAATCAGACTTCTTAAACCAGATTCAGAAAATGACACACATAGTACGCTAGAGGTACTTGGGTCTATCGGGTGGCACGTTTGAATGGCCATGCGCACTTTTACACATTCATGAGAGTTGTCTAGGATCGCCCTGTCCTATAGTCGCGGCCCTCACGACCTCTCATATAGGTAAGTCCTTAAGGGTTGGTGATAGGAATCAACCCTGCATATCATGCTTGGACTTATTAAGAGTTTACACTCACCCTATCCATATCACAAAAGGAACACTGTCACCATAGGGATGGGGTATGAATGTACACATGTACAGCCTCCTGGGCTTTATTTTAAAGAGAATTTAATCTCAGGTCAGTGTTCCATAATAGTCACCTAGTCCAGCTTGTTCCTACCCATTGAACCGGCTTCTTGGGATCTCCAGTCAGACTCGGTTGGGTTGCCACTGCTGGTGACTATACTATGGGCTTAACCACACCCCCCTCGATGATTCTAGGATTAATTTTCTAGACAAACTCTTCGTCAAGAGTAAACAGACTCTTCATCAAGATATCTGTATAGTTCTTTATGACTTATATAGTCAAGAACCACATTTTTGCCTTTTAGGGTCTTTTAATGCCTTAAAATGCAGCTGCAAGTACCTGTTCGTCTTAGAACTCACAATATCACAAGATCATGCTTTAGCAATTCTTTAGCATAATTTATAAAAATGACAGGTACAAAAATATGTATATCATGTAAATGCATATAGGATGCTTAACATATTCAATACTTCATGAAGTCATAGTAAGAGTAGAAATTAGGCCTGGATCTATTTGATATATACATAGCAAGATATCTGACCCATTCAGCTTTAGTACAAACTATGTTTAGATATACAATTTCAAATTCTTTGATACTCCTAGCTACAACAGTTTGTCACATGGACCTATCAACTTATGAGTATCAAAGTAGTTTCACAGATGAATCCTTATACTGGATCTTAGTAATTTTGAGTGTCTTTATATCCGAAGAAAATGTCGTATAATGACTCAGAAAAATACTTAAGAATCTTATGAAACCAATAGTAGTCCATTTCTTTAGAAATTTTTTGGTTTGACTAAGCCAGATATTTGGGTTGCCCTTAAATCATATTCTGTGTCATCAGAATCAAAGTGTGTGATTCCACTAATTACTGTATAAGTCCTAAGATAGTGAGCCAAAAAGCATCTGAGTCTATCACCTCTTAAAGTAAGACACAGTAACTTTCAGTCTTGGCTCTAAAGATTTATCTTTACTAGCCATGTTTACAAAAAATGACAGTATAAAGTATTAGAATAATAGTTTAAGAGATTTTGCTAATCAACCTTAAAAATCTTTAGTTTATCAAGTGTTGATTAATTTGGGTTAGCTGTAGGGGCCGGTTCCCAGCTAGCGGAGGTCCACAGGGGGACGATTAAGTACCGTGTCGCTTAGGGCTATTTACGTCCGGTTGACAGAAGGACCCTTTCGGCTTGTACCCAAAATAATCTCAACTTTAAAAACTTAGATTTAAAGGAATTTACAATTTCACTAACTATTTTCTTGTAGCTAAATTGTCTGAATGAATCAAAGAATTGTAACGTCACAAAATATAAACAAAACAAAGTTTTTCTCAATATTGTGACTGAACAATATTGTAATAATTTTTTTTCCAACTAGAAAGTCTAATATTGTGATAATATAGTCATTTAAGGTTCACACTAACATGCGAAGAATATCACATTTATACAAGAATATACAGAACCATGTGTATAAACCAAGATAATTTGATCATAGATTTCAACAATGTATTTCTCTAATAAAAATTAGAAATAAAAACGATTAGAAAATATATATTGTAACTACGAAAATTACCTTTCCAATTGATCGGAGCACTTTTGTACTTATAGTCTTGATTTCGGCTTAGTAATAGCAATTCAAAATAATATATCATATTGTATTGAGATGGTTCCATTATTCCTGCTAAACAACCATTAATATCCACGAATTTGGAAAATGTGATTTATAAAAAATAACATTCGAGCAAAGAACTTTTTTTTATACGTACCTTCACCTTAGCATATTTGAACATTTTCTAGCATGTCACAATCTCTAATATATATTCTAACGTGAAGAAATAACTATATAAGAATCATGTATGAAAAGAAAAAAATTCTAACAACTCGGACTTCAAGAAAATAAATGTTACTAATCTTCAGGTAAGTAAAACTTGTAGTTACTTTGTCTAATTCTTTTAGACAATAAAATTTCAACATAAAGAAGTATTTCTGACTCTTGTATTTCTAACAAACCACAATATTTTGCACACAAAAAAAACAAAATAAAATCAATTAGACCAAATGTATACAAAATATATTGTCACCAATGACAAATATCAGAAACTACATATTAAAGAAAAAAGGATGGTAGAAAATCTTAAATTCTACTACAGACAATATGATGTGAATGTGTTCCATCACTAGTTGAACATGTAATTTTGAGTATGATTTAAAATCATTTCTTTAATATAGCAATGATCCAACATTAAAACAACAGCATCCTAGTGAAACATCATCAAAAATCCATGGTAAGCCACAAGACATACAAACCAGACATATCGGATCAGAAGCCGAATACTCAAAATAGAGTAAAACTTACACAAAAGAATGGTAGGAAAACTGTAATTGATCTTTCCTCAAATAATGATTGGTAAATAAACAAAGAAGCACACTGATTTGCATGTATGAGATTGTGTTTATGTTTGATCAAAAGTCTGACTCCTTCAAAGGAATGAGAAAATAAATAAATTGTATATAGAAGGAACAAGAACAATAATGTTAACATGAAGAAATAAAAGGTTAAAAGTTTGAGACCTTTTGATATGGGAAGGGAAGAACTTTGGTTCAAGACAAAGTAACCAGTGAAGCTAGAACACAAGTTATACTTCTTGTATCATTAATTTCAAGTTAAATAAGAAATTAACTGCATCATGCAATATACGTCTAAGATGCCAAGTGAAAAAACATTATTATTACAAAACACCCAAGTCACTAGTGTTTATATGTATGGAAAGTAAATCAGTTCATCAAAGACTTTGACCAAATTACATAAAATAGTTAACAACAGAAATGTAGAAATATAAATAAAACTTTCTCCAAGGAAATATAAGGAGCAAACTCTCATTCTACATGGACATGATATACTTTCATGTTGTACAAAAATTTGGCCCCTTCAACAAAGGAACCAAAAAAAAAATTTAATGTGACAAGACCAAGAACAACATAAATTATACATACAAGTCGTAAAAAAAAATTCATAGTATTGTCGGCCAATACTGATATAGTTTAGCATGGATGAAGACGGTGCCAAAACTTGATAGAAATATAGTGAATTATTTGAAAAACAATAAGACAATAATTTTTTTTTGTAGCTCTTGAGGCTCATTGGTCCATATCCCTCCACATAGTACCTCTCTAGCAAAGTCTTTGAGGACTCGGCCATCACAATGACAAAACATGGTAATAACTAGGAGAACAAGTATCTTAGCCAAGTTTATTCCTAAGAGGAGTACTAAGAGAGCAAGAGGCAATGAGAAGGAGGTAATGAGTTTTAATATGTATATCTTCTTTTTCCATAGGGCAAAATGAATATATATATATATATATATATATATATATATATATATATATATATATATATATATATATATACACCCCCAGACCAACAATTAAATGGGTTTAATGAGAATTAAAATCTAATAAGACCACCAACAGCCAATGACCATTTAATATGATTAAGTAATAGCTAATAATTTGGTCATTTAGGAGTCACTAAATGAGTTGTTAAAACGGTCAGAATTGAAGAGCAAAATAAAAGACATTAAAGAGAGGATGTGTAGCCAATAATACTAAGAAAATATTATTATTATTTTTCCATAGAAAATAATACAATCCCCTCAAAGAACTTAACTATAGTGTATAACTTTAACTCATAGATCAAACCGTTACCAATTCCATTCATAAATATTTTTGGATATCTTAGTAACTCATAAATATCTTGATTCTCTACTACACATTCGTGCAGCACAATCATAGGCAAACTGAATCTTTGGTCAGATACTAATTGAGCCAAGGTTACACCCTTTCTTGTTGGACATTATTTGGTCATAGGTAGTATAAGAATTTACTATACAGATTGAGCAAGCATGCGATACAAAACAAAGAATATAATAAGGGCAGAATTTAAAAATTAGTGTTATTTGTGTGTTTGCTGTGACACACATTCCAAAGTCCAAAGTGTACGCCAAATCAATATTGTGTCCATGTCTCTATTCATATATTGACATATCGTATGTGTATCAAAATAACAAATAATCCACTTCCTAAAACTAAAATGTATGCAATGTGTTAAGTAACGGACACGACATAAACACAGTACTCTAGGATACAGTAAAGCATGCCAATACATGCTAGTGTTTCGTGCCCATACTTTGTGGAATGGAACAAGTAACACATAGGACATGAAATCTTGTGAACTAAAATAAGAATATTGTCTTGAGAATTATGTATAAACTAATATTAGAAAAATGTAGGACCATAATCTTATATCGTACCTTTAAGACCTTGCAAGTAGTATAGTGCCCATATGACCGCAAAAATACTAGAGACATGAAGCAACTAAATTGTAAGACAATATGATTCATAAAGCTCATATCCTTAAGAAGCTTCTTTGAAAGTTTCTTACTATGTTTACGGACAAAAAAAAAATTGTGTAGTGGAAAAGATGATCCAATTGTAATCTAGAACTAGAAAATCACGTTTTTGTCAGAAACTGGTATTATATATAACGTGGTTAGCAAAAGTGTCTTTGTACTAATGCATATCTTTTGATACTGGATGAAGTTGTATATATATATACCAGAATACAATATGATTTTCTGATCAATATTCAGAATGTAAAAGTAACAATGCATACCAAGAATAACTCTTAGATTGTTAGAAATAATTTTATTTTCTCCTTTTGAAATCTGCAAACAAAATAAACAAAATAAAAAGTTACCGGCCTCCGGGGAAGTCGCGCACGTAGCACTGCCCTAAGAGTTAATCCGGGTCTATGTGCAGACTTTTCCGGATGCTCCTAGTGGTAAAATTCCCGCTCTACCGGTTTTCCGTCGTCGCACACAACTCGGGGAGATTGACCCGAACTTAGCTTTGTCCAGAAAATAAAATAAAATGAAGATGAGTGTTTAGGGTAAGGAAGAGAGAAAGAGACATGATTTTTTTTGATCTTTTGTTCATGTCAATTCACTTTTTAAAGAAAAGAATGCATGGAACATATATAGAGCCATGACCCATCCCTTATAATTAAAAGGTTTTCAATGAGGCATAAAGAGCCATAAAATAGTATTTGAATTATGTGATGGATATGAATCAATAGGAAGTTAATAAGATTTAACATCCAAATAAAATAATCCATTTATTAGGAATTAATTGTATTTGAAAATTAGTTTTTTTCATAATAATAATAATAACATTTACAATGTAATAGAGAGATAATAACCAATGTTTTAAAAATCGGACCGGCGGTTGACCCGGCCAAGGGCCAAGGCACTGGGTCGAGTCAGATTGGTTCAACCAGTGGTTCAACCACTGGATTAACTTAAGTGGTCCAAATTAATCCCTTATGGCCATTAATTTTTTAGAAAAATACTAACTTTTAAACAAAACTGGGTCAATACTGTAACGCCCCAGTTCCGGAATACGGGGACGTACACGGCCAGCTACACCGTATAAGGTACGAATACGCTATACAGTGATAACGGTTGTCCAGTCTGGTTGGGTATCCTAGCATGCAATCAATCTATGACCTAAATCCGATCTCATATCCACAGGTAAATCACAATGAAACAATATCAAGAGAGATAATCATATAAAAACAGAAAATACTCATATGAAAAATCTGGAATCTACAGTACATAATAATAATGTAGACAAGTATACCTTCCCACAGTTCCTATCATGGTCTGGAACTGAAGCACACCCTCCAAGTCAAGTCTGAAAGATCCACCGGGTCGGTCTTGTCACGACCCGCACCCTGAAGAGGGGCACGAGCACGTGGTTACGTCCAGCCTACGCCGCAGAATCGGCGGTAGAACGCTGTATATAGGGTCTGTAAATACTACGACTAAAACAGATAAATGTACCTGTACAGTTATATACACTCCGAACGGAGGTGACATAGCAATACAGTCTCAATCACATATATCAAAACTAAGGTAGATAGCATGGAACAGAGATATGATAGAATAAAACAGGAAACGAGTCCAAAATCCACAAGTCATAGCTAACCCAACATCCAGAGTCTCAGATAATATAAGTATAAGATACTACAAACTGAAAATGTACTAGCTGGCTCGCAGGCCAGGCAAACCTAACTAACTAAGCTACTCAGGGTGAGCGAAGTCCAGTGGCTCTACCAATAAGCCACGGTCTAAGTCTAGCTCATCGGACTCAACCCCGTAGTAGGTCGGGCAGTCAGTCTCAGAGTCATCTGTAAAATTTATCAACGGTATCCTGTCAGGAAAATGAGCAAGTACAAACACCAACATCAGTTCCATATGAATTGAAAAATACTATAAGAGACAGTAATAATGAAATATAAGACAAAGATATCGGCGACTTGGGAACCATTTGAAAGCCGAGTTACAACCCTTAAACCAAACAAGGACCAGGGTTGTAACCCTTCTTTCAAACAGAACTTAGTCCCATAACCAAGGTACAGTATAAAAGGCAAATAGAGCAAAATGAGAATGTATCATAGCATGGTGAAAGTACAGTAAGTAAAGATGAAACTGGAATATAAGACATGACAAATAAAGTAAAAAGGTGTTTTGAATTATTAGAGCGATATGTGATCGGCTAGGGAAGCAAGAGATGGTTATCCACTTGGCCCGGCAATCCGCGGTGTACTCAACGGAGAGTCATGCCGTCCAACCTGGATAACTGGTAATGGGGTGTCTGCAACACCCTACATGAGGTGAGGGTGACGCTAGCAATGTATAGTTACAGGAAGGCTTGATCACATAACCCCTAATAATTCCCCCATTCCCGAATAGTAAAATGGATTCGGTCATAGCACGTCATGACCCGGGATTCCCTAAGAGGGGAGCAAGTCCTCTTCAGGAATCGGTGTCAATACAAGTACAAGAATCAAGACCAACAAGTACCAGTATCCCAAGAAATCCAGGAATGACATCTTATGACCGGGATCCGATAATACTAGTCCGTGAACTATCGTGTCGAGAATCAAGTAAGACACTACCATTGAATCGGATATAGTAGATATCAAGACAATAAAAACTATCAGTGAATGTACTCGCCTGTGGTCCTGAGCTGATAGAGTGAACAGACGCTCAGAGTGATCACAGACCTAAAATAAGATACTATGAGTCAAATAAGGCTTAACACTGAAAAAGAAAATAATATAATCCATGAATGCAAGTCTAAGTCAATACTAGGTCAATCTAGGTCAAACTGAGTCACACTAGGCCATACTGGTTCATACTAGGTCATACTAGGTCACTGGGAGTCATTCCAAGTCAAACTAGGTCAATCGAGATCAACGGTTGACTACAGTTGACTTTTGGTCAAAAAGTCAACTCTGGTCAACTCTGGTCAACTCTAGGTCAACCCTAGGTCAAACTAGTCTAATGTTGACCAACTGTTGACTTTCAGTCAACTGGTCAACTCTGGGTTGGTTTCGGTCAAATCGGATCGCTTAAAGGCTAAGTTTGACTCTCGGTTGACTTTTGTTGACTTTTGGTCAAAAAGGTCAACCGACGTCAAAACTAGTCTTTGAGTACCATATTTGATGTTACCAACCACGGAAATCAAGTTCTAACACCATCTTAGGCTTCTAACACAAATACCCTATTCCTAGGCAAAACTAGCATTTACCCTTCCAAGGTAAATCCCGATACCTTGCCCAAAACCAATGAAACCTTGCAAATACCCAGGATACTAGCCTAGGCTCCTTACTGTAGCTAGGTATCAACCTATCTAAGGTTTACCTACCTAGAAATTTGGGTATCCTAAGTATCTAGGCCATGTTAGGATACGGGGTATAGGTTTACCCTATTACCTATCTTAACATCTCATGAATTTACCCTTTTCTATACCCCACTCACCCCACCACTCATTCTTACATGATATTCCTCACACTAATAGGCTTCTCTATAGGTTTCCTAATAGGTTTCCTACTAGTTTAGATGTAGGCTATCCTATAGGCTACTTTACACACTCACTTAGGCCCTCTCCCACACACACACCCCCTCAAAATACACACAAGGCTCCTTTGGGGACTGATTTGGAATGTGAAAGGGGCTGTTATTTGAGGCAAGTGGGGGCTGAATTTGGATGGTTAAAATGGTGATTGGAGGGGTAACATGGACAACCACAAGGCCGTGAATTTTTGGACTGATTTGTGGTGTTTAGGACTGTCCAAGGGTGGCAAAAGTGGACTGAAATATGGTCAAGTAATGGACTGTTTTAGGACAGCCATTGGGCAGTGTTTAGGGGCATGTATGGACTGTTAAGGGGCTACAAATGGACAGATTTGTAGGGTGTTTTGGGCTGTCATTTGGACAGCAATGTGAGGGCAATTTCTGGACTGAAATGGGGGCTGTCATGTGGGGGTTTTGGGGCTGTCAAGCCCTCTCCTAGCTGCTGAATTCAGCAGCAAAACCCCCCTTATCACTCCACTAATCACTCTCTTAACTCCTCTATCTAACCCTCACAAACAAACACACAAACACCACCACTACTACTAACACC
Organism: Iris pallida; assembly: GCA_029216955.1. Lineage (NCBI taxonomy): Eukaryota > Viridiplantae > Streptophyta > Magnoliopsida > Asparagales > Iridaceae > Iris > Iris pallida. The sequence continues at coordinate 1,331,145 of JANAVB010035418.1, forward strand.
AACACCAACTCCAACACCAACACTCCCACACTTCCCCCATGGCCGACCATGGCTGCCCCTTACAACACACAAATCCACATCACAAAAACTCACCAATATATATATATATATATATATATATATATATATATATATATATATATATATATATATATATATATATATATATATATAACCACACAAATATAATCAAATGAAAGAATGAATATGATACATTTAGATACTTGGATAGACTCATTCTAAAACATGCAAAAATCTGGAATAATAGGAAGAACAACACAAAAATCAATAAATAACATTATCCATGTGTCCAAAAGAGGGTTTTTCCTATTGGAATACAAACCTACATGTGGACACCCCTAGAAATATCCAAATGGACACCAAATGGTCTCTAATGGGGACACAACCATGGGAATCATTCCTAATGGGTCCCTAACCAATCTACATGAGAAGAGAAACATGTTTAGAGAAGGGATTACCTTGATTTGGAGAAGGAATCAATGATGAGCTTCAAAAGTGGAAGGAGCCTTTGGAGAAGAAGAAGAAAAAGTGGATGAGAATGAAAGGAAAGTGATTTCTCTCTCCTTCCCACTCCTACACCTAGTGGCCAGCCAAGCTTGTCCTATTCCCCCTTTTGGTAATTACAAGTTTGCCCTCCTATTTGTTCTATTAGTCCTACACAAGGTTGCTTAGGGTTTGGGGGTTAAAAATGTAAATCTAGTGTTCTAATTAGCTCTAACCTAATCCATGGAGTCATGATAAATCCCTCTAACTTTTGATGGTAATATTGTGGGCCATGACTAGCTAGTGTGTGGGCCTACTAAGGTCAAAACTACCCGAGTCCCCGAAACAAGTCAAAACAAGTCGGAATGAGTTGAAATTCGAACCCGATTCAAATAACCCCAAAATGATACAAATAATAATTAAATAATTCTAAAATAATTTTTAAAGTGGAAAAATTACCAAAATACCCATGTTTGTGAAAACTGGGGGTGACAAATCTATCCACCTTAAAAAAATTTTGTCCTCAAAATTAAAACAAACATACAATGAATCACAATGCAAAAATAGAAATTATACCTCAGGGCTCGAAGAGATAGGGGAAACGCTCCCGCATGTCGTCCTCTCTCTCCCAGGTAGACTCACCTGGAGAGTGATGCCTCCATGCAACGCGAACCAAGGGTATAACCTGGTTCCGGAGCACCTTCTCCCTACGATCCAGAATGTCAACCGGCTGCTCTGGATAGTGAAGAGTAGGCCCTACCTCGATCGCTGAATGATCCAATACATGGCTGGGGTCCGCCATGTACCGTCTCAACTGCGACACGTGGAACACGTTGTGTACCCCCTCTAGCGTAGGCGGCAAGTCTAGCCGGTAAGCTACTGCACCAACCCTCTCAAGAATGGTGAAAGGTCCGATGTAGCGCGGACTAAGCTTCCCGCCCCCGCCAAAGCGAATCGTGCCCCGTGTCGGAGAAATCTTCAGGAACACCAAAGCGCCAGCCTAGACATAAAACAACTCAGCACACAGGACAAACAATCACGAACAAGCACAAACAGGAACTGAAACTAACCTCGAACTCTAACGGTCTCCGGTGACTATCGGCCCAATGCCGCTGCCTATCCTGAGCCACCCAGAGTCTGTCTCTAATAAGCCGGACCTTCTCAGCTGCATCCACCACCATCTCTGGCCCAAGCAGCACCCTCTCGCCAACATCGTCCCAAGATAAGGGAGTATGGCATCTCCGTCGTATAGAGCCTCGAATGACGACATCTCTATACTGGCCTGGTAGCTGTTGTTGTAAGCAAACTCTACCAGGTAGAGATGGTCCTCCCAAGAACCCCCGAGATCTAGCACACATGTGCGAAGCATATCCTCCAAGGTCTGGATGGTCCTCTCCGACTGCCCGTCTGTCTGAGGATGATAAGCAATACTAAACTTGAGCGAGGTACCCAAGTTAGCCTGCAAACTCCTCCAGAAGTGGGAAGTGAATCGGCTATCCCGATCTGAAACTATGCTCACCGGAACTCCGTACAATCTCACGATCTGACGAACATACAGCTCAGCCAGCCTCTCCGTAGACAATCCCACCTTGAAAGGCAAAAAGTGGGCCGATTTGGTCAATCTATCAACTATGACCCAAATCGCATCTTTCCCTCCTGGAGACCGTGGAAGTCCAGACACAAAGTCCATGGTGATGTACTCCCACTTCCACTCGGGAATGGGTAGTGGCTGTAGCAATCTACCAGGCCTCTGCCTCTCGGCCTTCACCTGCTGACAAACCAAGTAGCGAGATACAAACTGAGCCACCTCGCACTTCATGCCGTACCACCAAACGTGCTCTCTCAGGTCTCTGTACATCTTGTTGGCACCAGGATGCATAGAGTACTGAGAGCGATGAGCCTCCTGAAGAACTTCCTCCCGAAGCTCCCCACTCGGAATGTACAGTCTAGCACCGTGCCGCAGCGACCCATCTTCGACAATGGAGAAATCATCAAGCAACCCTCTCAGCACCTGCTCCCTGATGCTCCTCAGGACAACATCATCAAACTGTGCTGATCTGACCCTGTCCATCAACTCAGACTGAATCTGTAAACCCCACATCTGCACCTCTATGCCTGGAATGATCACCTCGATTCCCAAACTATCCAGGTCGGCCAAAAGATGACGGTCTGATGTCAGATACATAGCCACTGGATACATGCTCAAGGCATCTGCGACTACGTTGGCCTTCCCCGGATGGTACTGTAAGACGATATCAAAGTCCTTCATCAGCTCGAGCCAACGTCTCTGCCTCATATTCAACTCCTTCTGAGTGAACACGTACTTCAAGCTCTTATGATCAGTAAAGATCTCCACCCGCTCTCCGTACAGATAGTGTTTCCACAACTTCAGGACAAAGATGACAACGGCTAACTCCAGATCGTGAGTCGGGTAGTTCTTCTCGTGAGGACGTAACTGCCTAGATGCATAGGCAATCACCTTCCCGTGCTGCTGAAGTACACAACCCAGACCCTGGCCAGAAGCGTCGCTGTAAATCGAGAAACCATCGGTCCCAGATGGTAATGTCAAGATAGGAGCTGATGTCAACCTCTTCTTCAGCTCATCGAAGGCGGCCTGACACTCCTCAGTCCATACGAACTCCATGTCCTTCCTGGTGAGTCTAGTCATCGGCTCCGCGATCCGCGAGAAATCCTGGACAAACTTTCGATAGTAGCCCGCTAATCCCAGAAAGCTCCGAATCTCGGCAACTGTACTGGGCGTAGACCAAGACTCTACTGCAGCAATCTTCTTCTGGTCTACTGAGATCCCGTGCTCGGTCACAACATGACCCAGGAACTCGACCTGGTCCAGGAAAACTCACACTTTGACAACTTCCCATACAACTGCTCCTTCCTTAAAGTCTCGAGCACAATCCTCAGATGCTCCTCGTGCTCCTCTCGCGTCTTCGAGTAAACCAGGATGTCGTCTATAAAGACCACCACGAACTTGTCAAGGTACTGATGGAATACCTTGTTCATCAAGTTCATAAACATAGCTGGGGCGTTGGTCAACCCAAAAGGCATCACTGTGAACTCGTACTGGCCGTACCGAGTTCGAAAAGCTGTCTTCGGAACGTCTTCCTTCTTCACCTTCAGCTGATGATAGCCGGATCTCAGATCTATCTTCGAAAACACCTTGGCGCCGCTCAGCTGATCGAACAAGTCGTCGATCCTCGGCAATGGGTACTTATTCTTGATAGTAAGGTTGTTGAGCGCCCTGTAATCGATACACATACGTATCGTACCATCCTTCTTCGGCACAAACAGGACTGGCGCTCCCCAAGGCGATGAACTGGATCTAATGAATCCCTTGTCCTGCAGCTCGTCGACCTGCTTCTTCAGCTCCGCCAACTCGCTGTTGTTGACTCTATAGACGTGCTGTGAAATGGGCTCAGCACCTGGCACTAGGTCTATAGAGAACTCAATGTCTCTATCCGGCGACATCCCAGGCAACTCCTCTGGAAAAATATCTATGAAATTAGCAATCAATGGATGCGGCAATGCCTGCCCCGCCAGTAAAGCTCCGCAGAACCCATCTACCGGCTCAGCTGCTCCTCTGGAAAACACAATCTCTGGCTCTCCCGGCGGCCTAAACAAAATCCTACCACCTCTACAATCTATAGTAGCATGGTGTGTGCTCAACCAGTCCATTCCGAGTACCATATCGTACCTCGGAAGGGGCATTACGAGCAAGCACGCACCCAAAACTCGGCCTCCTACAGTAACTCTTCGCCCCTTGCAGATATTGTTGACCAGAATAATGCCTCCCCCGGTCAATATCTTGCAAGTCCTACCCAAGGGTTCAGCAATAATATTGTGTCTCAGAGTAAAGGAGACAGACACAAAGCTATGCGAGGCACCGGAATCAAATAAGGTAAATGCAGGAAATGAATCGAGAAGAACATGACCTGCCACTACATCGCCTACTGGCTCTGCCTCCTCCTCTGCTGTCAGGGCAAACACTCTGCCCGCAGGGGCACTCCTCTGGTGCTGCTGAAAACGCTGCTGCTGAGTCTGAAGTGGAGGACCCCTCTGCTGAACTGCTGGTCCTCTGGCTGGCTGTGCTCTGTCCTGAACTCCTCTGACTCCGCGAATACGGCAGTCCTTCAGCTGGTGATCGGACGCCCCACAGTATAAGCAGGCGCCCAACCTCTTCCTGTACACCTCTCTAGTGTGCCCTGGCTTCCCGCAGAAGTTGTACTGTGCAGCTGGCCTCTGGCCCTGACCCTGACCCTGATGCTGCTGGGCACGCGCCGGTGCCTGCTGGATCTGCAACTGAGGCTGATGCTGCTGGAATTGCCTCTGCTGGAAATATGGGCGCTTCGCTGGCCCTGCACTCGAACTGGATCCCAAAGCGTCACTGCTCCTCTTCGGCTTGAGGCCGAAGTCCTCTTCTGTAATCTGAGCCTCCATCAAGATCTGCTCAAATGTCGCGTCTCGTCGCCCAGATGTGCGAGTGCGTACTGCATGAATGAGACCCCTCCTGAACTTCCGGGCCTTGCACCCCTCATCCTGAACCAAACTTGGTGTAAACCTGCTCAGGCGGAAGAACTCCGCTGCGTACTCGTCCACCGACGAGTTCTCCTGCACCAAACTAACAAACTACCCCTCCAGAGCTGTCAAGGCTACATCTGGATAGAACTTCTCCTTAAAGAGTTTCCTGAAGTCCTCCCAAGATATACCTCTCACCGATGCACGCGGATCCGTACGGTACCAAGTCAATGCTATGTCAAAGAACTGGCTCGCTGCAGAAGTCACCCACAGAGCTCTCGGAACCTCTGCCAACTCCAGACTCCGCTGGACATCCTCTAGCCAGTCGTCCGCGTATAGGATACCCTCGGTACCCCTGAAATCCCGCGGGTTCATCTTTCTGAAGTCGAGATGCGTACCGGGCCTCCCCTGGCCCTGTTGCTGTGCTGGTGCTCCCTGAACTGTAGCCGGTGCACCTCTCTCCATTGCTGCCATAGCTAACTGGTGCGAGTTCTCTATTGTCTGTCGCAGCACCTCTGCCTGACGGTGTTGTGCCTCTGCCTGTGCTCTTTGCGTCTGCAGCATCTGCTGCAGTAGGACCATCATACCCTGAGCATCTGCCAGTATCGGAGGCGGCGGTGGAAGAACATCAGGAATAACCATAGACGGTCCCACTGCTGGAGGTGGAAGACCTTCCGGAATCGTCGCTGCTGCTGCTGCTGCTCCCGTCGGAAGGGCAGGAACTGTGGTAGCAGCTCCCTCAGCTGTAGGTGGAAGAACTGCCGGATCTGCCACTACTGCTCCTACGGCCGGAGGTGGAAGACCTGCCGGATCTGCCACTGCTGCTCCTACGGCCGGAGGTGGAAGACCTGCCGGATCTGCCACTGCTGCTCCCGCAGCCGGAGGTGGAAGAACCCCTGCCAGATCGGGCCTCCCTGGTACAGCGCTAGAACCCGCTGCATGAGAGCGAGTAATCGTCATCCTGAGGATAGGTTGAAACAAGGAATCAATATGGCACATGATAGGAATATCAAAGACGGACAATTAAATTCAATGCAAAAAAAATTTGTCATGGTAATCAAAAGATCAGAATCTCCTAACATGTGATTGAGTAACTCCTATCATACCCTAATCCTACGTCCTAACTGTAGGCTCGTAATTAGCACTCTAAGTCGAGCACCATTATGAGTTCGTACTAGTTGCGACACAGACCTGCATGGGCCACCACAAAAACGTGTCACGACCCGCACCCTGAAGAGGGGCACGAGCACGTGGTTACATCCAGCCTACGCCGCAGAATCGGCGGTAGAACGCTGTATATAGGGTCTGTAAATACTACGACTAAAACAGATAAATGTACCTGTACAGTTATATACACTTCAAACGGAGGTGACATAGCAATACAGTCTCAATCACATATATCAAAACTAAGGTAGATAGCATGGAACAGAGATATGATAGAATAAAACAGGAAACGAGTCCAAAATCCACAAGTCATCGCTAACCCAACATCCAGAGTCTCAGATAATATAAGTATAAGATACTACAAACTGAAAATGTACTAGCTGGCTCGCAGGCCAGGCAAACCTAACTAACTAAGCTACTCAGGGTGAGCGAAGTCCAGTGGCTCTACCAATAAGCCACGGTCTAAGTCTAGCTCATCGGACTCAACCCCGTAGTAGGTCGGGCAGTCAGTCTCAGAGTCATCTGTAAAATTTATCAACGGTATTCTGACAGGAAAATGAGCAAGTACAAACACCAACAACAGTTCCATATGAATTGAGAAATACTATAAGAGACAGTAATAATAAAATACAAGACAAAGATATCGGCGACTTGGGAACCATTTGAAAGCTGAGTTACAACCCTTAAACCAAACAAGGACCGGGGTTGTAACCCTTCTTTCAAACAGAACTTAGTCCCATAACCAAGGTACAGTATAAAAGGCAGATAGAGCAAAATGAGAATGTATCATAGCATGGTGAAAGTACAGTAAGTAAAGATGAAACCGGAATATAAGACATGACAAATAAAGTAAAAAGGTGTTTTGAATTATTAGAGCGATATGTGATCGGCTAGGAAAATAAGAGATGGTTATCCACTTGGCCCGGCAATCCGCGGTGTACTCAACGGAGAGTCATGCCGTCCAACCTGGATAACTGGTAATGGAGTGTCTGCAACACCCTACGTGAGGTGAGGGTGACGCTAGCAATGTATAGTTACAGAAAGGCTTGATCACATAATCCCTAATAATTCCCCCATCCCCGAATAGTAAAATGGATCCGGTCATAGCAGGTCATGACGCGGGATTCCCTAAGAGGGGAGCAAGTCCTCTTCAGGAATCGGCGTCAATACAAGTACAAGAATCAAGACCAACAAGTACCAGTATCCCAAGAAATCCAGGAATGACATCTTATGACCGGGATCCGATAATACTAGTCCGTGAACTATCGTGTCGAGAATCAAGTAAGACACTACCACTGAATTGGATATAGTAGATATCAAGACAATAACAACTATCAGTGAATGTACTCGCCTGTGGTCCTGAGCTGATAGAGTGAACAGACGCTCAGAGTGATCACAGACCTAAAATAAGATACTATGAGTCAAACAGGGCTTAACACTGAAAAAACTAATATAATCCATAAATACAAGTCTAAGTTAATACTAGGTCAATCTAGGTCAAACTGAGTCACACTAGGCTATACTGGTTCATACTAGGTCTCTGGGAGTCATTCCAAGTCAAACTAGGTCAATCGGGATCAACGGTTGACTACAGTTGACTTTTGGTCAAAATATCAACTCTGGTTAACTCTGGTCAACTCTAGGTCAATCCTAGGTCAAACTAGTCTAATGTTGACCAACTATTGACTTTCAGTCATCAGGTCAACTCTGGGTTGGTTTCGGTCAAATCGGGTCGCTTAAAGGCTAAGTTTGACTCTCGGTTGACTTTTGTTGACTTTTGGTTTAAAAAGGTCAACCGACGTCAAAACTAGTCTTTGAGTACCATATTTGATCGTTACCAACCACGGGAATCAAGTTCTAACACCACCTTAGGCTTCTAACATAAATACCCTATTCCTAGGCAAAACTAGCATTTACCCTTCCAAGGTAAATCCCGATACCTTGCCCAAAACCAATGAAACCTTGCAAATACCCAGGATACTAGCCTAGGCTCCTTAGGGTAGCTAGGTATCAACCTATCTAAGGTTTACCTACCTAGAAATTTGGGTATCCTAAGTATCTATGTAGTGCCCCGACCCGCAAGATGCCTTATGATGGATGGTTGGTTCGATGAAGCCTTGTTGGACTTGGGAATATGCGAAGGATCGCTTGGAAGACTATGCGATCGTGGCGGGAATCGTCCTATGAATGTGAGTAGTGTTGAACCCTTCTAAGATCCTTTAGCTTCACCTTAAAATAAGGATGAGTTTGCTATGTTTCTTATTGTGTTGCTCAATAACACCTTGCATGGAATTTGGAAAGATAATGAAAGATAATTAACCACCTGAACGTCAACTGTTGTGGCTAGATGAATTGTATGCTTGTACGCTGTTGCGATGAATTAAATGACAGGTGAAGGCAAAGTCCCAAATACTTGGGTAGGTGAGTATATCGAGCTTTGGCTCAATGAATAGATGGCAAAACAGATGTTAAGACCCAAGAACTGGGCAGTGAGTATGCTTGAATTGCATTTAAATGTATGCATGCTAAACAGATGCTAAGTCCCAGGAATTGGGCGGTGAGTACACTGAGTTGGTCAGAAAGATGTATGGTATCAAAGATGTGGCAAGGCATTGGGTAACAACATTCTATTATCCGTTGCCGATCTAGAATGTTGATTACACCAAGACCCTGGATTGGGCAGATGATAATATTGAGCATTGGCTCAAGGCAAGATGGCTAGATGGCAATATGGTAATATGAATGAGAATGATGGTTTTGCTTAGTTTTCCTTATCATGCATTATATGTTTTCTTCTTAGATAAGTTGCATATAGTTGCATGGTCATGGACAACTTGTCGACAAGGTGGTTTCTCGAACGGTATTCCTGGGCCATGGAACCCGGTTCGTCCTAGGGGAAACCAATGCCGAAGTAGTGGCAGTGCTGAAGTAGTAGCACGGTATACAGGACTTGCAGTGGGGCTAGCTACCTGCACTGGCAAGGGCGCTGTATATCTGTAAGACGGTCCAGGATGGCGTGTCGCCAGTGACCTTCATATAGATAGGTCAGGTGCTAATGATGTCTTATGCAGGCAGAGTAAGTTATTACTCAAATACAGGGAAGGATGTCGGCTTTGGTAAGAATTCACCTGAACGGTGATAATCATATTGAATCATGATATTGTTCCTAACAATGTCTTGTGCAGGCAGAGTAAGTATTATAAATGTACAGGGATGGCTACACGACCGTGGGTAAGAATCACCAAAGGGTGATAACTGCATGCTTTAAATTATGTTGGCTATGAGATATGCATGCTTTACTTCTTGTCGGCTATAACATGAAATTGATCCTAAGGCAACGAGAAAGACCATTGATAATAATGTTCTGTAACATGATTACTTAGTGCTGTCTTCTTAGGTGAGTTGGGCCAGCACCGCTCGCCAGTACATTGATGATGTACTGACCCACGTTGTGGGCAATATTACAGGTGTTTGCTTGGGGGAAATCCTGTGAATCAGTACTTGGCATCGATGAATCGGATGGGTGTGCAGAAGCTCTTCTTGCAAGACGATGTCTTCTGCTATACGGGACATAATGTATGGAACAGTAGAACTCAGTTGTACCAGTGAGATTGTAGCCATATTGGCAAGTTCATTGTAAAGAAGTCGGTATACTCAGTTGTAGCCTGAAGGGCAAGTGTATACATTCAGTCGGCTATTCCAGAGCCTTGTAAACAGTTGTAAACCCTATATTCCGCTGCGAGTCTTGTAATCAATTGTAAACTCTGTATTCTGTTGCAAGCCTTGTAATCTATTTTGATTATCAATAAAGAGATATATTTCTATATAAATTATGTGACTTCAATTTATCTGCTTGGTTCCGCTGCGTTATCGATGTTTTCTGAGAATTACCAGGAACTGTAATGGTTTTGCCTTGTACAAGTGCAATCTAGACTTGTACGGCATCACGCCCAGGGGCTTATTTTCGATCATCCGGGATCGGGGCGTGACATAATGGTATCAAAGCTCGGCTTTACGTCCTTGGATTCCTATTTGAATTGCTTCGAATCAATGTTGCTACTAAGATGATTCTAAGCTGCTTCCGCGATGATTCAAAGATTGCTTCCGCGATTATTCAAAAGTTGCTTCCGCGGTGAATCAAAGTTGCTTCCGCGAATACTCAAAGTTGCTTCCGCGATGAAATCAAAGTTGCCTCTATGATGATTCATAGTGCTTCTGCGATTGTTCTGTGTTGCTTCCAAACTATTCTATGTTGTTCCCTTGACTGAAAGTCCGTTGATCATTCTAACCTTTCACTGGGTGTTCCATACAATAAGTCTAAATATGTGGGCTGTGATATGTGTGTTTTGTTGAATTTCTAAAAGTTACCAAAAGGAATAACAATGATGCGATGCGATGATAAGTTTGTGATGTATGCTGGATGTCTTATGTGTGGGATTCTTTGAGTCGATTGTTATGCAGCAATTGACCGTGGGTGATGGCTTGGTTTGTTGGCACAGAATGTGCATGGATTTTAGTGAATGAGAATCGACAAAATTTTGAGTCGGTATTTGTGGTCAGCATAACCACTGCAGGATAGATTGTCTATGTTGGACGTTGGTTTGATGCGAAGGAATATTGTGTTGGAATGGCTTGAGTTCTGGGTGGTATATTGCATATACCCTTGTCGTGATAAAATGTCCCTTGACCCTTGATGTGTTATGATTTTGTGATTGCTTTACCTATAAGGTATTGGGTGGTATCGAATCGTAGCTGAGATTACGATTGATACATGTCGGCTAAGAATGTCCCTTGATGATTAAGTCGGATGATCCATTGTGAGATTTTGATGTGTTCAGATGAACCATCGCTAGACCTTGTCGGTTAGCATTAAGTTGGGTAATAAGAGAACTGAGAATATGAAATGAATGGCTTGGTTGGGAATGAAACAAATTTCAGATTCAGGCGAAGACTTGAATCAGTTGGGTAAGAAGGATGGTAGGCTTAGTAACGATAGTGTGGTGTTGCTATCGAATGATTTTACGGGAATAGCTATGGACCGAATATTGAACGATGTTGGAATTGAGTGAAAGAAATTACATGTTGGATATCGGCAGAATTGATGGTAATCTTAGACGCTTATCGGGATGTTGCAAATGATTTAGACGATGCAGAGAGAGTTGCATCAACGACCGAAAAGATTGAAAGTGGGCTTGAGGAATAGAGTATCTTAGCACGTGGTGCAGTTGGGTTGAAGAGAAATTTATGTGTCCCGAATTAACAAGTTAAGACCCTTGACTATTTTGAGGCATAGAGAATGGGTACTTGTCCCTTGATGCATGAAAGAATAGATGTTCCTTACGAGAGTCGAATGGCTGGGATATAAATAAGTATCGAGGTGCAGCGATATGTAAGAGACCATGTCGATAGATGATGTGGTCGCATGAATAACAAGTTTGGTTGAATATAGAATTGTTGGATTATGACTTAGCTAATGAGTTATGTTATGTCCGCTAAGATGACCGATATATGAATACTAGATGATTGGTGCTATAGAGATTGGATCGATGAATGAATAATAAATCTTCTTATGGAATCATAAGGAGATGATGCAAAATGAATATTGATGGTTAACGTGAATTGCTAAGAGATGACCGTGTTGGTGCTCAAAAAATTTATAAAGGATGCCTCGGAGGAAATATGATTATGTAGTTGCCTTGTGTTGTTGGTTAAAGAGTACAGACCGTATCGATGATCTAAGAATGTGGGAAATAAATATGTCGCGAAGAGATCATAAGTGATCAACTATTGAGATAGCATATCGGATGATGATTCGGAATAGTTGACCCGATTGAATAGACATATGAGTACGATATGAGGATGCAAGTCGAATTGAACAAGTGATGTTATGTCTATGCAAATGGAAATTGAAAGTTGGATATTCGATTGAGGAGTTTTATATGATAGCTTCGAGATTGACCCCTAGAGTTGTGGGATAGAATTGTTGGATAGATTTTATCGGTTGCGGGTAAGTCTAGAATGAGACTTCGTTGGGTATGACTCGAGTATGAGTACGGGTAGAAAGACTTGACCCTAGATTTTCGGCTGGTTGCCTAGATTGTTGGCTAGTTGCCTAGATTGTCGGTTGGTTGCCTAGAGTGTTGGTTGGTTGCCTAGAGTGTCGGTTGGTTGCCTAGAATGTTTGTTGGTTGGTAAAGTTTTAGATTGGTTGGCTATGTTCTTCAGTTGTCCGTGTTGGGAATAAGTTCATAAGATTGGGGTGGTGTCCCATGTCCCTGAGTTGGTCAGACCATAGAGTTGCCCTATGATGAGAATTGGTTGCCTCTAAGATAAGAGATAAGTATGTCCCTGATAGCTACTCATCTCATATGGGTTAGCTGAATGTCTGGTTTAGCTTAGATTAGCTGACCGTAGAGACTTGACTGTATGCTAAGTTGACTGTTGGAAAACCGTAGGATGTCCCTGTTGATGTTGCTTGAGTATATTGGAATGAGTAAGATGTGTTGGAAGGTAGGCTTCGGAATGGAATGAATATTTGGGAAATTTGATGTTATAATGTTGGATGGGATGACGGATCATGTTGGTTTCGAAAATTTGGTTGCCTTTGTTGGATTGCTGGAAATTGTTGGGACTAGTTGGATTTGATTGATTGATATTGAGGTACGAAAATTGTTGGTAGTGCTTTAGGACAGTTGGGATAATTTCATTGACCGAATCAGAATTGAGGATATAAGTGTAATGACGGAATTGGATAGTGCATGTAAGCCGAGATCGGCGAGATGCGAATATGAATAAGAACGACCCTCATAATTAATGTTGCTGGAATATGATAGTTGCCTATGCGAGAGGATAAATATGTTGGCTTGATCAATACGAGAGAATGTTGGAGTACAGTAAGAAATGTTGCTAGGGTGGAATTGTGGTACAATTTGAATGATGGTACGATTTGGAAGATGGATCATGATTGAGAAATTTACAAGTTGCAAACAAAGTATATGGATGCGAACGATGATGAGTACAAGATTTGACCGACAAGAATCGGGGTATCGAAATGAAATGTGGCAATAGGATTTATCAACTTTGGTGGCATAGATGACAATGAACTTGAAAGGAATACTTGATGCATCTAAGTATGAATACTTTGGAAAACGTTGATATCGATTGAGGAATATTTATCGAGTTGGAGTTGGCGACATCTATTGTCTTGTTATAAGTTGGTTGGATATTGAATGAACAAGTGGGATTATACGAGATGCTCAAAGAGAATTACTGATGTTCAAAAAGGAAGGTACACCGTCGCTCGTTCGTCTTCTCTATCGCTGAACTTGGCTGAAGTGCATGTATTTCGGGGACGCCTAAAATATGTGTATGATTCCAACTAAGTGATATGCTGAATTCAAACGAAGCCACGGGAAGGATTATCATGTGCTAAGGAATTTGCACGAGTATCGGAGGAAAGATCAAAGATGGTAAACTATGTTGAATTAATTGGGATGCTGTAACGAGACGGTACATTACTGAAAATCAATCGGAAGATTGCGGAGAAATATTAAATGGTGCAAGTTGATCGTTGAGAAGTTTCATGAAAAGTTGGTTGAAGTTTTGGGGATGAGTTTTGTTTTAAGTTTTGAGGACGAAACTTTTTCTGGGTGGTATATATTGTAGTGCCCCGACCCGCAAGATGCCTTATGATGGATGGTTGGTTCGATGAAGCCTTGTTGGACTTGGGAATATGCGAAGGATCGCTTGGAAGACTATGCGATCGTGGCGGAAATCGTCCTATGAATGTGAGTAGTGTTGAACCCTTCTAAGATCCTTTAGCTTCACGCTTAAAATAAGGATGAGTTTGCTATGTTTCTTATTGTGTTGCTCAATAACACCTTGCATGGAATTTGGAAAGATAATGAAAGATAATTAACCACCTGAACGTCAACTGTTGTGGCTAGATGAATTGTATGCTTGTACGCTGTTGCGATGAATTAAATGACAGGTGAAGGCAAAGTCCCAAATACTTGGGTAGGTGAGTATATCGAGCTTTGGCTCAATGAATAGATGGCAAAACAGATGTTAAGACCCAAGAACTGGGCAGTGAGTATGCTTGAATTGCATTTAAATGTATGCATGCTAAACAGATGCTAAGTCCCAGGAATTGGGCGGTGAGTACACTGTGTTGGTCAGAAAGATGTATCGTATCAAAGATGTGGCAAGGCATTGGGTAACAACATTCTATTATCCGTCGCCGATCTAGAATGTTGATTACGCCAAGACCCTGGATTGGGCAGATGATAATATTGAGCATTGGCTCAAGGCAAGATGGCTAGATGGCAATATGGTAATACGAATGAGAATGATGGTTTTGCTTAGTTTTCCTTATCATGCATTATATGTTTTCTTCTTAGATAAGTTGCATATAGTTGCATGGTCATGGACAACTTGTCGACAAGGTGGTTTCTCGAACGGTATTCCTGGGCCATGGAACCCGGTTCGTCCTAGGGGAAACCAATGCCGAAGTAGTGGCAGTGCTGAAGTAGTATCACGGTATACAGGACTTGCAGTGGGGCTAGCTACCTGCACTGGCAAGGGCGCTGTATATCTGTAAGACGGTCCAGGATGGCGTGTCGCCAGTGACCTTCATATAGATAGGTCAGGTGCTAATGATGTCTTATGCAGGCAGAGTAAGTTATTACTCAAATACAGGGAAGGATGTCGGCTTTGGTAAGAATTCACCTGAACGGTAATAATCATATTGAATCATGATATTGTTCCTAACAATGTCTTGTGTAGGCAGAGTAAGTATTATAAATGTACAGGGATGGCTACACGACCGTGGATAAGAATCACCAAAGGGTGATAACTGCATGCTTTAAATTATGTTGGCTATGAGATATGCATGCTTTACTTCTTGTCGGCTATAACATGAAATTGATCCTAAGGCAACGAGAAAGACCATTGATAATAATGTTCTGTAACATGATTACTTAGTGCTGTCTTCTTAGGTGAGTTGGGCCAGCACCGCTCGCCAGTACATTGATGATGTACTGACCCACGTTGTGGGCAATATTACAGGTGTTTGCTTGGGGGAAATCCTGTGAATCAGTGCTTGGCATCGATGAATCGGATGGGTGTGCAGAAGCTCTTCTTGCAAGACGATGTCTTCTGCTATACGGGACATAATGTATGGAACAGTAGAACTCAGTTGTACCAGTGAGATTGTAGCCATATTGGCAAGTTCATTATAAAGAAGTCGGTATACTCAGTTGTAGCCTGAAGGGCAAGTGTATACATTCAGTCGGCTATTCCAGAGCCTTGTAAACAGTTGTAAACCCTATATTCTGCTGCGAGTCTTGTAATCAATTGTAAACTCTGTATTCTGTTGCAAGCCTTGTAATCTATTTTGATTATCAATAAAGAGATATATTTCTATATAAATTATGTGACTTCAATTTATCTGCTTGGTTCCGCTGCGTTATCGATGTTTTCTGAGAATTACCAGGAACTGTAATGGTTTTGCCTTGTACAAGTGCAATTTAGACTTGTACGTCATCACGCCCAGGGGCTTATTTTCGATTCTCCGGGATCGGGGCGTGACAATCTAGGCCATGTTAGGATACGGGGTATAGGTTTACCCTATTACCTATCTTAACATCTCATGAATTTACCCTTTTCTATACCACACTCACCCCACCACTCATTCTCACATGATATTCCTCACACTCATAGGCTTCTCTATAGGTTTCCTAATAGGTTTTCTACTAGTTTAGATGTAGGCTATCCTATAGGCTACTTTACACACTCACTTAGGCCCTCTCCTACACACACACACCCTCAAAATACACACAAGGCTCCTTTGGGGACTGATTTGGAATGTGAAAGGGGATGTTATTTGAGGCAAGTGGGGGCTGAATTTGGATGGTTAAAATGGTGATTGGAGGGCTAACATGGACAGCCACAAGGCCATGAATTTTTGGACTGATTTGTGGTGTTTAGGACTGTCCAAGGGTGGCAAAAGTGGAGTGAAATATGGTCAAGTAATGGACTGTTTTAGGACAGCCATTGGGCAGTGTTTAGGGGCATGTATGGACTGTTAAGGGGCTACAAAGGGACATATTTGTAGGGTGTTTTGGGCTGTCATTTGGACAGCAATGTGAGGGCAATTTCTGGACTGAAATGGGGGCTGTCATGTGGGGGTTTTGGGGCTGTCAAGCCCTCTCCTAGCTGCTGAATTCAGCAGCAAAACCCCCCCTTATCACTCCACTAATCACTCTCTACAATCACTCTCTTAACTCCTCTATCTAACCCTCACAAACAAACACACAAACACCACCACTACTACTAACACCAACACCAACACTAACACCAACACCAACACTCCCACACTTCCCCCATGGCCGACCATGGCTGCCCCTTACAACACACAAATCCACATCACAAAAACTCACCAATATATATATAAGCCATATATATATACATTTTTTTAAGCCATATATATATATTTTTTTAAGCCATATATATATATATATATATTTTTTAAGCCATATATATATATATATATATATTCATTCTTTCATTTGATTATATTTGTGTGGTTATATATATATATATATATATATATATATAGACTCATTCTAAAACATGCAAAAATCTGGAATAATAGGAAGAACAACACAAAAATCAATATATAACATTATCCATGTGTCCAAAAGAGGGTTTTTGCTATTGAGATACAAACCTACATGTGGACACCCCTAGAAATATCCAAATGGACACCAAATGGTCTCTAATGGGGACACAACCATAGAAATCATTCCTAATGGGTCCCTAACCAATCTACATGAGAAGAGAAACATGTTTAGAGAAGGGATTACCTTGATTTGGAGAAGGAATCAATGGTGAGCTTCAAAAGTGGAAGGAGCCTTTGGAGAAGAAAAAGAAAAAGTGGATGAGAATGAAAGGAAAGTGATTTCTCTCTCCTCCCCACTCCTACACCTAATGGCCGGCCAAGCTTGTCCTATTTCCCCCTTTTGGTAATTACAAGTTTGCCCTCATATTTGTTCTATTAGTCCTACACAAGGTTGCTTAGGGTTTGGGGGTTAAAAATGTAAATCTAGTGTTCGAATTAGCTCTAACCTAATCCATGGAGTCATGATAAATCCCTCTAACTTTTGATGGTAATATTGTGGGCCATGGCTAGCTAGTGTGTGGGCCCGCTAAGGTCAAAACTACCCGGGTCCCCGAAACAAGTCAAAACAAGTCGGAATGAGTTGAAATTCGAACCCGATTCAAATAACCCCAAAATAATACAAATAATAATTAAATAATTCCAAAATAATTTTTAAAGTGGAAAAATTACCAAAATACCCCTGTTTGTGAAAACTGGGGATGACAGGTCTCAGACAATCTGGAAACAATCCAGGGTTGGTCAGGCTAATCGCAGCAAGTACCAGAAAGGAAGGCTCAAGGACGGGCGAAGAAAACCCACAGGATAAAATATGACAAGAATAACATCTAAAAACAGTAAATAAAGGTAAGGGATCGTGCGGTACCAACGCACGATAACAATCCACAAGTATAGTGAAGCTAACACAATCACAATCTCCCTAGCATCCACTAACACCTGCATGGCCAGCTGAAAATTAATATCAGCTGGCTAGCAGGCAACAAGCCAAACAACACAGAAGGACAAGCGGCCACACAATGCCTACGGCTTGCTATTATTAGCTAACTAGGGTTATCACAGGCCTAATTACTAACAAGATGCAATGAGACTTCAAGGTCCAGCTCCTGCTTGCTACTACCCGATCGAATGGCCCCAGCAAAAGAAAAAGATAGATATAGCAGGCACACTGCAGTAAGATACATGTGCCCTAAAGAAGTGCCACACTCGACGGAGGGCTGGGAATGCGCTCATCTCGACGGATAGCAACAAATCCCTAGTATATATATATATATATATATATATATATATATATATATATATATATATATATATATATATACATAGGGCCGGGGTCAGACAAGCAACAGGTCACTGGGAAGTCCCCATGAACTACATGATTAATCTAGTTATTAGCCTAGTCAGTTTCATTGTGGATCCCTGACCGTGGTACTCAGGGATCCATGTCCTAGACATGATGCAAGACAAGACTGGACTGGTGGCTTATACAAGCACAATCAAAAGAAATCAACCACGATGTCAAGATGGGGTCATGCTGAGCAAGTCAGGACTAGCTGTCGCAACAGCAATCAAGAGTAAACATGTCATGTCGAGAGTACTAGTCAGGAGTGCGCCACCACGGGCCACTATCAAGAATCAAGAGTATACATGCCAGGTTTACTGTCAAGTCCAGAATGCTAGTCAGGAGTGCACCTCTACGGGCCACTAATCAAGAGTCAAGACAGGTCCAGGTCATCGTGTAATACAAGGAACAAGGTCAAACCTATCAGTCACAAGAAGTCACATGTCCAAATCGTGACATGGATATCAAGTCGATTACAAGATCAAAATCTCCACTATAATAGTCTCTCAAGTACACATGGGAACCTAAAACTCAAATCATCAAGTCGGTCCATCCACCAGATCAATCTAGCAAGGGTCTCCCATCCATGATGGAGTGAATATCACGTCAATAAAGACAACCACCAAATACCAAGCTCATTCTCCTAACAATGCTAGGCCCTCTGACTCACAAGAATCCTCCAAGTCAATGATCACAAGCCACTAGAAAACAAGCCCCTCAACTACCAAGACACAGCAATCAAACCAGGTTCTCCAACTACCGGAATACACAAAAGTACCAGGTTTTTGGGCGTTTGGGAAGTCGAGTAAAAATCATATAATAATACCCTCGATATTCTCCTCGTTCCATGAAATATTCGAAATCACCAAAATCCAAGAATCTACATAGATCCACCAAGCCAATATCCCGAGATCGTACTCTCCATAATACTCAATCCTCAGTCATATCCACAAGTCACAACTCCCAATACATAGGACAACTGTCAGATCTATCTGACTAGGCTAGGACAACCCCTAGGATGAAAGGTCAGGGGAAAGAGTCCGGTAATAAATATCGCCGGAAGTGGCAAGGATTACACGGACCGCTCTGGAGCAAATCCACAACCCTTAAACCAAACAAGGACCAGGGTTGCAGACCGTCTCCCGAGTGGAACCGCTCTCCTTACGCTATTCGACGGACAAGACAGATCAGGAGCTAGGCGACTGATCTAGTCTGGAGTCTCCCTAGCAAGCAATGGGATCAGGTATACCATACCAAGGTGAACAAGCACGAGCCCAGTCCAGCAAACCAAAGGAATGGTTCTGCCCAATCCTTCGAACCAAATTCCCGATCGGGAATTTTGGAAGAATCCGGTAGAGTCTTCTCTGTATTCTGGACAGGAGCTCCCAGCGAATTGGGGCAAAAATCCACTCGGCGCAACCCACCGCGGAATCGCAGACTGAGAACACTAGGTCTCAGCTACCAGCAGCACTATAATGCATACTGGGAACAAGTCGATAGCCGAGAACACTAAGCCCCGGCCTCCAACAGTGCTACGAGGCGTACTGAAAAATCAATCGAACCCGAGATCACTAATGTCTCGGCCTCCAGCAACACTACAATGCGTACTGGGCGCCAAGCCAACATGCATAACAATAAAATAACCTCCTCACAGGGCGCACCACAACACATGCCCATAAATCCCTAACCCAAGCACAATCACCGCCACAAGTAAAGTTAGCCAGAGCCGTTATCCGACCGCGAGTCGGACACGGGGCACATGGGGACAATCCGTACAAGTGAGTCGTGCTCGTGTCCTCGGAGGTGTGGATGACCCATCCGAGTCGGCCGATACGGTCTATCCCAGTATCGGACCAAGCTAGTCTAGGTTATCATGGCAGTTCTACTGCTAAGCTACACTAATCATGGTTATACAATTTACAAGTACAAATTAATTAAATGCAATAAAATTCCAGGAGAGAGGGAAAGAGCCGTCGATGAGCAAGGGATACTTGCCTAGAGGGCTCGGCTAGGTAAGCAAGTCTTCGGCAGTCGCGATCCAAGCTAGCACGCCAATCGAGATCCTCAGAACACACAATAAACAATCATTAGAAATAATAACAAAATAATAGAATAATCACAAGAGATGGCAGAAGGCTATACCGTGTGGGTCCCGCAAGCAGCACAGGGATCTAGCACGAAAACCGAGGTACGCGGATCAATACGGACACGTAAACCGAGACGTACACGTATATCGAGACGCGTACGAATATCGAGATGGCACGAATATCGAGATGGACGGAAAATACGTGCACGTAAATTGAAACGCGTACGTAGATCGAGGAAATCTCGAATATCAGAATGATCCACGAATCATGCGACACGCAAATCAAGGCGAGCACATAAATCGAAATGACCTAAAGTCCAAGGAGCACGTAAATCGATACGGCACATAAATCGGTGCGCACGCAAATCGACGCAGTACGGAGTCCAATGCGTCACGTAAACCGAGACGGTTATACAAATCGATGCATGCACGCGAATCGATGCGTCACAAAAATCAAGAAAGGCACAAAGGCCGAGGCACGAAAAATGAGACGGTGCACAAACCGAGATGACACGTTGCCCGAGGCAGCGTAGGGCTCGAGGCGTCCCGCTGCCCAAGGCAGCACGCGGATCGGGATGGCACGGGAACCGAGACAGCACACAAATCAAGGTGCACGTCCCGAGAAGCCCGGAGAACGGGGAAACGTGCAAGTCAAGGGTGCACGCGGCCCAAGGAGAGCGCGATGCCCAAGGCTGCACACTGCTCCAGCAGCGCGGGGCCCAAGGGTGACCCGCCACTCGAGGCTGGCGCTGCCAGCGAGGCTCGGCGGCGACGATGGTCGCCAGGAAAGAAAAAAAGGGTAGGCGGAGGAGCTCGGGGCTCGGCCATGTCGCGGCGGCTCCGGGCGAAGGAGGAGACAGAGAGAGAGGGGAGGCCGGAGGGGAGGCTCACCGGCGGCGGAGGGAGGATGGAGATGGCGACGATGACGATGGTGGCGGCGCTGGAAGTGGTGGCGGAGATGATGACGGTGGTGCTGGCGGCCGAAGGGGGCTGCAACGGCGAAGGGGTGGCGGTGACCGGCCATGGAGATGGTGGTGGAGGGAAGCAGTGGTAGTGGAGGTGACTGATGGCAGTGGCGGTGGCGGTGCTGGAGGGTGATGGCGGTGGTGGTAAGGGCTGGAGACGGGGGCAACTACGGCGAGGGTGACGGATGGAGGTGGCAGTGGTGGGAGATGGTGGCGTAGGCGGTGGTCGGCCGCAGTGGTGGGCTGGTGGCGGTCGCAGCCAGGGGGAGGAGGCCGAGAGGGAGGAGGAGAAGAGCTGAGGGAGGAGAGAGAGGGCTGGGGGTGAGGAGAGATGGTCGGGAGAGAGAGTGAGAGGAGAAGCTTCTCCTAGAAGGAGAGTGAGGAAGAGAGAGAATAAGAGAGGGGTTAGGTAGATATTTTAGAGGAGGGTAGATTTAGGATCAAGAAAATAATAGTAGCAATAATAAAAATGAGAAAAATTCCCCTCCAATAATTAATAATAAAATTTTAAAAATACCCAATTTCAAAAATCCTCCAAATACGAAATACAGTTGAAATACAGTCATATACCTATTTCCAAAATAGGGATCTGACATCCTACCCACCTTACAAAAATTTCGTCCTCGAAATTTCAAAATTATCAAAATAGGGTTTTCAAAACTAGTACATATATATCTACCATGAAAACTCTACCCACCTTACAGAAATCAAGTAATACAATAAGAAACGAACAAAATCTCAATATGAAAACGTCAAAGGGAACAAGGTCTAGCTAAATAAATCAGCTCGCAAGGTAAACCCAAAACGTCGAAAGAATCTCGAAAATCAAATTCTCGCACACACGAAATAACCCCATAAATCAAAACAAGTACAAAATATCGAAAACAATGTCCAAAAACGTAAAATTCCAACTGCATAAAAATCCACATAAAATTGTAAAATACAGGATATCTGTCTCGAACCGATGACCGTAGTTCCTAATATCCGAAAAAAATATGTCATGATCATTCCTTGCCACGCCATCCGAAATGGCTGCAAAAGATTCACCATGACACTATAATCGAGCGGCTGCAACTTTCGTTACCACGCCGTCAAGGTATACTAGGGTCACCCGATACTCTCGACAAATACCCAAAAACAAATCAAATCCATATAACTCACATATCCAAATCACTGAAAAATCACAAAATCTCTAACAATGTAATGAGAGTCCTAGAAAACAATCAAAATCCAAAATCCAGATGAATCGTAACACACATCCAAAAATATCTTCAATATTAACCACAAGATAACTTTTCTAGGAAAATACTCCATACCGTAGGAAAATACTCCAAACCAAGGATCCATATCAAAATATAATGTATAGTAATTATATCTATAATCAAAATAATATCTGAAATATATAATCACGAGTGCGGAACTGTCCGGAATCAATAAAGCCGAATTGATACGAGAATATCCCTCGGATACTCAACAAATGCTGAAATATCTAATCTCAGAGTCCAGACAAAATCTTCATTCTGCAGCAATCCAGCCAACGCTCGAAGAGGGCGATAATGATACTAAGTCAACACGAAGTCAACGCACGAAAGGGATAAAAAGAAATCAACCAAGGCGAAACACCGGTAGAGAGTACAGAACCCAAGATAAATAATCATGTAACCCAAATGATGGAGATAACATCTCATCAAATAAGGTGATTGACATAACCAACTATAGGATCATATCTATCAAACAAGGATCAAAGGTAGATAACACGAATAAGACATGGCCAAGCAAGATAGGTCCAAGTAGAGATGAAGACCAGTTCACAGGTTCAAGGGAGCGAAGGACAAGTGTAACAAGTGGGAATACCAAGGAATAGTGGACTGAGATCAATAATCATGTGATACCCAACAAAATCTCAAAACGAGATCTGCATGGGCCACCACTAAAACCATGTAACGCCCCAGTTCTGGAATACGGGGACGTACACGGCCAGCTACACCGTATAAGGTACGAATACGCTATACAGTGATAACGGCTGTCCAGTCTGGTTGGGTATCCTAGCATACAATCAATCTATGGCCTAAATCCGATCTCATATCCACAGGTAAATCACAATAAAACAATATCAAGAGAGATAATCATATAAAAATAGGAAATACTCATATGAAAATATAGAATCTACAGTACAGGATAATAATGTAGACAAATATACCTTCCCATAATTCCTAGCATGGTCTGGAACTGAAGCACACCCTCCAAGTCAAGTCTGGAAGATCCACCGGGTCGGTCTCAGACAATCTGGGAACAATCCAGGGTTGGTCAGGCCAACCGCAGCAAGTATCAGAAAGGAAGGCTCAATGACGGACGAAGAAAACCAGCAGGATAAAATATGACAAGAATAACATCTAAAAACAGTAAATAAAGGTAAGGGATTGTGCGGTACCAACGCACGATAACAATCTACAAGTATAGTGAAGCTAACATAATCACAATCTCCCTAGCATCCACTAACACCTGCATGGCCAGCTGAAAATCAATATCAGCTGGCTAGCAGGCAACAAGCCAAACAACACAGAAGGACAAGCGGCTACACAATGCCTACGGCTTGCTATTATTAGCTAACTAGGGTTATCACAGGCCTAATTACTAACAAGATACAATAAGACTTCAAGGTTCAGCTCCTGCTTGCTACTACCCGAATGGCCCCAGCAAAAGAAAAAGATAGATATAGCAGGAACACTGCAGTAAGATACATGTGCCCTAAAGAAGTGCCACACTCGAAGGAGGGCTGGGAATGCGCTCATCTCGACGGATAGCAACAAATTCCTAGTATATATATATATATATATATATATATATATATATATATATATATATATATATATATATATATATATATATATATATATATATATATATATATATATATATATACATAGGGCCGGGGTCACACAAGAAACAGGTCACTGGGAAGTCCTCATGAACTACATGATTAATCTAGTTATTAGCCTAGTCAGTTTCATTATGGATCCCTGACCGTGGTACTCAGGGATCCATGTCCTAGACATGATACAAGACAAGATTGGACTGGTGGCTTATACAAGCACAATCAAAAAAAATCAACCACGGTGTCAAGATGGGGTCATGCTGAGCAAGTCAGGACTAGCTGTCGCAACAGCAATCAAGAGTAAACATGTCATATCGAGAGTACTAGTCAGGAGTGCGCCACCACGGGCCACTATCAAGAATCAAGAGTATACATGCCAGGTTTACTGTCAAGTCCAGAATGCTAGTCAGGAGTGTACCTCTACGGGCCACTAATCAAGAGTCAAGACAGGTCCAGGTCATCGTGTAATTCCAGGAACAAGGTCAAACCTATCAGTCACAAGAAGTCACATGTCCAAATCGTGACATGGATATCAAGTCGGTTACAAGATCAAAATCTCCACTATAATAGTCTCTCAAGTACACATGGGAACCTACAACTCAAATCATCAAGTCGGTCCATCCACCAGATCAATCTAGCAAGGGTCTTCCATCCATGATGGAGTGAATATCACGTCAATAAAGACAACCACCAAATACCAAGATCATTCCCCTAACAATGCTAGGCCCTCTGACTCACAAGAATCCTCCAAGTCAATGATCACAAGCCACTAGAAAACAAGCCCCTCAACTACCAAGACACAGCAATCAAACCAGGTTCTCCAACTACCAGAATACAAAAAGGTACCAGGTTTTTGGGCGTTTAGAAAGTCGAGTAAAAATCATATAATAATACCCTCGATATTCTCCTCGTTCCACGAAATATTCGAAATCACCAAAATCCAAGAATCCACATAGATCCACCAAGTCAATATCCCGAGATCGTACTCTCCATAATACTCAATCCTCAGTCATATCCACAAGTCACAACTCCCAATACATAGGACAACTGTCAGATCTATCTGACTAGGCTAGGACAACCCCTAGGATGAAAGGTCAGGAGAAAGAGTCCGGTAATAAATATCGCCGAAAGTGGCAAGGATTACACGGACCGCTCTGGAGCAAATCCACAACCCTTAAACCAAATAAGGACCAGGGTTGCAGACCGTCTCCCGAGTGGAACCGCTCTCCTTACGCTATCCGACGGACAAGACAGATCAGGAGCTAGGCGACTAATCTAGTCTGGAGTCTACCTAGCAAGCAATATGATCAGGTATACCATACCAAGGTGAACAGGCACGAGCCCAGTCCAGCAAACCAAAGGAATGGTTCTGTCCAATCCTTCGAATCAAATTCCCGATCGAGAATTTTAGAAGAATCCGACAGAGTCTCCTCTGTATTCTGGACAGGAGCTCCCAGCGAATTGGGGCTAAAATCTACTCGGCACAACCCGCCGCAGAATCGCAGACTGAGAATACTAGGTCTCAGCTACCATCAGCACTATGATGCGTATTGGGAACAAGTCGATAGTCGAGAACACTAAGCTCCGGCCTCCAGCAGCGCTACGAGGCATACTGGAAAATCAATCGAACCCGAGACCACTAATGTCTCGGCCTCCAGCAGCACTACAATGCGTACTGGGCGCCAAGCCAACATGCATAATAATAAAATAACCACCTCACAGGGCGTACCACAACACATGCCCATAAATCCCTAACCCAAGCACAATTACCGCCACAAGTAAAGTTAGCCAGAGCCGTTACCCGACCGCGAGTCGGACACGGGGCACATGGGGACAATCCGTACAAGTGAGTCGTGCTCGTGTCCTCGGAGGTGTGGATGACCCATCCGAGTCGGCCGATACGGTCTATCCCAGTATCGGACCAAGCTAGTCTAGGTAATCATGGCGGTTCTACTGCTAAGCTACACTAATCTTGGTTATACAATTTACAAGTACAAATTAATTAAATGCAATAAAATTCCAGAAGAGAGGGAAAGAGCCGTCGATGAGCAAGGGATACTTGCCTAGAGGGCTCGGCTAGGTAAGCAAGTCTTCGGCAGTCGCGATCCAAGCTAGCACGCCAATCGAGATCCTCAGAACACACAATAAACAATCATTAGAAATAATAACAAAATAATAGAATAATCACAAGAGATGGTAGAAGGCTATACCGTGTGGGTCCCGCAAGTAGCACAGGGATCTGGCACGGAAACCGAGGTACGCGGATCGATACGGACACATAAACCGAGACGTGCACGTATATCGAGACACGCACGAATATCGAGATGGCACGAATATCGAGATGGATGGGAAATACGTACACGTAAATCGAAATGCGCATGTAGATCGAGGAAATCTCGAATATCAGAATGATCCACGAATTATGCGACACGCAAATCGAGGCGAGCACGTAAATCGAAACGACCTAAAGTCCAAGGAGCACGTAAATCGATACGGCACACAAATCGGTGTGCACGCAAATCGACGCGGTACAGAGTCCAATGCGACATGCAAATCGAGACGGTCATGCAAATCGATGCATGCACGTGAATCGATGCGTCACAAAAATCAAGAAAGGCACAAAGGCCGAGGCACAAAAAATGAGACGGTGCACAAACCGAGACGGTACGTTGCCCGAGGCAGCGCGGGGCTCGAGGCATCCCGCTGCCCAAGGCAGCACGCGGATCGGGGTGGCACGGGAACCGAGACAGCACACAAATTAAGGTGCACATCCCGAGAAGCACGGAGAACGGGGAAACGTGCAAGTCAAGGGTGCACGCGGCCCGAGGAGAGCGCGATGCCCAAGGCTGCACACTGCTCGAGCAGCGCGGGGCCCAAGGGCAACCCGCCACTCGAGGCTGGTGCTGCCAGCGAGGCTCGGCGGCGACGATGGTCGCCAGGAAAGAAAAAGAGGGGAGGCGGAGGAGCTCGAGGCTCGGCCATGTCGCGGCGGCTCCGGGCGGAGGAGGAGACAAAGAGAGAGGGGAGGCCGGAGGAGAGGCTCACCGACGGCGGAGGGAGGATGGAGATGGCGACGATGACGATGGTGGCGACGCTGGAAGTGGTGGCGGAGATGATGACAGTGGTGCTGGCGGCCGAAGGGGGCTTCCACGGCGAAGGGGTGGCGGTGACCGGCCATGGAGATGGTAGTGGAGGGAAGCAGTGGTGGTGGAGGTGATTGATGGCAGTGGCGGTGGCGGTGCTGGAGGGTGATGGCGACGGCGGTAAGGGCTGGAGACGGGGGCGACCACGGCGAGGGTGGCGGATGGAGGTGGCAGTTGTGGGAGATGGTGGCGCAGGCGGTGGTCTACCACAGTGGTGGGCTGGTGGCAGTCGCAGCCAGGGGGAGGAGGCCGAGAGGGAGGAGGAGTAGAGCTGAGGGAGGAGAGAGAGGGCTGGGGGTGAGGAGAGATGGTCGGGAGAGAGAGTGAGAGGAGAAGCTTCTCCTGGAAGGAGAGTGAGGAAGAGAGAGAATGGGAGAGGGGTTAGGTAGATATTTTAGAGGGGGTAGATTTAGGATCAAGAAAATAATAGTAGTGTAGAAGCATGGAATTTCACAACCAGAAAGCCCATGCGCCAGACACTACATGCGCCAGAACTCAGACAGAACACTTCACAGCAAAGTCAATAAGTATAGACATTTAAAGAAGGACTTTTTATTTATATACAAAAGTCTATTACATGTCTAGAAAAGGTTGTACAAAGGAGAATTTCTACAACGGAAAGATCCTAAGTCTACAGCCAGCGGCCACCATGCGCCTCCAGAAAGGCGCAGCAGTAACCATGCGCCGCCAGTTAGGCGCAGCAGTCACCATGCGCCACCTGATAGGCGCAGCAGATACCATGCGTCTCCATCCAGGCGCATCCCACCATTTCTTCAGCAGCTCAGTTATGTGCATCCAGCTCAGTTATGTGCATCCCTTCAGCAGCCCAGTTATGTGCCGCTCTTCCAGCCAGGCACCTGATAAGTGCTTCGACTAAACAAAGCATTTAACCCTCTGGCTAGAACCAAGAAAGAGAAGAGCACCGCAAATCTGTGGCCAGGGGAGGCTTCGGAAGAGCCTCCAAAAACAAAGGAAGACCGTAATCGAAATACGGCTAAAGGAGCAGCTTTCAACACAACCAGAGTGGGCGACACCCACTTTGAAGGAAGAAAGAGCCAAACACTGCCATTCCGATCTACGGCTCTTCCGGAACAACGGAGATGAGGCCCGAGCATCCCTATCTTTGGATGCAACAGGCACCTTCCGCCCGCCTCGGAAGCCCTCGACTTCGTCTTTTGGATATAACAGTCACCTTCAGGAGCATTAACGACGACATGGCGTCTCATCTTCACCCTCGAGAGCACTTCGTCAACAGAATGCACCCGAGAACCCGAGTTCATGTTGGAAAGACGTGAGAGAACGAGAGGCCAACCTTCTCTCCATGCCACTATTTATAGGCCGGGCAGATCAAACCCATGCGCCAAGTGGATGGCTCTCCGAATTCAGTACAATGAACTCACATTAAATGGATGAACCGGACGCCTCGACTTCAACCAAACGGCTATTAAAAGCACTCGAGAAGCTAAACAGCCGCATCATTAAAGACGTGTCAGATGCGCCGGCTAGACAGTGCATCACACCCCTTCAAACACCAAGCGCCTCCCACAGATGCGTCATGTACCGAGCGCATCACATAGGATGCGCCCCCATACGTCCCCATACACCTAGTGGAACGTCAACCAACGTTCTCACTTAGCTGTCCATCGAATGTCACCAACATTAAATGCTGAACTGACAGAGTTAGCAGCACGCCTCCCCAAGCCTGAACGGTTGACAGCTTTTGCAGAAAACGAAGCATCCACAACGTCAGCAACATCATGACTTTACTTCGACGGCTACAGCCACGTGTCCACTCAACGCCCGCATGCGCCTCCGCAGCCATGCGCCCAAACCCGCATGCGTCTCAAAAGCCATGCGCCTCAGACCCTTCACTGATCCCTAAAGACAGAAGAGGAGTCTCCAGTTGAAGCTTTACATGTGCCTCAAAAGCCATGTGCCCCAGACTGATCTCTGATCCCGAAAGACAGAAGGAAAGTCGCTCGCATGCGCCTCAAAAGCCATGTGCCCAGAACGGTTCAAGACCCCTAAAGGTCACGAGCCAAAATCTTATTATGCGCCCAATCCGAGGCGCATCCTACCAGATCATCTCCCCCTATCAAATCCGAGATCTTCGAGCCATGAGTCGACGACACGTGTCCTTTGACTCAACTCATCCAAGATTTCAGCAACAGAAAGATCTTCTCCTCTGCTACGTGCCGGCTCACAACAGTAGTATGAAAAATTCAACCCCTCAAGTAGGGCACATCATCCATGCGCCTCCATCAGCAATCTCTACGTGGCGTCCTCACGTACCGGCACATCTTACATATGCGCGCATGAGCAGCCAACCTGCCCAGCTATAAATAGAGGGATCATTTCCTTCTTACCTACACAGCTACACACAGACAGATACGAGCAAAGATACCACCCGAGAGGCAGATACAGACATTCAACGTCTTCCTTCTCTCAGCAAGCTCCAGCACCCAGAGCAATCTACACCTTCAGAGAACCGATAACCGTCGTCAGCCCGTCAACGGAGTCAACGCACTCGCTCCATTGGCACTAGGAACCCAGATTAAACAAAAGTGTACTCCTAAGACTACATCCAAGTCCTATATTATAACACTGTTCTGTTTGTATTAAAGTTTTCAATCAAACAATTTTAATGGCAAAGAAGCTGGCGACTCTGCTGGGGACCTCTTTCTCTTCCTCCAAGAAAGCCGTGTCACAGGCCGACGATGTGAAGGTGGGCTCCTCCCACAAGATACTGGTTGTGCGCCTCAATCAACAGGCGTACGAGGAGTTCATTTCTGAAGGAAGTGCGAGTCCTTCGAAGCGGCTGCCAAAGCCGAAGAAGACCTGCCGTGTCTGGGTACACAAGGTCGACGCCTCGGGCACCACCATTGAAGGGAATGCGCCAATCCAGCCCTCCCTTCCTGCTGACATTCTCAGCAACTAAGGTGCACCCGCTGATGCAGCGCATCTCTCGGGGAAGCGTGCGGTTGACCACGTTTCCCAGCCATCTCCCTCTCAGGCGAGAAAGATGCATCGACGGAGCAGGGGCGCAACCAATGCCCCGCACATCACCTCTGATGCGCCATAAAAAGTCTCTGTCTTTGACAGACTCACTCGCTGTAATGACGAGGAGAATTTGGATGCTGAGTACTATGCACCCCAGCCGGCTAGTACAAAGAAATCCAAGGTGGCACGGGCCATGCGCCACAAACGTGCTATGCCAGCAGCAGGTCAGAGGCACGCATTCACAATCACGCGCGCTGCCGATGGCAAGCTGTACAAGGTCGAATCAGGTGCTTCTGCACCAAAAATGAGTCGACCTTCAAAGTCCTCATCTCACTTGGGCGCATCTACTGCGTGCACAACCAAGTCGAGTGAGGCAAATTCAGTGGTCTTGAACTCCCGTACCTCCTCTGGTTGTGCGTTTGAGGTCCGTTCAAGTCACTTCAAATGTTGTGGTTCCCCCACTACTGATCGTGATGCCTGCTTGGTATTAGAACAGGGGGCGCAGCACTCACCTGTCCACCCCGGCGTTTGGCCTTGCCATGCGCCTGAAGGGGGTGTGAAGGTAGCACTCTCCTCCAGTGACCTGCGTAACGTGATCACTCACAAGCGCTGGTCAGGAGAGTCGACCAACAGGCACGATGCGCCTCTCACGGGGCATACTTGTGTGGTGGTCACCATCAACTGCTGTTGCAAGGCAGCAGTACCACCAAGGCAGTCAGTCTTCCAGCGGCTGCAATCATCCACACCCCTCCGACATCGCCTCGGGATGAAGGTGTCAACAGAAGAGGAGCCAAGGGTTGCTTCATGCAACGTGACCTCCAACTCCTCGTCAGTCCAGAAGACGACTAGCAATCCCTCGTCTTCATCCAAAAGCCAGCCAAGGAAAACCAAGACAGCTGTCTCGACCTCTGGAGTGTTCGAAGGCACTCGGTCGAGGAAGAAGTTCTTGGAGGAAACTGGGGGTAGTCAGACCCTTGTTGAGCCTCCTTCTGAAGACGTAGATGTCCAAAGCACAGCTGCGACGAATCTTCATCCTCAAGGCGAAGTCAGCCTCCCAGAAGCCCCTCAAAACGAGGATATCCCCCAGGACACAGCTGGGGGTAGAGACGAAGAGGCCCTTCAAGACGGAGCTGAGGGCAATCAGGCCCCTGCAGATGCGCACGTCGAGAATGACCTCCAGAATGTGGCTGGGGGTGGCCAAGGTGGAACACCAGGAGAGGTGACTCCCCCACATGAAAGTGAGGCCGAAAGCGAAGCCTCAACCAATCCATCCACTCCCGGCCGTGTCAGGACAATATACGTGACTGGGGGTGATTCCGAGTCTGATGCGCCGCCGCAAGACATTGTCCAGCGCATAGACTCATTAGAGGGAGGACTCAAAACCCTCTCTGCCTTTATGCAAGCACTGACTCAAGCAGTGTCTGATATACGGTCGGCCTTAACCAGAACACCTTCAACCGGTCCCGACCCATGAGCCAATGGGGAGTCGAGTGTACCCCTTCAACGGGCACCCTCAGATACAGAAACACCCTGGACGTCGGAGCCCTCAAACGCTCCACTCCAGATAGTGCCACCTTCCCCGACTCCTAGCTCCACGGAGGATGTGGTCGAAATGATCAAGGACTTGCGGGAACGCTTCGAGTCCAAAAACAGGCAAGAGGAGCACCAGAAGATGGGCATTCCCCAGCCTTATCCCCTCGAGTGGAACAAGGTGGTTTATCCTCCAAAATATAAACCACAAACACTCATGCCGTACGATGGGAAGGACTCTCCGCGTCGGTACCTGACATATTTCCAGTCACAGACGGGGCATCTTCCAAAGGAGGACGCGCTCCTCACCAGCATCTTTGTTGGGGCTCTAAAAGGGGTGGCGTATGACTGGTACTGCAGCCTCCCCGACAATTCTATATCGTCCTTCGATGACTTGACGTGCCTCTTCCTCGATCGCTTCTACGACGGCGGGAAGGACATGACGATGGCATCTCTCATAGAGATACGCCAGAAGGAGAAGGAAATGGTTTGGGTGTTCATCGAACACTTCCGACAGGCCTGCTTCATGCTACCTCCAGGCATGCCAGAACATGCGCTCCTCTCCTCTTGCAGCATGAACATGCTGCCTGTAGTGAAGCTCTGGCTCAACTCTACTCCCCCTTCCGACTGGAGCTCCCTGATCATCGAAGCTGAAGCCGCAGAAAAGAAGGCGGCCAATGCACGTCTTCTGGGTGTCAGCTTCTCCGCCTTTGATGATAAGGGGAAAAGGTCTGCAGCCAACAACTCCGGACGAGAAGCAAAGGGGAAACATGTATTGACTGTTAATGCCTCGAAAGGCGCATCTGCGACTACTCAGAAGCCTCCACTGGCACCGAGACCCAAGGAGGTGTATTCATTCAATGACGAAGACACCCTGCAACTCTTTGAAATACTGAAGCAGGGTGACAAGATCAAGCTCCCGGACCCAAAGCGGCCCGATGAAGTCGGGAAAGTGGACAACTCGAGGTACTGTCACTACCATCGGTTTATCGGACACCCGACCAAGGACTGCTACGTCCTCAAGAATTACATCCAGCGCATGATCAATGCCGATGTAATCTCCGTCGACTATGAAGAGAAGACGGTGTCAACCAATGTGGTGTCGTTTCAGTTCGGCACCTTGCAGTCGACCACCACACAAGATAGCGTCGTCCCCATCCCTAAGGCGACAATGGAGGTGGTGAACTTGCCACCTACCCGTGACAATGCGAGTGGACTCGTCCCACTCACCACATCTCGAGGAGAGGTCCTCTGGGTTCACCCCGACCTCGTCTCCGAGGTGACTCAACCGGAGGTACGCTCTACCTCCAAATCAAAAGGCAGGAAGATCAAGTCTTGCCGTACGGTCTCTTCTTCAACGGAAGAGGCACTTCCAGTGCAAACGCGTGCACAACAGAACGCCCAGCCCGACGAAGTTGCCGTCGAGGTGGTGCCTCCTGGCACCATCCTTGAGGAGGGCCCATCTAAACCCTCAGCAGCCAATAAGCAAAAGCAGGTGGAGGCTCGTTTCGACATACCTCTACGGAAGGAGAATGCCTCGGGGCTAGCCAAACCCCACAACTTTGACATACTGGCACAACTGGCCAGTACTCCTGCGCGCTTGTCTTTGTTTGAGCTCCTGCGTCTTTCCAAAGACTCCCGAGAAGCTCTCTGCGAAGCTCTGAAGGATGCTGAATCCTTTCTCAGTCAGGTCAAGCAGCCTGAAGACCTCCCGACTACTTGTGCGCACTGTCATTGTGCGGATGAAGTTATCCCAAACATAACTTTCACCCAACAAGACATGCTGCTCAAGCACCACCGACATAACCGACCGCTGTATTACACAGGGTACATCGGTTCAGTCACGGTGAGCCGGATTCAGATCGATCCAGGATCTTCCCTCAGCATCATCCCGAAGGCGCTGCTATCGAAACTGGGCATCCCAATGTACCGGCTGGCGCCCTCCAACACAACCATCAGTGGCTTCAACGCTAGCAAAAGTGAGCCGCTGGACAAGATCCGACTGAAGTGTCACATCGGCAACCTCAAAACTGAGGCGACCTGTTATGTGGTGGATGCCGAGGTCAACTACAACATCCTGCTCGGCCGACCATGGCTACATTAGTACATGGTGGTGCCTTCCATGCTCCACCAATGCATGAAATATGTATCCACCAACGGCGTCATCCGGACGGAGTTCGCAGACATCGATCCTTTCAAAGGGATTGAAGCCTACTTCACCGATTCTGACTTGTACAAACTACTTGACGAGGAAGAAGCCAACGATGCTGATAATAAGGCAGAGACGGCAACAGAGCCGGACACGGAGCCTGAGGTAACTCCAGATGCCCCTTTGAAGATCCGACTGAAGGGCAAACCACCCCAGAAGGTGCCCCCAATGAGCATCAAGCTATCAGGGAAAGCACCGACTCCTGAGGCTCCCCTGAAGATACGTCTCAAGGAAAAGCCACCTCAAACATCGTCTCCCCTGGTGGCAAAATTACAGAGGAAAGCACCACTCACAGGAGGCACAGTTGAGGCACCTCTGAAGGTGCGTCTTAAGGGCAAGCCCCGCAGCCATCCAAGATGCCAGAGAGGGCTCACATAACCCTCTCAGACCCCAAAGTCAAAGCTATGGTGGATTCTCCTGATCAGACCCCAGTGCTTACAGATGAGGGGCTTGGCGAATATATCTCTGCTGATGTAGATGCACCCTCCTTAGACAATGTAATCCCATGGGATAAGATCTCGTATTTTATCAATAATAGAGTATCTTTTAATTATTCTTGTCTTCCGTACTGGAATGCCATGTATACATTAGATCATGCTCTACGGTCGTTGCAAACACAAATAACGACCGTCCATAATGTAAATCTAGTGGTCCCGTCTCAAGGAGTCTGTTTCATAGCCCCTCCACGAAGCCGAGATGAAGGATCCATCATTCTTGGCAAAGTCGAGCGTCATCAAGACCTCCCGCCACTCGAGCCAGAACCTTATACCGACAGAGTACAAGTCTATCGGTACACGGATACGGCAAAGCACATCATCCAAAAGATAGGCTACGACCTGAAAAGCAACAAAGGCCTAAACTACGACAAGGGTCAATGTCTCCCTCTCCGGCTTCCAACACCCAAAGGAAAGCCGCAGGACTACTACAACAAAACTCGACGGGGGATGGGCTATGTCACGCTGCCATCAACTCCGGAGAGTTCAGACGCAGAAGACGTAGAACATTCCCACTCGTCCGAAGAATCGACTTGGGATTCCGATACCAGTATCGGATCAGTCTTCAGGAGGGTGCTGTCAGCTAACATGACGTCAGCACAACCTCAAAAAGGTGAAGGCGAAGACCAAGCGTCGGAACCCTTCGAAGAAGAACCCTGGGCTCAACGCCTAGGAGAACAATGGGAGTCTCATTTTGAGTTACGTGAACCTCCCACCGAAGACGAAGTCGAGCAGATCGACCTTGGGGATGGATCTTCTTCCAAACCCATCTTCATCAGCAAAAGCCTAGAAGGAGAAGACCGAGAGTCTCTAATCCAGCTGGCTAAAGAGTATATCGACGTCTTCGCTTGGAGCTACGAAGATATGCCGGGACTCGATCCACAGATTGTAATGCATAGGTTGAACATCTTACATGATGCCAAACCTATCAAACAACAACAGCGACGTTTCCGTCCGGACATCATGAACGCCATCGATCAGGAGGTGGACAAACTTCTGACCAGCGGCTTCATCCGTGAGGAACAACACCCAGATTGGGTAGCCAACGTCGTACCTGTCACCAAGAAGAATGGGAAGATACGAGTCTGTATCGACTTCAGGGACCTCAACTCTGCTTGTCCGAAGGACGAATTCCTGCTTCCAATCACCGATGTGATGATCGACAATACATGTGGATTTGAATGCATGTCCTTCATGGACGGGTATTCAGGCTACAATCAAATCAAGATGTTCCCCGATGACGCAAAACACACATTATTCAGGACTCCGAAGGGTGTTTTCTGCTACACAGTGATGCCTTTCGGCTTGAAGAACGCCGGTGCAACATACCAACGAGCTATGAGCACCATCTTCCGTCAACATCTTTGCAAGACAGTCGAATGCTATGTTGACGACATCGCAGTCAAGAGCCGCCTCAAAGGAGATCACCTACAGGATCTGAAGACAGTCTTCGATCTCATGCGGGCACATCAACTCAAAATGAACCCCGCTAAATCCTTCCTGGGGGTTTCTAGCGGCAAATTCTTAGGCTTTGTCATCACGACGAAAGGCATTCATGTTGATCCAGAGAAGACCAAAGCCATCCTCAATATGGACCCTCCGAAGAATCTTTGAGAAGTTCGGGGCTTACAAGGACGTCTGGCATACATCCGGAGGTTCATAGCAAACCTCTCCGGTAAATGTCAACCCTTTACTTAGCTCATGAAGAAGGGAGTCTCTTATGTCTGGACAGAGGAGTGCCAAAAGGCTTTCGACGACATCAAAGCCTACTTGACGAGCCCACCAGTCCTGGTGGCACCTGTCGCCGGCAAACCATTTCTCCTCTATGTCCGTGCCATGGATCATTCCCTTGGCGCTCTGCTGGCTCAAAACAGCGATACAGGCTATGAGCAAGCAATCTACTACCTCAGTCGAACGCTCATCGGGGCCGAACACCGGAACAACCCCGTTGAAAAGGAGTGCTTGGCTTTGGTGTTTGCCATCCAGAAGACTCGTCATTATGTCTCGGGCCAGACAATTTATGTCGTTTCCCGAGTCAATCCGCTCAGAGTCCTCATGAAGAAGCCAGGTTCATTGAACTCCCGGCTAGCCATATGGGCGATCTTGCTAACACCATACAATATGGTGTTTGTCCCGCAAAAGCTGTTAAAGGTCAAGCCCTGGCTGACTTTTTGGCTGCACACCCCATCCCAGAATCCTCAAAACTCTATGAAGACATCCCGAAAGAGGTCCAAGAATCCAACGTCATCGAAGGAAGCTCCGTTTGGCGGATGTTTTTCGATGGCGCTTCAAGAACAGGCCCCAAAGGCCAAATCATCGCAGGAGTGGGGGTAGTCTTGGTCTTCCCCGATCAGTTGGTCATCCAGCGTGCTTACTCCCTTTCGAAGCCGTGCTCCAACAATGTTGCCGAGTACAACGCACTCATCATGGGACTTCAGCTCGCACAATAGCTGGGGGTGGACCATCTGGAAGCCTACGGTGACTCAAAACTCATCGTGAACCAGATTCGGGGACAGTACGAGGTTCGCCATGAAGATCTGATCCCTTACCATGAAGTTGTATTGAACATCATTTCAACCTTTACCGGGTTTTTCATCGAACACGTACCTCGTCTACAAAACTTGGAGGCTGACTTTCTGGCTGGCCTCGCAGCCTCATTGGCAGCGCCCTTTGGGACCCAACACTATGTCACGGTAACTGGCCGAGACTTGGTTTGTCCTAGAAACAACCTATGCTTGCGAGTGGCTCACGCCATGCCGTCGAACACTGGT
The DNA here is from genome assembly GCA_029216955.1 of Iris pallida. NCBI lineage: Eukaryota > Viridiplantae > Streptophyta > Magnoliopsida > Asparagales > Iridaceae > Iris > Iris pallida. The sequence continues at coordinate 1,368,433 of JANAVB010035418.1, forward strand.
GTTAATGTCCGAGACTGGAGGTTCCCGTTCATCGACTTTGCTGTCTACGGAATCCTTCCAGAGGACCCAAAGGAAGCCGTCTCAGTCAGGAGACGCTCTCTTTGATTCTACTTTGATACAGCTACCAAAACGCTGTACCGATGCTCCTTCGATGGGCTCCTCCTTCGATGCCTGTCCAACGAAGAAGCAGTCGAAGCTCTTCGAGAAGCTCATGACGGAACTTGCGGAGCTCATCAGCCCGGTCCTAAGTTGCAGGATCGATTGCGACGTATGGGCTACTACTGGCCAACCATGGTCGCCGACGCTGTTGAATATGCTAAGAAGTGTCATGCATGCCAACTTCATGCAGACTTCATACATACACCATCCGAACCACTACATCCTACAATCGCCTCCTGGCCCTTTGAAGCCTGGGGCATGGACATTGTGGGACCAATCACCCCTCCTTCATCAAGAGGACACCGCTTCATCCTGGCCATCACCGATTACTTCTCCAAATAGGCAGAAGCAGTCCCACTGGCAGAAGTAAAGAGCTCCAGGGTGATCAGCTTTATCAAACACCATGTCATTTACCGTTTCGGAGTACCCTGACGGATCATTCATGACAATGGTCCTCAGTTTATCAGCCACATTTTTAGCAGGTTCTGTGACAAGAATCGCATTCAAAATGTGGCATCCACCGCCTACAATCCGGCTACAAACGGGTTAGCAGAAGCGTTCAACAAAACTATTGTCAGGCTACTCAAAAAGGTCGTGTCATCTAACAAACGCGACTGGGATGAAAAGCTTGGCGAATGCCTTTGGGCCTACCGTACAACGGTACGGACCCCAACAGGCAACACACCATTCTCTCTGGTCTACGGGAGTGAAGCGGTACTGCCTCTCGAGATCCAGATACCCTCACTTCGCGTAGCAATAACAAACAAACTCACAGAAGAAGACAATCAACGTCGCCGTCTACGAGAATTGGAGGCACTCGATGAGAAGCGTCTCCTAGCTCAACAACACATCGAACTCTACCAAGCCCGTATATCACAGGCTTTCAACAAGAAGGTCAAACAGAGGACTTTCCAAGTTGGCGACCTAGTTCTAGCAGTCAGAAGACCAATGGTGTTAACTCACAAGACACCAGGAAAGTTCGAGCCCAAGTGGGAAGGACCTTTCATCATAGAGACGGTATACTCAAACGGTGCTTACCGCCTCACCAAACCCAATGGAGACTTGTTCATGATGCCCATCAACGGCAAGTTCCTAAAGAAGTACTATTCTTGACACCCTTCAGACATATACTTCCCCAAAGGGGATCTGTGGGCCCAATCATCGAGGCTCACACACAATCTCCTTCCACAAACTCATACGCTTCTGGAACCCAGCTGTTCCGTAGCATCCTTCAGTAGAAAGACAACCACGTCCACATCACCTCTGAGTTGTTCCTCTACATCCTACAAAACGGAATCTTATGCTACGTAAGCCAACGCTACCCTTCATGTTTACCACGTCCACATTACCTCTGAGTAAACATCTCGTACAAACAACCTCTGCGTTGTCGTACATTGATCGCAGAACTTCCATGTCCACATCACCTCTGAGTTGTTCAGCGTATCCCCCAGGATCATTCCTACTACGTCCATAATACCTCTGAGTAGGAAGATTCTACCATTTTGAGCCTAATGATTGCCATGTCCACATCACCTCTGAGCAAGTATGTTGGTTCCTTCAAACTTATTATCTGTACCTAAAATCCAAGGTGCGCAAAAGATAATAGGTCCAGACAAATCATCAAGTTTATAATAACAAAAATGAACACATCACAAAAAAAGGTTGTGTACTTCTTTATTTTCTAAAAAAAAAGAGAGTACAAAACTACACTATCCCCCAGCAAGGGGTGCAAAAGAACATAAAAAAGAGAGAAGCTACAATCCCTGAACCTCTCCAGGATGGGCTGAGAGCTCTCCGACTCGACGTTTTAAGTCGGCTGTACGGGTCTCCACAGTTGCCAGGACTCGACGCTCAGCTTCCTGATGCATCAATTCAACAGCCTCAGCGAAAGTTTCACTCTCATGCTTCTCATCATGCTGTTGTCGCTGCTGAGCCAAGGCAAGAGTCAGCTGAGTAAAAGTCGCTTTCTCCTTTTTGAATGCTGCGTGTTCAGCCCGGACACGTTCGGCATCTAACTGGAGTCGGGCCCGTTGGTCCTCAAGGCGGCACATCTGGGTGTTGATCTCTGCGATGTTAGCATCCAACGCAGCTCGTGTTTCCATCGTCTTCTTCATTGACTGAGACAACTGCTCTACCGCAGCCTCAGTCTCAGCCACCTCGCGCTCCCAAATGCCCACAGTGGCCTGGTAGGAAGACTCGATCTCGGCAATCAACTGCCCCTTCTCCGCATCTATCAGCACGGAGAGGTCATTTTGTTGGATGTGCTGAAGTTCCGCAAGCCTCTCGTCCAGCTCAATCACCGAAGCCTCCAGAATTTCGGCCATATGGTCGTGGCCTTGGTGAACACGGATCAGCTCGATACAGGGCATTGCCAGGGTCTTGCCGTCACAAAGCTCCCGTTGGCATCTATTACCGTAGATACACCCCTATGCAGCATTTTGTACACCCCCTCAACGAGGAATTTTACATATTCGTCTGCGTCCTCCAGTACCTGCGATGTCATAGCAGGAGTTGGAGGAGCTACTACAGTTAGCGGACCGGAAGAAGATTCGCCAACCTCAACCTGCGAGGCTTGAACCTCGGCATCAATAGGCTCTTCGTCAACAGGGGCTGGACTGCTAGCCCGAGGAGCCGAAGCAACAGAGGAAGCCAGCACAGGCGTCGAGATAGTTCCCCAAGTGGAAGGAGCAACAGAGGGTTCCACACCCTTGCCCTTCTCAAGCCCGGAGGAACCACTGACGTCAATGGCCACTTCTTCAGCCCCCAATGTTCTATCAACAGCCAGTATTTCCCCTGGCAGAATGGGGAGATCATCACTTATCTCTTGACCCACCTCAGCGGTTGTGATCGGCAGACGGGTCTCGTCATCAAATCCCTCGACAGGGACAGGATCTGTCGCTACCTCCTGATCGGTAGCCACCTCGACCACTGAGGCTGGGGTAGGACTCGGCAATGATACCGCCGATTCTCCTTCATCAAGACAAGGAGGGGAATCACCCCCTCCTCTGTTCCAACCATACCTGTTACCCCCGCAACAGGTTCTTGCAATTCTGTTGGACCCGCGACATCCAAGGCCGACGCTGTGGCCTTCATCTTCTTGGGAGCTGCTGCATCCTCAGCTTCCCTTCTGACATAATCCGGAGATGCTGGAATCTCTACAACAACATCCTCGGGATTCTCCTCCATGGGAGACATCATAGTTGGCGGAATACGCACTTCAGACGAACCCGCCATCTCCTTTGGCCTGCTCCCACCAGATTTTGGAGTGCGGGGCTTTCTTTTCAGCGGCTCCTACAAAAAAAAAGGGAGAAGCATTGATTACATAAGAAGCTGAACTTGAAACTAGACCTTACGGGACGCCTTACCTCTGCAGATGCGCAAGGAATTCTTCATTGATTACATAAGAAGTTGAACTTGAAACTAGACCTTACAGGACGCCTTACCTCTGCAGATGCGCAAGGAAACTAGACCTTACGGGATGCCTTACTCGCTACTTCTTTGAAGACAACCATCATCTCATCAGCTTTGTCCCCCAAGACCTGGAATTCTTCATTGGTCTGGAAGTACTCCTCGTAAGGTTCCGATCCCCAGGGGAGTTTTGATACCTCATACATTTCATGAAGCACGAGCCCCAGCTCCCCCACTGGAGTGAAGAAGGTCCCAGTATGGGTATCAAACATCTCCAAAAGCGTAAGAAACATGTGCCTGTTAATTTCTACACCTGCCTGAGTGGCACGGATCACGGCGGTCAGCCCAATCTCTTGGAGCTCAGTCTGAAACCGCGACAGAATCCAGTGTGTCAGTTTGTCCCATTTTGAAACATAATGACACCAACCCTCTATCCGAAACTCTCCCTTGGGGTATGATTGTTCCATCAACAACATGCGACGAGCAAAAGTCGAGGCACCCAAGGCAAAAGTATTGACGGGAACGTCACTATAAATACTCCCAGGACGAAGAGTCCGCCAGGTGAAAGAGGCACCAGCTCGCGAGACGGCCAGAGTATCCTTCTGATCAGAAGAAGAATCAATTCTGATGATGCCTGCTACCGCTCCCCCCTGAGATGGAGTAATATCCCAGGACATTCTCCTCTTGGAAGCAAGACGACAGAAAGCTAACAAAGGACACTGCCGTTCGAGCTACCTGACAGTCATATGCACACCCCTGGCTGTAAAGAACCAGTCTTCCTTGACCTTTAGCACCTTGGCTTCAGTAGAAGAAAGGCGGTCTCCGAACAGGAACTCAGGCTTTAAGAAGGTCACTTTATCGGAAGTGGCAGATTTCAGAACGCCACGTTCCATCATTCGTTTGAGGAACCCGTGATGTTGGTCCCGAATTTGAGCCATTCTTTCGGGATGCTGATCCAGCAGAATAGCCGCTTGAGCAGGGTTTATCACCTCTTCATCATAATCTACTCCCATCTGGCAGAGCACGGCGTCCAGGAGCACTTCGTTCAAGAGCGGGATAGTCATTGACACTGACAAAAATGCAAAGATATCGTCAAAAATGCGTATCGAGCGCATCTGAAAAAAGAAGCCTCGGCGCATCATCAGGGTCTAAACCCATGCGCATCAGCGGTAGAGCCTCAGCGCATCATGTCACGACCCGCACCCGCTTTTCGGACGCGAGAGCGTGAGCAAGCCCAGCTACGCATCGAGCGGACTCCAGCCCATCTCGAATACGTAAACGCTGTCAAGGATATGGTTTACTGCCAAATCATGGCAATACAATCTATATCTCAATCCACAATAAGAATATGAAATATGAATGAACACTATGGGTCATGGTCTGCAACCCACTAGCATAAATGTCCGATAAGACTCTAAGGAATATAAAAAGAGTCTACAACTGAAACAAGGAACATGATATCTCATGATAAGGAATGAAAAGCACGAGCAGATAATAAATACAATAACGGTACCTGAATCCCGTAAGAACCGTAAATCCTTCGCCATCCAGAACTACTAGCTAACTCCATGCAATCACTAAACCTGAGGAGATCATCAGGTCCTCAGAGGACATAGCAAGATACATAATATACATGCCTATCTATCAGTTTTATCATGCGCCAGAAAATAAACAAGAAAGAACAAGAACAAGACAAATGACTATGAATCCGAACATGAATACGAATACGAACACGAACACGAACACTAGAACAACTACGCATAATGAACTGCCGGATGAACGAAACATGATGATCAATGGAAGAAACCAAACCCTCGTCCCGAGTGTGGTCTTACTGGTTTGAACTAACACTACACCAAAATAGCTAATTAGGAACACTAGACATATTTTAATCTGGAATGTCTATTTGGTGTGCCTAGGTTTTGGAACGGAACACAAGCGTGCCAAAATAAAAAAGGGTTCCAAATATAATTTTTTTTAATTTTAATAAAAAATATTTATTCTACAACACATAAAAACCGTTCCAAACTTGTTCCAAATATTAAAATTTTAGTTGACGTGATCCCACGTGACCCTAACAAAATGTCAGTTCTTTTTTTCTCTTTGGCACGCATAGCTATAGCCATCCCGGCCCTCTTTTCTTTGTAAACCTTCTCGACCTGGCCTCTTTGGCGGGAAATAAAATACATGCGCGGGAAAACCCTCAATATCTGGCCATCCTTTCTCTCCATCCCCGGCGTCAAGTTCACGGTTTGTCTCGTTGTCCTCCTCTCCATCCTTGGCCATCGAGATCACAGTCAGCGTGATCGTGGCCATCGGGATCACAACATCGGTCGGGTCGGAATCGTTGTCGTCTGAATCATTGGCGGGTTAGAAGCGTCGGAATCCGTTTTCATCTCGCCATCATTGGCGTCGGAATCCGTTTTCGTCTGAATCATTGGCGGGATCACTCTAAGGTATTTGTATGCCCTTATTATTTTGAAACCCTAAAAATAATTGAAGGGTTAAAATCTCAAATTGAGGGTGGGTTGGAGAGAATTATCCTCAATTAGGTGTATTTTGAATCAAGGTTGGAGATGGCCTAAATAAAAACATCCACAATTCTTAATCAATTAGGTGTATTTTGAATCAAGGTTGGAGATTGCCTAAATAAAAACATCCATAATTCTTAATTGAGATTTCCGGTCCAGTCTATCCAAGAGGATATAAGAAAAGGATTCGGATTAGTACACTTTGAGTTGAAAATTCAGTCTACCTAGTTTCTGCCAAAAGGTATTTCGTCGTAACCAAAAATTATAGTTCCTCAATTCCATTCAAACTTCCTCGTTTATTGTAGTTTATTCTGTTCTCGACTAATTCTTAGATTCTAGACTTGGATGTTAGAATTAGAACCCGTTTGGTTTACTGTAATGTAATTGTAATCACAATATAATCAAATAATATTTTTTTTTATTTAATTACATTGCGATTACGATTACGATTACAATGTAACAAAGGAGGCCTTAGTATCAGAATGTTAATATCTGAGTTCTCTAGTAAGCAAAAAAAAAACACCATGCAAAACGCTAAACACCATCTACAAATTGCCCATAATAAGATAAAAGGATATCTGATCACTCTAAGGTATTTGTATGCCCTTATTATTTTGAAACCCTAAAAATAATAGAAGGGTTAAAATCTCGAATCAGTATATACTTCTTCCTTTTTTGGTGGAAAATTCTCACAGATGAAATTCATAAATGGAAAAAATTCTTGAATCAGATCGGCCATCGGGATCCTCCCGTGTTTTGTAATGGGGGTCTATACTTCTTTTTTGTAGTATTCTGATCTCTTGGTTGCTTTGGTTCAGGTAAAAATTAGATTTTGGAATGAGGTTCTGGATCTGGGAAGCAAGGGTTTTTTGATCTGGGAAGCAAGGATTTTTTGATCTTTTGGTTCCTTTAATTCGTTATCTATATTTTTTTTTTATTCTGGTGATTGTTGGTATTTCTAGTACCCAAATGCTAGCTTTTGTTGGAGGTATTTGTGCTAATCCCATTATATTTTGATGTTCTATTGTTTTTTACTCACTATGATGCCAATGGGAGTTAGTTATTTTTTGACTTTTAGTAGTTTTCTAATGTTTCCTCTAAAAAAATTATGTTGGAATAATGGGAAACAAGGTTATTGAAGTCTGAATTTGTCATAGAAAAAATGGATTCTGGTGATTATTTGTGTTTTTGGAGTTGGAAATACATTAGACCATGATGTTCTATTGGATTTGGTGTGCTTGCTGCTTACTATGATGCCAAACATGAGTTTCTTTTTCTTCTAATTTTTTCCTGGTATTTTTCTTTTACCAAGAAGTTTGAAAACAAACTTTTACAATCCTCTATATTTTTTTAAAGGTTATGGTATGGTGCAGGTATTCTCCCTGTGGGCGGAAAGTGATAAAAAGATTGAAGGATTAAATTTCCATCTCAATTGGGGTCAAGGTTTCCATATCTAAGGGGCACAGGTGAGTACCTATTTATATTGAATATGCTTCCAATTAGGAGTTAATTCATAGTTTTAACAACAATAATGGATCGGATCCTTGAATGTTCTCATATCATGATATCTGAGAGAAGCTTGGCTACTAGTATGAGTAGTCGATAACTAATAACCAAGATATTATTGTACTACAAACTTCTCCTTGAATTTTCTTTGATTGTACTACCTACTACGGGAAATGTTAAATGTCACCAAGTACAATATGTCATAATCTAAATGACATTTCATTTATTCGCAAGTTGCATTAAAACTACTTCATTCCTTTTTTTTCCTCCTCTCCTAAGTAGCCTTCACCAATGTTTTTGGTGTGGGTGTATGTAATATTCATTCCCTTTTTTTTCCTATAGTGAATCCAAATCATCGTGAAGGATTGTTTATCATGCCTGATAATCCTTTTTTTTTATTTTATGAAATTGAATGACTCGTGGGCCAAGAGTTTGGTTCATAATTATTGCTTTCTATATATGTTACATGCATATATATACGTGACTAGATATACAGGACATAACAACTTGGGCATGGGATCAATTTACTGTGACATGTTCACCATGTGGACGACATGATCACGATACCAAATTGGTTTCGCTGTTCCTAGCTTCCTTCACCCTTGAAGTCATGTTAATGGATTCATACTATGTTATTGTAGTTTTTCCTGTTCGTGACAGGTTAACTATATTAACTTTAATACAGTTGTGGACCTTAATACATTATGGTATTTTTCTTTGAGTTATATTGGTATCCCTTACAAACTCCAGAGTTAGTATCAGACCCCATATGCTAGATTAAGAAGGGTGTAATTTCATTTGTAAAAACATATTGCCTTCCGAATGCGTGGGAAGTACAATTCTCCTCTCAGGTTAAGTGCACATAATCCTCTTAGATAGTTTAGTTTGCTAAACTGGTGACAGTTTTACCTTTATTGGTTCTGCCGGACATAATTGATTTGATTTAGTAAAAGACTTGGCATGAAATTTACTTCTATGCAGGCAGCTCATGTGACACTAATCATGTGCACATAATCCTCTTAGATAGTTTAGTTTGCTAAACTGGTGATCAGAGTATATCTGTCAGAATAGCTATCATAGAAGATGCATACAATTATGATTTAATGCTAGAATGACTGTCACCTTCTGCAATTTCTCGTATGTGTGTACTGTGTAGCCAAGTTTATATATGAACACTGCTGTAGTAGGTTTCTACATCAATAATATGTTGGGTACAGATTGGGGCGATGCTGGACCAGTACTTACTCATATTTTAGTCTTAGTTTTATATTTGGGTCCAGATACACATAGGAATCTGAAATCATTTTTTAGTCTTAGTTTTGTATTATTTTCTTAGTTTCGATTTCATATTACTTCTATTTTCAATTTCACTTGGCAAATGATTGTACATCTTGTAGGATTGAGCACCTATTCTACAAATAATGAATTTGGACAAATCGTGGATGAGCAAAAGGGGTGGTACAAGTTATATCAAAGGTGTTCAACAGTTTGTGAATTTTGTTAAGGAGAATGCAGCCGGACAAACACAATTTCCATGCCCATGTAAGCATTATAAGAATTCGAAGGGACACATAGATCTCGATGAAATCAGCCTTCATTTGTTGAAGAATGGCATGTACCAAAGTTACGTGGTATGAAAGCATCATGGAGAAAAGGCAAGAGATTTAGGGAGAAACATACCAACAATGGCTAATCCAATTGAAGAACCATCAACCGAAGAATCAAACTTGCCTAGACTGGAGGATCTCATTGACGATGTATATAATATTCATACCAAGGAGGCTGGACATTCACCTGTTGACGTGAGTGTAGCAAATGAAGACGACGAGGGAGATGACACAATTGTTGAGCCTATGATGAAAGAGAGCAAAAAACACAAAAGCTTTATGGATATGGCATCAGAACCTCTGTATCCGGGTTGTCCTAAGGGGAAAACCATATTGTCCACCATTATTGAGTTGCAAAATTTGAAGACACGGTATGGATGGATAGGCACTAGTGTGACGGCATTACTAGAGTGGCTAAAGGACTTGTTCACAGAAAATTTCAATCTTCCAAAAAATTATCCTAATATGAAGAACATGATTAAAGAATTGGGAATGGAATGTGAAACCATCCATGCATGTAGGAATGGATGCATCCTATATCGTAAGAAATACAAACATCTCCATATATGTCCGAAATATGAAGTGAGTCGGTATAAACTTGTGTTTGAAAATGATACAGAGACAAAAAAGAATTTCAAGAAAGAACCTGCAAAGTTTGTGAAATACTTTCCCTTGATTCCGAGGCTAAAAAGATTCTTTAGCATTCCTTGGATTGGAGAGGCAATGACTTGGCACCAAAAGGCAAAGAGTGATGGAAATCTAATGAGACATCCTTGTGATTCAGGCCAATGGGATTCAGTCAAAGTTCATTGGCCAGAGTTTGCTGCAGATGCTAGGAACCTACGACTTGCAATATCAACAGATGGTTTCAACCCACATGGAACTCTAAGTAGCAATTACAGTTGTTGGCCAGTGATTTTAGCCCCATTAAATCTTCCTCCATCGTTGTGCATGAAAAGAGAGTTCGCGTTGCTAACATTGTTAATTTCTGGACCCAAAGGACCTGGAAAAAACTTTGACATATTCCTAGAACCGTTGGTAGAAGAATTGCAAGAGCTATGGGTTAATGGCGTACCAACGTGGGATGCATTCACCAAAACCACATTTACAATGAAGGCGATGTTGTTTTGGGGGGTCCATGATTTTCCTGCATACGGGAATCTATCTGGTTGTACTGTTCATGGTTATAAGGCTTGTCCAGTGTGTGCTGATGATATCGACTCTATGCGGCTTGGAGACTCTTCAAAAGTATATTATCACGGCTATCGACGATTCTTGAACTCCGATCACAAGTTTAGGAGTGACAAAAGATTCAACAAAATACTCGAACAACGACCTCCTCCACAAAGATTGTCTGGAGAAGAAGTTGAACAAAAGATAGCCAAAATTCTTGAAAATAATGAAAGGACAAGATTGAAGCAAGCTACTCGTGGAAAGCGTAAGAGGCAAAATCGGAATCATAAAAGCAAGATATATGAAGATGACAATGAAGAAGAGACATCTACTAAAGCAGCACCATGGTCCAGAAGGTCTATTTTGTTTGATTTGCCTTACTGGAAGTTTCTTGAAGTGAGACACAACATTGACGTTATGCACACTGAAAAGAATGTCACAGAACACTTATTGAATATGTTGATGGATGTGAAAAAGAAAACAAAGGATGGGATACAAGGTCGGAAAGAAATAAAAAAATTAGGGGTAAATAAGAAGTTGTGGGTAGTTGAAGATGAAGAAACGGGGAAAACATCAATGCCAAAGGCATCTTATGCCTTGACAAAGAAGGAAAAAGAAAAGTTTTGTCGAACATTAAAAGATTTAAAACTTCCTACAGGATTCTCCTCTAACTTGAGTAATTGTGTCACCACCCAGCCTCCCGAACTAAGGGGGCTCAAATCACATGACTATCATGTGATTATGCAACACTTGCTTCCTGTATTGTTGAGACATACTTTTCATAAAGACAGGGACATAAGGATTACAATTCAGAGGATTAGCTTATTTTTTAAAATTTTATGTGCCAAGGTGATCAATAAAGAAGAGCTTAGGCAAGCAAAGAAGGCATTGGTTGAGGCAATGTGTATTCTTGAAAAAGAATTTCCGCCTTCCTTCTTTGTTATAAGTGTGCACTTAATGGTTCATCTAGCTGATGAGGCCCTGGCATGCGGGACGGTTGGATTTCGATAGATGTATCCATTTGAACGGTACACTCTTATTGTTTTCTTCTATATTTAACTTTTAGTTTTAATTTATAGGTAATATAGATTATATATTCTTTTTTTTCAACAGATTGATGAAGTGCTACAAAGAATATGTCCTTAATAAGCGATATATTGAAGGTTCGATAGCTGAAGCTTACCTTGTAGACGAATCTGTAATATATTGCATGGAGTATATGCCAAACTCGAGCGCTTTTGGTCATAAGTCCAGTCGAGAAGACTGGCTGGATGAGAGTGTTGACTTCACTGATGAGAAACCCTTGGAAATAGGGGGAGTTGTGGAGCTCAACCATGTTCAGTTTGAGCAAGTACGTATATGGGTTCTCAATCGACTTACAGACTTGAGTGAATGGGAAGAGTATGTGTGCCTTTTCCTACAAGCTAAATAATTTTTTAATCATAATAATGTGCATGACATAAATAATAAGTATTATAATAATACCATAATATGGATGTCTGCATGACATACGTCTGGTAATTCATGTAGAAAGTACAACCGGTATGAGCAATCCATTTCCACTCAGAATCGAAAAGGTGGTTCAACAAAAGAAAAAACAAAAACTAAGGAATTCATTCGTTGGTTGTGTGATGAGGTAATATCTTTTTTTTCATGTGCTTATGTATTTGTGCACAAATTAAGTTTTTTTTTCTTCTATGCAGTTATTGGATGCAGGGCAAACCAATACAACATTATGGAGATTAGCCAATGGTCCACAACATAAAGCTATGCGATTCAAAAAATATCGTGTCAATGGTTTTGTATTTGCACCAAGTTCTTCCGACGAATGCTTGGTAACACAAGATAGTGGGGTGTCTATGGAAGCATATTCAAATTTTGTTTCAAGTAGAAAAGACAAAAACCCAAAGGAAGGGAAGATGACCTTTTATGGAATCGTTAGAGACATACTGGAGCTGGACTATATCGATTTCAAAGAAACTGTGTTCTATTGTGATTGGGTTAAAGTGGTGTGATCCAATTTGGAATCAAGTGATGGTAAACTTGAAGAAGCTCAGGAATAAGGAAATAGTTGAGGAGGATCCATTCATTTTAGCTCAAGAAGCAACATCAGTTTTTTATTCCGAAGATCAAAAGAATGATGGGTGGTATGTGGTTATAAATACTCCAAAAAGGTTAAATAAACAAGTTGATGCAGTAGACATTCCAACTGACTACCAATCTTGTTTGAACGACAATCCCAACTTGAGGAATTTGTTAATGTTCGATGATTGAACTAAATCATACGTCAATCTTTTGTACTCCAGACTTTTTTGTGGTCAAATTATAATTTTCTTGTTTTCAACAATCTAATGTACTCTGACTTTATTTTATATATGCAACTTTCAATGACAATGATAACTTTTTTGTTATGGTAATGACCCGGATATCCAAATTACTTACATATCTTCGATGTTTTTTGTATACATTCGTAATGACTTTGATAGCGTGATTCTTTTATATGCATTATTTGGTATCATCATAGTAATTTTTTTTATTTTAATGCTTCTATGAATAAACATGATACAAAGTTGTCCTTGAGTGAATAAACAGACTTTCTTTTATTGCACGATGTCTTCGAGTGTTGCCGACACATCTAACCAGCAGGAAGAAGATCCCATATCAATGGAAGTCAATAAAAACTCAACATCTAAGAAGAGCATTGAATTTAATCATCTTGGACAAGCAGTTGGACCCAACGCAACTCACTTTAAGAGTCAAGTTGGTAAATACGTGAAGACATATGTGCCTATCAGGTATATAAGTTGGCTACAGGTACCTAAGACCTACAAGGATGATGTTTAGAATGAGATAGTGGTGAGAATAACGAACATTCTATTGCTTTTCTATTACTTTTATATTGTTTATGTTTTCGATGTTCAGTTTTTCAGTTCAATATCTAGAATTTATACTTATGCTCTCATACACACACCCACACCACACTGCCCTTGACTGCACACAAATCCCTCAAGATACACACTGGTATCTCCCATTGATACATGCCTGCACAGTTTTTATCTACATAATTTGATTGTTATAGACAAATCTGGTGCCAACCGAAAGGGTCTTAACTAGAAATCCAGAACTTGAATTAGCAGCAGCAGATGCATTAACAGCAGGGCAAATGCCCTGGCTTTGCTTGCCAAGGCTTGTTTTAGCCCTTGCAGGATACCAACATGTTGAATTACAGCAGGGCAATATGGCATTGTAGCAGCAGCAGATGCATTAGCAGCAGGGCAAATGCCCTGGCTTTGCTTGGCAAGGCTTGTTTTAGCCCTTGCAGGATACCAACATGTTGAATTACAGTTGAAATAAAATTAAGCCACTCTGACAAAAGGAATTACATTGTTCATTGACTGAACCAACTGAAAGCACCTTAATAAACAAAACGGTTGCTTCTGCAGGACGGCAGATTCCATGTCTGGTCTATCAGGGAAGGTAACCTAACTCAAAACACAACTCCAGGTCAGAATATAGAGGTGCAAGTGTTGTATAATTGATGCACAGTTAAGTAAAAAAATTGAATTTGATTGCAAATGCTCTATTGACTGCATAATTAGCCTACAAAATCATGTAACAGCTGGAATTGTTGTGTATAGTGGTGGTTGTTACTGCAAGAATCCTCCACTCTTCAATATTAAGGTGTTTTTCAGATTAAAGATCATAAGATATATGAGGATAAACTTACTACATATGGAAACCTCACCCATCAAGTGATCCCAGATATATACCTATATGTAATCTGAGTACATATGTGGATCACTTGATGTGACGTCAGTAAGGAGGAGTCCCCCAACCACTTGGCTGGTTGGCCATGCTTAATATCTACAAGTAAACCAAAAAGGTAATGGAAATTTATTGTTTTCAATACCCAAAATACATCTGATTCATCAGAAGTCAATCCAGGGTCGTATTTATCAAACTCAAAACAAAAGTAGAGAAAATAAGCAATAAAGAATTGGTGGCAGTGTGCCAATTGGTGTTAAACCAATACTCTGCCCAAAGTGAATGCTTTGTCCACTCTCTAGGCTGATGGCTACAAAAACATCTTAGATAGCCTTCAATGCATCTTTTTGTGACCTGCAGGGGATGTATTCTCAGACTTATTTTGCTGGCAGACTTCACAAGCTCTTATGTAGAACTGCACATCTTTCTTCATTCCTCTCCTATACACAACCCTTCTAAGTCTGTGTAGGTCTTTTGAAATCCAGAATGGCCTGCTTCTGCGGTGTCATGATGCTCTCTAAGCATAAAAGTCACAAAATTTGACTCAGGATCTATCAATAACCTGTTTTTGTAGTATATAAACCCTTGCTTCAAGGAGTACTTGCTGTCATTTGACAGTCCTTGTTCCTATTTCCTCATCTGGTCTTGATAATATCTTGGATTTGCCATTTCTTCTTTGAACTGCAGTACCCAATCAGGTTGGACTGAAGTTATGGCTTACAACTGCACAAGACAGAGGTATTGTTACATATAGAATTGTCAATGATGGTGGGAAAATGGTCTTGAGATTCATGTAATGATAGAAGTGTGTGTCAGTTAAGTTAGACTAATATCTAAGTATCAGTGAGACTGATACTGTGAGTTAGCTTAATTATCTAGTATTTAGTGTCTTATGGTGGTATCCTAGAGAGTATCAGATCAGTGAGAATAGAGTGGTATCAAGAGAGGAGTGTGTGAGATTATTATGTATTTGTTCCCTTTGGTTCTTTTTACAATTTAGTAATTTACCATGGTCATGGTGTTCTGTGAGAGTGTTAGGAGTGACAGTGAGTGTATTATTGGCAAATAGGACAGAAAAGAGAGATAGGTGCAGCAACAACTTGCTCAAGCAAGTGGATAGCAACAGCAATAGGTAGGGGGGCTCGGGTATAAGGGATAATGTATCAATCCTATAAAAAATACAGTATAGCAGTATATAGGGAAAGGGAAAACCAGATTGTATCCTAGTGTATTAGCTAACAGTAAGGTTTTGGCATGTATCAGTGGGCATGGAGTTGGCTAAGAGGCCACTTGGCCATGTTTGCATTGTAGGTAGCAGCTGGCCACCTTGGTCTTCGGCCCTTGGCCATTGGCATTGTAGTATCAGAGGTAAGTGGTAAATTTGTGTCATGTTTGTATTACTTGGGTATCACAGTCATAGAAATGTTAGTGCTTGAGTGTTGGCCAACAGGCCATAGGCATGCCTAAGTATTCAGTTATTGAGCGTGTGAGTCTCATTTCCATTTTGGCCTTGTATCAATGAAGGAATTTGGCCATCATATTTTGGCCACATTGGGTTTGTGTTTTTGGCTATAAGCCTTGAGTCTGCCCTATAAGTTTAAGTCTCTGTCAGTAGGATTGTAGGGATACCTTCATCTATCATTAGAGACATAGGTTAAGTTCAATAGGGCAGTTAGTATCAAGTAGGTATGGTCAGAATGTTAGTGTCAGATAAGTGTTTGTATCAGTGGGGCTTTAGTTGGTATCAGGAATTAGATGTATCAGAGTTTTGTGTGAGATAAGAGTTGGTATCTATTAGGATTGTTTGGGTGTTCAACAAGGGGCTTTGGCCTGGCAGCATTAGCATTTGTATTGCTTGCATTTGCAGCAATATGGCATTGTAGCAGCAGCAGATGCATTAGCAGCAGGGCAAATGCCCTGGCTTTGCTTGGCAAGGCTTGTTTTAGCCCTTGCAGATGCAGCAGCAGCTGCAGTGGCATCATTATATAGCAGGGGATAAAGTTGGCATTGACTTAAGTTTTTTGTGATAACAAGGCAGACTAGGAATGTGCTGCCTTGATTTAGATCTGTATATGCAAACATTATATATTACAACGGCAAAGAATAATTTTCATAACAAGCTAGTTTACTGTTTTCTCACAAGTCAACTAGACTTCAAATAGGATAGGAGAGAAAATTGAGAGCGGGCAAGTCATAATATGTATTTCATCACCTGGAAATTAACTAGCCATTCAGAAGTAACATATGAGCATCCACAGCCGTCACTGAGATTGAACTTCAAAACGATCTTAAATGGTCTCTTCCTTGCTGTTTCCCTAAAAGAGAAAACAGGATACCAACATGTTGAATTACAGTTGAAATAAAATTAAGCCACTCTGACAAAAGGAATTACATTGTTCATTGACTGAACCCACTGTGCAAACACAACTCCAGGTCAGAATATAGAGGTGCAAGCAGGGGCGGACTCACAGTAGGGCATGTGGGGTCAACTGACCCCACTGAATTTCAAATTATTATTTTTTACTGCTATTGATTCTTAACCCTCAACACAGTATGCAACTGAGATGACCCCTCCCTAATTGTGGCACTATGCACATCCTGCACAATGCACTGCACGCACAGCTCACAGCTGCTGCACACACTGTACCAAGCACAGGCCCACCCCACTCCTATACCTACCAATTAAACTGTTATGTATGGTATCGGATGAATCGACACGTAAGGAAATGATAGTGTATCGTATAATAAGATACAATAAGATACTAACAACATAGGTATATAATATAAGCCGTGAAACTAAATTTACAAAGAGGTTCAAAAATAAAGCATTTTACTTTTGTTATTTAAACCCGAATACAAACCTAAATAGTTAGATTCTGTGCACAGCTTGTCTCATTTTTTCTGTAGCATCTCTGTATCATGAATGCATTTGAATGCAGGTGTGTGTAAACTGGTATTAACAGAAGCAGAAATCTTGATGATAGCATATAGAAGGAACATTCATTAGCTAAACAAAAGTACCATATTTGCTTGTCCTACTGCTGCTACGATTATGTCAGCTTCAGGAATAATTCTGTCAGGATCATGAGTATGGGAGTGAACAATGGTCACAGTTGCATCTGCTTTTAAGAGAAGCAATGACACTGGCAATCCAACAATATTGCTCCGGCCAACTACAACGGCATGTTTGCCTTTTATACTAATTCCACTCCGTGATAAAAGTTCAAGGAATCCCTGAAGGAAAACACATCAAATACAGAAAGCAGCGTATCTTCAGTTGAAAGCATAAAGTTTTGGTATAAAATAATTTAATGATCTCCAAGAAAAAAAAAGGACTTGGACCATAAGCTCTGAAACTGTAGGGCCTGCTCTAATTTGGCCAAAAATATGAATCATTTTATCTATATGATTGTCAGATATATCAGTTACTATGGTTAGAAGTACAAAGATCAGAAGTACCTGGGGAGTGCAGGGGTGAAATAATGGTTCTCTGCCTTTCATTGCAAGCTTGCCAAAGTTCAGAGGATGAAATCCATCCACATCTTTCTCAATGCTTATTTCACTTAAAACTTTCTCTTCGTCTATATGCTTTGGCAATGGAAGTTGAACCAGTATTCCTGTGTAAGCGAATTATAAGTCAAATATGCATATATCATATAGTATTCCCGTATCAGATTTTTCAGTTCAATTCCAAAGACACTGTTCCTAGCATCCAGGTTCAGTTGGATCATAAATATTCTAAATACCAAATTCATAACTGGCTTGCTCACATTTGCAGTTCTTTCTTCGTTATAATTTGGGGTGCTACCCCTTAATAAGAAACTATATTTGTTTGATGCCTAATGGTGTAAATTTCTCTTGCTTTCTATATTTTCTGTATTATTCAGCTTGGTCCTACAGATCTTGAATTAAAAGAAACTATATTTGTTTGATGCCTAATGGTGTAAATTTCTCTTGCTTTCTATATTTTCTGTATTATTTCAGAAATGCATGACATAGCTGGTTTCTTCTGTTAGCTGCTATATTTTGTTAATATAATAATATCTGAAATGCTTATGAATTCCATTGTCTATAGAAGGCATGTTAGTGTCATTATCATCTTTCAGAAAGTTTGTAGTTGACATATCTTTATTTCTCTTTTAATAAAGCATTTTAATTGCAGGCAGAATTTGATGTCCCAGGTTATCTCAGGAAAGATGTTGAAAGATCAATGCCAGATGCGTTCCGAAAGCTAAAGCATACATTGAGAAAGGATCATTTGGATAAGCAACCAAATTTAGAGACGAAAATGATGGCTATTCCAAATGGGATTAGAAAGGAAGACTGGGAGCAATTTTGTATCAATGAGGCTGATGATAAACAACTAAAAAGAAGAGCTATGGCCGTTGAAAGTAGAAAACATAGTGTATATGGCCATACTGGGGATCGTAAGAGCAGTGCAATGGTAGAGTATGAGATGGTAATTTCTTCTAGAACCAACATTAGCATTTTATAATTTTTGTATTTTCAATTTTAAGCTTACATCTCAAAACTAATCCATGATTTATCCAGAAGGCAAAGCGGGAAGATCCTACTATCCCTATTACACGGACTCAAGTGTGGATAGAAACTCATACGAGAAAGGATAGAACTACACTACCTAGTGCTGAACCGTTTATGGTGAGGTCACCTAAAACTTTGTTATCACCTTGCATTTAATTTAATGTTAGCTTTTCTTACAAATGATATTACAGAAATTAGTCAAAGAGAAACTTGTTGAATCCACACAAAGTGAAAGCGACAACAATAGCGTTCACCCTCTATCAATTGATAATGATCCTTTGACTCAAGTGTTTGGCAAGAAAGTGAAAGGATTGCCAGGTGTTGGGAGCTTTATTTCTAAGAGAAAGTATGATGCTACCCTTCATGCTCATATCATATACACAGAGGAAAAAGACGAGAGGGAGGGTCTGAAAAAGAAGGTTGATGAGATACAGACAAAGGTTAACTTTATTTTTGATTATTGTAAGGTGAGATAACCAACTTCTTATATGAAAGTATAAAAGATAATAACTACATGCCTATCATAATATGAAAATTCATATTCTTAATTTTTTTTATTGTACCACAGTCACAGATTGGTGGGCCACCAGCAACTATTCCCCAGTCTACTGGTGGGTCATCAACACACATGCCTCCCCATGCAGGTGGGTCATCATCACCCATTCCTATGTCCCAGGCAGATGGGACATCAACACCCGTGCTCCAACAACTGCAAGCAACTATTGAGAAATCAATACCCATGCCTCCAATGATGATAAACAATGCACGTGGGCCATCTTTCGGCGAAAGGGAAAATGATTCAACGACTTCGGCAAGCATTGAACCAACTCCCACGGCAAGGTTGTGTGAATTGTTTGATTGGAATTGGAATTGTGTTGCAGTTGCAAAAGAAGTAGTTGATCCAATACATCGAGGTAATTGTCATAATTATCAACTAGACCCTCAATATGAAATGAAGGTGAGCATGTCTGTCCGAAAGATTTTTTCCGCGAAGCTCTACAAAGAAACTCCCGATGCAAAAACAATTAAAGAAGTAGGAGTTGGCGAATTTCTTGTGTGGCCCAAATCACACATCAAATTTATGGAAGCATTAATTTGTGAGTATTTTTCTTATGATACTTTTTCAATGATTAAAAATACATGAATTGATTACCTTTCTTGTTTGTTTGTTTGTCGATTGATTTCATGATGTGCCTATGGAACAAGACTTCTTTCCTACAAAATTGATATCTTAATAAATAGCAATACTAGCAACTTGTTTCTCATTTTCGATTATGATCGCTTAGATAGAATTCATTTTTTGCATGGAATATTTTTAGATTTTTTACTATCCTTAATGTCTACTAATATAGCTATTTTTGTTTCGTAGGACCTACAACTGTTATATTTAATCCTGGATGTGGTGTTGACATGTGTCTTCTCTTTCTTCTGGGATAGTCAGCTCAAATCTCCTGGGTAGGATTTAAGGTATAACCCGTGTATATCATTGTAGCGGTTGTGTTTTAACTCTGATACCTATTTTTGAGCAGAAAGTCTAGTTATACCATTTTTTTGGGGCTGCCAAGTTGATTGTCAGATTCAATTCAGTATTCTTTGTCTTTATACTCTACTGCTGGCCCTATCTCAGTGAGCTGGTCAATTTATACTTGGCAGTTTTATTTTGTGCTCTCCAGTTATCAGTTAATTGGATTAAGCGGGCACCTTATCATATTTCACAGTAAGCTTGGAGTTCTGCTTATACATGGGCACTTAATCCTTATGTGGCTTATTAGTTTGTTGACTAATTGCCGCTTATTTTGTTTTAATACACTTGTTATGGTCTAACCTTACGTTTTTTATATATTTTTTTTCATTTCAGCTTACATGTTATATCTGTACTATCCGCTATCTTAAAACATATTGTTTTCAGTACTTGTTCTCACAAGCCATTAACAATAGTAGCTTTTTTAGATTCATGAAAGTGGCATTAAGATCCCTTGGACTTCCCTTTGTGTGTCATGCAGTGGAGCTAACAACTGAGTGGCATTTACTAAACTCTCTAGGGGATAAAATCCCCAATTTTGGCATTATTTTTTTTCTTTGTATGTCTCATTAAATGAATAAGTTTTTGTGGTCAAATTATTTTGTCATGATTTTAAACAATATTTGAAATGTTTGCAGGTTATCACATTTTTGCTTACTCGGTAATCTCCGTTCCAGGCTTTCGATTACTAACAAGAAGGTCAAGCGTCAGAGAAGAGATTAGTCTATGCTGCTCAAAGTGTTTTCACATATATATCTCGAACATTAATTTAGCATGATAGTTTAGTAAAGTTGTATTAACAATGTAGCTTTAACATGAACTATTTTGTATGTACTTGTACGTGCTGTGGTCGGACGTTCGTTTACTTTCGTTTAAATGAGTTACATTAAAATCTTAAGATTGCAACATATTGTCAATTGTTACTTTGTTACAAACTTTCTTAGATTTTCTTGAAATGTAGCATAACCACTTATATTGTAATATGTTCTCTCTAGGTTATTTAGATTTTTTTTCCTTCAAAAAATCAAGCGATTTTTAGCCATTCCACTAATTGGTGCAATTTTTTTTTTTTTTTTTTGGTTAGAAACGCTTTGCTACAGGAACACTTTTTAGTCGTTACTGTGAATAGGAAATATATATATTCTAAAACGCTTTGTTAGAAACACATTTATGGTGTTCCAACATTGGAACATTTTTTTGCCGTTCCAGTTAACGTAGTAGAAACCAGCATGAAACACTTTATCAGGCACGCAAATGTGGTGTTCCAAATTTGGAACATAACTAAAGCGTTCCAATATGCATATGTTGGAACGCTTTTATTCCGTTCCAATATGTGTTTATTGGAACGCTTTAATTCCGTTCCAACATACGTTTATTGGAACGCTTTAGTTTCGTTCCAAGGAATTTGGTAGCCCAAAAATAGGCACACAATATAGGCGTTCCAAAAATTATTTGGAACGGAGTTCCGCCGTTCCAAAAGGCTTATTTTGGTGTAGTGTAAACACTAACCCTCGTCCCGAGTGTGGACTCTCTGGTCAGTACTAACCCTCGTCCCGAGTGTGGACTCTCTGGTCAGTACTAACCCTCGTCCCGAATGTGGACTCTCTGGTTAGTTCACGGCAAGGCACCCTCGTCCCGAGTGTGGACTCTCTGGTGCAAATACTACATCCTTGTCCCGTGTGTGGACTCTCTGATGTAAACACCCTCGTCCCGAGCGTGGACTCTCTGGTGCAAGTCAAGTCAAGTCTACACCCTCGTCCCGAGCGTGGACTCTCTGGTGCAAGTCAAGTCAAGTCTACACCCTCGTCCCGAGTGTGGACTCTCTGGTGCAAATACTACATCCTCGTCCCGTGTGTGGACTCTCTGATGTAAACAATCGACATCCTAGTCCCGAGTGTGGACTCACGGATGTAAACAGATCAAGGAAAATACCCTCGTCCCGAGCGTGGACTCTCTGGTGTCAAGGACACAATGTCAAGGATTTAGCAGTTCACTACACGCACTCGTTCTATGACACAACTCAAGCAAGGTACTGACGAGAAACTCCAAATGTGAAACAACAGGCCAAAACATGAACATGGCTATAAACAATAAAAACAACTCCACAGAAAATAACACGAAAAAGCACATGTCCATAAATAATCCAAAAGCTGAAAACTAGAATAAAATGCATGTAAATAAAACTGTAGAGGGAGGCAAGGTATACTTGCCTGGTGGCAGCGCGAAGAACCAATAAATACCGTCAACTAGTACGCCATAAAGTCAAAGTCATCACAACTGTCTTCGAAAGCTGAAACAAACATTACCAACATTCTCAGAATAATCAAATTAGCTAGGATTGCCTGTCCTTAAGTCCAATTCTGGACACAGGGGCAAAACGGTAATTTCGGGCAAAAATGGTGTCCGCCGTTGGACCCGCTTTGCACCAAAAAGCGTGCCAGAGTCAATGGCCTCTAAAGTCATCAAACTACATGTCTACGGATTTGTTTTTCCGATACGAACCCAACCGTATGTCCAAAGTTGGATTCCGGCGGGCCGTGCAAAAAATCGCCCATTGAGTGGGACCGTGGGGCCCACAAAACGACGTTGGATTCAACTGTCTCAGAATCGGACCAAACTTGGCATACATGACCAGAAGAATGATACGATCCTGTTGGTGCAAGTTTCGTCTCGATCTGACGAGCATGCACGAAGTAATGACTGAATTTGCATCGCACGAATACGGGGCAATTTCGACGGATACGCGCTCGATACGACGCGCATACACATCCAAATCAAGTTCCGTCAGTTCCCACACGTCCACTTTTACTGCCCGCTCCTGTCGGAGTCAGCGGTACGCGACGAGGTGGGCCAGTTTGACGGGGCGCACCCGTATCGGGAAAATCCTATTATTTTGAAAACCAATTTTTTCTTAATTTTGGAAGTTGAATAATTATGTGTACGTGCAATATTATTAAAAAGTACCAGAAGGGTTTTGGTACCCCTATATGTTGTCTACAAGGCCCTTCTTGTGGATTTTGAATACTGTGCGTGAGGTGACCGCAAACAACGTGTCAATATGGTATTTTTATTAACTAAATCCTGTCACAATTTACACAGTTTTTCTTCGACTTTGACGCCGATTTATCGGACTGATCGCTCGTCTATTTCCAATCCTACTTGTTGGGTTATCGAGAGGTTCATGTTGTCTCTTTATCGAAGTTGATAGTTCGATTTCTTATCGAACCGAAAGAAAGATTCAAGGGTTAGAAGGGGAGTACCTTGACTGTGACGTGGACAGAGCAATGCTCTGTTTCCTGTCGATTCCCTGGCACCGCGGCCCACTCCGGTGGCCGTGCGGCGGTGCTGTGGGTCAGGGAGGTCTGCCAGGCCACTGGGGTCGCGTGGTGGTGGTTGCGGGACGGTTGACGATGCAGCCGCGCTTGCATCGGCTTGCTACGGCGGCTGTTATTGCCGTTCTTCGTGCGACTGTCTCGCCGTGCTGCCCCGCGCGCCTGGCCGGTCTGTGGCCACACGCGGCGGCACCCAGGGCCGGGAAAGGGTCACCTGGAGTCGGCGCTGCTAGGGTTAGTTGTTCTCGAGTCCACCCTCTCTTCCGAATATATATACTCTGTGGTTGCCAACAGGGTCGGGGAAATCACTCTCGAGCTGGCTTCAGGGGGTGGGTTTATGGGCTCAGGCTGCGGAAGTTTGGTCGAGCCCCCATGGGCTGGGCCTTGATGGGCCGGCTGAGTGTGGGCTAAGGACTAGCTAAGGTTCTTGGTTATTCAGCTGAGTTGTCTCTGTTTTAGCAAATGGAGGGAAATTAGTCATGTGGGGTTCAGCTGGGTTCGAACCCAGGAGAGGGGCCTTGGAAATAGATGGGCTGGGCTTCCCCTTTATCTTATATATATTTCTCAATCAATATATATATATATATATATATATATATATATATATATATATATATATATATATATATATATATATATATATATATATATATATATATATATTGATCATTATATATATACATATATATATTTATTAATACATATATATATATATATATATATATATATATATATATATATATATATATATATATATATATATAAACTATATATATATAGTTTATATATATATATATATATATATATATATATATATATATATATATATATATATTATATATATATATATATATATATATATATATATATAAAACTATATATATATAGTTTTATATATTATATATATATATATATATATATATATATATATATATATATATATATATATATATATATATATATATATATATATATATATATATATATATTTATATATATAGTTTTATATATATATATATATATATATATATATATATATATATATATATATATATATATATATATATATATATATATATATATATATATATATATATATATATATATACTTATATTTAATTATCTATATATATTCCCATATATATATTTATATAATACTCTCCATACAATTTAAATAAAACTAATATATTTTATTATAGGGCCTATTAATACGAATATATACGTATAACGTTTATTTGATAAATATACTATCACCAATAATGATAATAATATTATATAATAATAACCTAAAAATACTAAAATGACCCAATGGTAGTGTTGGCTGAACATAACCTACGCACTCTTCATTTGGCCCCGAAAAATCATACAAATATTGTCAGACACTTATTTAATAATACTAATACCAATATTGTACAATATTTAATAATTAGAATTGCAATATCAAATTCTAAAATAACTGAAGAATATCTGTACACATAAAATATGCCTACATGGTCATTTTTGGTCCACTACATACCTACATGGGCTTGGAGTTGGTTTGGGTCCGGTTCGGACTGACTGGGTACAACCGGGTCATCTAAAAATCAATATATTAAATAATAACTATTTAAATAACTTAAAATGAATCCTTTCATAACTTGGCCTGTTTTTTTTCTAGTTAGGACACTCCTATGGCTCGGCATTCCTCTACCATGGCTAAACACTAGTCAATGCACGCCATTGCTCTATCCGTGCCATGATTCCTAGTCGCCTTGTGCTCAAAAACTCAACTATGGCTAAAATTACTTACCGTAATAATTAACTAAACAATTATTTATAAAAATTTAAAAATCCCCATTTAAAACAAATAAATAATAAAAATAATTTAAAAATTTTCGGGAAGGGGAGCTACACATCATCAGGGTCTAAACCCATGCGCGTCAGCGGTAGAGCCTCAGCGCATCATCAGGGTCTAAACCCATGCGCGTCAGCGGTAGAGCCTCGGCGCATCATCAGGGTTTAAACCCATGCGCGTCAGCGGTAGAGCCTCGACGCATCATCAGGGTTTAAATCCATGCGCGTCAGCGGTAGAGCCTCGGCACATCATCAGGGTACAAAACCCATACGCGTCAGCAACTAAAACCTCGATGCATGATAAAGGCCTGAGCCTATGCACGTCGGCGGGAAAGATCTCAATACATCATCAGGACTCAAAGTCCATATACGTTGGCAAATAAGAACGAGACACTAAAGCTCACCAACTACCGCCGGCCGAACTTCGACAGGCGGGCGAGGAATGTCACTCACGACAGCCTCTACAGGCTCCTTCTCTTTCCCCTTTCATTTGCCGGCACCGTCGCGAGGAGTCTTGGGAGCCATTCTCTCAAAGAGGAAGAAATTAGGGTTTTGAAGAAAGAACTCTAAAGGAGGCAAAGGCACAGAGCAGAAGAACTCTCTCTCTCTCAATCTCTTGCCTATTTATAGGCCGTGGTCGCACGCGTGAACCGATGACGAGTGATCTCAGCCGTCGCCTCGGGTCCTGTGGAGATAACAGCAGATAAAACCAAAAGATCATCGTTAATCTTTTCGGTTACCGAGGCATTATCATATGCAATAACTGAGAAGAGCATGCGCCCGAACAGGCATGCGCCCCAATAGTCATGCGCCATGATCGCCATGCTTCTTATTTCAAAGTATTCCAAAACTTATTCAAAAGTTTTAAAAACTTTGAAGGGGGTCTTGTAGAAGCATGGAATTTTACAACCAGAAAGCCCATGCGTCAGACACTACATGCGCCAGAACTCGGACATAACACTTCACAGCAAAGTCAATAAGTATAGACATTTGAAGAAGGACTTTTTATTTATATACAAAAGTCTATTACATGTCTAGAAAAGGTTGTACAAAGGAGAATTTCTACAAAGGAAAGATCCTAAGTCTACAGCCAGCGGCCACCATGCGCCTCCAGAAAGGCGCATCAGTCACCATGCGCCGCCAGTTAGGCGCAGCAGTCACCATGCGCCACCTGATAGGCGCAGCAGATACCATGCGCCTCCATCCAGGCGCATCCCACCATTTCTTCAGCAGCTCAGTTATGTGCATCCAGCTCAGTTATGTGCATCCCTTCAGCAACCCAGTTATGTGCCGCTCTTCCAGCCAGGCACCTGATAAGTGCTTCGACTAAACAAAGCATTTAACCCTCTGGCTGGAACTAAGAAAGAGAAGAGCACCGCAAATCTATGGCCAGGGGAGGCTTCGGAAGAACCTCCAAAGACCAAGGAAGACCGTAATCAAAATACGGCTAAATGAGCAGCTTTCAACACAACCAGAGTGGGCGACACCCACTTTGAAGGAAGAAAGAGCCTAGCACCGCCATTCCGATCTACGGCTCTTCCGAAACTACGGAGACGAGGCCCGAGCATCCCTATCTTTCGATGCAATAGGCACCTTCCGCCCGCCTCGGAAGCCCTCGACTCCGTCTTTTGGATGTAACAGTCACCATCAGGAGCATTAACGACGACATGGCGTCTCATCTTCACCCTCGAGAGCACTTCGTCAACAGAATGCACTCGAGAACCCGAGTTCATGTTGGAAAGATGTGAGAGAACGAGAGGCCAACCTTCTCTCCATGCCACTATTTATAGGCCGGGCAGATCAAACCCATGCGCCAAGTGGATGGCTCTCCGAATTCTGTGCAATGAACTCACATTAAATGGATGAACCGGATGCCTCGACTTCAACCAAACGGCTATTAAAAGCACTGGAGAAGTGAAACAGCCGTATCATTAAAGACGTGTCGGATGCGCCGGCTAGACAGCGCATCACACCCCTTCAAATACCAAGCGCCTCCCACAGATGCGCCATGTACCGAGCGCATCACAGAGGATGCACCCCCATACGTCCTCATACACCTAGTGGAACGTCAACCAACGCGCCCACTCAGCTGTCCATCGAATGTCACTAACATTAAATGCTGAACTGACAGAGTTGGCAGCACGCCTCCCCAAGCCTGAACGATTGACAACTTTTGCAGAAAACGAAGCGTCCACAACGTCAGCAACATCATGACTTTACTTCGACGGCTACAGCCACGTGGCCACTCAACGCCCGCATGTGCCTCCGCAGCCATGCGCCCAAACCCGCATGCACCTCAAAAGCCATGCGCCTCAGACCCTTCACTGATCCCTAAAGACAAAAGAGGAGTCTCCAGTTGAAGCTTTGCATGCGCCTCAAAAGCCATGCGCCCCAGACTGATCTCTGATCCCGAAAGACAGAAGGAAAGTCGCTCGCATGCGCCTCAAAAGCCATGCGCCCAGAACGGTTCAAGACCCCTAAAGGTCACAAGCCAAAATCTCATCATGCGCCCAATCCGAGGCGCATCCTACCAGATTATCTCCCCCCATCAAATCCGAGATCTTCGAGCCATGAGTCGACGACACGTGTCCTTTGACTCAACTCATCCAAGATTTCAGCAACAGAAAGATTTTCTCCTCTGCTACATGCCGGCTCACAACAGCAGTATGAAGAATTCAATCCCTCAAGTAGGGCGCATCATCCATGCACCTCCATCAGCAATCTCCACGTGGCGTTCCCACGTACCGGCGCATCCTATATATGCGCGCATGAGCAGCCAACCTGCCCAGCTATAAATAGAAGGATCATTTCCTTCTTACCTATACTGCTACACACAGACAGATACGAGCAAAGATACCACCCGAGAGGCAGATACAGACATTCAACGTCTTCCTCCTCTCAGCAAGCTCCAGCACCCATAGCAATCTACACCTTCAGAGAACCGATAACCGTCGTCAGCCCGTCAACGGAGTCAACGCATTACTACTCGCTCCATTGGCACTAGGAACCCAAATTAAACAAAAGTGTACTCCTAGGACTACATCCAAGTCCTATATTGTAACACTGTTCTGTTTGTATTAAAGTTTTCAATCAAACAATTTTAATGGCAAACAAGTAGCAATAATAAAAATAAGAAAAATTCACCTCCAATAATTAATAATAAATTTTAAAAATACCTAATTTCAAAAATCCTCCAAATACGAAATACAGTTGAAATACAGTCATATACCTATTTCCAAAATAGGGATATGACAAATACAGAACCGGACCGAAAAAATGACAAGTTCATGGGTGAACCGGTTGAACCGGCCGGTCTGGTCCAGTTTTTAAAACATTGATAATAACCTTAAACCTAAGGCATGTTTGGTCGTGGAAAGAAAAGGAAAATAAATCAATTTCTTACTATTTTGTTTGAGAAGTTGTAATTTTTAGAGAAATTTTGAGTGACACCCCACTTTTTTTACCCTTATTTAAGGTGCACCAACCACTTTACATAAATGTAACTTATCCCCCACTTTTGACGGATTCTGTCCAAAACCAACGGTCAACACGTTTGACAGATAATTTTGGACGAAAATATCCTCCCAAATTCAAGCCCAAATCCTGCCCCCTCCCCTCCCCCGCTCCGCTGCCGTATCCCCGTCCCGTCGCTGCCGCGCTCACCACCACCACCACCTTCACCATCACCACCACATTCACCTTCACCATCACCATCACCATCACCACCACCACCACCACCGTTCCCCCGCCACCCCCGCTCCGCCGCCTCCCGCTCTCCCTCCGCTGCCGTCCCATTATATATATATAATTTTTAGAGAAATGTTGGTATATATATAATGAGGCAAAGTTTATATTTTATGCATATAAAAGTATATACATATTCATACATATTTGTACATAGAGACAAAGTATATATTTTTATTTATATAAAAGTATATACATATATATTTGAAAGAGCATATATATATATATATATATATATATATATATATATATATATATATATATATATATATATATATATATATATATATATATATATATATATATATATATATATATATATATATAAGATGAAACAAAGTGTATATATTTTTATATATGAAAGTGTATGTATATTATATGTCCATAATGAACCAAGAGTGTATGTATATATGAGTCATGTGCATATGGTAGGAGTATACCTATATACATTCCAACATGTATATCCACAAGTATGTGTATTTGAAATTATGTACATTCATGGGTTCTCATAACAAAGTTTAGGAAACCAATCTCTCCAATGCTTGTAAACATGAAAAAACACATACAATCATGATGAAAACCCATTCAATCCTTCACAACCCCAATGTATGTAATATATATTCTAACACACAATTAACATTTAACATACACACACACACAGATATATATATATATATATATATATATATATATATATATATATATATATATATATATATATATATATATATATATATACACACACTTAAAGAAATGAGGAAGGAGGAGAGGAGGGTA
This sequence comes from Iris pallida, assembly GCA_029216955.1. Taxonomy (NCBI): domain Eukaryota; kingdom Viridiplantae; phylum Streptophyta; class Magnoliopsida; order Asparagales; family Iridaceae; genus Iris; species Iris pallida. The sequence goes on from JANAVB010035418.1 coordinate 1,398,332, forward strand.
CCTAAGAGAGAGGTGATGGTGAAAATGGGTGGTGGTGCTGTCGGCCTACGGGGTGCTGTCGGCAAAGTAGGAGAGGGGGAGGCTGTGGTGGAGGTGGTGAGTGGTAGTGGTTGTGTTGGAGGTGGTGAAGGGAGTGGTAGTGGTGAGGAGATGGTGATGAAGAAGGTGGTGGCTATGGTGGTGGTGTTCTCGGCCAATGAGGAGGAGAGAGGCTGCTGGTGTAGTGGTCGGCCTAGGGAGGAGGTAGAGAAGGGTGGCTGTTGTAGTGCCCCGACCCGCAAAGTCAATCGGAGGAATCGAAATGCCGACGACGTTCGATCTTAGCCTTACAACGGCTGCTCGAAGACATCGCACATGTGGGGTAGTTTCAGTGAACTTGCCTCATTTTAACCTTCACTTAATAACTCGCTTGTTTTCAACTTGCACAAGTAGGCTAATATAAAAGCTACGAACGCACATAGCTAAGGGAATAATCTCGACCCGTCGGAATGTCTTAGAACATGGAAATGGTCCCACGATCTTCATAGAAGTCGGCTCAGCGTGCTTTCAAATGACACTCGATCCTTCGATCCCGTGGCTTGGGAGAAGGAAGTTGGCTTAAGTTGCTAAGTTGTCCCGACACTTGAAATAGCCTACGTCATAGGCGTCGCCTGCGTGAATGCTTGATAAAGCATGCACGGTCCCGTCGTTTTGTCCCAACACTCGAATAAGCCTAAGTCATATGCGTCGTCCGCATGAATGCTTAATAAAGCTTGTACGGTCCCGTCCCGCAAGGCTTGGCATAGATTTTGTACGTCCCGCAAGTTAAGTCGTCTTGCACGACTTGTTGGCTTAAGTCTAGGCACCAGAGAACTTGGTTGTTCAAGTCGAATGCGTGAATGGCACGTTCCCTCGATGCGAAGCTCGGTGTAGCCTTTGCTCGTCGAGTCGTTACCCGAATAAGTTAGACAAGAGTTGTGTTGGGCTATCGAAGCCATTTCTAGCACTGTCCCGCTCTATCTGCGGTTGTCAAGTCGCGTAGTCCCTTGAGAACAAGGTTCGTCGTATAAAGTATATGACTTGAGCGTTAGCATAGCCTAGAGAACCAGGTCTGCCTAAGGCACGAGCTACGGTCGGTTTAGTGAAAAGCTTGCCACGAACAAAGGAAGTCCACGCGACTGGTTGTTGCCGAGATCGGTCCCGCTACTTGGGAGTCTCGCTAAGTCTTGATAAGTTCCGCACACGAGATCGGTCCCGCTACTTGGGAGTCTCAACAAATAGAAGGAAAGCATGATCATGTTAAGGAAGGACTGGATAGATCGAGTTGAGACTTGCATGGTCATTGGACAACTTGTCGACAAGGTGTAGTCTTCTCGAATGATTGCCGGGGCGCCGGGATCATTCAGCCCGGGAGAAGCGAGGCGGCTCACGGTAGAATGCTGGATAACCGTATGGGAGATACAAAGCGCCTCCGGGTAGCTACCCGCAGAGGGACGAGCCAAGATCTCGAGCCGAGTCTATGATAGCTTGACATTTCTAATGACCACTCATGTAGATGTGTCGGTAAGAGTGGCAATCTGCGTGTTTGCCTTTGGATAGCGTCATGTACTAGCACGACGTCGGTCGAATCATGAGACAGTCTAGCTCGACATGTATCAAGTCAGCAAGATGTAATCCCGTTAATGCCAGCCTTGTATCGGCACGAAAGAAATGAGTTATAGCTTATGTCAGTGAGACACGTGCTTCGGCACTAAGCAAGGCTTTCGCATATCATTACTGGCTTTCGCGTATCAAGTATTGGCTTTTGCGTATCAATAGTGGCATTTACGTATTGGCTTTCGCGTATCGGCGTTGTTGGCCTAAGTTTGCATAAGTTAAGTCAAGTGGCATCACTTTAAGTCGAAAGGATCGTAAGGTGAAACTTGTCTAAGTCAGGGAGTCGTTAGGCACGACCTCATCTCGAAGAACGAACAAGTCTAGGCAAAGTCTAAGGGCACGACCTGCACGAGTCGACCCCTTGATATCATTGGCAAGAGATCAAGTTAAAGTCATGGCACGACCCTGTCGTCCTGCGTCGAAGTTCAATCAAGTACCTAAGCGATGAGGCACCGCCTCGATCGTAATACACGTTGTCATGATAGCACGACTATGTCATCGCATAACGAGTTGGTTAGATGTCAAGTGTAGACCTTTAAAAATGAAAGTCACGCTGAGTTGATCAAGACAGAGTCAAAAGTCACGCTCAGTTGATCCAGATAATATGAACCAAGTCACGCTGAAGACAGCTCATCATTTGTCAGAAGAGTAATTATGACTGACAGCACGACAGTCGAAGAATGTCTCTTCATATGCCACGTATGCACAGGATTCGAGAGATCACCGCCGTCTATTGCGTGATTTTTGAAATCTTCTTCAGCAAGATTCAACCTTCGTCAAGTTGGCTTACCAAAAGGGTTTCTTGTCATTTAATGCGACTGACAAAGCAATCACTGTCAGAGATTTTGTGTCAGTCGAGGCACGCTGAATCAAGACAGCTGGCAGTCTTATTACAAGTCTGCGTGTATTCGAGATATCTTCATCTCAAGTTTGCGTGGATCCTAAAGTTTTCTTCCTAAAGTTTGCGTAGATTTTTGAAGCTTTTTGCCTCGAGTCTGCGTAAATCCTGAAGCTTCCTGCCCCGAGTTCGCGTGGATTTTGAAGCTTTTTATACCGAGTTTGCGTGGATTTCGTCTTCAACAAGTCTGCGTGAACTTCATCAAATTGGAGTACGTGGCAGCCATGCCACTGATCTCTCGCCTGCGTGTCCTGTAACTTGCACACGACCTATGCATGATTGCCATGTGTCCAACAGTTACAGGCCACGCTCAGTAACTGCTCACAACCTTGCGTATGTTAAATCCTGCGTGATTTTTAACTAGGCAATGGTTGTGAAGACAGTTATCTTTTCAGTTATTATTTTTGACTCTATAAATAGAGTTCTTTTTCTCATTCATTGTACAGATACATAGATATCTACTGTCAAAATTTTGAGAGCTTTTCTTCTTCGCATAGTCCAAGGGATAAAGCGATCGTCTTCTAGATCGGATTCCTACAGTTGTAATTTTCCCAGAAACAACAAATAAAGAGAATTTCTTTATGGAAAACAAATTGGCGACTCTGCTGGGGAAAACCATCTTCTCTTATGAGATGGCAACAACTCAATGCGACACTTCGTCAGTCGGCTCGACGAAGAAGGTGATGACGATCAAGTTTGATCAACTCGCCTACGAAGAAATGCAGCGGGCTAAGGGTGGCAAGCCCACTTCAGCCTCCATCATCACTGCCAAATCGAAGGGACACTCCGCCTATGTCCCTAAGAATCAGTTGGTAGTCAATGGTAAAGTTTCTGCCACAGTGTCTACTTCTAACACTGGCAAAAACTCTACTGCAAGCACGCACACTCTTGTGCACTCGAAGATGACAGTAATTGAAAGTCACGCTGACAGTACTGGCTCCTTAGCCAAATCTGTTCCAGTGTGCAAGTTCAACTCTAAAAGTCATGCTGACAGTACTGGCTCTTTAGCCAAATCTGTTCCAGCGTGCAAATTCAACTCTAAAAGTCACGCTAACAGTACTGGCTCCTTAGCCAAATCTGTTCCAGCGTGCAAATTCAACTCTAAAAGTCATACTGACAGTACTGGCTCCTTAGCCAAATCTGTTCCAGCGTGTAATCCTAAAATTAAAAGTCACGCTAACAGCTCTGGTTCTTTAACCAAGTCTGTTTCAGCGTGTATTTCATCCAAGAAGAATGGCTCTTTAGCTATCTCTTCTTCTTCACCAGATTCCACTATAACTGGGGGTGGTCTTCCACACAAAGTCCCTTCGAAAAGGAATGACTCTTTAGTTGTTTCTTCTGCTCCTGTAGTCTTTACTTCAGGAACAGCTTTGACTGACAATCTTGTTAGTCAAAGGAAAGGAGATAGTCTCTTGACTACTTTTCCTTCTGGACATTATATGTCTCAAAATTTGAATGAATCTAAGAAGAAACATTCCTCAATGTCTTCTTCTATGACTTCTTCAAATTGGGCACAAAATTTGTCCATAAAAGAGGGTCTGTTACCAACTCCTAATCAAAAGGATGGTTCAACTCTTCCTTCTCTGCAAATATCCAGATCAATGAAAGGGAAACTCCATGTTTCCAAAATTAATGTGTTATCTTCCACTGATATGAAGATGAAAGATCCAGATGCAGAGTATGCAAGAAACTATGTGGCTCATATCAATCATTCTCTTTATAATCAAGAGCCATCAAGACCCAAGAACAGGAAATATACTCCTCAATCTTCACAAACAGATTTACGAGAATATCTTCAACAGAAGAGAAGGAGTAATTCTATGACAAAAGATCATGCTGAGTGTAATTTATATCCAAGAGTTATAATTCAGTGCAGATGTCAATCAAAGGTACAAGACCATGGTGATCATGAATGTGACTTCCAGCCAAAAGTCACAATGCAATGCAGGTGTCAAACTAAACGACAATCTGTCTTCAATCGGATTCAGTGGGAACCTATACCTGATGAAGATGAGCCTTTGTTTGCTTCTGTCAATATGGCCTCTCGGGATACTGGGGGTAGAACTAATAGTCCAGATGGAGTCTACAGAAACACCAGAACAAGAGCCCTAACCTCTATTTAAAGAAATCTGATCTCCGAAATTGATTCTGAATTTCTGGGAGAGTCTAACTTCCCACCTCTTCCTACTGGGGGTAGTTCTCCTCTAACTGACTTTGATACACAAAGTAGTGAGTCAGAACAAACAATATCCACAAATTCATCAATAATCCCTCGTGTAGTCATAACATATATGGTTGATGGGAATACTGATGAACCTTCTTCTTCCATGACTCCTCAAGAACAAAGAATTGCTTCTTTGGAACAGCAAATGAGGTCTATGGCTGATAATATGAAGTCGATGTATGAACTCATGACAGCCCAACTCCACAATCAATAGACTGTACCAGAAGCTACACCAATTGACACTGGTGTAAATCCAGTACATGTTCCTCCAGCAGTCCAGTCCAATACTCCTGGGCAAGTTCAACCAGTTCCTAGTCTCTCTGGAGCTGGGGGTAGTGCTTACAATGCTGTTCCTCCTCCCAACTATTCTCCACAAGCTACAACTCCACAATCCTCCGGAGTTGTCTCTGAAGAATTGAGAAATCTCAAAACTCAATTCGAGGCATTCAAACAGAAAGATGGTTTACAAAGATTAGGCATCAAGCAACCTTATCCGATAGAATGGAAGCAAGTATCGTATCCTCCTAAATACAAGCCTCCTACTATCTCATTTTATGATGGAACCACTTCTCCAAGTCAATTTATTAATCACTTTGAAGTGATGACTGATCAACTGCAACCAAGTGATGCCCTTCTTACTCGGGTATTTATTGGATGTCTCAAGGGAACAGCTTATGAATGGTATAGAAGTCTCCCAGATGGGTGTATTACCTCATTTGCTGGTTTTAAACAGATGTTTCTAGAAAGATTCTATGAAGGGCTCAATGATATGACTATGTCTGCTCTTATTAGAATCAAACAAAAAAATAATGAAACCACAGAAGAATACATTGAACGATTCCGAAGAGAAGCTTTGAAGATGCCTCTTGGAACTCCTGATGCTGTCACCATTGACACATGCAAATCAAATTTGTTGCCAATTGTAAGTATGTGGACAGGTTCCACCCAATTTCAAGACTGGCCTTCCTTCATAGTCAGTGCCAAAGTCGCAGAGATCAGTGCTGAAACTTTCAAAGGTTTAGGAGTGCAGATGTCCCCTAAAGAAACATGTCAAAATAATGCTAAATTCAATAAAAGCAAAGGAAAAGAAACTCTTGAAGTTAATCTTCAGAGTAAAGATGCATCAAATGTTCAAACTCCTGCCTCTACAACTCAACAATCAAGAGCAACTCGCCCCAAGGAAGAATATTCTTTTGACGATGACGATGTCCTTGGTATATTTGAATGTCTGCTGAAAGGTAATAAAATACAATTACCTGAAATGAAGAAACCTGATGAAGCTGGAAAGACAGATCATCCCAAATACTGTCCATATCACAGAATGCTGGGTCATACAATTCGTACATGCTATGTGCTGAAAGAAAAGATCCAAGAAATGATTAAGTCTGGAGCTATCTCTCTTACTCCAAAAGAGAAGACTGTCACTTCTAATGTCGTCTCTATGCAATTTGGGGATTTCCTTCCTCAACTCCTGGAAAGTGGAATTGTTCCTATTCCCAAGGCAACTCTTGAAATAGTGAATATTCCTCCTCCACATTCTGAAGGATTAGCATCAATCACTTTGGAAACTGGAAAAATCATGTGGATTCATCCTGATCTAGTAGCAGACTTCGAATCTCCTTCTCCTCACAGGACTACTTCCCGAAAATCCAAGAAGGCTGAAAAGATTAAGTCATGTCATATGACTTCTCTTGGATCTACCTCTGATACAGAGCCAAAAGAAAAAGAAGAAGCACTCGTTAGTGCTACTCGAACAGGGAAACCTTATCTAAAGGATTATTCCAAGAATCCTGAGGATACTCCTAATATCCTTCCAGATGATAAAAATGCTCCTGATGTTCTTCCTGAAGAAGAATCTTCTACTGCACATGTCCCTTCTATTACACCAGCTGAACCTATTCCTCACAAGTCCACAAACCTTGAGAAAGGCAAGCAACAGGCTCGGTTTGATAAACCAATCAAGAAGTCTCTTCCTCTTGGACTTCAGAAGCCTTACAACTTTGACATTCTAGCTCAACTTGCTAATACTCCAGCTAGAATGTCTCTCTTTGAACTTCTACGTCTTTCTAAAGAGACTCGGAAGACGTTAAGTGAAGCACTTCTTCAAGCTGACTCTTGCCTTGCTCAATTAAGGAAGCCAGATGCAGAACCTGCTACCTGCTTACATTGCAACAGTATACTGGAGATTATCCCAAATATCATATTTACACAAGATGACATGCTACTGGAGGATAATCGACATGACCGGCCTCTCTACTACACCAGTTATATCGATACAATGAAGATAGACCGTATCCTCATCGATCCAGGGTCTGCTATAAGCATAATGCCAAAGAGTTTGTTGGATGAATTGAAAATCCCTCTTCACAAGCTCTCCAAGACGGTTACTACTATCTTGGGATTCAATCAAAGCCGAAGCGAGCCTTTGGGGAAATTCATCTGAAGCTTCAAATAGGTGATTTCAGATCTAAAGTCACTTTCTATGTGATTGAGATCGTGGGATCCTATAATCTTCTTCTGGGGAGGCCATTTCTTCATGAAAATAATGTGGTACCCTCTACTCTTCATCAGTGTTTTAAATACATTGACAACAATGGAAGAGTACAAAAAGAAGTTGCTGACATAAATCCCTTCCATGGTGTTGAAGCTTATTTTAATGATGCCCGAATGTACAAAGAAGAATATACAAGGGTCATACAAGCCATGGAGAAAGAGGATACACAAAGTGAGACCTTAATAATTCCTGTTAAAGGTCGAATTACTCAGCAGCAATCTTCCAAACTCTCTGGAGAAAATTCTTTCATCATTCCAGTGAGTGGACGGATCTCTCCGTTACCTCAGTCGTCTACTCAAAATACACTGATCATTCCTGTCAGTGGGCGTACTATAGTTCCTGTATCTTTACAGGATACTCTGCTAATTCCAGTTGGAGGGCGGACTACTCTTCCATCTCAAGCTTCAAGGGAGCTCACCTCTTCTGAGCCATTTGTTATCGATCTTAATCGAAACAAAACTTCTTCTTCTCCTCCTCCTTTAGTCATTGATTTGGCTAAAATCTCTAAGGCTCAGCCTTCTCCCAATGTAAATATTGCTGCCTTTACATTTAATGAAAGGTCTCCACCTTTGCAGTACGCTGATGTGTATAATTATGTTCATAGTTATTTACATCTGTTAGATGACTTGAACACAATAACCATAGGAGTTGTACAGACTGTTCATACAGATGTATCCCTAGAACCAGTACAATCTTCATACTTTCTAGTTCCCAGCAGAAAGCCAGGAGATATTTTAATATTCTTTTACAAAGGGCCCCAAAGTCCTTCTGATCCAGAAGATGATGACAAAAATGATGATACTGGAAGGCTACAACTACGTCGTTATAGTCAGCAATCTAAAGACATCATCAAAAATATGGGCTATGACTTCATGACTGGCCTCAATGATGGAAAAGGAAGAAAAATGCCTGTTCGGATTCCTTCTTTGAAATATGGAAGGATGAAATACGGATTGGGTTATATTGCTTCTACCCCTTTTATTAATATTGTCCATGAAGATCCTGGATCTGACGAAGATAAGAGATCTGATTCTTCTAGTACTACTTCTTGGGATTCCGATACAAGCATCGGAGACTTCTACTGCAATATTCTATCTTCCAACATGGTTTCTATTGACCATTCTGAAGAAAGTGATGAAGACGAAGAAGAATTTGAAATCTCACCTGAGTCAGAATAATGGACCCAAAGGTTAGATAATCAATGGGAGTTCCGATTTGAGCAAAAAGAACCTCCAACTGAAGATAAACTTGTTCAAATTGATGTTGGTGAAGAGGGATCTCCAAAACCAATATTCATCAGTGAAAGTCTTTCAGAAACTGAAAAGCAAGACATGATCAAACTCATTCATGATTACATCGATGTCTTTGCTTGGAGTTATGAAGATATGCCAGGGCTTGATCCCCAAATCGTAACTCATAAGCTCAATATCTTGCCAAATGCTAAACCGGTCAAACAACAACAGCGACGATTTCGTCCATACATTATAGATGCAATTGAAACTGAAGTCAATAAACTCATTACCTCCGGGTTTATTAGAGAGGAACAACATCCCGATTGGGTGGCTAATATAGTTCATGTCCTTAAAAAGACTGGCAAAATCAGAGTATGCATAGACTTCCGCGATCTCAATGAGGCATGTCCTAAAGATGAATTTCCTTTACCAATTACTGATATCATGATCGATAATACCTGTGGATTTGAACGGATGTCATTCATGGACGGATATTCTGGGTACAATCAGATCAAAATGTTTCCAGATGATGAGAAGCACACTTCTTTCAGAACGTCGATTGGTACATACTGTTATACGTTTATGCCATTCGGTCTCAAGAATGCAGGAGCAACTTATCAACGAGCTATGAGCACTATATTCCGTGAACATTTGCGGAAAACAGTCGAATGTTACGTTGATGATATTGCAGTAAAAAGTCGACAAAAGGAGGATCATATCCAAGATTTGAAGACTATTTTTGATCTAATGCGTAAGCACCAATTAAAGATGAACCCTACTAAGTCCTTCTTAGGCATCTCTAGTGGTAAATTTCTCGGCTTCGTCATTACCTCTAAAGGTATACACATGGATCCCGAGAAGATCAAAGCCATCCAAGAGATGCGTCCTCCACGCACCTTAAAAGAGCTACGAGGATTTCAAGGAAGAATCGCTTATATCAGGAGATTCATCTCTAATTTGTCAGGACGCTGCAGACCATTCAACAAACTTATGAAGAAAGGTATCTCTTTTGTCTGGAATGATGAATGTCAGAAAGCATTCGATGATATAAAACAATATCTGATGAGCCCACCAGTATTAGTACCTCCTGTCTCAGAAATACCGTTCCTCCTCTATACTCGAGCAATGAGTCATTCATTGGGTGCATTGCTTGCTCAGAAAAATCAAAATGGTCACGAACAAGCCATTTATTATCTTAGTCGCACCATGACCGGAGCTGAACCTCGATATACACCGGTCGAAAAAGAATGTCTAGCCTTGATGTTTGCTGTCCAAAAGATACGTCATTATATCATTGGCCAGACTATTCATGTCATCTCCAGAATCAATCCTATACGGATCATGATGAAGAAACCTAGTGTTTTGAATTCTCGACTGGCTAATTGGAGAATCCTACTTGCTCATTATGACATGCACTATATTCCTCAGAAATCAGTCAAAGGACAAGCTCTAGCTGATTTTCTGGCTGCTCACTCAATTCCAGAAAATTCAAAACTCTATGACGAAATTCCAGATGAAGTCCTAGATTCAAATCAAATTGCAGAAGAAAATCCTACTTGGCGTCTATTCTTTGATGGAGCTTCAAGGATTGGTCCTAATGGTAATATTGTCGCTGGAGTTGGAATCGTTCTTGTATCGCCAGAAGGTCTTGCTATCCAACGAGCTTATTCTCTTGATCAACCATGTTCAAACAATGTAGCTGAGTATAATGCACTACTTATCGGTCTTCAACTCGCTAAACATCTGAATATTCAACATTTAGAGGCGTATGGAGACTCTAAACTCATTGTCAATCAGGTTAGGGGTACTTATGAAGTTTGCCATCAAGATCTGGTTCCTTATCACAGATCAGCTATATTTATGGCTTCTTCGTTTGAAGAATTCTTCATTGAACATGTTAGGCGAGCATGTAATACAGAAGCTGATGCTCTAGCTAATCTTGCGGCAGTGTTGGCTATTCCAATCAGACGGCAACAAATGATCGTTGTTCGCAATCGAGAATTATTTCATCTTGAAAATAACTTGACTTTAGGACTTCCAGTTGACATTGAAGAATCAGCATTTCATGATGTCAACACAACAAGAGGGTTTGGATTTAGTCGTAAATCAATGTCATCTTCATCTGATTCCAGCATGGAATTCATCTTCACTAACTCAACCGAAAATCAAAATACAGATAAAGATTGGAGACTTCCTTTCTTGGATTTCGTATTATATGATATTCTTCCAGATGATCCGAGTGAGGCAGCATCTATCAGACGACGATCACTTAGATTCTATTATAATCATACCACAAAGACCTTATATCGTCGAGCTTATGATGGTTTACTTCTTCGATGTGTTGCTGGTGACGAGGCTCAACAAATTATCCGTGAAGCATATGATGGAATCTGTGGAGCACATCAACCTGGACCAAAACTTCAAGACCGTATTCGACGTATGGGTTATTATTGGCCCATTATGGTATCTGATGCCATCGAAAATGCAAAGAAGTGTAAAGCTTGTCAAATCCATGCGGATTTTATTCATCAACCCTCGGAATTTTTACATCCGACGGTAGCATCATGGCCCTTCGAAGCTTGGGACATAGACATTATTGGTCCGATCAATCCGCCATCATCTAAAGGCCATCGGTTTATTCTTGCAATAACCGATTACTTCTCCAAATGGGCTGAAGCCATTCCTTTAGCTGAAGTTAAGACGTCCAATGTCATCAGCTTTATTAAGCACCACGTCATCTACAGATTTGGTATTCCTCGACGTATTATTCATGATAACGGACCGCAGTTCGTCAGCCAAAAATTTACTCGATTCTGTGACGATCATCGGATCAACAATGTTGCTTCTACTGCATATAATCCGGCAGCTAACGGATTACCAGAAGCTTTCAACAAGACTATCATCAAACTCCTAAAGAAGTTTGTCTCTACTAACAAACGTAATTGGAGTGACAAGCTCGGTGAATGTTTGTGGGCCTACCGTACTACGGTTCGTAATGCTACTAAATGTACACCCTTTTCTCTGGTGTACGGTTCCGAAGCTGTTCTTCCATTAGAGATTCAAATTCCTTCTTTAAGGATAGCACTTGCTAATGAACTCACTGCTGAAAATAATGATCGTCTTCGACTTCAGAAATTAGAAGCTCTAGATGAAAAGCGATTATCTGCTCAACAGAATATTGAATTTTATCAAGCAAGAATCTCAAGAGCTTTTAATAAGAAAGTCAGAGTTCGATCGTATCAAGAAGGAGAACTTGTTCTAACAGTCAGACGTCCTATGACTATGACTCATATGAGCAAGGGCAAATTTGACACAAAATGGGAAGGTCCCTATATTGTGAGCAGAGTTTTCTCAAATGGAGCTTATCAACTCTCAGAATTGGATGGTCGGAAGATCTTGGTGCCTATTAATGGCAAATTCCTTAAGAAGTACTATGTGTAAATGCTTGTAATCATCAGACAAATTCATGTTTAGAAATAAAATTGTTATTTTATTTTAAACCATGAATAATGATACATGATATTAAAGCAGATCACTATCGTCCTTCTCTACATTTGGACGTGGGCCACTGCCATCCTTCTCAAAGACATGATCAGCAAAAGTGTTGAGGACTTCCTTGCTGGAACCCACAAGAAATTTGCAAACAGCCATCCTCATGGCTTCCTCTTCTTCAGTCCTTCCTGGTTCAAGCAGGAAATCCAGAATGTCCTTTGGTGGCTTGGGTACAGACGAACCTTCGCCTGCTTCCGCCTTCTTCGATTGAACTGGATCAGCAGGACGTTCTTCAATGCCTTTCTGAACTTTTGAGGCAGTCTCAGTCTTTTTGGATGCTTCTCCAGACGACATTTTTATGTTGAGGAATAGAAGTGTTTATTCTTGTCTAAATTCTGCTATATTTATAGGCAGAAAGTTCTCAAACAATGAAGCATCACATCAATTCGACGATTCACACATTCATTAATACTTGACGGTTCATCCGTTCATTTATTCATTCAACGGTTAATCCGTTCGTTCATCCGACGGTTCGTCCGTTCATAATCTTCTATCAATTCATAAAGTGGGGATTCGTTATTTATCATGTTTTCATAACCTCTGAATCAAATTTCGAATCTACTTACTCATTTGTCATGTTTTGACCTCTGCATAGAAAATAATCTATTTTCTTTTGAGTTCCTACATATTATCACGTCCATAATACCTCTGATAATATCATATACTCTAGAACAGAAAAGAAGATTTCATTATCTATCATGTCCACAATTCATCCACAAATACAAATCATTGAGCATAGAAGAATTGTCATTTCCATTCCCATTTCACCATAAAAAGTCTATTACATTTTCTTAGACTTTCCTACAAATCATAATGGAAATCTATTACAAATCTTGGATTTTCATTCTACACCACAACAAATATAGATCTATCTTCTTCTTTGGATCTTCTCCGTCGGACCTTCTCCGTCAGATTCGTTGTTGGTGGCAGTTCCTGACTATCTGGGTCCCAGTCACGACCAGATCAGCAGGAATCAAACTCTGGTCTTCTCTCTCAGACGAGGGGAGAACCACAGAGTATGGCAGCCCGAAGTTGTGGTACTGCCAATACAATTGGTGGATTGAGAGCCACCTTTCAAAGGAGATAGGAATGTATTCCATATTGGGATACAATTCCTGGTTCTACCTTGAAAGGAACTCTACTACCCGATTTCTCGGTAGTAGAGTTGACTCCACCATCCAACTCTCGTGTATAAAGGCTCTTCCTACCATCCGAGGAAGACCCTTCTATCACACGAAGAGTTCTGAGTTGTCTGATTTACGCGTCAAAAACGTATGAGCTCCCTGATGTAGATGTCAGCAGGATATTCTCCACAGCATCCACATCCCCAATGCCAGTTCTGAAGAAAGTTTTCAGTCGAGTTTCTGCAGAAAACAACAATGAATATTCAGCGTGCATTTACTAAACTGACTGATCAAGCGTGTATTGTTCGAATCAGAAAAATCTATCTTCAACAACAACAGAATAAGTATGCGTACTACAATTGCTTACCTTCAAGTTTGATGCTGAAGATTGGCAGATTCATGTTTGATGCAGTATACAGAAATCGAACGTTAGAAGGCATTGCTTTCCTGTTTGAGAATGAAATCTCTCAAAAATTTCATTCTCAGAGAAGAAGAAGAAAAGTGGGGGATGAGTGTCTGTGAAACTCAGCTACCTATTTAAAGGATGAAGTACAAGCCTATTCTTGGAAAGGATCCGCATAAATAGCGCTTGTAAACGTGGAATGAATGACACGTGTGCTTTGGAAAGCAGCGCAATATTGGAAACAGTCAAAGAGTGCTAATTAATATTCTTCAAAAAAGCACGCAGATCAAACACAAAAATTGTACTTTATTTCTTCAAAACAGGCGCTGATGGCCTTACAAAAGAGCAACAAAAACATAAAAAGTCATGCTCTACTTTCCAGAGCGATTGAGCTTGTTACTTAATTCTTCTACGCTCTTAACTCCCAAGCGGTGCAACAGAGCCTTGAACTTTTCACGCTGCTCTATGAGGCTTCGTCCATCAGAAGGAGCTGAGCCATCCAAGCCAAAATAGCTCAAGAAATCCTTGGCTAGTTGTCTGGGGTCATCTTTGAGCTCGAAGACAAAGGGCTCTGGCTCTTCACCCCCAAAAGTGGGGTCCCCATGGAAACAAAAGCCCAGTTTGCTTGCTTCTTCTGCAGCTTCTTCTTTTGGTGTCATCTTGACGTGCAATGAAGATAAAAAATGATTCTTCTCTTGGTTTTTATAACAAAGCTCGCCGACGGTTCATATTCCTCCATAAATTGGATGCAATCAGTCTCGGAGAACAAAGAGTTATTATGACATTTAATAGGTTCATTCGAGTGTTTTCGAAGAACTTCGAAGTCTTTTCGACTTTCGAAAAATTTAAAGTCATCTCAGCGTGACTAATTCCATTTTTATCATATCTATTTCAAAGTATTTCAAAATAATTTATCATATTTCGAAAACTTTGAAGGGGGTTTTGTAGACCTTTAAAAATGAAAGTCACGCTGAGTTGATCAAGACAGAGTCAAAAGTCACGCTCAGTTGATCCAGACAATATGAACCAAGTCACGCTGAAGACAGCTCATCATTTGTCAGAAGAGTAATTATGACTGACAGCACGACAGTCGAAGAATGTCTCTTCATATGCCACGTATGCACAGGATTCGAGAGATCACCGCCGTCTATTGCGTGATTTTCGAAATCTTCTTCAGCAAGATTCAACCTTCGTCAAGTTGGCGTACCAAAAGGGTTTCTTGTCATTTAATGCGACTGACAAAGCAATCACTGTCAGAGATTTTGTGTCAGTCGAGGCACGCTGAATCAAGACAGCTGGCAGTCTTATTACAAGTCTGCGTGTATTCGAGAGATCTTCATTTCAAGTTTGCGTGGATCCTGAAGTTTTCTTCCTAAAGTTTGCATGGATTTTTGAAGCTTTTTGCCTCGAGTCTGCGTAAATCCTGAAGCTTCCTGCCCCGAGTTCGCATGGATTTTGAAGCTTTTTATAACGAGTTTGCGTGGATTTCGTCTTCAACAAGTCTGCGTGAACTTCATCAAATTGGAGTACGTGGCAGCCATGCTACTAATCTCTCGTCTGCGTGTCCTGTAACTTGCACACGACCTATGCATGATTGCCATGTGTCCAACAGTTACAGGCCACGCCCAGTAGCTGCTCACAACCTTGCGTATGTTAAATCCTGCGTGATTTTTAACTAGGCAATGGTTGTGAAGACAGTTATCTTTTCAGTTATTATTTTTGACTCTATAAAAAGAGTTCTTTTTCTCATTCATTGTACAGATACATAGATATCTACTGTCAAAATTTTGAGAGCTTTTCTTCTTCGCATAGTCCAAGGGATAAAGCGATCGTCTTCTAGATCGGATTCCTACAGTTGTAATTTTCCCAGAAACAACAAATAAAGAGAATTTCTTTATGGCAAATATCAAGTCTTAAAACTAATCCTAAGGCAAGACTAGAAAGACAATCGAAAGGGAGTTAAACTGCACAAAGTAAATGAACGTATCTGTTATGTATGTGTGGGGGAGAAGCTCACTCCATCAGTACAGTTGAGTACTGACACCCACACAGTTTCCATGTGCAGGTACAGGTAGAAGCTTATGGCACAGAGCTCGCTTGGATGCGTCGAGGCACGGAGTTCCTTGGCGAGTCGAAGCATACGGCCGCGTGAACTCAAAGACTTATACAGGACATAATATATGGACATCGCCTTCCGAAGCTTCCGCTGGATTCAAGTATTGTATCGAGAGATGAGAGAGAGCAGAGTGAATTGTAAATTGAGAGAAAAGTGAGCACGACAGACTTGTAATTTGGCCTTGCGCCCACAAATGTAACCTTGTATTCAATATCAATAAAGAGCTTCTTTTGAATGACTTGTGTTCATGTGTGCTTGTTCTAAATTTTCGTTGCATGTTTCAATGTTTCTGCTTGGGACTTCTGTGCGACGACCCCTTCGCAGCCTATGTAATCGGCCGTTATGAAACTGCCTTGCACGAGCACAATCTAGGCTCGTACGGCATCACGCCTTAGCGAGGACGATCGCTCCTACGGAAGCGGGACGTGACAGCTGTGGTGGTGGAGACTATGGAGAAGGAGTGATGGAGAGGGAGATAGTGGAGATGATGGTGATGATGTGAGAATAAAGAAGAAGGAGAGAGGAGTTCGATTTTTTAGGGAGAAGAGAAAATCGAGAGGAGTGAGGTGAGGTGGCTGTAGAGAGAGGGGGGAGTGTTCTCTTGGTCGGCTAGGAGGGTGAGGTGAGAGAGAGTGATAGTGATGGGAGTTATGGGGAGTTGTGGTGAAGAAAATGAGAGAGAGAGTGAACTGTGAGGTAGAGAGAGAAAAGATGTAGCTTCCCTTCCTGAAAATTTTAAAATATTTTATTATTATTTATTTTACTGGAATGATGATTTTTAGGTTTTTATAAATAATTAATTAGTTAATTATTATGGTAGATTATTTTAGCCATGGTTAGAAATCGGAGTACAAGGTGACTAGAAGTCATGGAACGTATAGCGCAGTGGCGTGCTTTGACTAGTGTATTAGCCATGCCAGGGAAGGGCGAGCCATAGTGATGTCTTAACTAGGAAAACAAAACAAAGTTGTGACATGACCATTATAA
This sequence comes from Iris pallida, assembly GCA_029216955.1. Lineage (NCBI taxonomy): Eukaryota > Viridiplantae > Streptophyta > Magnoliopsida > Asparagales > Iridaceae > Iris > Iris pallida. The sequence goes on from JANAVB010035418.1 coordinate 1,415,057, forward strand.
ATAGTTTAATTAATTATTATTATTACTGTTTGACGTTTAAGTGACCCGGTTGTACCAAACTAGTCCAGACTTGACCCAAACCAAGCCCAAGCCTATGTAGACATACTTTTAGGTATGTACAAATTTTTTCTAACTTTTTGGGTGGACTTAATGATATTTTCTAAATATTGGTTATTCATACAAAATGGGTATTATTAATATCTAAAAAGAGTTTTAGAATATTGGTACAATTTTTAGGGCCAGATATGTTCACCAAGGCTCCTTGGGTTATTTTAGTAGGTTATTGGTATTATTATTATTATATGATTATTATTGTAATTGTTCGTAAATAATGTCAGTAGCATTTGTTTATTTGATTATTCATTAGCAAATGAATTATATATATCATATCGTTATTTATGGTAATATTCTACTTTGTAATTACGATAGCTTTTGCTAAATATAATTACCTAGATTTTAATTGGGTTTATAGAATAAATGTACAAATGGTATTCAATATACATTGGATCGTATATTGCTATATACATACTTCGTGTTTATTTAATGGTCTATTTATTATTTTTATAAATCAATAATTGTTATATTTAATTGTTATATTGAGATTTACAATTTATACACATATATCATCATATATGTGTATGTATATATAAATATACATAAATGTGTATATTTGTATGTATATATATAGATATATATAGATATATTTGTGTATTTGTATGTACATATAATATATTATATATATGTGCGTATGTGTATATATTATATATATATATATATATATATATATATATATATATATATTATATATATATATATATATATATATATATATATATATATATATATATATATATATATATATATATACATGTATGTGTATATATATATGTATATATATATATATATATATATATATATACATGTATGTGTATATATATATATATATATATATATATATATATATATATATATATATATATATATATATATATATATATATATATATATATATATATATATATATATATGTACACATACATGTATAATATATGTATAGAAGTATATATACATGTATGTGTACATATATATATATATATATATATATATATATATATATATATATATATATATATATATATATATATATATATATATATATATAAAAATATATATATATATATATATATATATATATATATATAAATATATATATATATATATATATATATATATATATATATATATATATATATATATATATATAAAAATATATATGTATATATATATGTAGAAGCATGAAAAAGAAGGGATCTTACTTTTAATCCCACATCGGAAAGGAGAAGAAGAGAGCTCTCATTCCACTCTATATATAGAGCCCTCTTGCCTCCTTTGAAAAGGGCACCAAAATAAATAAAGAAAAGGGAGCCCGTTATCCAGGGAGCCCATTCGAGCCACAAAAAGTTGCAGTTGTTCTTCTCTTCTTCTGGGTTGGCTGCAAGTTCTTCACTCGCTGTCATGGCGAGGATAATTTGGACTATGAGTACTATGCGCTCCACGGGATGGTACGAAGAAGTCCAAGGCGGCACGGGCCATGCGCCACAAACGTGCTATGCCAACGGCAAACCAGAAGCATGCACTCACAATCATGCGCGCTGCTGATGGTAAGCTATATAAGGTCGACTCGGGTGATTTTGCGCCAGAGACGAGCCGACCTTCAAAGTCCTTGTCTCACTTGGGCGCATATATTGTGTGCACAACTAAGTCGAGTAAGGCAAATCCAGTGGTCTTGAACTCCCGTGCCTCCTCTGGTTGTGCGTTTGAGGTCCGTTCAAATCACTTCAAATGTTGTTCCCCCACTACTGATCGGGACGCCTGTTTGGTGTTAGATCAGGGGGCGCTAGGGGTGAGCAAATATCGGGTGAGAACCGAAAAAAACCGAACCGAACCGACAAATTTCAGTTTTCGGATCGGTTTTGTAATTATCGGGTCGGTATTCGGTTCACCGAGTCACAAAAATACGGGTTTCGGGTCGGATAGCGGTTATGGGTTTCGGTTTTCAAACCGAACCGAAACCCGAATTATAGAAGGCTTTTACCATTTTACCCTCATGTTTATATATATACTTAAAATTAGACCTAATCCTAAATATTCTCTCTCCTCAACTCCTTTCTATTTTTTGCGGCGACTCTCCTCCCTTCTTCGACAAAAACCTAATTATCCTCTCTCTTCTTCAGCCATCCCTCTCTCCTTCCGATCTGATCGTTGTCCCTCTCGAGTCTCGGCCCTCTCTTTCATAATCTCTCTCTCCTTCTGATCCGAGATTATGGTTTGGATCTGGTTATCTTTTGATTTGTTAAATTTTTTTGTATTTGAGCATACTATTTTTTTTTTCTGATTTGGGGAAAAAAGTCATACATAGGAAATTTTTTTGGCAGTTTTGCTTCTTATTTTTTTTTGATCTGGATAAACAAATCCTACATAGGAATTTTTGTGGGACTTTTTTATACGGAGAAAAAGTCTGTTAAATCATACACATGAGAAAATAATCATACAAAGAATAAAATTGTTATTTCTCTCTTTCATACTCTCCACCTAACCTAGGGAGCAGTAGATGGTAGTTATTTCTTTGTTAACTTGGTTGTTAGTAAAATTGTTACTTGGAAATTGATGGCTTAATTATTCTTTTTTTTTCTTCTTTTGTATTTGATTTGTTAAATTTTATATTGTATGGCAGTGTTCAGCTTGTTTTTTTAGGATTTTTTTATTGTATATTTGATGGTCCGGGCTAATTTTATGTTATTTGTTGTAAAATGGGTATGAAACAATATATTTGATGGGTCCAGGAACAATATATTTTTTTGGGTCCGTTCCATTATACGATTTTGTTGCTTGCAAAATGAAGCAGCCCAACACATCTGACTATAAACCGATAACCGAATTAACCGATCCGAACATTTTCGGTTCGGTTGATTTCGGTTTTGTAATAATATGGGTCGGTTCGGTTCAACATTATATCGGTTCGGGTCAAATTCGGTTCTTACAAATATTGTTTGGTTTGACCCGAACCGAACCGATGCTCACCCATAGGGGGCGCAACATTCACTTGACCACCCCGGCGCTTGGCCTTGCCATGCGCCTGAAGGGGGTGCAAAGGTGGCACTCTCCTCCAACGATCTGCGCAACGTGATCACTCACAAGCGCCGATCAGGAGAGTCGACCAATAAGCATAATGCACCCCTCACAGGGCACACCTGTGCTACCTGCTGCTACCGCAAGACAGTCGCTCCACCACCAAGGTAGTCTGTGTTCCAGCTGTTGCAACAATCTGTGCCTGTCCGACATAGTCTCAGGCCAATTGAAGACTTTATAACAGCCTACTCTCAACTAGGCTCATCACTCAGATGTCTCAGCTAACTGCTTCGTCTCAGCCCGGCGTATTACTCTCAGTCTTCTGAAGGAGTTCACCGTCAAAGCTTCTTCGAACAAGGAAAACCATCATCCACAGTACAACATCTTGCCAAGGAGGAGGATCAGTCGAATCCATCTTCGTCGAGAAGTCAAGGGAGTGACAACAAAACTCTCTCAAACTGTTGCTATTCATAGGCCAGGGCAAATCAAACCCATGCGCCAAGTGGCAACCTTCCCGAAGTCAGTACAATGAACTTGTATTTATGATGAATGAATCCCCCCTTCAAATTCAGCTAAGTCGGAGAGCCATCAAAGCCTCGAAGAACTCAATAGCCGGATCAATGAAGATGCGTCATACAACAGATGCGCCGGCCAGACCGCGCATCACACAGATGCGCCCCTCAACACCAAGCGCCTCACAAGCATGCGCCCTCATGCGGCCCCATGCGCCTAGTGGAACGTCGATCGATGCGCCCACTCGACAACCCATCACTGTCAAAGAACATTAAATGCTGAAGTCTGACAGAGTTGACAGCAGAAGCGTCACCGACGTCAGCATCATCATTACTTTCCTCCGGCGGTTACAAGCCACGTGGCCGCCCAACCACTCGCATTCGCCTCCGCGACCATGTGCCCAAAGTTCTGCATGAGCCTCAAAAGTCATGCGACTTAGACTTTTCACTGATCTCTAAAGACAGAAGAAAAGTCACCATTAAAGCTCTGCATGCGCCTCAAAAGCCATGCGCTCCAGACTTCTCTCTGATCCCGAAAGACAGGAGTTAAGTCACTACTGAAACCTTGCATGCGCCTCAAAAGCCATGCGCCCCGAATGGTTCGTAACTCCCAAAGGTTATAAGCCAAAGTCTTCTCATGCGCCCAATCCCAGGCGCATCCTACCAGATCACTCCCCATCAAATCCGAGATCTCTGAGCCATGGGTCGATGACACGTGTTCTTTGACTCAACTCACCCAAGATCTCAGCAACAAAAAGATCTTCTCCTCTGCTACGTGTTGGTCCACAACAGCAGCATGAAGAATTCAACCCCTCGATCAGGGCGCATCGTTCATACGCCTCCATCAGCAATCACCACGTGGCGTCCCCACGACCAGGCACATCCTACATATGCGCGCATGAGCAGCCAGCCCGCAGACTATATAGATAGAGGGATCATTTCCTTCTTCCACACCTATACACGGACAGAACACAACAAACGAACATACCACCAGAGAGGCAGATACAGACACTCAACGACTTCCTCCTCTCAGCTAGCTCCAGCACCCAGAGCAATCCAGACCTTCAGAGAATCAAAAACCATCGTCAGATCGTCAACGGAGTCAACGTATTACCACTCACTCCATTGGCACAAGGAACCCAGATAAACAAAAGTGTACTCCTAGGACTAGATCTAAGTCCTATATTGTAACACTGTTCTGTTTGTATTAAAATTTGCAATAAAAGAATTTTATTGGCAAACAATATATATATATATATATATATATATATATATATATATATATATATATATATATATATATATTAATTACAAAAAAATAGAAAAAGAAAAAGAAAACAGAGAAGAATAGAAACCCAAAACAGTTGCTGAAATCCCAGCTCAGTCCAAGGGCCAGCCAGGCCGAGTGAACCAAACCCGAGCGCCCAAGTCTTTTCCTCTCTCAAACCGCAACCACTGTAACCCGATACTCTGCTTACGTATAAAGCGAAGAGAACATAAGAGGGAGTAAACCCAAGCCGCACCCTGTGACATCTGACCTGGGCGGCCACCCGCGACCGCACGGCGGTCGGCCTGCCAGCAACAGCAGGCGCGCGCGCGGCCTAACGGCGGCCGACCGGCCAGCAACAGCAGGCGCACGCGCGACCGCAAGATGGCCGGCCGGCCAGCTACAGCAGGCGCACGCGCGGCCAACCGAGCCACTGAACGAAAACAGTGACAGCAGTACGCAGTGCGCATGATGGTTTTTACGGCGACCGTTCATCGCGTACATGCGATCATTTCACGAGCCACTTCCTCAGGTAAAGTCCCAACATAACCCTTTTGAACTCTGGTTTGTTAGATCATGTTGATACGTATTAGTTCAATCATAAATCATGTTCCAAAACTCGGAAAAACCCACTTTTGTAGATACTAAAACGCGAACCAAACCCCTGACTTGAAAGGCTGATTTCGGCCAACCTACTGACAGTTCCTCAGAACCAATTCATGTCAGTCATCGGCAACCTATACAAGATTGAAAACCCATTTTTTACTTTCATTTATAATTGTTTAAACAGTAAGATATTTATTCGTAAAAATCGGGAAAAATCCGATAAAACTGTTTTTCAAAATTAAAAATTCTTCCGATCCAACGTGCGTTCCGCCATTCCGGACGACGTGGTCACGAACCGTAAGCATCAAAAGGTGCGTAATGAATTCGTGGACGTGTGGGCTTTGACGGAATTCAAATTGGTTGCGTGTGCGCGACGAATTTGATGCATATCTGTCAAAATTTACCGTATCGATCTTTGTGCTAAAATTTTAATTACTTTGTGCACGCTCGTCAGATCGAAAAAAACTTGCGCCAACAGGACCGTATTATTTTTATTTTCATGTATGCCAAGTTTGGTCCGATTCTGAGACAGTTGATCGGATCGCCGTTTTGCGGGCCCCACGGTCCGATTCAACGGGAGATTTTGTGCACGGCCCGCCGAAATCTAACTTTGGACATACGGTTGGGTTCGTATCATCAAAATAAATCCGTATATATATAGTTTGATGACTTTAGAGACCATTGATTCTGTCACACTTTTCGGTGCAAAGTGGGTCCAACGGAGGACACCGTTTTGACCCAAAATTACCGTTTTACCCCTGTGTCCAGAATTGGACTTAAGAACAGGCAATCCTGGCTAATTTGACTATTTTAAAAATATTGGTAATATTTATTTTAGTATCCGAAGACTTTTTGTATGTGTTGACTTTAGTGACTCATCTGATGTGGTTGAATTGTCGGTTTCACCAACAAAGGACCTCAGGCAAGTGCACTTTCTGATTGCTTTTGTTTCATAGTAGTCTTCTTATTTTATATTTACACATATATCTTGCTGCTTGTTGACACGCTCGTCACACGAAGATTAGTATCATGGATTTATTATACATTCTTGACTATCATTTTTATGATTACTATGCTTGCGACCTGATTCCATGAGTACTAGCTGGATGGGAAAATATCTTAGTAGACATGTGAACTACCCTTTACCCATCATAATATGTCTAATTTTGACTGATAGCAGCTGTATACGACACGTACAGGGTGCCGTATTTACCCCTTAGTCATTCACATGTCGAAAATGATATTTCAAATCACGTAGATAGTTGTATTTTATTTGATTCCTTGTTTTCTTCACTGCTTGCCATATCATCAGTTACTTTCTAGTTTTTATTTCTCATATGTCATTTTCATGTCTTGTTAATTCTATTGTATTTTTGTATTGCCATCGGTTTGTGTACTTGTTCCATTTCTGACTGGAAACCAATATTTTTTAAGTTAGCTGTGGCTTCACTTAGCTTTGGGAGATACGGGTGTACTTGCAGGCAGAAACCTAAAAATAGATAGCAGTTGTATCATTTTCATTAATTGTAAAATCTTATATTTTGTTTAATTGTAAATGTTATAACAAATTTAGAAATGTGAATGAGCAGCAAATGTTATATTTTGTGATTTTGAGCATCTTGGCCGTGATAGCGTTCTACCGCTGACTCTGCGGCGTAGGCTGGCTTGGACACGTATCGTATCCAAAAAGTGGGTGCGGGTCATAAAAAGTTTTTGTGGTGGCCCATGCAGGTCTGATTTCGCAAAATATGCGAACTCGTGATGGTACTTAAGTTAGTCGTACCATTGCGAGCCTGCGACTAGGAAATGCTTATTCACAATTAGAATTGAATTGATTTAAGAGAATGACTAGAACTAGGAATTCCTTGTTCAAATTGACCGTTGGGTAGTTAAGGCTGTCAGATAAGCCATGCAATTTAGTATTATTAAATTTAGATAGCTTGCCAGGCCTCTATAGATACACTATTACTTTTGATATGACGATATGATCCAATGTGGATATACTATTCACTTGGTAAGTTAGACTTTCCTAGAAATAAGGCTTTAATCTTGATAAACTGTTCAACTTTCTTTTGCTCTGTTAGATATAAACCTTATATCATAAACTAGAATTGCCTATTTAGAATTCTATTTGTCGTAAAGAATTAGTTTATAATTTCTGATTATGTTATTTGTATACAAATCTCGAGGTAGACTTGATTTAAGGTTTTCCCTCAACCATTTGAAATATGTATGAGATAAAGATTAGGATGTTCGTACTTCCCTTGTCTTTAGTTATTTCCTCCCCGACCAGTCTTTTACGTTAAGGATTGAGACTTATAGGCAGATGTTTACACTTTCTATCATAGCCAACTAGTTTGAATATCTAGCAGCCCCTTAAAGTTCTTAGGGATATAGTTAGAGTAATTTAACGACTGCGATGGCTAGATAGCAGCGCACTGGCAAGACACGACCCATATAATTGAAATTATTTCGAAGAATTGTAGTTTATGGAACGTTGCTAAAACTACATCTTCGCTGACCTCTTTAAGCCCTTGTGTCAATATAAGTTAGAGTACCTGATAGCATATCACATCTGAATCACGGAACCAAGGGTTTAGCGCAGCCTGAGTATACGGGCGAGGCATAATTCTTGGTGAAATGACTTCAGGCGTGATTACAAGTTTAGGATACTATAGGAAATAGAAAATGCCCGGTGTGTTCCATAAGATCCAAAGCTAATACTAGTAAAAGTTTTGTAAGTTGAATAACATGTCTCCCAATCCAGCATTCCGTGGTCCTTGTGGTCTATTAACGAGGTAATTGACTGACAACAATAGGTTTGCCTAGAATATAAAATTCATGGGTCCATAACCCATTATAAGGTCACGTGTAAAGTTTCACTAGCATAATCGGTGGTACGTGCGTAGAAACTTGAGTTCCTATGGCGTACACGTTTACCTTTTATAGATATTTTACGCCCATTTTATATCCTTACGCCTTTTGTCATAAACTTGAAAATCACGAATTTATTTAATATGTTTGGAAATGATAATTGAACATGGCGTAGTATGACAAGTATACCTGACATGATCATTCTCGAATTCCTGTTGCGACGGCTAACATGACATGACACGACCTGACAAGAATGATTGACCTGGACACCGTGGACGATTGTGTTTGTACATATAAACAAGTACTGTCTTGCATCATGTCTAGGACGGGGACCCCTGAATACCACTGTCAGGGGCACCTACTGAAATTGACTAAGGCTAATCAACTAGAATAATTCAGTAGACATGAAGAGATTCTCCGCTACAGGCAATCCCGTTATCTGGGCGCATTCGGTGGACTTGTAGCCTACCGACGAATAGGGCACATTTCCAGCACACAGTTATGTGGTGCACCATTAATAAACGAACATTCGAGCTGGATAACCGGATGGTCTGCAGGGTTTGTGGCTGTTGGGATAATCTCATTACATCTTGCTAGTAACTAGGCCTGTGATAACCCTAGTTAGTTAATGTATCAAGCCGTACCCATTGCTTGTCCGTGATTGATTGGATGGAGTCTAGCCCTGTCTAGTTGTCATGATCTGTACAAGATTGTATCATGACATGATTTCTTGTATCGATAAATGTTGAGATACCAAGTTCTGTTCAGATGAAGGGTTACAACCCCGGTCCTTGTTTGGTTTAAGGGTTGTAACTTGGCTATCTGAATCGTTCTATGGTTATCTTATCATATATCATCCTGATTATGTGTGATTATCTTAACAATAAGGATCAGTGGTCCAGTTCTGTTCAGGCGAAGGATTACAACCCCGCTCCTTGTTTGGTTTAAGGGTTGTAACCTGGCTCCCGGAGCAGTTCTGTGTCCTCTCTTCGTTTATTGTCTTATTGCTCTCCAAGCCATGTTCTTCTTGTTTTACTTTACTCCAATAACATGATTACTTATACCAGCCTTCACAATAAAGATCAGGGGCAAGGTTCTGTTCAGACGAAGGATTACAACTCCAGTCCTTGTTTGGTTTAAGAGTCGTAACCTGGCTTCCGGAGCAGTTCTTTATCCTCTCTTCGTTTATTGTCTTATTATACCCTATGAAAAGACTAATCATGTTTTACTTATCAATAGTATTTGAGACGGGTTTCTATTCAGGTGAAGGGCTGCAACCCCGGTCCTTGTTTGGTTTAAGGGTTGTGACCTGGCTACTTGAATGGTTTCTTTGTACTCAGTTTACTGTTGTTATCTCTATTATTATCAGTTCTTTATTTATTATTTATCTTTAATACTCTATGGTGATATGCTAGTTTTAGTTCCTAAATGAAGCCTCATTTGTGGCACTTGCTCTTTCTGGGGTCTGACCCAGCTGGTTTTGTGTGGCCAGATATCGGAGCAGCTCCAGAGGTTCTACCTACCTTCCAGCCAGATGGTGGCCACCAGGCGTAATCCTGGCAACGAGTGGGTTTCTTTTGTTCTCCTACTTCATTGTACATTATTCTTTTGAGGCGTTTAGCCGACGAGCACGTGTTAGCTCGGTTGCACCTTATTTACTGTCTGTCTACGGGCTATAACATGATTGAGAAATCCTAGGGTTGATCATGTATGACTAAACTCTTGCTAGTCTTCATATTTTGTACGACTAGCTTCATGATCATCCAATATGTAATGTATGGGACGCCTTACTATTATATATTTGATGTTCTAATATCTTGTGACTGCTACTACTTGCTTGTGATTGAGACACTAGGCTTGTTCATGACCATAAGAGACTGATGGATTGTAGTTAAACCCTCATGTATCTAGACAACCGTGACCGTATAGCGCGGTGGGTTGCACTTTAAAATACGTAGCTGGCTATGTACGCCCCCGCTCTCCAGTATTCTGGTTCTGGGGAGTTACATGGTTTAAGTGGTGGCCCATGCAGGTCTTGTAAATCAAGATATGTGAGGGTTTACCGAATAGATGTCTCAATCCGTACTCGCCTTTGATCTCTGCTAGTATCCTCTTGATCCCTGAAATTCTTGTCCTGATCACATGCTTGTATCGTTGATCTGTTCTGGTCCTTCTTTATTGTTCCCTATGTTATTTTCTTCAGCGGCATTGTTCCTGGACCTGTCGATCAGCAAGGCGGAGCACCTCCTGCGGACCAGCAGCAACCTGGAGATCAAGTCCAGCATTCAGGAGTAGCTTCCAGAGTCATGCCTTCTGAAGGAGAGCCACCAGTTCAACCCGTCAAGCCTGCAGAGCCTGATGATGGCACTTTGGTGGGTCTCATCAGGTCCCTATTAGCCTCCCAGGATCGTCGTGGAGATGCCTTGCACCAGGCAGTGGCAGACGCTTTGACCAGAGGAGGTCATTAGGGTAACAGCGCGGCCAACAGCTTCAAGCGCTAGAACCCTACCTTCTTCGACGGCAGTGAAGATGCGATCGCTGCAGATACTTGGCTTCAGGACACGGAGGTGATTCTAGAAGCAGCCAGGACCCCAGATGCAGACAAGATGGCCGTAGTGCGCCTGCAGTTACTAGATCTCGCCCGCAGCTGGTGGGCAGCGCAGGCCGATGGATTAGTGGCCCCCTATTTCATGGACAATATTCAGGGAGAGATTCCAGACCAAGTATTTCGATGATGTAGCTCGGTACGACCTACAAACGAGGTTCACCAATCTAAAGCAGATGGGCAGGACGGTCGATGGATATGCGACCGAGTTCTCTAGACTTAGTCGGTTCGCTCCTACCTTGGTAGCAACCGAGTTCGATAGAGCCCAGCGGTTCCAACAGGGGCTTCACCTGGAGATTCTATTGGCAGTGGAGCAGTTTGAGCATTAGACTTTTGATGCAGTATTGAGAGCAGCTCGGAGGCATGAGTATACCTCCCAGAGGATCGTGGATAGGACTGGAGGTCAGAAGCGATCTCATAGCCAGATGAATCAGTCATCAGCACCAGCCCCGGCAGCCAGGGCTTTGACCATTGGAGCTCCGAGGCGGGCGGCCTCAGTGACGTCGGTTCAGCATTCTACCCCGACGTACCCTCAGCAGCAGAAGCAGAAGCAGTCTTCCGCAGTGGGATGTTCATACTGCAGGAAGCCAGGCATGTGGTATCAGAGTGTCGCAGAACACAGGATTTGTGCTTGGTTTGTGGTGCCCCGGACCACAGGGTTGGGAACTGCCCGAACAAAGGGAGTTCATCGGCATTCTCTAGTCCTTCAGTTAGAGGACCAGCGCCAGTCCAGCAGCAGCAGCTGCAGTACCCGTTCCCGAGGCCATTGCCGACACAGGCCCAGGCATTCCAGCAGCAGAGACCGCAACAGTATGTCCAAGCCCAAGCCCTAATCCAGAGCAAGCAGAGAAATTTTTAGCAGAGGGGACCCGCATCCAGAGGACATGGTCAAGTGCTGGCTTTGACCAGGGGAGAAGAAGGAATAGCAACATGTGAGGTAGTGGCAGGTACTATTCTCGTCAACACCTTTCCAGCTTCAGTATTATTTGAATCTGGTGCATCGCATTCATTTATGTCTGTACGATTCGCGACACGTATGGGATTGGAGCCCGAGTCATTATTAGTAAGGCTCAATATACTTACTGGTAACGGACTTGTGGGAGTAGATAGAGTGTTTTTCTCGTATAGGATCATAATTAGCGGTAGAGAATTCTCCGCTAGATTGATAGAATTCCCGATGGTCGACTATGATGTGGTATTAGGGATTAGATTGGTTGAAAGACCAGTATGCTAGGATATACTGCCGCATTGGCAGGGTTATTTTTAGCATTCCAGGCGAGCCGAAGTTTTCCTTCTCCCGAGGCGAAGTTGAACCTTCTCCTTCCGTATTATGGATGGCAGTAGCAACAGTGCAGTTGTCCCGAATAGTCGAGGAGTTTCCAGATGTTTTCCCAAAAGAGCTTCCAGGGATGCCACCAGAGCGAGAGATCGAGTTTACCATCGACTTGATTCCCGAAACAGCTCCAGTGTCAGAAAGAGTCTACAGGATAGCGCCGTCAGAGCTAGAGATATTGTACAAGATAATTGAATAACTCAGGACCAAGGGATTCATTCCTGCTAGTGGATCACCTTGGGGAGCCCCGAAGCTTCTTGTGAAAAAGAAGGATGGTACGTCCCGATTATGTGTTGACTATCGTACCTTAAACTCAGTGACAATCAAAAATAGATACCCTCTTCCGAGGATAGATGACTTGTTTGATCAACTCAAAGGGGCGTCAATATTTTCGAAGATTGACTTACGATCAGGATACCATCAGATCAGAGTCAGAGAGCAGGACATCCCGAAGACAGCTTTTAGATCGAGATATGGGCATTGGGAGTTCCTTGTCATGCCCTTTGGAGCAACCAATATGCCGGCTGTATTCATGGACCTCATGAATCGTATCTTTATGCCCTACTTGGACCAGTTCGTGATTGTGTTCCTAGACGACATCCTGGTCTACAGCAAGTGTGAAGCGGAGCATGAGCAGCATCTCCGAGTTGTCCTCCAGATTCTCCGAGAGCACCAGTTGTATGCCAAGTTCAGTAAATACGAGTTTTGGCTCGATCGCATTTCATACTTGGGACATATCATCACCCGAGGAGGAGTTGAAGTAGATCCCCAGAAGATCGTGGCTATAGAATCATGGCCCGTACCTAGCACAGTTGCAGAAGTTCGTAGCTTTCTTGGATTGGCCGGCTACTACCGGCGATTTATTTCAGACTTTGCTCGAATTTTGGCGCCATTGACCCAGTTGACCCACAAGGATGTGCAGTTTGCTTGGACAACAGAGTGCCAGGTTTCTTTTAAGAAGTTGAAGCGAGGCTTGATCACAGCACCCATTCTCACGCTTCCAGATGGAACCGGGGGATTCTCAGTATATTGTGATGCTTCAGGCAGAGGTTTAGGATGTGTTCTGATGCAGCATGGGAAGGTAATAGCTTATGCGTCACGCCAACTTCGTGATCATGAGAGGAATTATCCAACCCATGACTTGGAGTTGGCAGCAGTAGTGTTTGCGCTTAAGTTGTGGACGCACTACTTGTACGGAGATAGGATGGAGATTTTCACCGACCACAAGAGCCTGAAGTATGTGTTCACTCAGAAGGATCTTAACATGCGTCATAGGATATGGCTGGAGCTTCTTGTGGATTATGATATCAATTTACAGTATCATCCAGGGAAGGCCAATGTCGTAGCAGATGTATTGAGCAGGAGAGCCGGAGTTTATTTCCTAACAGCGCAACCAGAACTGTTAGCCGATCTTCAAAAGATGGGCATAGAAGTTGTTCTTCCTACCAATGTGGCATTGATGGCTAGCATACAGGTTCAGTCCACTATTGTCGAGAGGATCCAGATGGCACAGTCAGTAGATTCTAAGCTTCAGCGACTCAGAGCAGAGTATGAGGCAGGACGCAGACCAGAGTTATGCATTCATAATGATGGTACACTTCGATATAGTAAGCGTCTTTGTGTACCCAGTGGAGATATCAGACAAGAGATCATGGCAGAAGCTCACAGTTTGCAGTATTCCATTCATTCTGGTGGTACGAAGATGTATCGTGACATCCGACAGCACTTTTGGTGGAATGGCATGAAGTGGAAGATAGCCCGATTTGTCTCTCGGTGTTTGGTTTGCCAACAAGTCAAGGCTGAACATCAGAGGCTAGTTGGACTTCTTCAGCCTTTGCCGATTCCAGAATGAAAATGGGAGCATATAACCATGGATTTCGTGACTGGATTACCTAGATCCCCAGCTGGTAGAGATGCTATCTGGGTTATAGTTGACCGGCTCACGAAGGTTGCTCATTTTCTCCCGTTCAGAGTTGGTCAGTCGACGGCTCAGCTAGCAGAGATGTATCTCCGGCAGATCGTCAGGCTTCATGGTGTTCCAGTCAGTATCACCTCGGACAGAGATTCCAGATTTACGTCGCACTTTTGGTGTAGCTTGCAAGAGAGTTTGGAAACCCGTCTCCAGTTCAGTTCAGCCTATCACACGCAGACATATGGTCAGTCGGAGCGCACGATCCAGACCCTTGAAGATATGTTGCGATCATGTACACTCGACTTTGGTGGTTCGTAGGAAGATCACCTGCACTTGGTGGAGTTTTCATACAATAACAGTTTCCAGGCCAGTATCCAGATGGCACCGTTCGAGGCACTATATGGTAAGAAGTGCCGATCCCCGCTAGCATGGGACGATGTTGGAGAAAGGTAGATACTCAATCCGAAACTTATTGCCCAGACAATCGAAGTGGTCAGGAGAGTCCGGGATCATTCGCGTTGCTCAAGATCGCCAGCGTCATTGGGCCGATTCTCATCGGCGCCCTCTTGAGTTTTCTTTCGGCGACCATGTATTCATGAGGATTTTGCCTAACCGTGGCGTCATTCGTTTCGGCGTACGAGGAAAGCTTAGTCCTAGGTATATAGGGCCGTTCGATATTCTGGAGCGAGTAGGAGATGTGTCCTATTGTCTCGCTCTTCCGCCGTCGCTACGTGAGGTGCATGACGTGTTCCATGTATCCCAACTACGACGGTATATCCCGGACCCGAGCCACATCCTTGATCATTCGGAATTGGTTGTTGGTACCAACCTTTCGTATGAGGAGAGACCCATATCCATATTGGATCGAAGAGAGAAGATACTCAAGAACAAGACTATCAAGTTAGTCCGAGTTGCTTGGGGTCATCACTCTTTGGGTGAGTCAACGTGGAAGCGTGAGGATGATATCCGATCGCGATATCCCGACCTGTTTGACTCGTGAGGTATAATATCTTTCTTATGCCTCATGCCTTCGATTCCTTGCTTGCATAAATAATTGATTGATTGCTTGACTAGTATAGCTTGCCTGTGATTAGTATAGCTTGTCCTTGCATCTCTAGCCTCTTGATTAAATTCCGAGGACATAATTCTTTTAAGGTGGGTAGAGTTGTAATGCCTGTGGTTCGTATTATGTATTTTGGTATACATGTACGCATCTTGACTCGTATTTTATGTCTCATGGCTGGGTTCGGTTAGGTTCGGCTTGAATTGGTTCAGTTTGGGTTGGAGTGCAAACTTTCGCCTACCACCCCACTCCTTTCTTTATTAGCCGCCCAACTCTCTCTCTCTCTCTCTCTCTCTCTTTATTACTCTTCTTCATTTACTTCTTCTTCTTCTCCACCAACACTTCCTCACCTACCAGATAGAGAGCTAGGCAAGTGTAACTTGCTTCACGAAGGAACTCCCATTTTGTTGTTCTATTTTCTTCTCCTCAAGATCTTAAGCCTCTTTAGTACTTAGTGTTTTCAAATTTCATGGCTCATTCTACGTAGATCTAAGTTTCTAGTATTTTCGATCTTCTTGGTTTTGATCTACTAAAATAGCTTGTTTTCGAAAACTAAGAGTTCCTTGCTGTAGGCCTCATTATTTTATACAAGTTTAGTTTTGGGATGGCCGGATTTCACCAAGTCCTGGCCGAGATGGAGTTCCTGAGCTTTTACGCATGTTTGCTTTGGCCATAGGGAGAAGATGAAGTTTTACGCACACGTTCTTACGTGTTAGTGTAGTGTTTAGCCCTTACGCCCATGTTTTACGTGTCAGCGTGTTATATCAGCCCTTTTACGCCCACGTTTTACGTGTTAGCGTAGTTTCCTTTTTACGCACACGTATCGCGTGCCAGCGTACTTCGTTTTACGCTGAGCTGTTCGATTTTACGCTCGGGACTCTCCCGCTCGCGTAAAATCAAGCTCGCGTAAATTTTCTAGCTCGTGTAAGATTTTCACGAGCGCAAAGTTTGCCCGAGTTTTCTTCGCGTAAATTTTTACCCGCGTAAAATCTGCTCGAGGGTTCGCGCGCGTAAAATTTTATGCGCGTACAATCTGGCTAGCATAAAGCCTGGCTAGCGTAAATCCCAGTCGTATGCTCCCTTGCTCGCGTAGAGCTTGCTAGCGTATAGCTCACGCGTAAAGTTTCACTAGCATAATCGGTGGTATGTGCGTAGAAACTTGAGTTCCTATGGCGTACACCTTTACCTTTTATAGATATTTTACGCCCATTTTATATTCTTACGCCTTTTCTCATAAACTTGAAAATCATGAATTTATTTAATATGTTTGAAAATGATAATTGAACATGGCGTAGTATGACAAGTATACCTGACATGATCATTCTCGAATTGCTGTTGCGACGGCTAACATGACATGACACGACCTGACAAGAATGATTGACCTGGATACCGTGGACGATTGTGTTTGTACATATAAACAAGTATTGTCTTGCATCATGTCTAGGACGGGGACCCCTGAATACCACGTTCAGGGGCACCTACTGAAATTGACTAAGGCTAATCAACTAGAATAATTCAGTAGACATGAAGAGATTCCCCGCTACAGGCAATCCCGTTATCTGGACGCATTCGGTGGACTTGTAGCCTACCGACGAATAGGGCACATTTCCAGCACACAGTTATGTGGTGCACCGTTAATAAACGGACATTTGACCTGGATAACCGGATGGTCTGCGGGGCTTGTGGCTGTTGGGATAATCTCATTGCATCTTGCTAGTAACTAGGCCTGTGATAACCCTAGTTAGTTAATGTATCAAGCCGTACCCATTGCTCGTCCGTGATTGATTGGATGGAGTCTAGCCCTGTCTAGTTGTCATGATCTGTACAAGATTGTATCATGACCTGATTTCTTGTATCGATAAATGTTGAGATACCAAGTTCTGTTCAGATGAAGGGTTACAACCCCGGTCATTGTTTGGTTTAAGGGTTGTAACTTGGCTATCTGAATAGTTTTATGGTTATCTTATCATATATCATCCTGATTATGTGTGATTATCTTAACAATAAGGATCAGGGGTCCAGTTCTGTTCAGGCGAAGGGTTACAACCCCGGTCCTTGTTTGGTTTAAGGGTTGTAACCTGGCTCCCGGAGCAGTTCTGTGTCCTCTCTTCGTTTATTGTCTTATTGCTCTCCAAGCCATGTTCGTCTTGTTTTACCTTACTCCAATAACATGATTACTTATACCAGCCTTCACAATAAAGATCAGAGGCAAGGTTCTGTTCAGGCGAAGGGTTACAACTCCGGTCCTTGTTTGGTTTAAGATTCGTAACCTGGCTTCCGGAGCAGTTCCTTATCCTCTCTTCATTTATTGTCTTATTATACCCTATGACAAGACTAATCATGTTTTACTTATCAATAGCATTTGAGACGGGTTTCTATTCAGGTGAAGGGCTGCAACCCCGGTCCTTGTTTGGTTTAAGGGTTGTGACCTGGCTACTTGAATGGTTTCTTCGTACTAAGTTTACTGTTGTTATCTCTATTATTATCAGTTCTTTATTTATTATTTATCTTTAATACTCTATGGTGATATGCTGGTTTTAGTTCCTAAGTGAAGCCTCCTTTGTGGCACTTGCTCTTTCTGGGGTCTGACCCAGCTGGTTTTGTGTGGCCAGATATCGGAGCAGCTTTAGAGGTTCTACCTATCTTCCAGCCAGATGGTGGCCACCAGGCGTAACCCTGGCAACGAGTGGGTTTCTTTTGTTCTCCCACTTCATTGTAAATTATTCTTTTGAGGCGTTTAGCCGACGAGCACGTGTTAGCTCGGTTGTACCTTATTTACTGTCTGCCTACGGGCTATAACATGATTGACAAATCCTAGTGTTGATCATGTATGACTAAACTCTTGCTAGTCTTCATATTTTGTACGACTAGCTTCATGATCATCCAATATGTAATGTATGGGACGCCTTACTATTATATATTTGATGTTCTAATATCTTGTGACTGCTACTACTTGCTTGTGATTGAGACACTAGGCTTGTTCATGACCATAGGAGACTGATGGATTGTAGTTAAACCCTCATGTATCTAGATAGCCGTGACCGTATAGCGAGGTGGGTTGCACTTCAAAATACGTAGCTGGCTATGTACGCCCCCGCTCTCCAGTATTCTGGTTCTGGGGCGTTACAGCTTGTTGACACGCTCGTCACAAAGAGATTAGTATCATGGATTTATTATACGTTCTTGACTGTCATTTTCATGATTACCATGCTTGCGATCTGATTTCATGAGTACTAGCTGGGCGGAGAAATATCTTAGTAGACATGTGAACTACCCATTACCCATCCCAATATGTCTAATCTTGACTGATAGCAGCTGCACACAACACGTACAGGGTGCCGTATTTATTCCTTAGCCGTTCACATGTCGAAAAGGATATTTCAAATCACGTAGATAGTTGTATTTTACTTGATTTCTTATTTTTTTCACTGCTTGCCATGTCATCAGTTACTTTCTAGTTTTTATTTCTCATATGTTATTTTTATGTCTTGTTAATTCTATGTGTTTTCGTATTGCCGTCGGTTTGTGTACTTATTCCATTCCTGACTGGAAACCAACATTTTTCAGGTTAGCTGTGGCTTCACTTAGCTTTGGGAGATACGGGTGTACTTGTAGGCAGAAACCTAGAAATAGATAGCAGATGTATTATTTTTATTAATTATAAAATCTTGTATTTTTTAATTATAAATGTTGTAAATGTTGTAACAAATTTAGAAATGTGAATGAGCAGCAAATGTTATATTTTATGATTTTGAGCATATTGGCCGTGACAGCGTTCTACCACCGACTCTGCGGCGTAGTTTGGCTTGGACACGTCTCGTATCCGAAAAGCGGGTACGGGTCGTGACAAAAGATGAGAGAGAGAACCGTAAGAGAGAGCGGCGCTTGGCTGTCGGTTATGGGGGAGAGGAGTGTTGGAGTGTGAGAGGGGGGTATTCCCTAGGAAATAGGAAGAATTATGGTGGTGGTGGTGTGTGTGTTTAAAATTAAAGAGAGAGAGAGAGGAGTGATGTGACATGTAGTATTTGGTATTTTGTAGGATTTGTTGGTGTTGTGTATTTGGGTAGGGATGAGAGAGAGTGTCATGGTGCTTGGGTTGGGTCCAATTGAGTTGGGTTGGGTCACAATTGAGTCTAATTTGGTCTTAGTAATTAAAATGACTTAAATTAGTCATTTATAATCATGGTTAAAATAAATAGTACACGAGGACTCAATTGGATGTGACACAAGTGGCATGTGTGTAGTAGGCCAAAATGGTCCGTGTCTATAACTTGGGTCGACAAGTTTGAGTCAAAATTGTGTCTCCAATACAAGTTGGAATTAAATGTGACTTGGTGGGATAAATCGAAATTGGGTCAAATGTCTGAAAAGTTGTACGATAAAAATAGAGCACAAGATGGTGTGTCTGAGTGGGACACGAAGGTCATGGGTGTAGAGTGTCTCGAGTAGATCATGTATGACAAGTTGGTTTGGAGAAAATGACTAGCCTTGTGCGCCTAATTTAAAAGTCACGGTAACGTGTCGATGATAATCAAAAATAAAAGTAGGAAATTATTAATAACTCAGAAAATTATAATTAATTATATTAAATTCCTAATTGCTCTAATTAAATCTAATAAAAAATTCAGAGAGCTTACACCACCGCCCTTCCTTTCCGGGGGGCGCGATGGCCGGAGGGGGAGGAGTGGGGGGGTGTCAAAGGTGGCTGGAGGGGGTGGTTAGGAGGGTGCGGGTGGGTGGCCGTGGGGGTATGAAGGGAGCATGCGGGGTAGGGGTGGGAGGGGTGCCCGGGGTGGAGGGGGAGGGGGCCCGGGGGCCTCGAGGGGGAGGGGGGCTGGAGGGGGTGACGGGGGGTCGGCGAGGGGTTGGAGAAGTGTAGTTTCAAGTTTAGATTACGGGTATTTTTGTCAAAAAAATTCAGGGTATCAAGTTGTTAGAAAAAAAAGGTTTAGGGTATCAAGTTGAAAAACTGGAATAGTTGAGGGTATCAAGTTGCAATTAAGCCTTATTATAATATACTATTCCATTTTTTACGTTTTATTTTCCTATCTTAACCAAACACATTTGTCTCCTAATAGGGGGACAAAAAATGGATGGATTCCTGTTACGACCAGATCCCAATGTAATGGGTCCAGTCGGATCATGCCCAACCTGCACCGTTGTGAGACGGCGACAGTAAGTTGTATCAAGTAGTGAACACTAGCAGACAATATCTAAAGCGGGAAAGAAATAACATTTTATTGAATCTAAAAATTAACTAAGAGTCTGAAATAAATAACACAAGCAAATCAACATTCAATTATTACATCGGTTTTTATTACAACTGGAAAGGAAATAACTAAATCGATGGCACAATTAATAATCTGGGGCTCCCTGGTCAGGTTCAGCTACCTCGTCAAGGCTCGGACCAGGTTCATAGAGAGAACTAAAAGCAAGATCTTCGTCGTCGCAATCACCTAAAACGTTGGTCTCCAGTCAGGAGGGGAGCAAGAACATATTTTTACATCTAATATTCTAAGATAATAATAAATTATTGCAAGACAGTTTAAAAAGCACATGTATTTTTGCTAAATAATAATAAAAGACAACAGGCAATATTCTAGAAGCTACAATGATGCAATCTACAATAGTGCTTTTGAGTATATAACATAATCTGTGACCGGTTGGATAGTGGCAATATGTATACTAGCATTCTGGCCAAAACGATAGTATACGGTATGGCTCAACCCCCTTTATGGTATGGGTTAGCACGAGAGAGACAATTGATAAACAATGACTTTGGTCACAGATGTTATACTACTCCCCCAACCAATCCCCTAGTCAATGAGTCAATAAGGCAATCAATCGATCCATCCATCGATGTGGAGTCCGAGAGGGATCCACTGCGAATCAGTGTCACTATAATACATGATTCTACTAATGTAGTACATTTAATTATTAAATAAAATGCATATATGAAAGATATGAAACTTGCCTTGGTTGTATCCTCGGTGTGGAAAGCAACAGCTAAAAAGGTGTCGGCTAGGGTTCAGGGATCCGAACCTACATTAACATAAATCTGTCCTTAGAACTTATTCCAAGATTGGCTAATAAAGCCACTAATGTAAATCTACGCTAATTATAAATATTTGCCATTTTATTAGAGAAAATAATAATTTAAATATGTAATATTTTGGTAAAAATATTTTACTAGTATTTTTTAAATAGGGCGGAGAATAATGTATTTTTAGAATATTATCAAAGTAGTAGAGATTTTTATCATACATTATTTTAATAGAAAAATGTCGCGTAAAACTCGAAATTATTAGAAAACTAATTTAATTATTTATTTAAATAAAACTTTAGGAAATATTTACTAATATTATTTCCTTTAATAAAGAATAACTATTTAAATAATATAAATACGAAAACCTAATTTTAGTAAAACTTACGGTTTTATTAGAAAAGACGTTAATATATCTAGTTTTTAATACCATAAAATTTATTAATAAAAATAATAGTTAATTACGAAAATAAATCTTCTTATCAAAAAACATAAATATATAGTTTTTGGCCTATAAAATACTATTTTCTATATTAAAATATTTTTTGCTATATAAATAGTTATTTTGAAGCTAAATTTATCAATTAATGATAATAGTGAAATTATAATTGAAATAACTTAATACGACATTATTCTTAATTAACGTAGTCGATAATTCTAAATCTATTAATCTATCAATTAACGCTAAACATCTAATTAAAATGCTAACAATTATTTCCGAATCTAAATATGAAGCTAACTGAACTAGCTATTCGGGAACATGAATGGTTCTGTGAAACCAACAGAGCGTTGCAGGGTTTACCGAAGGCTGTGACGGAGCACCGAGGGGATGCCTCAGACTCGAAATGCACGCTGGGAATGCGCGCACGGGCACGCGAAACACGCACACGGGGCGCGGGAATGCGCTGACACGGCCGAAAAAACGACGTGCGCAGGCTGCCACGCGGGCGGGGAAGCTGCTGGTGCGTGTGGGGAGTGCGCACAGCTGCTGGTGCGGCCGGGAAGCGGCATGGATGGCATGCTTTGCACGGAGGTGGCCTGGTGCCATGCGCACAGAGTACTGCGGACGCGCGAGCTGCCCTGGAAGGGCCGTACGGGGCTGACGGTGGCGAGGGAACGTCGCACGGGGGTGGCGCGGCCGACGGCGGCTGCAGACGACCGTTCGATGGTGGATGGTCGGGTCGGATGTAATGGAAATATCCCAAGTGGGGTGTCGATGCGTTCGGGGCGTCGTGGGGAGCGTCGGGATGGAAACGGCTTCGGAATCAGAGAAGTATGGAGAGAGGGAAGATAGGTTTGGGAGTGGAAGATTTTATGATGATAAAGGAGTTTCTGGAGTTTATTACGTAATGGAGAGGGAGAGATATACGTGGGCGGGGGTGCCGGCTGAGAAAATGGATCTTGGAAATACTAGGTCATGGGTTAACGGTAGTTAAGTCAAACGAGTTTTGGGTTCGGGTTGGGTTGGTTAGGAGATGGGCCCAAGCCAAGGTTAAATAATTAAACTATAAGAAGAAAAAAATAGGTTTTACAATTCATGCATGAAATCCATCATTACAAGTGCAAATCCGAATCTTCCAACACTTAGGCCTCGTTTGGTTTGCAGAATCATCCGATTGAGAAAGGAAAGTGATTATTTTTCTATGTTTTGGTGCCAAATGAATTGAGGAGGAAAGGAATGTGATTTCCAATGGAAGAAAAATTAGAAAAAAAGTTATTCCATCCATCCATGCAAGGAATCACTTTTCCACATTGAAGTATTCACTTTTCTTTTCAAATTCCTTGGTATTTCCAAACGTATGAAAGGAAAATCAATAGGAATTATAATATCCCAAATGAAAGAAAATGCCAAAGAATTGATTTTCTTTCCCTTCCATTCCACGAGCCAAACGAGGCCTTACGGTTTACCAAACATGTCCTAATGGTAGTCTCCAAAATTTAAGTACAAAATATTATATTGTAAACTAGTTTGATTAATCATGCTGTCTCCAGTTTAATAAAAAACATATAATTAATGGTTTTTGTGAATATTACTTACCTCCTCCTTCTCCTCCTCGTGATCCTCAACAATGGCCTCGTGTGACTATGATTGAATCAACATAATGGGATTGGAAGACGAAAGTGATTACTTTTCTCTGTTTGAGTGCTAAAGGAATTGAGCAGAAAAAGAAAGTTATTCACAATGAAAGAAAATTTAGGGGAGATGATTTCATCCATCCAAACAAGAAATTGCTTTCTCACATTAAAGTATTGACTTTTTTTTTTTGCATTTTCAAACATCGAAAATAATAATAATATAAATTGTAATTTTTCAAAGAAAAGAATTGTCAAGGAATTGATTTTCCTTTCCATTCCTTTTTGTGAATCAAACGAGGCTAAAATAGATTTGAATCACTTGAACCTCTTTTTCAACAAGGGGAGGGTTTTGTTTGGTTGCACTAAAGTGTAAAAGTGAAAAATCATTAGGATCCACTAAATTGGCACAATGATGAAAGAATTCTTAGGCGGCCGTTAATGAAATCTTTAGGATCCACTAAATTGGCACAATTAATGTAGTCCCTTAGGGGACGTTTGGTACGCGGTATTTTTTTTATTTCCGAAAATTTTTTAGATGAGAATCTATTACTACGTTTGTTTGGCTTATAAAAAAATTATTTTCAAAAATTATAAATACCCGGGTAAATAGTTTACCCACAAAATATGGAAATTCTATCCCTTGAGAATAGGTGGATTTTTTTTTTTGTCCGGACAAAAAAAAAAATTGTCTAAATTTTTTCCTCTTTTTTGATCAATTTTGATTAGTTTTGAACATTTTTTGTCGTTTTTTACCAAATTTTTTATCGTTTTAGCGATTTTTTTGTCGTTTTTACCCATTTTTGTCACTTTTTGATTATTTTTTGTCGCTTTTATCTTTTTTGTCATTTTCATCAATTTTTTGTCGTTTTAAGCAATTTTCTGTCGTTTTTACCCATTTTATGTCTTTTTGTCACTATTTGATTATTTTTTGTCGTTTTTATCGCTTTTTGTCATTTTATATCGCTTTTATCCTTTTTTTGTCGTTTTAAGCGATGTTTTGTCGTTTTACCCTTTTTTGTCTTTTTTGTCACTTTTTGACTATTTTTTGTAGTTTTTACCAATTTATTGTCGTTTTAAGCGATTTTTTGTCGTTTTACCCATTTTGTCTTTTTTTGTCACTTTTTGATTATTTTTTGTCGTTTTAAGCAATTTTTGTCGTTTTTACCCATTTTTTCTTTTCGTCACTTTTTGATTATTTTTTGTCGTTTTTACCCAATTTTTGTCTTTTTGTCGTTTTTTTGTCAATTTTTTCTGTCGTTTTAAGCGATTTTTTTTCGTTTTTATAGCCTTTTTTTTGTTGTTTTTACCGATTTTTAGTCGTTTTTGGTCATTTTTATTGATTTTATGTCGTTTTTTGTCATTTTTGTCGCTTTTACAGATTTTTTGTCGCTTTTTGGTGTTTTTGTCGTTTTAACCGATTTTTTTGTCGTTTAACCCGTTTTTATCGATTATATTTCGTTTTTGGTTATTTTTGTCATTTTAACCGATTTTTTGTCATTTTTTGTCGTTTTAACCGATTTTTTGTTGTTTTTTGTCGCTTTTGCTGCATTTTGTTTTTTTGTCATTTTTATCGATTTTATGTCGTTTTTGTCGTGTTTTGGTTATTTTCGTCGTTTTTATCCTTTTTTGTTATTTTTTGTCGTTTGTACATTTTGTCGCTTTTTGATCATTTTTGTCGTTTTAACCGATTTTTTGTCGTTTTTCATTGTTTTTGTCATTTTTTGTTATTTTGTCGTTTTTACCTTTTTTTGTCGTTTTTACCATTTTTTTCGTTTTTACCGATTTTTGTCATTTTACCCTTTTTTTATATTTGTTCATTTTTTTTCTTTATTATTATTATTATTATTTTTTTTGGGAATATTTATGTTGTCACCAAACATGGGAATGTAATATTCCAGGGAATTTAATTCCTTGGAATTTGATTTCCGGGAATATAGAATTCCTGGCTATATAGTATTCCGCATACCAAACTCCCCCTTACATACAAATACAATTTTGTATTTAGGAGAATGTAAGGCTACCTTGCATGAGACTGCAAAGGATAACACTTGCTTATTTCACAAAATCATTGGGTTGAAAAAGAATACTTATTATTTTTCCATGTTTGGGTATCAAAATAATTGAAAAGAAAGGGAGAATGATTACTAATGGAAGAAAAATTAGGAAAAAAAATAATTCCATCCATTCAAGCACGGAATCACTTTTCCACCATTAAATATTCATTTTCCTTTCCATTTTTTTTTGCATTTCCAAACATCTAAGGGTGGGTTTGATTATAAGATAGAAAATATGTGGAAAATAAAATAATTCCACGGAATTATTTTACCATGGAAAGAATTCCATGGAAAAAAAATTGACATAATTAATGTTAGTACCGGGGCACAATTTTTCGATGGAAAACTGAGAAAATGAAACAATTGTAAAAATAATGTTTCAAATCAACACTTCAAGGAAGGTGATTCTGAATTACGAGAATCTAAAAAGATTTCGTAATCAACAACAATCAGATCGTAGTACTTCTAAAAAGAAGATACAATCCGAATTACTGGCAGCAACGAAGAAGGTGACTGACGAAAGATGGAAGAACTCCTGTTGGGGTGAATAATCACCGTTGCTCAAAGCTTTATTCGCCCTACACGAACAGCTTCCAGGAACCAGCAAGTTCGTCGGAGAACTTGGAACACTCATGCTCTTCTGACTCATCGGATGGACACGAACTCCTGTGCAAAAGCAACGCTGGTACGACACCTTTCCTCTCTCTCTCTCGAAGGCTACTGGAAGATCAGAACTGTGTTAAAGAACACGTCTGGAATCTCTATTTACTTGTGTTAAAAAATACTTCGTAAACTTTCTGTGGTGGCTTCTCTTTTTCTTCTGTAACTAGCCTTGAGAGAGAGATGATGCCATATATAGGCCCTACAGCAACTGTTCGGTTGCCACAAAGTTAGGGACGAGGTAAAAACCATCCCGAACATGTAGCAACCGCCCAGAACGTACAAACGCACGTTCTGCTGCAAGTTGCGCCAACTGCGCACACCCCGCGCTCCTTACACTTTGCGCGACAGAGCATGCACTGAACTGCGCACACTGCGCGCACTGCATGCACTGCGCATACGGCGCACACAGCGCAACCAACGCGCCCGCGTAATCCGAGCAACCCGCGCAACTCAGCGCAACCTAGCACAACCCAGCGCAACCTGAACGCAACCTGGGCGCGCACCTGGGCAGCACAACTGGGCTTGCACAACTGGGCATGCGCGCCTGGGCTGCACAACTGGGCTTGTGCAACGTGGCAGTGCAAGTGGCTCGCGCAACGAGCGCAACTAAAGCGCACTATGCGCCTAGCGACGATGCTGACGTGCTAAGTGCAAAGTGCGCCAACAAAATGCCACATTACGCCTCATGAGCTCATGAGCCCGAGTCCGAGTTGGAGTCCGAGTCCGAGTCCGAGTCCGGGTCGCTAAGCCCCTATGGGGCTTAGCTCCCATGGAAATAAATTTCCCAAGAGCAAAAAACATGAATGCTTTAATTGTTGATTTTAGCCTTTTTCCCATTAGAAAAACAACCCCACATGGCAAACCCATGTGCACCTCCACACCACATGTGCATCTCCAATAATAGCAAAGCTAATATATAGAGATACAATCTCTTTGTTTTTTCCGATGTGGGACTAAAGCTTTCTAAAGGAAAAACCAAAACTCCAACAATCCCCCACATATCTCTATATATATGGGTATAAGTGTTTCCCACAGTAACTGTCTATCATACATTCGGAGAGATGTCGCTGACGACTTGAATCTTCCCGCATGGATAAAAAATCAGACTATAATACAAGAATGGACTAAGCCTTGAATTCTGCATCATAGCTGAATTTTTTTCCACTCACATAATGTAGTTACATGTGCTTCTGGCTATACATTAAAGGCCCTGTGCCAGCCTGGTTTCAGTGTATAATTTTGGGCGTCTACAAGTTTACCTTCAAGAGACGGCCTGATATCTCTTTGTCCATACACTATAGGTGAGTTCATTATAAAGAGACATGGCATTAAGCGCTTTGCGCTTCCCTTGCGGTGCTACGCCGCCATGATATGGCTTAAAGCCGAGGCCTCACCCCGTACCGGAAACCTCATCGTAGTGTCATACTACTGTAGCATGAGACAACCGCCTCTTTGTAGTGCCAAACTATCCAGCATGAAGCCTTAGGCTCCCTTGCGGTGTTACGCCGCAACAACATGGCTTACGAGGCCGAGGCTTTATCCCTAACCGGATACCTCATCGTGGTGTCGTGCCATTGTAACATGAGGAAATCCTCCTCTTTGTAGTGCTGACTACATCCCTCTTTATTTTTAACATACAGCATTAGGCTAACTGCCTATTTGTGGTGCTACGCCGCTGTGACTTAGCCTGCAAAGTCGAGGCTTTATCCTATTACTGGACAGTACCCCATATATAGGAACCTTATTGTGGAGTCACCCCACTGTAGCATGGACTTTCACTCCTTGTAGTGCTGCTCTACCGTGCCTCATGTAAAGCACACCAGGCATTCAATCTGCCTGAGAACTCATTAAGGCAATTAAGCCAACCTTCCCACATGAACCGTTTTTCACAGAAAACAACAGTAGACAACAGTGGTTATAGGTCCGTAACCTCTCCATGCCCAATAGAACATGTACCCACCGTTCCTGATATTCTTCCGATTAGTGGTCCTCCCTTGAACCAAAAGCTAGATGCCTAGTAGATAAATCTTTGAACTAATAGCATAAAATTTTATGGTAGGAATACAATAATACAATATCAGAATGCCTTCAAGCCCATTTTACAAGCTGTGTCATCGACCAGCTTGTAATGCCCCGCTCCGCATCGGTGCATTACGATGAGTCGTTGACTCGAAGAGTTGCGTTGACCCGATGAAGTATCGATGCATATCGATGCAAGTGTTACGTTGGCCAAAGGTATGCTTTAAGTCGGTTAGAATCTATGAATCGAATCGATGCAAAGGATAAGTCTCGTTTGAGCAAAGTGCTGATTTTAGTTGATCTGGTGTGCAGGCTATGCTTTTACGCTGGACGATAAGAGGTCGGCATTTTGCCTTATGCAATGAAGTGTCCGCGAAACCAAATCGAGGCCCTGCAACGGACTGTGGCATAGGCACGATAGGCCAAATCGACCGAGTAGAGCAAAGGAATGGCTAAGTCCAAGAGTTAGCTATGCAATCGAGTTATGGAAGCGAGACGCTTCAATCGGCGAAACGGCAAGGCGTATCGGCTTAAGGTGGGCGGGTTCTTGAGTCTCTCTCCCTATTCCTTCACGTCTAATAAGATATGTTATGGTATGCGTAATATGTTATCAAGTTAGCGAGTGTGGCTCGGCGAGTAAGTGCCTAAGTATGTGTCGAACACTAAGATAGAACATTGAACAATCGAACAATTGAAGCGACGTGCATCGAGTGCACGAGTCGCAGTAGGACAATGATGGTAGAATATTGAAAGATGATAATGAGATGTGCATCATGTGCACGGCTCCGAGAACATTAAACTCTAGGCGTAGAACATTGATTATGGTGCTGAGCGTGCCTTTGTGCACTTAAGCTACGAAAAGACTAAGTAACTACGGAGTTAGGCTATGCGAACAACTTACGAATGGTATGCGTGAATATGAGTATGAGACGACTAAGCCGTTGGACGTCGTGCATCAATATGGATGTGTTGGGGCATAACGCCGACGGAGCTCCCCATATGAATGGTGGATTATGTTTATGGCACGGGAAACCGTTTATGGCACGGGGAACCGCTTATGTGCGAGACTATGTTTATGGAATACGAGATCGGTTGGTATGCTATGGATGGTATGATATGGAACGCATTGCATGGTCAATGGACTAGGATTGCCCATGCACGGGTGCGGCTTCCCTCAAACGGTTACGCCGGGGCGCCGGGACCGTTCGGTCTAGGAGGGAATTATATGTGGTATTTATGGTACACAACATTTGGACAGATTGCGACCGTCCAGTGCTGTGATAAGCTATAATATCCGTAAGTTTGGGATCCTTCGGATACTGGGCTAGCAACCCGTATCGAAGCGATTGTAGGCTTACACATAAGAGATGCCAAGTCCATTACGGTGCGACACACCGTGACCTTCATATAGATAGGGCCGGTGGGCTGAGATGAGAGCTAGGTGCAGGCGCAGGGCCTGCTACCCATTATGCATATGTTTACGTTTATGATTGGTCGGTTGTACGAATCGTATGTTTGCTTATGTTAAGTTCTAACCACTGCAGGCTAAGGAAAATGGGATGGCATGAGCACGAACACTATGTTTACGTTTATGTTATGGCTAACTGTATCTGCTGCAGGAACACGGGATGTGGTGACACATTATAATAATGTGCTATGTTAAGTTTTGCCATGAAACCGATCCTAAGGCTAAATAGAAAGACTACAAAGTAAGATGCATGCTCACTAAATGATTAAGTGTTTGGTTTGGGTGCGAGCGGGTCTTGATCAGTGCGAAGCGAGGACGAAAGCACTAAGCCCCCACTAGTTTATGTGCAGGCTCAGGTTATGATCGGCGCGGGACGGAGCTTGGCTTGGACGTGCCGAGACATGGAGTCCTTAGCGTTCAAGAGGAGCTTCCGTATATGCTTTCGGACTTGCGACATGGAGATATTCGGCCGAAGACTACTTGGTGGCTATACAGAGGCATAATGTATGGAACAATGTAATCCTTTGTGAGCTAGAGAGATCATGAGCGTTGTAGCCAATTGGCATTTTATGTTGGGCTTTTCAGAGCCTTTGTAACCTTCAGTGCAATATGAATAAAAGAGATTCTTGTGTTATACTTTGTTTCCTTTCGCTGCTTTATATTATCAATTTGAGATAAACTCTATGTGAACTGTTATCTTGCCTTGCACGAGCGCAACTCCAGGCTCGTACGGCATCACGCCCCAGCGAGGACGATGATTCGGGTAAAATCTAGCGAGGACGAGCGATTTCCCGGGTCGGGGCGTGACAAGTTGGTATCAGAGCGGTTCCATCCTTTGGACCGTGCGTGAATCTCTTTGACCCTCAGTTGCTTCGATATCATAATTCAGTTGACTCTAAGTTGTTTCCGCAATCGCATGGCTCATGGATCTGCTCGACGCTATATTGGATGTTCCATACAATAAGTCTATATTAGGTGCGTACGTCTGCCACAAGTATGTCGTGACTATCACGCTATCTCCGGGTGCCGTCGGAGAGTGTTGGTTGCACGAAGTGCAACGAGTTATGGGATGTTGGTCGCACGAAGTACAACAAGTTATGTGATGTTGGTTGCACGAAGTGCAACGAGTTATGGGATATCGGTTGCACGAAGAGCAACGAGTTATGGAATGCTGGTCGCACAAAGTGCAACGAATATGGTGATGTTGGTTGCACGAAGTGCAACGATATGTATGGTTGGTCGCACGAAGTGCGAGGAGCTATGCGTTGTCGGTCGCACGAAGTGCGAGGCGATATATGTTATCGGTCGCACGGGGTGCGAGAAGATATGTGTTGTTGGTTGCACGAAGTACAACGGATCGATATGTGAGGCGATGCGTATTATACGGCTATGCGAAGGATTATGTGTTGTCGGTTGCACGGAGTGCAGCAAGTCGTGGATCGTTCGTTGCATCAGTGCAACGAGTCGATACGGTATGATGTGCGTAGTATGGCTATACGGATGAATAGCGATATGTTGTGCGAGATTGAGTAAAGACCTTAAGTATCGAGACTAAGTTGTTGCACGAGCTGCAACAAGCGAGATTCGAAGATCGCAGATGCGATTGTACGAGTCGAGTTGGTCGCTAAGTTAAGTTGAGTAGGCGAACGCTTATGTTGGCCGTGTATCGCGTTGAGCTTTGAATAAGCAAATGTTACGGGTGTGATCGAGATGATCGCCATGACACGGTTAGATTGAATGTATGTCAAACTTGAGCTAATGTTAGAGCTGGGATCGAAAGGATCGCCATACGGGACGGTTGAGTTGAGATAGAAGTCTGACCTATGCGAAGTGTGATGTCGAGTAATGACTCGATTTCGAGTGGTATATGCAATACCAATTATGCGAGCAAGTATAGCGAAGTATTGTGTTGATAACGATAGGCTCGATCCTGAGTGGTATATGGAATACCACTTGGCGATGGTTATGTTAAGCCGGTTGGTGACTTGCGATAGGTTTCGTCGAGACGATTATGTTGTTAACATATGTTTGTCCTCAACGAATGAAGTAGTACCGAGACTCGAGTGGGAATGATTCGAGAGAAGTCGATGCTAGTATGCTACGATGAATTAAGTCGAACGATTATGTGCGAAGTCGTACTTATGGATGATATGTCGGGCGAGAATTTGTCAAGTAAGTCGAACGATAAGTTGAGCATAGCGAAGAAATGTTACGTGGAGGAAATAGTCGACCCGGTCGAACTTATGTTGAGTTAGTACGGAGACTTCTTCGGAACGAATTGAGTAGGTACAGAGAAATCGTGCGAACGAATTTGGGTTAGTACGATAAGTCGGTGGCACGATCAGAAAGTGCGAGTTAGAGATATGAGAATGGATATGTGAAATCGAAATTGTGTCGCGATGATGTTAAGTAGTTACAACGGAATGGATCTTGATAAGTACGAGACTTGATTCGTATTCGAGTTCGGATAATGGCAATGATTGTAACGAGTTTGAGCTTATGAGAGAAGAAGATGTTCAAGTTATGCATATCGACGATGGTTTTGAGGCGTATCAAAGACGATATGCAATAACTCGGGGATACTCTGATCGAATGAACGAAAATTATGTTGAGCATTGTTGTTGGATGAATAAGATGCAAGTTAAGTTGATGGCAGTTTGGATGATAACGGTAGGAACGCTTCGGAGAATTTGAGAGTCGATGCATATTGTTTTGGTGAAAACGAAAGTGTCTGGATTGCTTCGCGGATCACCACTATGTTGACATTCTTATCTTGAGCGAGCGCAATACCAGCCTCGCACATGCGTCACGTCAAAATTAGAACGATCATTCCGCATGAGCACTGGTATGGTGATTCATCCAGTGGGGATGATCGAACTTGCGAGGCGTGGCAAATTCGATATGGACTTGTGGTTTGATGCGAAGGTGAACTTGAGGATAGTGCGATGTTGTCAACGGTAATACAGGAGTGATTCGAGTAGCAGCGGCGCATCAGTTGCGCGGGGGGGGGGGGGAAGATAAATTACGGATTATAAAGTATGTCGGATTGGGTAAAGTCCCATAGGAATTATCGGGAATTGATTTGGCTCCGCAATAGGATATAGCATGGTTCGTTGTAACTGTCCCTCGTTGATGATCTTCAATTATCGAGCGTAGTTTCGGGGCAGATGACCCTAGAAGACTTGACCGCCAAATCAAGTAAATATTGAAGTCCCATAGGATGACCCTAAAGAAGTCGCATAAGGAATCTTATCGAGAATAAGGAATGATCGAGTATATATCGAGGAACGTGCTTAGCGTAGTGACGCGGTAAGGCGATTGCAAGGATTTTGCAATGCGTGAGGGCGACGGATAGTAGAATGACCCTAAGAGTTGTGTCATAGATCGGTTGAGTAACGATTAGGCTACGTATGTGTTGGGCGCACGATCGATGTTACGAAACGAACTAGTCGGAATGGATTGAGAATTGAGTAAAGGATTCGTACTCGGTCGAGAATAGGAGATGGGCGTATCGTAAGAGACCTTGGGTCGAAAAGATTGTTGCCTTTGAGCATCGCAGACTCAAGTCGACCTCTTGTGTCGGAAGAGCGCGAGCATGATGTCTGGATAAGTTGCCTAGCGGGGGTAGCCCCAGACTCGATACGCAGGTAGTTCAAAAACGTGGATCGTGTTGAGATAGTTGTGTGCGAGACTTAGTACGGACTGTAGACGAAGGAATTTGTGACATGTTGACATTGTCCATGTTGTTAAGGCTAAGTGTTATGAATGATTGGATGAAAGACTTAAGTTATGCGAGAGATAGGAAACGGTTGGGCGAATAGGCATTGCGGAGAATTATTGCGATCGGATGCGCAATGACTTGTGCAATGCGAGCGTTAGGTGGCCGACGAGAAACTTATGAGATCGAAGTTATGGTTTGAATTAAGTTATGTGCAAATGTTGGAAGAGGATCGCATGTTATGGGATAATGAGTACGAGATTGGGAATAGGCGCTAAGATTTGACCAGGTGTACGGAATAATTGGTACTTGAGGATTTAAGTTAAACTTGTTAGTTGTCCCGATATCCTACAACTGAGCTTGGCTGAAATGCATATATTGGTGGGACGCCTAAAATATGTGTATGATCCAGACTGAGTTGTATGATTCAAACGATAGTAGCACGAGATCGTGAAGCGATCTATACGGGACACTTGGATTAAGTGTTGGTTTCGGTTCGAGGACGAACCTGATTTTGAGTGGTATATTATGTAATGCCCCGCTCCGCATCGGTGCATTACGATGAGTCGTTGACTCGAAGAGTTGCGTTGACCCGATGAAGTATCGATGCATATCGATGCAAGTGTTACGTTGGCCAAAGGTATGCTTTGAGTCGGTTGGAATCTATGAATCGAATCGATGCAAAGGATAAGTCCCATTTGAGCAAAGTGCTGATTTTAGTTGATCTGGTGTGCAGGCTATGCTTTTACGCTGGACGATAAGAGGTCGGCATTTTGCCTTATGCAATGAAGTGTCCGCGAAACCAAATCGAGGCCCTGCAACGGACTGTGGCATGGGCGCGATAGGCCAAATCGACCGAGTAGAGCAAAGGAATGGCTAAGTCCAAGAGTTAGATATGCAATCGAGTTATGGAAGCGAGACGCTTCAATCGACAAAGCGACAAGGCGTATCGGCTTAAGGTGGGCGGGTTCTTGACTCTCTCTCCCTATTCCTTCACGTCTAATAAGATATGTTATGGCATCGAGTGTACGAGTCGCAGTAGGGAAATGATGGTAGAATATTGAAAGATGATAATGAGATGTGCATCATGTGCACGGCTCCGAGAACATTGAACTCTAGGCATAGAACATTGATTATGGTGCTGAGCGTGCCTTTGTGCACTTAAGCTACGAAAAGACTAAGTAACTACGGAGTTAGGCTATGCGAACAACTTACGAATGGTATGCGTGAATATGAGTATGAGACGACTAAGCCGTTGGACGTCGTGCATCAATATGGATGTGTTGGGGCATAACGCCGACGGAGCTCCCCATATGAATGGTGGATTATGTTTATGGCACGGGAAACCGTTTATGGCACGGGGAACCGTTTATGTGCGAGACTATGTTTATGGAATACGAGATCGGTTGGTATGCTATGGATGGTATGATATGGAACGCATTGCATGGTCAATGGACTCGGATTGCCCATGCACGGGTGCGGCCTCCCTCGAACGGTTACGCCGGGGCGCCGGGACCGTTCGGCCTAGGAGAAAATTATGTGTGGTATTTATGGTACACAACATTCGGACGGATTGTGACCGTCCAGTGCTGTGATAAGCTATGATATCCGTAAGTTTGGGATCCTTCGGATACTGGGCTAGCAACCCGTATCGAAGCGATTGTAGGCTTACACATAAGAGATGCCAAGTACATTATGGTGCGACACACCGTGACCTTCATATAGATAGGGCCGGTGGGCTGAGATGAGAACTGGGTGCAGGCGCAGGGTCTGCTACCCATTATGCATATGTTTACGTTTATGATTGGTCGGTTGTACGAATCGTATGTTTGCTTATGTTAAGTTCTAACCACTACAGGCTAAGAAAAATGGGACGGCATGAGCACGAACACTATGTTTACGTTTATGTTATGGCTAACTGTATCTGCTGCAGGAACACGGGATGTGGTGACACATTATAATAATATGCTATGTTAAGTTTTGCCATGAAACCGATCCTAAGGCTAAATAGAAAGACTACAAAGTAAGATGCATGCTCACTAAATGATTAAGTGTTTGGTTTGGGTGCGAGCGGGTCTTGATCAGTGCGAAGCGAGGACGAAAGCACTAAGCCCCCACTAGTTTATGTGCAGGCTCAGGTTATGATCGGCTCGGGGCGGAGCTTGGCTTGGACGTGCCGAGGCATGGAGTCCTTGGCGTTCAAGAGGAGCTTCCGCATATGCTTTCGGACTTGCGACATGGAGATGTTCGGCCGAAGACTACTTGGTGGCTATACATAGGCATAATGTATGGAACAATGTAATCCTTTGTGAGCTAGAGAGATCATGAGCGTTGTAGCCAATTGGCATTTTATGTTGGGCTTTTCAGAGCCTTTGTAACCTTCAGTGCAATATGAATAAAAGAGATTCTTGTGTTATACTTTGTTTCCTTCCGCTGCTTTATGTTATCAATTTGAGATAAACTCTATGTGAACTGTTATCTTGCCTTGCACGAGCGCAACTCCAGGCTCGTACGGTATCACGCCACAGCGAGGACGATGATTCGGGTAAAATCTAGCGAGGACGAGCAATTTCCCGGGTCGAGGCGTGACACAGCTGGCGCTTGAGGCCCTTAGTGAACGTATCCACCAGGTTCTCCTGACTCCGAACATCAATAACTGCAATAACACCTCTCTTGATAAGATCGTGTACTGTCCTGTGCTTCAACCACACAGCCCTATTCTTCCCATTGAAGAGGTCATTTGATGCCACCGCCGCTGTCGCCTGGTTGTCGCAGTATATCGGTATCGTCGGTATTTGTGCCCCAACCATTGGAAGATCATACATGAGCTCCTGAAGCCATTCTGCTTCCTCAGCTGCGGTATCAAGTACAAAGAACTCAGATTCCATGGATGACCGCGAGAGCATAGTCTGCTTCTTCGACTTCTACGATATAGCAGGTCTACCCATTGTGAAAATAAATCCACCTGTGGACCTCTCGCTCTCCACCTCTGAGCACCAGCTGGCATCACTGAAGCCTTCCACTACCGACGGATCTCCGCTATAGTACAGTGCATATGTCTGAGTCTTCTTGAGATATCTCATAACCCGTTTCACAGCTGTCCAGTGTTCAGCAGCTGGGTTGCTCGTGAAACGACTCAGCATTCCCACAGCGAAAGCTATGTCAGGCCTTATGGCATTAGTAGCATACATCAAACTTCCGATTACGCTTGCATACTCCAGCTGCCAGAAGCTTTTTCCTAAATTAGGCTTCAGCTTCAGATCATACCTGTACGGCGTATCGATCCCTGGAAGATCCCGATACCCATAACGAGTGATCATTTTCTCAATATAATGAGACTGTGACAGCGCTAGTCCAGTGTCTGTCCGGATGATTTTGATCCCTAAGATCACATCAGCTTCCCCCAAGTCCTTTATACTGAAATTACTTGAGATAAATTTTTTTGTCTCTGTGACACATCTAATATCCGTACCTAGGATAAGCATGTCGTCCACGTACAGACAAACGATCACACCTCTTCCATCAGCGAACTTCGTGTAAACACACTTGTCCGTATCGCTGACCATGTAGCCATTTGACCTTATAACTTTGTCAAATTTCTCACGCCACATCTTGGGAGCTTGTTTATGACCGTACAAGGATTTCACCAACTTGCAGACTTTGTCTTTAAGACCCCTGATGACAAATCTCTCTGGCTGTTGTATGTAAATCTCTTCGGTCAGCTCGCCATTTAGGAAAGCTGTATTCATATCCATCTGATGTATCACCATCTTATGTATTGCTGCGAGAGCAATCAACATTCTGATGGTGGTCATCCGGGCTACTGGAGCATACGTGTCAAAATAGTCAATCTCCTGCTTCTGAGAAAATCTCTTGGCTACCAACCTAGCCTTGAACTTGTCAATAGTTCCAAATGCTTTCATCTTCTTCTTGAAGATCCATTTGTATCCGATGGGTTTCGCTCCTTCAGGAAGATCAACCAACACCCAAGTGTTATTTTAGGTGATAGAATCAAATTCATTGTCAATCGCCTCCTTCCAGAAAACCGTGTCTCTGGTCTTCATCGCCTCATCATAGGTAAGCTGATCTGCTTCTACATGATAGGTGACAAAGTTACTTCCGAAGTCCTTCGGCCTTCTCACTCGCTTCTTTGACGGCTCAGCGAGATCTGGTTCAACCGTTGTTTCAACAACAACATCTTCTTGGACCACATCTTCATTGAAGACCTGCGCACCCTTATTGTTCTCCGGAACATCCGCAAGAACAATATTCTTGTGCCTTGTAAATTTATCTTCAAAATATTCTGTGTTGCGAGATTCAATGATATGATTTGACTCAATATCAAAAAATCTCCGAGCATCACTCTTCTCGGCATACCCCAAGAAGATCGTCTTAGTAGTCCTTGTCCCAAGCTTCTGAATCTTCAGATCTGGTAGCTTGACATATGCCATACACCCCCACACTCGAATGACATTCAAGTTAGGTCTGTCCTTGAACCAGAGTTCATGAGGAGTAACGTCTGAAGTTGCATGAGGCACTCTATTTAGAATAAAAGTGGCCGTCAATACAGTTTCTCCCCAGTAGCACTTAAGAAGACCAACCGTCAACAACATAGAGTTAATCTTTTTTGTTAACGTTCTGTTCTTCCTTTCTGCTACTCCGTTTGATTGATGGGAGTACGGAGCCGTAGTCTCATTGACAATTCTATGTTCTTTGCAGAACGATGCAAATTCATGAGACCTGTACTCCCCACCTCGATTACTTCTTATCCTTTTTAATTGTTGTCTAGTCTGCCGCTCAGCTTCGGTTCTGAACTCCTTGAACTTCTTGAATGCTTCGTCTTTAGCTTTCAGCAAGTAGACGAACGCATACTTTGAGAAGTCATCGATGAAAGTTATGAAATACTTCATCCCGGCCTTTGTAGAGAACTGTTTGAAGTCACAGATATCGGAGTGTACCAATCCAGAAGATATGTACTTCGATTAACCCGAGGAAAGGTTTCCTTGTGATCTTTGTTTGAGCACAAACTTCATATTTCTCTACCTTACCCCCACACTTGAAGATAAGTCATAGACTAGACATTCTGTTTATTCATTTACAACGAACATGTCCTAGCCTATTATGCCACAACTCAAGAGTATAAGCAGAAGGAGTGATTGTTTGCCATGAAATATAAAAAGCAGAACAATTATCGGAGGACTGGACTTTTACTTCATATTACAAACTCGCTTGTACAAAGAAAGCCTAGGGACGAAAACCTAGGTACAGCAGTCTAAGTACAATTATTAATTTTAGATTCTGGGGGGGGTGATGATAGAGGCTCGGGAAAGCAACGGCAGCTCTGCCTTACTCCTTGGACGATCGGTATGCAGCCTTGGCTCCAGAAGATTGCTTGGCGTTGGAAGAAATGCTCTCTTTGCTCTCTATCTGCTTCTTCTCTCTAAGTATTCTGGTGCTCTCTGATCTCGAAAAAGTCTCTCTCTGTATGTATATATGTGTATCTGTCTCCCCTGCAAGGGAATGGCACCCTGCTATTTATAAGAATGGGGGGCATCATTAGAATTTACAATGATTGCCCCTTAAAATGGCGGCGGCCTGTTGATTGATCAATCTGGGCCATTAATTTTGAGTGTAATGGATCTGGGCCATTGATATGGATTGTGCCAAATTCTCTCAGTAATTAATGCTGATTGGAATAAATCTTTCTGGTGATGATTTGCTGATGTCTGCGAATCTGAATGAATAAGTTTAATTTATTCTCCTGCCACGTGTCCCAGATTATTGGGATTTGACCCAATCTTTGATTGCAGTAAATCTGGGAAATTGACTGGCTTTATGACACGTGTCCTGGGAATCACTGAGCCGCATAAGGATTGGGCCGC
Organism: Iris pallida; assembly: GCA_029216955.1. NCBI lineage: Eukaryota > Viridiplantae > Streptophyta > Magnoliopsida > Asparagales > Iridaceae > Iris > Iris pallida. Next base: position 1,454,281 of record JANAVB010035418.1, read on the forward strand.
ATAAAGTTTGAGCCGCATAAGCCTGGCTACGTGTCAGGGCAGCTTGGGGAATCTTTGAACCACATGATAATCTGGACCATATAATGGGTAGTGAGCCGCATGGAGATGATCCTTATGAGCCGCATAGGGCTGTTTCAATCTGGGTCGCATAGGACAACTTCGGCCTAAGCCGCATGGGGAGTCTCCGCTCGAGCTGCATATGACTGTCCACGTGTCTAGGCTGCGTGGTGTTTTCTGGATCTCGGGGGGGTGTGCCAGAGATTTTTTTTGATTTCCTAGGATTCTGTCATTATGACAGAGTCATAATTGCCTCTTAGTGTCAGGCATGTCGTCTTGTCAGAGCGGTCAGCCATCAAAGTAATTAATGCAGTATAGGGCGGAGGGAAAAACTGTTTGCAAGCCACGTCTCTTCTTTTCTGAGCCGCATGGAACGTCTTGAGCCGCATAGTCCCTCGTGCCGCATGAATCTTTGAGCCGCATGGGATATCTGAGCCGCATGGGGTTCCCTGGCCGCATGGATCTTTCTTTATTATTTTCCATGCTTCTACAAGACCCCCTTCAAAGTTTTCAATTTGCAAAATTGAAATACTTTGAATAAGAAGCATGGCTGTTTGCAAGCTCTTCTAGCCGCATATGAAGTCCTAGCCGCATAGATGTCTTGGCCGCATGAAAGTTTCAGCCGCATGGATGTCCTAGCCGCATAGCCATCTGAATCTGCATAGGCTCTTTGCCACTTTATTATGCCATGCGTGCAAATCTTTTTTGGAGCAGGGTCCCAAGAGCTTAGTCTTTAATTGGCAAGTTTGGCTCGATAGCCGAAGAGTCGATCACGTTGTATGAAGCGTCGGTCCGTGGTCCTCCTTGTCTATAAATAGAAGGGTATTTGGACGGTCTTCCCTCTTAAACTCTTCTTGACTCAGATTCCTGTCTTATTTTCTTTCTCTTATCATCAGACAACGATGGCACCCAGGGCTTCTAAGGCTGTGAAGAAAGTTGTGGCGAAGAGTAAAAAATCGGCTTCGTCCTCGACTGTCGCGCCCCCCGTTCGTCTTGACGTTCACGTTGCCATCGAAGGTAAGGATTATGTAGATGGTTGAGTACTTTAAAAACCCTAACAGAGCCTGTATTGCTGCCTGCTTCGTGCACAAGCCTTTGACGCGAACTCCTTAAACTACATGGTCCGCATACACGTCTCATGACTTAGCCGCATGGGGATATACCCCACGTCTGAGCCGCATGAGAGTTGCTTTAAACGAGCCGCATGGACCTTTCTGAATATCTTCTGATTGTTTTTTATTTTCTTCGTCTTTGGTTCTTGCAATATTTCCACCGAATGCTGATATTGCAATGTCGAAAGAGCCGCAGCCTCCTGTCATCAACCAGGGGTCTTCCTCTGTTAAGGAGGAGGTGATGAAAGAAGAACCGGCGCCTAAGGGGGATGGCATCCCTCCAAGTATCAAAACTGCTGAAGGTGGTAGCGCTGGGAATTCTGCTTCTCCTATTTTGGACGAGGACCTTCCTCAATTGCATCCTTCATATGTGAGGTGTGTAGGCTTAAAAAATAAAAGTCACGCTGAGTTGATCAGGACAAAGTCTAAAAGTCACGCTGAGTTGATCAGGACAAAGTCTAAAAATCACGCAGAGTTGATCAAGACAATGTTTAAAAGTTACGCTGGATTCTACCAGACTATTTCCTCAAATATACGCAGAGACAGCTCATCGTTTGTCAGAGTGTCATTATGACTGATAGTACGACAGTCAAAGAATGTCTCCTCGTATGCCACGTATGCACAAAACTCGAGAGATCACAGCCGACTATTACGTGACTTTCGAAATCTTCTTCAACAAGAATCAGCCTTCATCAAGTTGGCGTACCAAAAGAGCTTATTGTCATTTAATGCGACTGATAAGGCAATCAATGTCAGAGATTTTGTGTCAGTCGAGGCATGTCGAATCAAGACAGCTGGCAGTTCTGACTCAAGTCTGCGTGTATTTTGAACTTCTATGTTCCTCCCTCAAGATTGCGTGAATTCTGAGCTTTCTGCTTCAAGTTAGCGTGTATTTTGAAGCCTTCTATCCAAAGTCTGCATAGATTTCGTCCTCAACAAGGCTGCGTGGATTTCGTCCTCAATAAGTCTGCGTGGATTTTATCAAATTGGAGTACGTGGCAGCCATGCCACCGATCTCTCACCTGCGTGTCCTGTAACTTGCACACGACTCATGCACGATTGCCATGTGTCCAACAGTTACAGGCCACGTCCAGTAACTGCTCATAACCTTGCATATGTTAAATCCTGCGTGATTTTCAACTATGCATAGGTTGGGAAGACAGTTATCTTTTTCAGTTATTTTTGACTCTATAAATAGAGTTCTTTTCTCATTCATTGTACAGATACACAGATATCTAAATTGCTGTCGAATTTTTGAGAGCTTTTCTTCTTCGCATCGTCTAAGGGATAAAGCGATCGTCTTCTAGATCGGATTCCTACAGTTGTATTTTCCCAGAAACACAATAAATAAAGTAAATTTATTTATGGAAAATAAATTGGCGACTCTGCTGGGGAAAACCATCTCCTCTTCTGAGATGGCAACAACTCAATGCGACACTTCGTCAGTCGGCTCGACGAAGAAGGTGATATCGATCCAATTCGATCAACTCGCCTACGAAGAAATGTAGCGGGCCAAGGGTGGCAAGCCCACTTCAGCCTCCATCACCACTGCCAAGTCGAAGAGACGATCTGTCTACGTCCCTAAGAATCTATTGGCAACCAATGGTGAAGTTTCTGCCACAGTGTCTACTCCTAACACTGGCAAGGACTCTACTGCAAGCACCCACACTCTTGTGTGCTCGAAGACGACGGCAGTCAAAAGTCACGCTGGCAGTACTGGCTCCTTAGCCAAGCCTGTTCCAGCGTGCAATCTCAAAGTCAAAAGTCACGCTGGCAGCACTGGATCCTTAGTCAAGCCTGTTCCAGCGTGCAATCTCAAAGTCAATAGTCACGCTGACAGCATTGGCTCCTTAGCCAAATCTGTTCCAGCGTGTATTTCTAAATTCAAAAGTCACGCTAACAGCACTGGTTCTTTAATCAAGCCTGTTTTAGCGTGTGTTCCGCATACGTCATCCAACAAGTCAATTCTTTCTGACTCAGTGTACGTACCAAAATCTGGCTCTTTAGCCAAGACTTTATACGCTGACAATACTGGCTCCTTAGCTAAATTGTCACCAGTATACTCTAAGAAGAATAGCTCTTTAGCTATCTCTTCTTCTTTGCCAAGTTCTACTAGAACTGGGGGTGGTTTTGCTAGAACTCCTCCACAAATGGCTCACAAAGTCCCTTCGAAAAGAAATAACTCTTTAGTTGTTTCTTCTGCTCCTTTAGTGTTTACTTCAGGGACAGCTTTGACTGACAGTTTTGTTAGTCAAAGAAAAGGAGATGGTCTTTTGACTACTCTTCCTTCTGGACATTCTGTCTCAAAACTTGAATAAGTCTAAGAAGAAATATTTCTTAATGTCTTCTTCTACGACTTCTTCGAATTGGATACATAATTTGTCTATAAAAGAGGGTCTGTTACCAACTCCTAATCAAGGGGATGGTTCAACTCTTCCTTCTCTACAAATATCCAGATCAATGGAATAAAAACTCCAAGTTTCAAAAACCAATGTGTTACCTCCAACTGATCTAAGAGCAAAACTTAATCAAATTCGTTTAGGAAGCACTTCTGGTGTCAAAAAACCATACCAATCGGGAACAAAAGCAAGAGATCCAGATACAGAGTATGCTAGAAATTATGTGGCTCACATTAATCACTCTCTATATAATCAAGAGCCATCAAGACCCAAGAACCGGAAATATATTCCTATAAATACACAAAGAATGTTCTCTGATGTACCTCAATCTTTACAGACAGATTTACGAGAACACCTTCAACAGAAGAGAAGGAATAATTCTGTGTCAATGGATCATGACCATGCTGAATGTGACTTCCAACCGAGAGTCACAATACAATGCAGATGTCAAACTAAACGACAATCTGTCTTCAATCGGATTCAATGTGAACCTATGTCTGATGAAGATGAACCTCTGTTTGCTTCTGTCAACATGACCTCTCGGGATACTGGGGGTAGAACTGATAGTCCAGATGGAGTATATAGAGGCACCAGATCAAGAGTCATGGCTTCTAATCAAAGAACTTCGATTTCTGAAGATTATTCTGAATTTCTTGGAGAATCTAACTTCCCACCTCTTCCTAGTGGGGGTAATTCTCCTACAAATGACTTTGATACACAAAGCAGTGATTCAGAACATACAACATCCACTAATTCATCAATAATCCCTCGTACAGTCACAACATATATGGTGGATGGGAATACTGAATTGAACAATGAACCTTCTTCTTCGATGACTCCTCAAGACCAAAGGATTGCTTCTTTGGAACAGCAAATGAAATCTATGGCTGATACTATGAAGTCGATGTATGAACTCATGGCAACCCAGTTGCAAAATCGACAGACTATACCAGATGCCATACCAATTGACATTGGTGTAAGTCTAGTACATTTTCCTCCAGCAGTACAATCTAATACTCCTGGGCAAGCTCAACCGGTTCCTAGTCACTCTGGAGCTGGGGGTAGTATTTATAATATTGTTCCTCCTCCCAACTATTCTCTACAAGCTATAACTCCACAATCCTCCGGAGTTGTTACTGAAGAATTGAGGAATCTCCGAACTCAATTTGAGGCATTCAAACAGAAGGATGGTTTACAAAGGTTAGGCATCAAGCAACCTTATCCAATAGAATGGAAGCAAGTATCGTATCCTCCTAAATACAAGCCTCCTACTATCTCATTCTATGATGGAACCACTTCTCTGAGTCAATTTATAAATCACTTTGAAGTGATGACTGACCAGCTGCAACCAAGTGACGCCCTCCTTACTCGGGTGTTTGTCGGATGTCTCAAAGGAACGGCTTATGAATGGTATAGAAGTCTCCCGGATGGGTGTATTACCTCATTTGTTGGTTTCAAACAAATGTTTCTTGAAAGGTTCTATGAAGGGCTCAATGACATGACTATGTCTGCTCTTATAAGAATCAAGCAGAAAAATAATGAAACTACAGAGGAATTCATTGAACGGTTTCGAAGAGAGGCTCTAAAGATGCCTCTTGGAACTCCGGATGCTGTCACCATCGACACATGCAAATCAAATTTGTTGCCAATCATCAGCATGTGGACAGGATCTACTCAATTTCAAGATTGGCCTTCCTTCATAGTTAGTGCCAAAGCCGCAGAAATTAGTGCTGAAACTTTTAAAGGTTTAGGAGTACAGATGACTCCCAAAGAAATAGGTCAAAGTACTAACAATAATGCTAAATCCAATACTCGCAAGGGAAAAGAAACCCTTGAAGTTAATCTTCAAAGTAAAGATGCATCGACTATTCAAACTCCTCCTGCCTCTACGACTCAATAACCAAGAGCACCTCGCCCCCAAAGAAGAATACTCTTTTGATGACGATGATGTCCTTGGTATCTTTGAATGTCTGCTGAAAGGTAATAAAATACAATTACCTGAAATCAAGAAACCTGATGAAACTGGTAAGACGGATCATCCTAAATACTGTCCATACAACAGAATGTTGGGTCACACAGTTCGTACATATTATGTACTGAAAGGAAAGATCCAGGAAATGATTAAATCTGGAGCTATCACTCTTACTCCGAAAGAGAAGACCGTTACCTCCCACGTCGTCTCTATGCAATTCGGAGATTTCCCTCCTCAACTCCTTGAAAGCGGGATCGTTCCTATTCCCAAGGCAACTCTTGAAATAGTGAATATTCCTCCTCCACAGTCTGAAGGATTAGTACCAATCACTATGAAAACAGGAGAAATCATATGGATTCATCCTGATCTAGTGGCAGATTTTGAATCTCCTCCTCTTCAAAGGACTACTTTCCGAAAATCTAAGAAGGTTGGGAAAACTAAGTCATGTCATATGACTTATTTCGGATCTACTCCCGACACAGAATCAAAAGATAAATCAGAAGCACTTGCTAGTGCTACTAGAACAGGGAAACCTTATCTAAGGATTATTCCAAGAGTCCTGAGGATACTCCTGATATCCCTCCTGCTGACAAAGATGCTCCTAATGTTCCTCTTGAAGAAGAATCATCCACTGCACCTGTTCCTTCAACTGTACCGGTTGTACCTACTCCTTCCAAGCCCACAGCTCTTGAGAAAGGCAAACAACAGGCTCGATTTGATAAGCCAATCAAGAAGTTCCCTCCTCTTGGGCTTCAGAAACCATATAACTTCGACATTTTAGCTCAACTTGCTAATACTCCAGCTAGAATGTCCCTCTTTGAACTTCTACGTCTTTCTAAAGAGACTTGAGAGACGTTAAGTGAGGCACTTCTTCAGGCTGACTCTTGTCTTGCACAATTAAAAAAGCCAGATGAAGAACCTGCCACTTGCTTACATTGCAACAGTGTGTTGGAGATTATCCCAAATATCACCTTTATACAAGACGACATGCTACTGGAGAATAATCGATATGATCGGCCTTTCTACTACACCGGTTATATCGATACGATGAAGATAGATCGTATCCTCATTGATCCAGGGTCTGCTATAAGTATAATGCCAAAGAGTCTGTTGGATGAACTAAAAATCCCTCTTCACAAGCTTTCCAAGACGGTTACTACTATCCTGGGATTCAATCAAAGCCGAAGCGAGCCTTTGGGAAAGATTCATCTGAAACTTCAGATAGGCGATTTCAGATCCAAAGTCACTTTCTATGTGATCAAGATCGTGGGATGTTATAATCTTCTTCTGGGGAGGCCCTTTCTTCATAAAAATAATGTGGTGCCTTCTACTCTTCATCAGTGTTTTAAATACATTGACAGCAATGGAAGAGTACAAAAGGAAGTTGCTGATATAAATCATTTCCATGGGGTTGAAGCTTATTTCAATGATTCTCGGATGTACAAAGAAGAGTATACAAGGGTGATACAAGCTATGGAGAAAGAGGATCCGCAAAGTGAGACCTTGATAATTCCTGTTAAAGGTCGAACTACTCAGCAACAATCTCCTAAACCCTCTGGAGAAAGATCTTTCATTATTCCATTGAGCAGACAGATCTTTCCATTACCTCAGCCGTCTTCTCAAGATACACTGATCATCCCTGTCAGTGGGCGTACTACAGTTCCTGTATCTTCACATATAAAATAGGATACTCTGGTAATCCCTGTTGGAAGGCGGACTACTCTTCCATCTCAGGCTTCAAGGGAGCTCACCTCTTCTGAGCCATTTGTTATCGATCTTAATCGAAACAAAACTTCCTTCCGTTCTTCTTCTCCCCCTTTAGTCATTGATTTGGCTAAGATTTCTAAGGCTCAGCCTTCTCCCAATGTAAATACTACTACTTTGAAATTTAATGAAAAGTCTCCATCTTTGCAGTATATTGATGTGTGTAATCATGTTCATAGTTATTTGCATTTGTTAGATGACTTGAGAACAATAACCATAGGAGTTGTACAGACTTTTCATTCAGACATATCCCTAGAATCAGTACAAACTTCATACTTTCTGGTTCCTAGTATAAAGCCAGGAGATATTCCAATATTCTTTTACAAAGGACCAAAAAACCCTATCAATCTTGAAGATGATGATAAAAATGATGATTCTGGAAGATTATAGTTGCGTCGTTACAGCTAACAATCTAAAGATATTATCAAAAATATGGGTTATGACTTCAGAACTGGCCTCAGTAATGGGAGATGAAGAAGAATGCCTGTTCGGATTCCTCCTTTAAAATATGGAAGGACGAAATGCGGATTGGGTTATATTGCTCCTACTCCCTTTATCAATACTATCCATGAAGATCCCGAATCTGACGAAGATAAGAGATCTGATTCTTCTAGTACCTCCTCATGGGACTCTGATACAAGTATCGGTGACTTCCACCGCAATATTCTATCTTCCAACATGGTCTCCATTGACAGTTCTGAAGAAAATGATGAAAACGAAGACGAGTTTGAAATCTCACCTGAATCAGAACAATGGGCCCAAAGGTTAGATAATCAATGGGAGTTCCGATTCGAGCAAAAAGAACCTCCGACTGAAGACAAACTCGTTCAAATAGATGTTGGTGAAGAGGGATCCCCCAAACCGATATTCATTAGTGAAAGTCTTTCAGAAAATGATAAGCAAGACATGATCAAACTTATTCATGAATACATCGACGTCTTCGCTTGGAGTTATGAAGATATGCCAGGACTTGATCCACAAATCGCAACTCATAAACTCAATATCATGCCGAATGCTAAACCGGTCAAACAACAACAGCGACGATTTCGTCCAGACATTATGGATGCAATTGAAGCTGAAGTCAATAAACTCATGGCCTCTGGGTTTATTAGAGAGGAACAACATCCCGATTGGATGGCTAATATAGTTCATGTCCTTAAAAAGACTGGCAAGATCAGAGTATGCATAGACTACCGCGATCTCAATGCGGCATGTCCTAAATACGAATTCCCTCTACCAATTACTGATGTTATGATCGATAATACCTGTGGGTTTGAACGGATGTCATTCATGGACGGGTATTCTGGGTACAATCAGATTAAAATGTTTCTAGATGACGAGAAACACACTTCCTTCAGAACGCCAATCGGTACATACTGTTATACAGTGATGCCATTCGGTCTTAAGAATGCAGGAGCAACCTATCAACGAGCTATGAGCACTATATTTCGTGAACATTTGCGGAAAACAGTCGAATGCTACGTTGATGATATTGCAGTCAAAAGTCGACAAAAAGATGATCACATTCAAGATTTGAAGACTATTTTTGATCTAATGCGTAAACATCAATTAAAGATGAACCCTACGAAGTCCTTTTTAGGCGTCTCTAGTGGCAAATTTCTCGGCTTCGTCATTACCTCGAAAGGTATACACGTAGATCCCGAGAAGATCAAAGCCATCCAAGAGATGCGTCCTCCACGCACCTTAAAAGAGCTACGAGGATTTCAAGGAAGGATCGCTTATATCAGGAGATTCATCTCTAATCTTTCAGGACACTGAAGACCATTCAATAAACTTATGAAGAAAGGTGTTTCTTTTGTCTGGAATGATGAATGTCAGAAAGCATTCGATGATATAAAACAATATCTGATGAGCCCTCCAGTATTAGTACCTCCTGTCTCAGGAATACCGTTCATCCTATATACCCGAGCAATGAGTCATTTATTGGGTGCATTGCTCACTCAAAAGAATAAAAATGGTCATGAACAAGCCATTTACTATCTCAGTCGTACTATGGCCGGAGCTGAACCTCGATATTCACCGATCGAAAAAGAATGTCTAGCCCTGATGTTCGTTGTCCAAAAGACACGACATTATATCATTGGCCAGACCATTCATGTCATTTCCAGGATCAATCCTATACGAGTCATGATGAAGAAACCCAGTGTTTTAAATTCTCGATTGGCTAACTGGGGAATTTTACTTGCTCAGTATGATATGCACTATATCCCTCAGAAATCAGTCAAAGGACAAGCTTTAGCTGATTTTCTGGCTGCTCATTCAATTCCAGAAAATTCAAAACTCTATGATTAAATCCTAGATGAAGTCCTAGACTCAAACCAAATTGCTGAAGAAGATCCTACTTGGCGTCTATTCTTTGATGGAGCTTCAAGAATAGTTCCTAATGGTGACATTGTCGCTGGGGTTGGAATTGTTCTTGTGTCGCCAGAAGGTCTTGCTATCCAAAGAGCTTATTCTCTCGATTAACCATGTTCAAATAATGTAGCTGAGTACAATGCACTGCTTATTGGTCTTCAACTTGCTAAACATTTGAATATTCAACATTTGGAAGCGTATGGAGATTCTAAACTCATTGTTAATCAGATAAGGGGTACTTATGAAGTTCGCCATCAAGATTTAGTTCCTTATCATAGATCGGCTATATCTATGGCTTCTTCATTTGAAGGGTTCTTCATTGAGCATGTTAAGCGAGCATGTAACACAGAAGCTGATGCTCTTGCTAATCTTGCGGCGGTGTTAGCTATTCCAATTAGACGTCAACAAATGATTATTGTCTGTAATCGAGAATTATTTCATCTCGAAAACAATCTAACTTTAGGACTTCCAGTTGACATTGAAGAATCAATATCTCATGATGTCAATGCAACAAGAGGGTTTGGATTAAGTCGTAAATCATTATCATCTTCATCTGATTCTAGCATGGAATTCATCTTCAGTAATTCAGCTGAGACTCAGAATGCGGATAAAGATTGGAGACTTCCTTTCTTAGATTTCGTATTGTATGATATTCTTCCAGATAATCCGAGTGAGGCAGCATCTATCAGACGACGATCACTCAGATTCTATTACAATCATACTACAAAAACCTTATACATGATGGTTTACTTCTTCGATGTATTGCCGGTAATGAGGCTCAACAAATTATTCGCGAAGCACATGACGAAATTTATGGAGCACATCAGCCTGGACCAAAACTTCAAGACCGTATTCGACGTATGGGTTATTATTGGCCCACTATGGTATCAGATGCTATTGAATATACAAGGAAGTGTAAAGCTTGTCAAATCCATAAGGATTTTATTCATCAACCCTCAGAATTTCTACATCCAACGGCAGCATCATGGCCCTTCGAAGCTTGGGGCATGGATATTATCGGCCCTATCAATCCGCCGTCATCAAAAGGTCATCGGTTTATTCTCGCAATAACTGATTATTTCTCCAAATGGGCCGAAGCTATTCCTTTATCTGAAGTTAAAACTTCCAATGTCATCAACTTTATCAAGCATCATGTCATCTACAGATTTGGTGTTCCCCGACACATTATTCATGATAATGGACCACAATTCGTCAGCCAGAAATTTACTCGATTCTGTGACGATCATCGGATCAACAATGTGGCTTCTACCGTATATAATCCGGCAGCTAACGGATTAGCAGAAGCTTTCAACAAGACCATCATCAAACTCTTAAAGAAGTTTGTCTCTACTAATAAACGTAATTGGAGTGAGAAACTCGGTGAATGTTTGTGGGCTTACCGTACTACAGTTCGTAATGCTACTAGATGTACACCTTTCTCTCTGGTGTATGGATGCGAAGCTGTTCTTCCATTAGAGATTCAGATTCCTTCTTTAAGGATAGCAATCGCTAATGAAATTACCGCCGAGAATAATGATCGTCTTCGACTTCAGGAATTAGAAGCTCTGGATGAAAAATGATTATCTGCTCAACAGAATATCGAATTCTATCAAGCTAGAATCTCAAGAGCTTTTAACAAGAAAGTCAGAGCTTGAGCATATCAAAAAGGAGAACTTGTTCTAACAGTCAGACGTCCTATGACTATGACTCATATGAGCAAAGGAAAATTCGACGCAAAGTGGGAAGGTCCCTATGTTGTGAGCAGAGTTTTCTCAAATGGAGCTTATCAACTCTCAGAATTGGATGGTCGAATTGTTATGATGCCTATTAATGGCAAATTCCTTAAAAAGTATTATGTATAAATATAAATACTTGTAAATCATAGACAAAATTCAAGTTCATGAATAAAATTCAAATGTTATTTCATCATATGATAGTACATGATATTAAAGAAGGTCGCTATCATCTTTCTCTACATTCGGACGTGGATCGCTGCCGTCCTTCTCGAAAACATGATCAGCAAAAGAGCTGAGAACTTCTTTGCTGGAACCCACGAGGAATTTGTAAGCAGCCATCCTCATGGCTTCTTCTTCTTTAGTCCTTCCTGGATCAAGCAGAAAGTCCAGAATGTCTCGTGGTGGCTTGGGTGCAGACGAACCTTCGCCTGCTTCTACCTCCTTCGGCTGAACTGGATCGGCAGGGCGTTCTTCAGTGCCCTTCTGAACCTTCGGGACGATTTCAGCCTTCTTGGATGCTTCTTCAGACGACATTTTTATGTTGAAAAATAGAAGTGTTCGTTCTTGTAAGATTTCTGCTATATTTATAGGCAGAAGTCCCTCAAATAATGAAGCGACACATTCATCCGACGGTTCGCCCGTTCATTAATGCTTGACGGTTCATCCGTTTATTTATCACATTCATCCGACGGTTCGCCCGCTCATTAATGCCTGACGGTTCATCGTTCATTTATCACATTCATCCGACGGTTTGCCCGTTCATTATAATCCGACGGTTAACCCGTTTATTCATCATCATCTGACGGTTCATCCGTTCATTATCATTCATTTTTTGACGGTTTATCCGTTCATTCCATCATTTGACAGTTTTCTCGTTCATCCCGCATACATTTACGATTCATCATCGTTCATCATCTATGTCAGTATCATATTTATGAAAATGATATCTAGTCTTTTGATTCTTGAGTCCAAAGATCATGAAAAATTGAGTTCAAAGATATTTTTTGAATTCTATTTTTTCTAATCAGTATTAAACTAAGATCATCTCTGGTTTAATATCATCTGATAGAATTACAAAGTTTATTTGTATATTCTATTCTATAGAAATATGTCATGTATTATTTACCTCTAAACATATTTTCTATAAATATATCATTATCAAAACAACAAAGTCAAAAATCAGATCAAAAGTTCTCATTCGTATTTATTTAAAATTAAAATATTGATTACAAGTGAAAATGTAAGAGATCTATTTATTAGGAGTTATTAGCTCCTTAATACGATCAAGTACAGTACTCATTTTCTCATCATGAGCTTTGCGAACTATTTCTGCTGCTTCGACTGTGACATTTTGTTCATCAAAAATGATAATAGCTGATTGGCGACGGTTAACTTCTTCAATTTGCTCTGCTTACATCTGCTCTCGCTCCTGTTGAAGAAGTTGACAGCGTTCAGTTTCAGATATACGAGTAGTAATGACTTCAGCTTGCTCCTTTTCCATGAGGGCAATTCGCTCCTGAAGACGAATCAGTTCCTCTTGCAACTTCTTGAGCTCTTCAGCTTTTGACATCTCATCCTTCTTCAGAAGCTCTACTCTCTGACGAGTAGCTAATATTTCTTCGCCCTTTTCTACTAACTTCTCAGATGAAGAAGCAAGAAATTCTTCTAATGCAGCCTGCTGGGACTGGGCCTCACGCTCCAATTGACTGATCTCAGCCACAGTTAAAGATTGAATATCTTCCTTCTTAGTTTTCCAGTATTTTCGGAAGGTTATCTCTAGTTCATCCAGGAGATATTCGAAGAAAATACATTGAGATTCGCAGCCAGCATGTCGCAATGCCATGAGCGGGAAATTGACTACTGTGCGGAGCTCAGAGAAGGGCATAGCTTCGTCTTTCAAGAAATGCTTGGAGTACGTATCCAGATATGAATAAATGATATCTGAATACATCCCCAGTGTCCTTGCCAATCCTGTCTTAAACCCATGAGTTGCTGTCATTATTGAAGAAGAAGCTTGTATATTTTCCATCCTTGGAATTGAAGAATGTGCCGCTGGAGAAGTTGGCAAATGCGAGCTCCCATCATCAACTTCAGTCTGGATAAGTGGAGCATGAGTCGAGCTCATTGCTGCAGCAGTTCCTACTAGTCAAAGAAAAAATAATCAGCATATAAAGAAAAAGAAACAGTAGAAACAGAATTTGAAATAAAAATTCTACCAGGCTGAGGTTCATATTCTATATATTGAGGGAGTCTTGCGTCTTCTCGTAGCCGGTCCATGATGGTGTCCGACACCTGCTTCATGTGACTGCTTCTAGCTCCAGAATTACTGGGCGCTGGAGCGTTGTCTGGAGATTGAACAGGTTCAGGACTGAGCTCTATTCTGTTCCCTTTGACTTTATCTTCATTATAATGAGTAGAAGTGCCAGCATGCCAATCCTCTCCTTCTTCAGCTTCTTCTTCTTCTTCAGACTCTTTTTCATCCCCAGCTTCAGGATGAGTCTCTGATCCAGATTCCATGATGTTCACATCTTCATCTATTCCTTGAGATGAATGAATCTCAGGAACAGTAATCATAGCAAGCTCAGTATTGATTGCCGATTCAGTCTTTTCTGGAATATCAGTTTGAAGAATGATGTCTTTACAAACATTCTTCAACAAGTCATCAGCAGCTGATAGCTCGGACGTTGGCACGTCTTCATCGCCTCTGGCCAAAGAAATGTTTTCTTCAACCTGAGTTTCTGGAACTTCCGGTTGTTCCATAACTTCTGCCGGAGCTGGTTCTTCTTCAGAATATTCAATCTGGTCATCCAATGCCTGGATGACGCCCTCTGTCCCATGCTCAAAAGGGATCATTCTCATCTCTGAGGGTTCAGTAGCTACTCCACTTGTTGTCGGAGCAGTCGTTTCCTGAGCTCGAGTGGACTCTACCTCAGTCCGTTCAGCTGAAGTTGCTGGAAGATGAACATAATCAGATTCTATTTTCTCAGTGGAAGCCGCTTCATTGATCTCTGGCAAGACTCATCCACTCATAATCGTTTCCAAGAGTTCATTGCCCTTCATTTTGCCGACGGTCTTCTTGACATACCTGCCTCTCGACCTCCTTGTTATCAAAGGAGCATCGTCTTCATCTGTATCTTCATCTTTATCGGCGGCGTCATCTTCATCAACTGAGATGCTACCTAAAGATGAAGTGGCAGTTACTGAGACCCCTTTCTTCTTCTTCTTAGATGTCTGAGACTTAGTACTCTTTTTGGAGACTGTCTCAGATTCATCACTTCGCTTCCTCTTAGAAAGGGATACAAATATGGGAGGAAGAACTTCATCAGGAAAATTTTGCTCTTGAAATAAGTCATATAGGGGCTCAACCTCCGCTGTCTCATCTTCAGGTTCCGGAGAAAATCGTTGAATAACAATCTTCTTCTTCGACCTCTTTGATGGAGCTGGGTCGTCTTTCGCGACAAAAGTCTTCAGATGGAAACTCGACATGAAGGTGCTCGACGAAACATAGAAGCGAGCATATGTGTAAAGCATCTTCGTCTCCGTGCTAGATAAAGGATTAGGCATAGAGAATACAGCTTTTGTATCTCTAGCCGCAAAGTATCTCCAGGCCCGAGCTCCATCAATAAGCCCCCCCACGAGCAGAAAGGTAGGTGGTGGCATTCCCAACATGAAGTTGGTCATATCCGAATTGCCTGGCAAATTGGCTCGGTAGATACGGCTCCAAATACGTCATTTCTTCATGACGGTATACCAGATGAGAGGGCCGGATTCTCTGCAACCACTGAAAGGCTACATCATCTAGCCTGTTCCCTTTATCTTCGTCTATCATATTCAAGGGCATGCTCTCATAACCCAATGGTGGAGGGACACATTGAATGGACCAATGTGACGCTCGATTCAGAATATTTCTGTATTCTGGAAGAGTGTGAACCTTCCAGAAAGTTTCTCCGGAGTACTTCTCCAAAAAGAGACTGCCACTCCCTCCTGCTCCCGGAGGTATCAGACCATCGTGATGGAGAAGAAGCCAACCATATAGATATGTGAAGGGCATCTCTATTCTTGGGAATTCATCGGTCATCCTCCTCTGATCAGATAGCATATTGGTTACAAAATTCCGACGACCTGCGTTCAGCCTACAGGTCATCGCTGATAATAAGTCTATCTTATAACCATACATAAGGCGCACTGCTGCAAAAATAACGCCTCTATGTATTCTGTCTAGAGAGCTGGAGCCAGGAACGACGAATCTTCTTAACCAAAGAGATAGGAATCCGGCTAAGTGACCGTTCCTTGACAGAGTCTTTCCACTCTGTCTCACATACGAGCTGAAGGTGGTTCCAGCTTTAAACTCATACCAGTCTTCATCGATCGTGAAATCCTTGCAGTCATACTTCTCTAGTAGATAAATGATTTCACTCTAAGAGAGAGGCTTGAAGGAGTTAATTTGGTACCATCTCTTCTCGTTTATCTTTTTCTCATCATTTTCACGGTTCATGAAAAGATAAGACATCCACTTCTGGATGTGGTTGCCGGTTTCTTCCTTAGTACTCTTGTAATACAGAGTACATGTGCCGAAATGGCACATCATCTCTTCAAATAGGTGTACCATCTCCTAATTCTTTTTCGACAGAAAGTTCAGCTCTTCTGTCGTAGGCACATTCTCTTCATACGGTGATGTGCCTGAAGGCAGATGCGAGATGTATTCCATCTCATGAAGGGCAAAGCCCATTTCCCCTTTGGGAGTCATAAATGTCCCCGTCCTGTTGTTATACCTCTCAACCAAGGCCAGGAACAGAAAGGGGTTGGGTCTGAAGCCGTAAGAGGAATTGACGATCGCGTCATAAAGGTTTATCTTCTTCAGCTTACTCTCAAACTTCTCCAGAGCCCAATGGACCAAAGTCCTCCACCTCACGTTCTCCTGATTTATTAAGCCGTTCATCCTCGGCGTCGAATCAGTGGGGTAAAATGCCTTCTCGTTTGCCATGAATTCGTTTATGAAAACAGGCATCCTGAATGGCATCAATATTGATGAGTCTTCGGGTGGTACACATCCCTGCTTCAAACCTCGGAACACGGATACATGATTCTCTGGGGAACTGAAGAATCCCTCCTTCCTGTAAATGATACGGCTCGCCTTTGCCTGCTGATATTCTGTTAAGTACTAGGACATCTTTCTGGGATAACTGGCATGCATGAATCTCATGATAGATAAGCCCCTAGAAACCTTCGGCCAGTACATGGGCTGTCCTGCATCTCCTTTGAAATAGAAGCAGACCTTCTCTCTGATGCCCTTTGGTTGTGACTTCTGTGCTATAGCATCCCCGAACAAAAATGCTGGTTCCTTGTGGAACACCAAATCAAGACTCTGAAAGGGTTCACCATTCATCAGACAGAGTAGAGTTGTATGGTCTTGATTTGCCAACAACGACAGTCTGGCTTCTGGAAGGTCAAACTGAGGAAATTTCACATGAGATAAATCATGTTTAAATGAAAAACTCAGGTGCCCTTCATAATCTGCCTCTTCACTTCGGATGTTCACTACAGAAAATAAAAGAAGACAAGGTCAGATGTGTCTCAGTAAAATCTATGTCTACGAACCTTATGCGTGTATAGCAGTGTTCGAAGGAAATTTCATAAGTCACGCAGACTTCAGACAGATATACTATCAAGACACGCTGAATGACTTATTCACGCATGTGGTTAAATCACGCAGAGTCATAAAAGCTGCGTGAATAATTCAACATGGACATCTCTGCCAACATGTGAAAAATCACGCATAGTCATGAAAGCTGCGTGAATAATTCAACATGGACATCTCTGCCAACATGTGAAAATCATGCAAAGTCATGAAAGCTGCGTGAATAATTCAACATTGACATCTCTGCCAACATGTGAAAAATCACGCAGAGTCATGAAAGTTGCGTGAATAATTCAACATGGACATTTCTGCCAACATATGAAAAATCACGCAGGGTCATGAAAGCTGCGTGAATAATTCAAATATTGACATCCCTGCCAATACATGAAAAATCACGCAGAGTCATGAGAGCCATGCTCATTTGCGTGAAACACAGAGCTTCATAAACACGAAGATGTGAAGTATGGCCGACCCTAAAGAGGGGGCATACTTTATTAATATCTTGTGCCCTAAAAAGGGGAGATATATTTTTGAAGTTCATTATTTGTCTTAAGATCCTAAGATTTCTATGTGGAGTTCATCTTCATCAAAGTCATCTTCATCAAATCATATTCAACAGTTCGTATCCCCATCCATCACTTACGCTTCATAGGAGGATGCGTGACTTCGCGTCGAGGGAGTCTGTCGGTGGTGGCACGCGAGGAAGTCGCAGGAGCTTTCCCCTTGGCCTGAGCGTCGGTTTTCTTAGGAGCCATTGCTGCTGAGAAGGGAAAGAAGAAGTCGAGGAAGATGAAGATCGTCGGGGGAGATGAAGTTTCTCTTCTGTGGATTTTCTCTCTCTAAAAGCAAGTAAAGAATGAAAGAAGTGATTTATGGCTTATTTATAGGTTCATGAAGAATTCCAAACGGCAACATCATTATTTGCCTCGATTTAGGAGCTTTGCACGGGATCCTAACTACACAGAATCCCAACAGTCCAATCATTTCGGAGTAAATCTCTCTTTAAAGTCATCTCAGGGTGACTAAATTCATTTTATCATCTTGATTTCAAAGTATTTTGAAATAATTTATCATTTTTTGAAAACTATGAAGGGGGTTTTGTAGGCTTAAAAAAATGAAAGTCATGTTGAGTTGATCAGGACAAAGTCTAAAAGTCACGCTGAGTTGATCAGGACAAAGTCTAAAAGTCACGCTGAGTTGATCAAGACAATGTTTAAAAGTTACGCTGGGTTCTACCAGACTATTTCCTCAAATATATGCAGAGACAGCTCATCGTTTGTCAGAGTGTCATTATGACTGACAGCACGACAGTCAAAGAATGTCTCCTCGTATGCCACGTATGCACGGAACTCGAGAGATCACAGCCGACTATTGCGTGACTTTCAAAATCTTCTTCAACAAGAATCAGTCTTCATCAAGTTGGCATACCAAAAGAGCTTATTGTCATTTAATGCGACTGACAAGGCAATCAATGTCAGAGATTTTGTGTCAGTCGAGGCATGTCGAATCAAGACAGTTGGCAGTTCTGACTCAAGTCTGCGTGTATTTTGAACTTCTATGTTCCTCCCTCAAGCTTGCGTGAATTCTGAGCTTTCTGCTTTCAGTTAGCGTGTATTCTGAAGCCTTCTATCCAAAGTCTGCGTAGATTTCGTCCTCAACAAGGCTGCGTGGATTTCGTCCTCAACAAGTCTGCGTGGATTTCATCAAATTGGAGTACGTGGCAGCCATGCCACCGATCTCTCACCTGCGTGTCCTGTAACTTGCACACGACTCATGCACGATTGCCATGTGTCCAACAGTTACAGGCCACGTCTAGTAACTGCTCATAACCTTGCATATGTTAAATCCTGCGTGATTTTCAACTATGCACAGGTTGTGAAGACAGTTATCTTTTTTAGTTATTTTTGACTCTATAAATAGAGTTCTTTTCTCATTCATTGTACAGATACACAGATATCTAAATTGTTGTCAAATTTTTTAGAGCTTTTCTTCTTCGCATCGTCTAAGGGATAAAGCGATCGTCTTCTAGATCGGATTCCTACAGTTGTATTTTCCCAGAAACACAATAAATAAAGTGAATTTATTTATGGAAAACAAGGTGGTTGAGGGAATGTTATACGTGCTTCTGCAACTAGGATTAAGGGGCTTCTCGTAGATGTTTATCTTTTGTCTGTAGTTTTTTTTGTTTTGTTTCGCTTTTCTTCTTGTCTGCATGAAGAACCTCTTTGACTCGCTTGTAGTCGTGTGGATGTAACCGATTTCTGAATGAATGGAATATATTTGCTTCTCTCTTTTGCTTTGTACTAGTCATCTTATTGAGACATTTTGCGTGGATCCATTGCCCCTAACGTACCCTAGTTTTGGATACGGACAACAAGTTAAAAAGGAACCAACATACTTACTCAGAGGTACTGAGGACATGGTGAGCATGAGGGTTTCTTTAACGGGGGGTACATAGAACAACTCAGAGGTAATGAGGACATGGAAGTTCTATATAAGGGGGGTGATTTGTTTTTGGCGGAGGTGAAACGACTCAGAGGTAATGAGGACATGGCCGTTTTGGAAATTTGTGGATCGATTACCCTTTTTGTGCACTGGGAGTGCGGGTAGTGGATCATGATGGAGGATCTCTTCCAGACAGAAAGTTCAGGGGTATGATCATACATGACTTGCTATCTGAGAGAGTGGCCAAAATATGAATTCAGAGGTACCAGCGGGTACATGACTCGATAATCTGAAAATTTGTTGATGCGAGTTCAGCGGCACCAGCGGGTGCATGACTCCATGATCTGAAAAGAGTGGTTGTGAATTCAGCGGCACCAGCGGGTACATGACTCGGTAATCTGAAAAGAGTGGTTGTGAGTTCAGCGGCACCAGCAGGTACATGACTCGATAATTTGAAATTTTGTTGATGCGAGTTCAGCGGCACCAGCGGGTGCATGACTCGGTAATCTGGAATGTTTTGTCGTGAGTTCAGCGGTACCAGCAGGTACATGACTCGATAATCTGGAAAATATCGTTTAGACATAATATTTCTTCAGGAACTTGCCGTTGACGGGCAACATGAGCAAGTCTCCATTTTGTTTTGAGAGGCGGTAAGTACCGTTGGAGAATACAGCCTCAATGATGAATGGACCTTCCCATTTTGGCTGGAACTTGCCGGCGGTCTTATGAGTCATGACCATCGGCCTCCGGACTGCCAAAACGAGATCGCTCACTTGGAATGTTCTAATTTTAACCTTCTTGTTGAAGGCTCCAGAGATGCATGTTTGATATAGTTCGATCCTTTGCTGAGACAGGAGACGCTTTTCATCCAAGGCCTCTAACTCTTGTAGTCGACGTCTGTAGTTATCATCCGCCGTCAATTGATAAGTGAGGGCGACGCGGAGTGAGGGTATTTGAGTCTCCAATGGGAGAACTGCCTCACTACCGTACACCAGGGAGAATGGTGTGTTCCCTGTGGCCGTTCGGACTGTGGTATGGTACGCCCACAAGCATTCATCAAGCTTCTCGTTCCAGTCGCGTTTGTTAGACGACACGAACTTCTTGAGTAACTTGATGATGGTTTTGTTGAATGCTTCTGGCAACCCATTCGCTGCTGGATTGTATGGCGTCGAAGCAATATTCTGAATGCGGTGCTTATCGCAAAACCGATAGAAGACGTGGCCTGCAAACTACGGACCATTATCGTAGATGATCCTCCGGGGCAGTCCAAAGCGGTAGATGACGTGATGCTTAAGGAAGCTGATCACGTTTGAAGTCTTTACTTCTGCGAGTGTGACAGCTTTCGCCCATTTGGAGAAGTAATCTGTGATTGTGAGTATAAAACGATGTCCTCGGGAGGAAGGTGGAGTGATTGGACCGATGATATCCATCCCCCATGCTTCGAATGGCCAGGACGCCACCGTCGGATGTAGAAATTCGGATGGTTGGTAGATGAAGTCCGCGTAGAGTTGGCAAGATTTGTACTTTCTAGCATAGTCTATCGTATCTGCTACCTTCGTGGGCCAGTAGTAGCCCATTCGGTGAAGACGGTCTTGTAATTTAGGGCCAGGCTGATGGGCCCCGCAGACACCGTCATGAGCTTCTCGTACGGCTTCTTTGGCTTCGGCGTTTGACATTCACCGAAGCAGTAATCCGTCGTAGGAACGGCGATACAGCATCCTTGTCTCCGTATCGTAAAAGAATCTGAGAGAACGCCGTTTGATGGAGGTGGCTTCCTTTAGGTTCTCGGGCAGGATATTATAGACGACGAAGTCGATGAACGGTTGTCTCCAATCTGTGGCATCGTCGATCGTCTGGGCGGAATAACTCGTCACGAATTGCTCATTGTTCTTGGGACAGACCAGTTCACGGCCTATCACATCCACTAATTGGCGAGCATAACTCGAAACTGCTAGGGAAGCTGCCAGGCCTACTAAGGCATCGGCTTCGATATTTCGGAGTCTGGGGACATGCTCGATGAAGAACCCCTCGAACGACGAGATAATGTCGATCGCTATTTGGTGATAGGGGATTATGTCTTCGTGGCGGACTTCGTATGAGCCCCAGATCTGATTGACGATTAACTGAGAATCGCCGTATGCTTCAAGATATTCTACCCCCAGCTTCCTTGCAAGTTGGAGGCCAATGACCAAAGCGTTGCACTCGGCCACATTGTTAGAGCAGGGTTCTGTGAGAGAATAAGCGCAATTAATCACCAATCCGGAAGGGGAGAAGGGGAGACTAGCACCACCCCGACTCCGACGACGATATTGCCCTTGGGTCCAGTTCTTGAAGTACCGTCGAAGAACATTCGCCATATATCATCGTGAGAGGTTGCATGCGAGTCGGCGACCTCATCTGGGATTTTTTCATATATCTTGGACGACTCTGAGCCCGGGTGGGCTGCCAAAAAGTTTGCCAGGGCTTGACCTTTAACAGCCTTTTGTGGGACGAAGATCATATGATAAGGGGACAACAATATTGCCCATGTAGCGAGGCGAGAGCTGAGTGCCCCTGGTTTAGTCATGAGGACCATGAGAGGGTTAACTCGTGAGATCACATGTATTGTTTGTCCAGTGACATAGTGCCGCGTCTTCTGAATGACGAACACCATGGCAAGGCACTCCTTTTCTACAGCGGTGTATCGATGCTCTGGCCCAATCATCATTCGACAGAGGTAATATATGGCTTGCTCATAGCCTGCATCGTTGTTTTGTGCTAGCAGAGCGCCGAGAGAATGCTCCATTGCCCGTACATACAGCAGGAATGGTTTTCCAGCAACCGGAGCCACCAGGACTGGAGGGTTCGACAAATATTCTTTGATGCTGTCGAAGGCATGCTGACATTCTTCGTCCCATACGAATGAGACGCCTTTCTTCATGAGGTGGATGAATGGTCGACATCGCCCGGAGAGGTTAGAAATGAACCTCCTGATGTAGGTTAACCTCCCTTGAAGGCCTCTGAGTTCGCGAAGATTTCTCGGGGGACCCATCTCCATGATTGCCTTTGTCTTCTCAGGGTCTACATGGATACCCTGGGCGGTGATGGTGAAGCCCAAGAACTTTCTGCTGGATACGCCCAGGAAGGATTTTGTGGGGTTCATTTTCAAATTGTGCGCTCGCATCAGGTCGAATACCGTCCTCAGATCCTGCAGATGGTCTCCCTTACAGCGACTCTTGACGGCGATGTCATCAATATAGCACTCCACCGTCTTGCGTAAGTGGTCTCTGAAGATGATGCTCATGGCTCTTTGATATGTGGCGCCGGTATTCTTTAAACTGAAAGGCATGACTATGTAGCAGTATGTGCCAATCGGTGTTCGGAATGATGTATGCTTTTTGTCGTTAGGAGACATTTTGATTTGGTTGTACCCCGAGAAGCCATCCATGAATGACATACATTCAAAGTCGCAAGTATTGTCGATCATGATGTCTGTGATAGGAAGGGGAATTCATCTTTGGGGTACGCCTCGTTCAGATTGCAAAAGTCGATACAGATTTGAATCTTTCCATTCTTCTTGAGGACTGGTACTATGTTGGCGACCCAATTCGGATGTTGTTCCTCACGAATGAAGCCGCTGGCTATTAGTTTGTTAACTTCGGCTTTGATCACATCCATGATGCCTGGGCAAAAGTGTCGCTGTTGTTGCTTGACTGGCTTTACATCCGGCCGAATGTTGAGTTTATGAAGGGAAATGTCGGAATTTAACCCCGGCATGTCTTAATAGCTCCAGGCGAACACATCAATATTTTTTTTGACAAGTTCTAGCAACGACTCTCGCTCTCCGTCTGTTAGGCTTTTACTGACGAAGATTGGTTTTGGAGAAGACTCGCTGCCGAGGTCGACCTGTATAACCTCATCTTCAGTAGGAGGTTCTCTCAGTTCGAACCGCTTTTCCTATTGTGCATCCAACTGCTGGGCCCACGGCTCTAGCTCGAGGATTTCGGGGATGTCTTTGTCTTCTTCATAAGCGTCGGCGAATGCCATGTTGACTGACAAGACTTGTCTGAATACATCTCCGATGCTGGTATCTGAGTCAGAAGTTGGTGACCCGGTTGAATGTGAATGCCAGTCGCATTCTTCATCTGAACTTTCAGGGGTCGTCGTGGGTGTAACATACCCTAATCCACATCGAGTCTTGCTATAGTAGTCACGTGGTTTGCCGGCCGGGACCGATGGCTTCAAAGGTAATCGTCGTCCAGTACCATAGTTCAAGCCTAGCGTCGTCTCCAGATTATACCCCTATTTCTGTATGAGATATTTGGATTGGGGGCTATAAAAATACAGAGGCAGTCTCCCGGCATCTGATCCAAGGTCGACTTCTTATATGGTGAAGGGATGCGGATCGTCCTTCCGACCGAAGATGATTGGATGGTCCCCTCCCTCGATTATGCGGTAAGCGTCTTCTGCTGGAGTAAGCTGGATCGCGGTGTAAACATTGGTCACATGTGTGTGTAGGTGAGTGCCTATACCATGTTCCATAGCATACAATGTACAAAGCTTATTAAGCTCGAGGTAGTTCAAAGATTATCAGGATTTACCCGTGTCATGTTTTTGTGTGTTTGGACACGGGAATTCGTGTCGTGGTGTCGTGTCAGTGTCCTAGGACCCTAGTGTATCTATGGGGGGTTGGTTACCAACCGTTGGTATCGAGCCTTAGCTCGATTAGGTTGTGTAAAATCGGATTACCCAAGTTTTAGTGAAACTGTGTAGTTCACAGTTTTGGGATTTTTTCCAGAATTTGGAAAATCGAATTTTGATTCGATTTAAGTAATAATTTAGGTATTATACTAGTGTATTTTAGTGAGTATATGTGTAGTGTACATGTATGTGAGGGTGTGGGTCGAATTTAAGGGAAATTGGATGTGTGTGTGTATAGTTATGTGTATATACATATATGTGTGTATATGTGTGTTATGTGTGTGTGTATTTGTGTATGGCTGTGGGTGTGTGTGTGTTCTGGAAACCAGAACAGCCCCCCCTGTTCTCAGTCCCTCTCTCTATGTCTCTCTCTCATTCACTCTCCTTCACTCTCTCTCTCTCTCTCTCTATCTATATATATATATATATATATATATATATATATGTTATATATATATATATATATATATATGTTATATATATATATATATATATATATATATATATATATATATATATATATATATATATATATATATATATATATATTTTTAATATATATATGATATATAGTGGGTATATATATATTATTTATATATTGGTTATATGTGGTATAGATAGTAGGAATACATATTGTATATATATATATATTGTAGGTAGGTATGTGTATTATGGCCTATGTATATATATAGGCATTAGATAGATGGGTATCTATATAAATAGATATATTTATATGTGTGACTCCTAAATATAGGTTAGATAAAAACCTATAACCCATGGCCTATGGCCAAGATTATTAGCCTATGGCTAGGGGTAAACTCATTTGACCTAAAGGCCCAAAAACCCTACTAGTAACCCTTGTTGACTAAGTGTTGACCAAAGTCAACCTTAGGTCAAACCTTGACCTAATTGACCTAATAAATGACTAGTTCAACTAGTCAGACCATGTTTGACCTAATTACCCTAACTGACTAGTCCTTGTTTGACCAATACCTTAGTTGGTCTAAGTTTGATTTAGACTTGATCCAGATTGATCATGTTGACTAGTATTTGACTAGTTTGATTAGAGTGTTGACCAGGAGTTGACTTTAACCTAGATTAAACTTGTTTGACCTTGTTTGATCTTGTTTGACCTTATTTGACTTATTATGACTTCCTGTGCCCTAGTTTGACTATTAGAGTTGACCCAGAGTTGACTTTTGACCAGTTTGACCTAGAATCATGTAGTTTGCATAGTAGACTTCATATTTACTATTTAGAATACATTGTGACTTGTATTGCTCTGATTAGGAGCCAGACACCTCTCCTCAGACAGTATATCCTCTTCAGACATTCAGTTATCAGGCGAGTACATTCTCTGACCGTTTCATATTTGCCAGGATTTATATTCTTGCTCTAGATTACTTTACTTGATGCTGACACGATTGTTATCACGGATTGGTACTATATGGATCTTTTCATGAGATGTTATCCCCCTCGGGAGCATCAGATACAGCATGTTTGTGCGTTTCACGAATCATCATGTATCTCTATGCTTTCATAGATTCACGAATCGCTTGTGACTTATGTACTCTCATGATTCACAGAGCCTCTCATGAATCTCCCATTTATGTGCTTATCACGAATCTTAACATAACCTGAATGGATCCTTGTGTATTGATTGGGGATGGGGGAGTGGAAATAGTCATGTGGATATTACCCCAGTAGCTGTAGTCATGAATCACTCTTAGCTGTAGCCATGAATCTCCTATGCCATTTCACATGTCTATATTTTACTCTGACTCACTAGACACTGCTAGTTCTCTATATACAGTAGATATTTCATTACAGTTATCTCTTTTGCTACATGTATCTTCCTTCAGCAGTTCCTGTATTTTACTCTATTGCATGCTTTATATTTCCTATCATACTATGCACTGCGTGAGATGTATTGTGCTCGTTCCCGTCCTGATTGGACCTGTTGAAAATATTACAGAGGATGAGGATGAGGCCCTGGTGTCTACCTATTATGGAGCAGGACTAGATGATACTTATGTTGTGGACCCTCAGCAGGATCCACCTGCAGCTGAGGATGTTGTTCCAGTAGTCTAGACCAGTTTAGTCTAGGCAGTATAGACTCTTAGACTTTTGTATTATGAGTTGACAGTTCTGGATATTATGTTGTACTAGACACTTGGACTTATTTCATCTATTCTACTGGTTTCTTTTGAGTTACTATCTATCTGTTCTTCATTCTTCTACCCTAGATGTGATTGAGATTATTTCTGTTTGTTACCTCCACTCGGAGAGTATAAACTGTACAGGTACTTTATATTGTTAGATGATTACTAGGACAGCGTTCTACCGCCGATACTGCGGTGTAGGCTGGACGTACCCACTTCTCGTGCCCTTACTCTAGGGTGCGGGTCGTGACAAAGATAGCCCTTTATTGATGAAGTAAGGTATCTTTTCTAGGGGATTACATCATCTGTGGAGGGAATATCAGTGTGGGCAGCCACATACTTGGCTAGCTCCGGTTCCTCTTCGGCTACCTCCGGTATAAATGAAGACTGAGAGGACGACCTGGGCAGCTTGATCGTCGGAGGTTCAGCTGATGGAGCAGAGCGTGGAGTTGTTGGTAGACTAGCGACCCCCAGTCTGGTGCTCGATGCTGGGCGGGGAGTGGTTGGTTCGCTAGAAGTCCCCGGCCTTGCATCGGGGTGACGACCCTTCTTGGGAAGGCGTATCGTCATTGGCTTGTCGGAGGGATTGAGCTTCTCCGTTTGTGGCTGGCCGGCTCTCGGTAGCCTAATTGTCAGTGGCTCCGTTGTGGGTCTTGGCACTTGGCCGGACCTTGGCAGCCGGATTATCATTTGCTCTTCTTGTGCCGAGAGGCTGATTGCGTTCTTACGCAGAGTGGCAGTAAGGGGTGCGGACCTGCCCGATTTGCGAGCTTGGAGGTGGATCGTCAGAGGTTCTTCTAATCCTGTGGCTGTCTCGGTACGAGCTTGCGCATCTCCTTCACCAAGATGCTTCTTCGACTGTTCGTACAGACAGGAGTCTGAGTAGTAGGATTCGACCCCTTTGAAGGGATCAATATCGACAAATTCCGTCCTCACGAAGCCGTGTTTGTCGACATATTTAAAGCACTGGTGTAGCATGGAAGGCATGATCATATAGTCGTATATCCACGGGCGTCCCAAGAGGATGTTATAAGAAGTGTCTGCATCTATGACGTAGCAGGTGACTTCGGATTGGAGATCACCAATTTGACACGAATCTTCCCAATCGGGTAGCTCCTGCCCGAATTGAAACCGCTGATGGCGGTGCTTGTAGGCGTCACACGATGCATTGGGATGCGGAGATGATGTAGCAGACCCTTCGGGATGATGCTTATGGAAGAGCCAGGATCAATGTGCATCCGATCCACCTTTACGTCGCCAATGTATCCAGTGTAGTATAGCGGACGATCATGCAGGTTGGTTTTGATGAGCATGTCCTGCGGAGTGAAGACAATGTTGGGCATCGCCCCCGTGCAGGCGCTGTCTTGCAGATTTGCAGGCGAGTTTTCTCCTGTGAGGTTGACCTGGGCCAGGTACGCGTCGGCATTTTGGAGTGCATCGCTCAAAGCCGTACGAACATCCTTGGAGAGTCTCAGGAGCTCGTATAATGACAACTTGGCCGGTGTGTTGGCCAATTGTGCCAAGATGTCGACGTTGTAGGGCTTCTCCAGCCCCTGTGGTGTCTCTTTTCGGAGGAATTTGTCAAAGCGAGTCTTCTTCGGCCTAGGCTTGTCGGTCGTCGGAGGCTGAGCCGGTCCCGGAGCATCGGTTGTAGCGGGCTGATGATCTTCAGCCGAGTTGTCAGCCACAGGTTGGGATTGTGCCCCAGACCATGTGACGACGGCTGTAGCTTCTTCGACATCTGCCAAGATTGTGCGACAGGATCTGACTTTTCCGTTCTTCTTCTTGCAAATAAAAGATGGTGTGGGCTGAGTCACTTCTGATACCAAGTTTGGATGGACCCACATGACCTCCCCTCGTGATGTGGTGAGAGGCACTAGACCAGCCGCCTGATCTCGGGAAGGTAGAAGATTAGCAACCTCCATCGTTGCTAGAGGGACGGGGACCACACAGTCTTGAGTTTCCGTTGGAGGGAAGCTGCCGAATTGTACTGACACCATGTTGGCTGCCACGGTTACCTCTTCGAAATCGATGGCCAGAGCGTTCGCATCGATAAGGTTTTGGATATACCGTTTCAGCTGGTAGCAGTCGTGTGTAGCATGGTGGACGTAGCGATGGTAATGGCAGTAATTTGGGTTCTCCATTTCTGTCGGCTGCGGTTCCCATCTTGGTGGAGGAAGCTTAATCCTGTCTCCTTGTATGAGCATGTCCAAGATGGGCTTGACGTGACCGTCTTCGAAGGAGCAAGTGATTTGTGGCCATTGTTTGTCTGCCGGCTTTGGCTCCGGTTTCTATGCCGTGTCGGCCACCATAGCCTGCTTGCCCCTACTGTCCCGATTGTTGGAGGGGCTACCCCCATTGTCGTTATTGTGTTAGGACGCTTGTCCTTGTTCTCTCCGTCCGAGATGTGCAATCCCAGTTGGCGAGCCTTCTTCAATCGTTCTTCGGCGCTTGTGGCACTGATGATGAACGTCTTCCAGTCCTTGAATTGACTTTCGCCCATCCAGAGACTGATTGTTGGGAGGAGTCACTTTTGGCAAATTTCAATCAAGGAGAAATCAGGATTTCCAGTTGGCAGCTTTATTACGGTTTGGCAGAACCGCTCAATGTAGTTCCTTGTCAGCTCCTTCTCTCCTTGGACGATGTCCATGAGGGTGGACATGGTGATGTCCTGCCCTACTTCGTAGAATCTCTCCAAGAACATGCGCTTGAAGCCGGCGAAGGAGTGGATGCAGTTGTCTGGCAGGTTGCGGCACCAGTCGAAGACGACTCCTTCCAATGCCCAATGAATAATCGTGTGAGAATGGCATCATCATGGGGCAGATGGTCGGTGGTGACCTCGAAGAAAGTGATGTACCGACTTGCTGAGGTCTTGCCATCATAAATATTGATATTGAACGGCTTATATCTTGGTGGGAATGGAACATCCCTCCAGGCAGCAGGGTACGGTTGCCGTATTCTGAGGTCTTGAGAATTTTTTCGAGCGTGAAACATGACTCAGAGCTCTTGGACCTCTCTTCTTGCTTCGCGGGCTTCG
The DNA here is from genome assembly GCA_029216955.1 of Iris pallida. Classification (NCBI taxonomy): domain Eukaryota; kingdom Viridiplantae; phylum Streptophyta; class Magnoliopsida; order Asparagales; family Iridaceae; genus Iris; species Iris pallida. Next base: position 1,483,659 of record JANAVB010035418.1, read on the forward strand.
TCCGCAGCGGTGGGGGCCGTTGTTTCAGGAGGATCGTTGCCCGGGTTTGGTGCGGCCGAATTCGAGTATGCATTGGCCGCAGGTCCCGCGCTTGTTTGGCCAGGCGTCCCTCCTTGTAAAGTAGGAAGGGCCGCTTTGATCTCGTCTACAGACTTGACCAAGGCAAGCAATATGGCTTCGAGCGTGTCGATGCGTTGGCGATCACTGGAGCCACCTTGGCTGCTGTCTGTCATGAATACCGTCTTTACATGAGGAGAGACGGACGGAGCGGTGGGGGAAGCGTCCTCCGAGTCGTACCCCTGTAGTGAGAAGTCATCGGGGTATGTGGGAATGTTCTCCTCTTGTTCGGACTCAGAGGAAACAGTACCCCCAGTTTCCGAGTTCGCCTCGTCTTGGGAATTGTGGACGTCCTCTGGGACGTCGGGGTTCGCTGCATCTGATGGGAGAGTTGTTTCCCCGGCTCGTCCTCTTGGAAGATTGGATTGTCGTAGAGGTTCGGAGGAACGCTATCCCCAATCCCAGCGACCTCTAGTGGTGTGGACGACGAATCTCCCACTGTAGCAGATTTCGTCTTGGAGGGTACCTTGAAAAAATTCGGTGGTGGGCACCCGTTTAGACGATATTCTCTTATTCATAGTGGTTGATATCTTCAGGCTAGGAGCGTTGGTCTTCTTCCCTTTCCCATCGGCGGGGACTTTCCGAGCAGAGTTGCAGGAGACGACGGGAAGTGCCTCGTCTTCTGAAGATGGCTGTTGTAGTCTTTGAAAGACGGACTGCCGGTCTTCTCACATCGCCGCGTTATTGCAGCAGCAGTTGACGATGACTTGGGTGCAGTGACGTCCGTGGGAGGACTTTTTGTACCCCGATGCATCTTCTCTTTTCTTGCGTTTGTGGATGATGGCCTTACGCAGGTCAGATGGGTCCGGATCGACCATTTTTGCTTCCGAAATTTTGGGAGACTTTTACAAACCTCTCTGTCCGTCTGCCGCCGGGGGCTGGACTCGAGTGGCTCTGTACAACTTCCCATCTGAGGCCGGCATAACGGTATGCGGGACGCTCGGATGGTCAGAGGTCGGATCATCGGATCGAGCCTGCCAGGCTCGTGCTGCCTTAGACTTCTTCGCTGTAGTGCATAAGGGCACGTAGTAGGAAGAGTCTAAGAGATACTAGAGAGAGTCAGACATGTCTTCTTGGGAGCACAAGAGATCAGGACCATACGAGAGGCGGTCGAAGACAGAGCCGCGTGGAGTAGGCGTCATGCGGCTGTCATCGGTAGTCCGTATGCGGCTGGTAGACATGGCCGCATAGGTTTTCTTCATGCGGCTGGGAATCTCAGCCGTATGAGTTTCCTTCATGCGGCTGGATGACTTGGCCGCATAGACTTTCTTCATGCGGCTGGCAGATTCGCTCGCATGAATCTCCTACATGTGGTTGGCAGATTTAGCCACATGAGTGTTCGGCTTCTTCTTGGGACGCATGGAATCACTCTTTGTCCTTGCAAGTCCAGCATCGTAGTACTTTCCTCTGTCGGACTTGGGGACAGCAGAGTCCTCTACGGCTCGAAGTCGATCCGTATAAGAATCGCCTTCGCCGTCTTGGGTAGCAGAGAGTACCCCGTCCAGAGCTTGTGGAGGAGCAAATGAATTTGGCCTCCACTCGCAGCGAGCTTCCTTTGTGCGAGTTTGCTTCTGGATCGGGCCAGCACTTCCTTCAGAGAGCATTTCTTCAGACGCATGTTGGTCAAAACGGACGACCATCTTCTGTTACGTGGAGCCAAGCTTGGCTGCATCCGATTGCATCACCAACTCCTCAGTCGTGGAGAAGTTTGTCCCCAGCAGAGTCGCCATCGTGCTTGCCATAAAATATAAAAGAGCAGAACAATTATCGGAGGACTGGACTTTTACTTCACGTTACAAACTCGCTTGCACAAAGAAAGCCTAGGGACGAAAACCTAGGTACAGCAGTCTAAGTACAATTGTATATTTTAGATTCTGGGGGGTAACGATAGAGGCTCGGGAAAGCGACGGCAGCTCTGCCTTACTCCTTAGACGATCGGTATGCAGCCTTGGCTCCAGAAGATTGCTTGGCGTTGGAAGAAATGCTCTATTTGCTCTCTCTCTCTGCTTCTTCTCTCTAAGTATTCTGGTGCTCTCTGATCTCGAAAAAGTCTCTCTCTGTATGTATATATGTGTATCTGTCTCCCCTGCAAGGGAATGGCACCATGCTATTTATAAGAATGGGGACATCATTAGGGTTTACAATGATTGTCCCTTAAAATGGTGGCGGCCTGTTGATTGATCAATCTGGGCCATTAATTTTGAGTGTAATGGATCTGGGCCATTGATATGGATTGTGCCAAATCCTCTCAGTAATTAATGCTGATTGGAATAAATCTTCCTGGTGATGATTTGCTGATGTCTGCGAATCTGAATGAATAAGTTTAATTCATTCTCCTGCCACGTGTCCCAGATTATTGGGATTTGATCCAATCTTTGATTACAGTAAATCTGGGAAATTGACTGGCTTTATGACACGTGTCCTGGGAATCACTGAGCCGCATAAGGATTGGGCCGCATAAAGTTTGAGCCGCATAAGCCTGGCTACGTGTCAGGGCAGCTTGGGGAATCTTTGAACCACATGATAATCTGGACCATATAATGGGTAGTGAGCCGCATGGAGATGATCCTTATGAGCCGCATAGGGCTGTTTCAATCTGGGCCGCATAGGGCAACTTCGGCCTAAGCCGCATGGGGAGTCTCCGCTCGAGCCGCATATGACTGTCCACGTGTCTAGGCTGCGTGGAGTTTTCTGGATCTCGGGGGGGTGTGCCAGAGATTTTTTTGATTTCCTAGGATTCTGTCATTATGACAGAGTCATAATTGCCTCTTAGTGTCAGGCATGTCGTCTTGTCAGAGAGGTCAGCCGTCAAAGTAGTTAATGCAGTATAGGGCGGAGGGAAAAATTGTTTGCAAGCCACGTGTCTTCTCTTCTGAGCCGCATGGAACGTCTTGAGCCGCATAGTCCCTCGTGCCGCATGAATCTTTGAGCCACATGGGCTATCTGAGCCGCATGGGGTTCCCTGGCCGCATGGATCTTTCTTTATTATTTTTCATGCTTCTACAGTGATTTCATTAATCACATTAATTATATTGGACTGAATTACAAGCTGAATTTCGAACATTCCTTCGGTATAAAAAGCTTTTCCGAAATATGTTTCCTTGATAGACATCACCATCTGGCCAGCATTGGTGTCCATCATAAGGCCTGCTTTGTAGAGTAGGCCTCCTGAGATCAGGTTCTTGGCGATAGCAGGTACGTGCTTCACGCCTTGAAGCGTCAGAGACATCCCCGAAGTCAGCTTTAACACCACCGTCCCGATCCCGAGCACTTCAGCTTGTGCCTGGTTCGCCATCATAACCACTTCAAAAGTAGGTGTATAGGTGGTGAACCACTCCTTACTGGAGCAGACATGGCAGGAGGCTCCAGTGTCTACCTACCAATCAGAGTCAGTCCTTACCACATCAACCTGCGCAATCATAGCAACAATGTCAGTGATTATATATACCTTACTAGGCTCTCCTTGCTCTGATTGCTTGGTTTTTTGCTTTGCGCTCATTCTTAAAGTGGCCCTTCTTGCCACACTTGAAGCAAGGCATTTGAGACTTTGGCTTCTTTTTCTTGATAGAAGTTCCCTTGACTTTTAGATTGTCAGGGTCCTTCTTCTTGATGTGGGAAGCCGCCTGCTTTCCTCTTGGTTCTTTGGTATGAACCATATTGGCGTTAGCCAATTGCTTGGACAGTACGTCCACCTTCAGTTGAGCCCGCATCTGGTCCTCAACATAGATTTCCTGCAGGAGATCTTCAAGGGTGATCTCCAGCTTCTTCCTATGCATGTTTGCATAGCACTTGCTCCACCCAGCAGGAAGCTTTGAGACAATCCCTCCAACAAAAAACTTGTCGGGGAGGGGCATTGCCTCGTCTTCTAACTTCTGTCGCAGTTTCAAGAACTCCTTCACCTGCGACAGCATAGACTTTTCGTACTCAAAGAACCACTTGTAATATTTTTCAACCACAAATATTTTACTGCGGTTCTTGTCTTCTTCGTAGAGTTTTTCTAGAGACTCCCATATGTCTCTAGCGATATTCTTTTTAGAATAGAATTCTGCAAGGGAATCTTCTATAGCATTCAGGATAAACAGCCTGCAAATACTATTTTCCCTTCTCCATTTTGCTTGCAGTTTAGTAGCCGCGGTGATTGCGGCAGCAGACCCAACATCTGGAACAGTAGGTTCTTCCTCCAGAAGCACGTGATCTACGTCTTTGAGTTGAAGGGTGAGATATACCTTCCTCTTCCATACTTGGTAATGTTCTCCATCAAACTTTTCTAACTTACAAAAGTCAGAATTGAAGAGTGAAACATTAACGTTTTCCATCGTAGCATTAAAGCTTTAAGATTGTTAGTGCCGGGGCACAATTTTTTGATGAAAAACTGAGAAATGAAACAATTGTAAAAATAATGTTTCAAATCAACACTTCAAGGAACGTGATTCTGAATTACGAGAATCTAAAAAGATTTCGTAATCAACAGCAATCAGATCGTAGTACTTCTAAAAAGAAGATACAATCCGAATTACTGGCAGCAACGAAGAAGGTGACTGGCAAAAGATGGAAGAACTCCTGCTTGGGTGAATAATTACCGTTGCTCAAAGCTTTATTCGCCCTACACGAACAGCTTCCAGGAACCAGCAAGTTCTCCGACTTGGAACACTCCTGCTCTTCTGACTCCTCGGATGGACACGAACTCCTGTGCAAAAGCAACGCTGGTGCGGCGCATTTCCTCTCTCTCTCGAAGGCTACTGGAAGATCAGAACTGTGTTAAAGAACACGTCTGAAATCTCTGTTTACTTGTGTTAAAAAACACTTCGTAAACTTTCTGTGGTGGCTTCTCTTTTTCTTCTGTAACTAGCCTTGAGAGAGAGAGAGAGGATGCCTTATATAGGCCCTGCAGCAACTGTTCAGTTGCCACAAAGTTAGGGACGTGGTAAAAACCATCCCGAACATGTAGCAACCGCCCAGAACGTGCAAACGCACGTTCTGCTGCAAGTTGCGCCAACTGCGCACACCCCTCGCTCCTTGCACTCTGCGCGACAGAGCGCGCACTGAACTGCGCACACTGCATGCACTGCACGCACTGCGCACACGGCGCACGCAGCGCAACCAGCGCGCCCGTGCAACCCGCGCAACTCAGCGCAACCCAGCTCAACTCGAGCAACCCGCGCAACTCAGCGCAACCCAGCGCAACCTGAGCGCAATCCAGCGCAACCTGAGCGCAACCTGGGCGCGCACCTGGGCTTGCGCAACTGGGCATGGGCAACTGGGCCAACAAAATGCCACATTACGCCTCATGAGCCCGAGTCCGAGTTCGAGTCCGAGTCCGAGTCCGAGTCCGAGTCCGAGTCCGAGTCGCGCTTAGCTCCCATGGAAATAAATTTCCCAAGAGCAAAAAGCGTGAATGCTTTAATTGTTGATTTTAGCCTTTTTCCATTAGAAAAATAACCCCACATGACAAACCCATGTGCACCTCCACACCACATGTGCATCTCCAAAAATAGCAAAGCTAATATATAGAGATACAATATCTTTGTTTTTTCCGATGTGGGACTAAAGCTTTCTAAAAGAAAAACCAAAACTCCAACAATTAATTTGGGTGTTTGATTGTCGTTATTTCCCATAATCGTTATTTTCCTCGAAAATTAATATTTTCCTTTGGGCTGGACTAGTTTTACTTTCCGCCATTTTGAAGAAAAATATGAAAAATAATAGATTTTTGAAAAATAATTCCATGGAAAATAAACACTATCAAACAGTACAATTTGTGGAAAATTTGTGAAGAAAATATTTTCCATGGAAAAGAGCTCAATCAAACACAACCTATAGAAGAAAAATCAATGAGAATTGTAATTTTTTAAAGGAAAGGAAATACCAGGAAATTGATTTCATTTCCATTCCTTTCAGTGAACCAAACAAGGCTAGATGTACATATTTTATGGACCATGAGTTTGCAAGAACCAAGAAAAAGTTCAACTAAATAAAAAAAAAACAGGCGAGTGTCTAGGCTGTTCAGCGCATGTAGCTCATGTGAAAAACAACACGGACACCAGACGACATGGGCAGATCCAAGCCCACCCCAAAAATAAAAAATTTACTCATTTTTTGGCCCAGAGAAATAGAAGTGGTCTCAAATGCTACAGATTGACAGTGGCCAACTACCAGTGAAATACCTTGGACTCCCTTTATCGATCACGTACGTTCGAGACGTAGATTGTCAGGGGCTTATCCAGTATGTACAAGCGAGACTGGAGGGACGGCAATCACAACTGTTGTTTTTTGGCGGAATAATATAGCTTGTCCGATCAGTAATTTTATCTATAGCAACATATTGGATGCAGGTCCTATATATTTCCGACAAAACTATGCAGAGGATCGAGAAATTATGTGCGAATTTTGTATGGAGAGAAGGACTACACTCGATTGGGTGGGGAGAAGTTTAGTCGGCCTAAGGAGAAAGGTGGGGCTACACAAAATTGTATGGAGAGAAGGACTACGCTCACTACAGGCGCTCCGAGAAGTCGCACTACACAAAATTGCATGGAGATTACTTGAAGGCAAATCATTGTGGGCTGGATGGACAAATAGCAGATATCTGGCGAAATCCTATTTCTTGGTGCATAAGATCAACATTAACTTCTCATTAACATTCAAAAATACACTCAGACTTCGAGCAAAACTGAAACGGAGAATTAAACGGGTGATACATGATGGTCGAAGCACCACCCTCTGGCTGGACCCTTGGCTTAACCAACAAAGTATTGTAGATCGGATAGATCGGATGGGATGGCCGACATATGAGCTAATACATGATGGCAGTTGGAGGACTTCAGCCAGCCCAGTCGGCCGCTGGTTTGGAGCGAAGATCGTCTCCATTCCACTTGACAAGGAGGCGAACACAGACAAATGGGTTTGGGAAGGAACAACTGATGGCAAATTCTCTACAAAGGCAGTGTATGAGGCGGTGAGAGCTCCTGGGATGAAGGCCGACTGGGCAGAGATCATATGGATGAAGAACGGTGCTGTGAAGATGAAGCTATGCCTTTACAAGGCAATCCGCGATAGGCTACTCGCTCGGGAAAGGCTAGGCCGCCTGGGCGTTCCTATTACCAGCGATGTATGCGATGAAGGCCGACTGGGCAGAGATCATTGTTTTTGTCGTTTTTTGTTATTTTGTCGTTTTTGCATTTTTTTGTCGTTTTTACCATTTTTTGTCGTTTTTACCATTTTTTTTCGTTTTTACCCGTTTTTTTATATTTGTTCATTTTTTTCTTTATTATTATTTTTTATTTTTTTCCCGGGAATATTTATATTGTCACCAAACATGGGAATGTAATTTTTCAGGGAATTTAATTCCTTGGAATTTGATTCCTGGAAATATAGAATTTCCGGCTATATAGTATTCCGCATACCAAACTCCCCCTTACATACAAATACAATTTTGTATTTAGGAGAATGTAAGGCTACCTTGCAAGAGACTGCAAAGGATAACACTTGTTTGTTTCACAAAATAATTGGGTTGAAAAAGAATACTTATTATTTTTCCATGTTTGGGTATCAAAATAATTGAAAAGAAAAGGAGAATGATTACTAATGGAAGAAAAATTAGGAGAAAAAATGATTCCATCCATTCAAGCAAGGAATCACTTTTCCACCATTAAATATTTATTTTTCTTTCCAATTTTTTTTTTGCATTTCCAAACATCTGAGGGTGGGTTTGATTATAAGATAGAAAATATGTGGAAAATAAAATAATTCGGAAAAAATTCCATGGAAAAAAAATCGACATAATTAATTTGGGTGTTTGATTGTCGTTATTTTCCATAATAGTTATTTTCCTCAGAAATTAATATTTTTCTTTGGGCTGGGCTAGTTTTACTTTCCACCATTTTGAAGAAAAATATGAAAAATAATAGATTTTTTGAAAAATAATTCCATGGAAAATAAACACTATCAAACAGTACAATTTGCGGAAAATTTGTGAAGAAAATATTTTCCATGGAAAAGAGCTCAATCAAACACAACCTATAAAAGAAAAATCAATTAGAATTGTAATTTTTTAAAGGAAAGGAAATACCAGAGAATTGATTTCATTTCCATTCCTTTCAGCGAACCAAACAAGGCTAGATGTACATATTTTATGGACCAGGAGTTTGCAAGAACCAAGAAAAAGTTCAACTAAATCAATAAAACAGGCGAGTGTCCAGACTGTTCAGCGCATGTAGCTCATGTGAAAAACAACACGGACACCAAACGACATGGGCAGATCCAAGCCCACCCCAAAAATAAAAAATTTACTCATTTTTTTGTCCAGAGAAATAGAAGTGGTCTCAAATGCTACAGATTGACGGTGGCCAACTGCCGGTGAAATACCTTGGACTCCCCTTATCGATCATGTACGTTCGGGACGTAGATTGTCAGGGGCTTATCCAGTATGTACAAGCGAGACTGGAGGGACGGCAATCACAACTGTTGTTTTTTGGCGGAAAAATAGAGCTTGTCCGGTCAGTAATTTTATCTATAGCAACATACTGGATGCAGGCCCTATATATTTCCGACAAAACTATACAGAGGATCGAGAAATTATGTGCGAATTTTGTATGGAGAGGAGGACTACACTCGAATAGCCGGGGGGAGTTTAGTCGGCCTAGGGAGGAAGGTGGGGTGGGCTTACGCTCACTACAGGCGCTCCGAGAAGTCGCACTACACAAAATTGCATGGCGATTACTTGAAGGCAAATCATTGTGGGCTAGATGGACAAATAGCAGTGCGAACTCCAATTTCTTGGTGCATAAGATCAACAATAACTTCTCATTAACATTCAAAAATACACTCAGACTTCGAGCAAAACTGAAACGGAGAATTAAACGGGTGATACATGATGGTCGAAGCACCACCCTCTGGCTGGACCCTTGGCTTAACCAACAAAGTATTGTAGATCGGATAGATCGGATGGGATGGCCGACATATGAGTTAGCCGGTACAACGGAGACTGTGGCAGCGCTAATACATGATGGCGGTTGGAGAAGATCGTCTCCATTCCACTTGACAAGGAGGCGAACACAGATAAATGGGTTTGGGAAGGAACAACTGATGGCAAATTCTCTGCAAAGGCAGTGTATGAGGCGGTGAGAGCTCCTGGGATGAAGGCCGACTGGGCAGAGATCATATGGATGAAGACCGGTGCTGTGAAGATGAAGCTATGCCTTTACAAGGCAATCCGCGATAGACTACTCGCTCGGAAAAGGCTAGGCCGCCTGGGCGTTCCTATTACCAGCGATGTATGCGTATTGTGTGTGTGTACAAGAGATCATCTCTTCTTCAAATGTCCGACATCAAGTCTATTATGAAAGAGTTGCAGACAAGAACTGGCCTACCAAATGGCAATGTAGAAGGGTTAACTGGCACCATTGAAGAGATTAAGCAAGCCAGGAACCTTGTGATAGAAATATTCAACAAAGCAAGAATCAGACTACTATCGGCAGTATGATACATTTGGCGGGAGAGAAATAGGAGGGTCTTTGAAGGAATACCTATGCCCCTCAATAGCACCATAAACAACTTGGAGTGGGATGTCGGCAGCATGGGCGGATAACTGTGTAGTTGGCTGAAATGTAGAATGTGTAATATGTGCTCCCTTATTTATCAATGAAGTACCCTTATCTTCAATATATATATATATATATATATATATATATATATATATATATATATATATATAAAATATATATATATATATATATAGAGAGAGAGAGAGAGAGTGAGACACATCCTACCAAGAGGTTACAAATTCGGGCAACGGAAGAAGCACATTTAATTTCATGTGGAAGAATAAATGTGAGTGCGGGCTGCATAAGGTGAGATACAACTGTTGGTGCGGGCCTTCGGGTCGAGTTTGTAGGCCTTCGGATCAGGAGTCTGTAACACAATTATATGTTCCAAAATAAAATAAAATTATATATATATATAATTTTATTTATTTATATGGATTAGTCCACTTTTAGTCTACCTAAATTTATGGTAGTCCACTCCAACAACAACTTCTGGAACCATCCTGTCAGACGGGGCCGGCATAGTTCGAACCTCCAACCGTACGAATGTGTTGATGTGTGTAGTTGTAACCAATAATAAAAGAATTAACAAAACGGGCCAGTTGGGTTGGGTTTTCTATGCTTGCGGTCTGATTCAATCTGGTCCGGTTCTTTGTTACTTTTTTAAATATTTCGGTCCTGTTTGAAATTGAGAATTAACTAAAATCCGGTTTGTAACCTAATTGGACTGAGTATACTAAATTAATTTTAAAAATTGAAACTTATCATTAATTATTTACGACTGGTCATAAATTTTAAATTGAATCGATAGTGGATTATATATGTCATCATTCCATGTCAGATTGGAGATGATACACAATATAAGTATTCTAGACAGTCAAAATTTTGACTCAGGTTTATATCAGTGTACATATACATATTTAATGCTGGAAATTGCTGAAAAATTCAATTTCGGGATTGGTTTGTATGAAAAATCCATCCGCAGGATGGATTTTATGAAATGTCTAGAATTATATATTTTCATGTTAAATATTTCAAGATTTTCTTTAGATGTTCTGTATTTACAAAATTGTCATCTTTATAATACCATAACTACCCTTCGCACAAACTCAGATTTGGATTGCGATTTTCGTCTTCTTCTTTACGAGAGATCTGAATTCCATTGCTCTCATCTTCAGCAGAGATCGTTCGTAATTCACTGTGCTTTTCTTCAGTCGAACTCCGATCATCGCTCATCACCATCATCATCATCGTGGAGAGATTTGAAATTTTCCGGCGATTAGGTCAATTGTGGAGAGAAGATCTTCTTCTTCTTTTCCATAAGAGTTAGCATCGTTTTGAAAGAAGAACGAAAACTCTTGAATTTTTGTTCCTGACAAATTTCTTTTCACAAAAATAAAAAAATAAAAAATTAGGTTTTAGGTTTCTGTCGACTGTTCTCCATCATTCTCCGTGATTTTAACACGAAAAATGGCCATTCTCCGTGTTAAAATCACGGAGAATGGCCATTCTCCGTGTCAAAATCACGGAGAATGACCACTCTCCGTGCTAAAACCACGGAGAATAGCCTTATCCATGTCAAAATGATGGAGAATGACCATTCTCCGTGTCAAAATGACGGAGAATGGTCATTCTCCGTGTTAAAACCACGAAGAATGACTATTCACCGTGTTAGAATGACGAAGAATGGTTCCGTGATAAAATGACTGAGAATGACCATTCTCCGTCATTTTAACACGGAGAATGGTCATTCTCCGTGTTAAAATGACGAAGAATGGTCATTCTCCTTGTTAAATTGACGGCGTCATTCTAACACGGAAAATGACTATTCTTTGTCAATTTAACAAGAAGAATGGTCATTCTTCGTGGTTTTAGCACGGAGAATGGCCGTTCTTCGTGGTTTTAGCATGGAGAATGGTCATTCTCCGTGATATTACCACGGAGAATGATCATTCTCCTGCATTTTATGGCTAGTTGAAACTTTGAAGGGCTATAACTTTTGACTGGGAGGTCGAAACGAGATCCGGTTTGTCGCAAAAGGAGCGTATTTTCCAGGAGCCGGAGATTAACAAATTTTTTGTTAGTCGGCCTTCCGAAATTTTAGAATCGTGAAAAAATGATGTTTGGACCTCCGTTTTAACAGTTTTACCGTTTGCCCGTCTTTCCGAAATTTTTCGACAAGTTTTTGAAGTAAGGTTTGAAGATTTTAGAGGAGAAAACCTAGATTCGAAACTGAGCAGCGTATGAAAGAAAAGGAAGTAACGAAATATTTTTTTTTTTGAAGAGTAGGGTTCGGGGGTATTTTCAATAAATTAGAAGGGTAAAAAGGTCATTCAGAACCCCCTTTATGTATTTTTCGTTAATTCTGGACACACAATAAAATGTTATTTTGCGGTAAATTTTTTATAAAACTTTTACATTTTTTTGACATGTCATAAATTTTTCCTATTTAATGCGTATATATGCCAGGCTTCGCCGCTGCGGTTTATCACCCAGAAAGAAATAAGTGCTAGCATCTCTAAGAGCATCATTAGTAAGGCCCATCCCATTTTCTAGATTCTAGATTTAGAATGTAGGAGCTCATTTTGTAGAATAATAAGTCTCATCCCTAGTTCCAATTTCTACAATTTCGATCCCAACCCATCCATGGGTGCATGCTAAGGGTTGGGCCTCCCAATTTCTAGATTCTAGATTGTAGAAACTCGTTTTGTAGAATAGTAAGTTCCAATTTGGAGCCCAACTTTCTAGATTCTAAACTTTATATTATTTTTTTCCTATATTAATTTTTGACCGCAGAATATTTGGAACCGGAGCTCACTTTATCATTTTCTACTATTCTCATACAAACCCAACCCATTCTACATTTACATTTTTTTAAAAATTTTGGGCTCCAAATTGCATTGGAGAGTCCCAACTACTAATGATGCTCTAACCCTCTGTTGCCACATAGTATTGAATTTTTTTGTTTTATTTAAAAAACTATTCTCCAATACAATTACGAAGTACATTGGGAAGTCAACGTATTGAAGTTGTAGAAAATATTGCGAGGTAGGTTATCTAGTTCTAGATAATATACTTAACAATGTCTTCACTTCTACGTCATTCATTATGAATAAAAAAAATACTTAAGTAGGAATGAAACAAATATCGGTAAAATAAGAATCTCAAAACCTTTGCAGCGGTGAAAGCTTTTCTACTTCGTTGTCTTCGTAAATATTATTATTACCACATAGAAAAAACATTATTTTGTAACTTATGCCATACGAGAATTACAACACATTACAAAACAGTAGGGTTGGAGATTGCTCTAAACAACCCAAACAAATGAGCTTGGAACTTCCTGAACGCCAACGGAGTGGGTACTACTCGCATGAACAGTGCCCCAAAACAATCCTCCTTTAAAGTCCAACAGCCCAACCTGGATTGGACTAAGTGTAAAACCCCTAAATTTTCTACTTTTTTATTATTAAAGTTGGTACTGATTTAAATTTTTGTATTGTACGTCGTATAGTCGTATTATACGTCGCGCAAGAAATTTTATTGTTTTGAATTTGCTCGACGAGTGCGATTATGTGCGAGCGTATATATTTTTGAAAAATACTTTTCTTCTAATTTTATGGTTTCAAAATATTATACATAATAATTATTTAGCTATCGTACCAAAATTTTTAAGTTCGTTATTTTATTTATTTTATTTACACAAAGGCTTTCGTTTATACGGTTATTAATAATAGATAATACTTTTAGTGCGTATATATATTACATAAATATTTTATTAGTGTAATTTTCGAAATTATTAATATTAATATTTTATTATTCAAAAAAAAGATTTATTATTTTCGAAATTATTTTTATTAGTATTTTGGAAAATATATTTCAAAATTATTGTGACGATTTAAAATCTTAATTTGAATCTATGGATTTATTTATATAGCTAAAATTTTTAATTTGAATTATCCCATTGATTTTAAACCAAAATTTTAATTAGATTCAAATTTGATTTGTATTTGAAATTGGATTTATATTTTGATTTTGATTTAAATGATTTTAAATTAAATGGTAAATTATCTACTTGGGTTTAAATCAATTATAATCCTATCCTAAGGGGAATTCCCACATCCTATAAATAGGCAGGTACTCCTCCCTATTATTTATCATCCACAAATTTTCTCCAAAATCCTCCACCACAGCCCATCGTGTGTGCATTGTGTCCGTGTAATTTCTTTCCATTAACTTTTTTTTACATGTACAATTCGTTTATCCCGTGTCGACAACCCCGACACCAGCCCCCTCTCCCGACATGGCCTATTCCTATCAAACCCTAATCCTAACCGCTACCCCGACCCGTCGACCCCTACTGCTCGCCTTGCCGAACACCAGCCACAACCCTTCCCGTCACCTTCGTCGCCAACACCGCCACCGTCATCCCCTCGACAACCCATCGGCACCAACGACTTCGCCAACGGCACAACCATCAACCACCATCTCCGTCATCATTACCGATCCCAGCCACCATCTCCAACTTCCGTCACCACTCCTGGCCATCCTCCGGCCACCACAACCGGTACAGCCTCCCCCTCACCATGTCCTCCTCCCTGCCCAGCGGTCCGCCGCATCGACCACCGTCAACATCACCCCACGACCACCACCTCCACCAGCCCAAACACCCGACGCCCAATTCTCCACCACCGACAACTTCTCACCACCGCCACCGACAGCAAAAATCCAAAGAAAGAAGACCACAACCCTAGCCCTAAACTCACCTCCTTTCCGACCATCGGAGTCCGCGAGCGCCGGTCGTCCGCTGTGGCCGGAGAGCTCCCGCCGCCTGCACCAGTAGGGTCCAGCTCCGCCGCAGCCGAGCTAGCGCCGCCTCAACCCGCCTGAGCTCCGCGCACCTCTTCCGTGGTCACCCTTCCTCGGGCTCGCCGCCCTCTCCTCCCTCGAGAACCGCGCAGGACCACCGGCGCCGGATCCCGCCCAGATCTGGACCGCCGAGCACCGCTTCAGCGCCGGCTCCCAACCGCCTCACCGTCTCTCCGTCAGATCCGCCGGGCCCTCTCCGCCGTAGAGCCCGCCGCCACCGCGATCTCCCTCCGACGACGAGACCGCCGGCGCTTCCACAGCCCCGGTCGCCGTCTTCGCCGCCGGCCGGAACCCGAGTGAGCCCCCCAATTCTTTTCTTTTCCTCTTTCGTCTTTCCCTCTCCTCTCGTGCTCTGAGAGTTGGTGGAATGAAATAAAAAAAAAATTCATCGTTTCTAAATAATTAATATTATTATTAGTTTTTTTATTTTTAAAATTTGTTATTAACATTAGTTTTTTTGTATTATTATACTAAGATAATCACTGATTTTATATATATTATTTCTATTTATTTTTCTTTCATTCTTTTCTTTTATCTGATATTATTAATTTTGTTGTTTGTGTAATCAATTGTTTTTATTATTATTATTATTATTATTATTATTATTATTATTATTATTATTATTATTATTATTATTATTGTATTAATTTTCATTACTAAGTATTGTTGTTGCTTATATTATATTTATAGCTAATATGTATACTATTTAGTTTGGGATATACTGTAGATATAATAAATTGGATAATAATGAATATTATTATTTTATTGTTTAAATATCATTAGTTTTGATAATATTATACGGTATAAAAAAAAAGGTTTTCTTACTTGAAAATATTATTTTCAAATTTAATTTATATCTAAAAGAAAAAAAAATTGTTCTTTCTAGATTATCGAATATTTATTTTTGACTAATAAAAATATAGTTTAAATAATTTTACAAAATATTTTTAGATTTTCAAATAGTTACTTAAAATATTTCGACCAACAAAAAAATAGTTTTCATATTAGAAAATAAGTTATAGATTTTTATATATTTCTAAAATATTTTGGGTTATAAAATTTAGTTTTCATGGATTATATATATTTTTCTAAAATCATATGTGTATGATTTATTTAAATTCCTTCGATTATCACCGTGACCATGACCAAATCCGCCATTCCTATCCCTCGTATATTTTGTACTTACCTTATATCATCCCTAACCAATTTGAATATTATGGACCCAATGGAACAGTCCGTGCCATCAATAGAGGCTCCCTTGTACAGTTGTTGCACCGGAGTCACATATCATGCCACCTGGATCATTGCAGCACACCAGGCGTCCTACGAGGCAAGATACCTTGCCATCTTGTACTTATATTTGATTCATGATATTTTATATGTTGCTAGTGTTTTTTACATTAGTAACAGTATGTCCAAGTATGACTTGGGTGCCATCGATATGTATATCGATGTTTGTGTGTGTGCGTGTGTGTGTGGACCATATGTGGTAGTGGACTTTCCCGGTGTGTTGAAGTTATGCTCCATAACTTCTTTGACTTGTTGACACGTCTCATACACGACACATGAGTGAGGATCATTGAGTCGACACGAACCTACGTATTCGACTTGCTACCGATACGGACGGTTCGTGTGTCGATTCATTTATGGATTAGCGGAGTCTAGATAGCGACTTGCATAAAGATATGGATCGCCAAGACATGGATATGACTTGTGTGATACATGGGCGGGGAAAACTACTGAAACGTATGAGCTATCCCACAGCCTTCTAGATTGCCCGGTTATGGGTTATGGTTTCCCTGTTATGGGTGTGCCGCTAGAGGATATATCCATTGCACGGCCCTGACCTCGTCGTCAGATAAGTCAGGAGGTATGCTAGCGATGCAAAGTATGAACTAGGGGATATATCCATTGCACGGCCCTGACCTCGTCGTCAGATCGATCAGAGACGTATACTAGTTCATGCGAAAGCCTCTAGTGGATGCTATGCTTTATTCCTACCCACTTATACGTTCCAGTATAGTTTTCGACTTGCATTACACCTAGATGGTTAGGTTCCATGGTGTTAGAGCAGGTGGTCTTTTCTTTATCATGTATCATTTACAGTTCATCATGGTATTGTTTTTATGTATCTTGTTACGTCCCTCTGAGGACCTGGTTTTTTCCCAGGTGTGTGTTCATGTTTTCTGCAGGTATTCTAGCCAAGGTCGTGGTCTTCTCCATTTCTTCGAAGAAAATTGCGCTTGGTTCGTCTTGCTATTTTATCGCTCGATTTATTGTACATTTTCTTTCATTGAGATAGTTGGTAGTGGACTTTGTCTCCGCCCAACAATTGTATCATAAATATTCGAGTTGATATTCATATTATTCTTCTTTTCATTGTGGATGAGATTAGTTGTCTTGGATTACTGTATTTTACAGCTTATGTATTCATACGAGGCCTACGTATTTCGTATGAATACAGCTGGCATGTCTACGTACTTAGTCCTACGTATTTTGGGACTGGGGCGTTACATGTTTTTGTGGTGGCCCATGCAGGTCAAGATAAATTGTTTGGTTACTTTACCGTACCAAGCAAGCCTGCGTATAGGATTAGAAGTCTAGGATCTCATCCACATACTTGACCTCTTTTCTTGATTTTATCTACCGTTTGACTCATCAATTGCACCTTGCTTCCTTCCTTCCATCCCTATTCTTATCTTCCCTTCGTGCTTGCTAGAGATTGACCCTACTAGTTAATTGTCCCAAAACACCATTAGTTTAATTCTTTAAGTTGGGTAGAATACCTTATGAACTAGCAACCCCTTTGCCCTAGTGGCCTATAGTAGCAAGCTTATTTAAATCCTAGAATCTAGAGGACCTAACCCGTCTAGCCAACCAAGGACTTGGACAAGAAGACTATAGGACGACTGTATGACTTAGAATTATTCTACCTTTTTTTAAATCTAAATCTCTCGTGCCTATGTATTTACCATTTTGACTAATGATGCTAATGTAGCCTAGTTTTTGCAAACTTATTCTTTATCGAGTTTGTTCATGACATATGCTATTGAGCGCTCACTAGCCTATTGTCTATTCAGAACCAGTGCATAATGGTCTGATCAACCAAGTGCACTTTGGTTCGCTTTTATTTTATCGTTCAACGTGGATGGGGACATAGCTAAACTTGTCCTCTAGAGTCCCATCAACGACTGCCTTGACAATTCTCTTGAAATTATTCGATCGTCTTTGAATCACGTATTCGTATTAGATAACGCCTCATTCGAATTCTGTCTTGCTTCGCCTTCGCCTATTTTAGAAGGACGAAAGCGTTATACTAGATCTTCCTCTAGCCTTCCTATCGATTATGACCATACCGCATTATTTTTATGATCTAGATCGCGATTTCTTACGGCATGATTTTGTTATCGATTGTTCCTCATCGATACCCCCTTTTGTCTTCTCACCCCCTCCAAATTCTTAATTTCGAGGACGAAATTCTTTTAAGTTGGGTAGGATGTAAAACCCCTAAATTTTCTACTTTTTTATTATTAAAGTTGGTACTGGTTTAAATTTTTGTATTGTACGTCGTATAGTCGTATTATACGTCGCGCAAGAAATTTTATTTTTTTGAATTTGCTCGACGAGTGCGATTATGTGCGAGCGTATATATTTTTGAAAATACTTTTCTTCTAATTTTATGGTTTCAAAATATTATACATAATAATTATTTAGCTATCATACCAAAAATTTTAAGTTCGTTATTTTATTTATTTTATTTACACAAAGGCTTTCGTTTATACGGTTATTAATAATAGATAATATTTTTAGTGCGTATATATATTACATAAATATTTTATTAGTATAATTTTCGAAATTATTAATATTAATATTTTATTATTCAAAAAAAAGATTTATTATTTTCGAAATTATTTTTATTAGTATTTTGGAAAATATATTTCAAAATTATTGTGACGATTTAAAATCTTAATTTGAATCTATGGATTTATTTATATAGCTAATATTTGAAATTTGAATTATCCCATTGATTTTAAACCAAAAATTTAATTAGATTCAAATTTGATTTGTATTTGAAATTGGATTTATATTTAGATTTTGATTTAAATGATTTTAAATTAAATGGTAAATTATCTACTTGGGTTTAAATCAATTATAATCCTATCCCAAGGGGAATTCCCACATCCTATAAATAGGCAGGTACTCCTCCCTATTATTTATCATCCACAAATTTTCTCCAAAATCCTCCACCACAGCCCATCGTGTGTGCATTGTGTCCGTGTAATTTCTTTCCATTAACTTTTTTTACATGTACAATTCGTTTATCCCGTGTCGACAACCCCGACACCAGCCCCCTCTTCCGACATGGCCTATTCCTATCAAACCCTAATCCTAACCGCTACCCCGACCCGTCGACCCCTACTGCTCGCCTTGCCGAACACCAGCCACAACCCTTCCCGTCACCTTCGTCGCCAACACCGCCACCGTCATCCCCTCGACAACCCATCGGCACCAACGACTTCGCCAACGGCACAACCATCAACCACCATCTCCGTCATCATTACCGATCCCAGCCACCATCTCCAACTCCCGTCACCACTCCTGGCCATCCTCCGGCCACCACAACCGGTACAGCCTCCCCCTCACCATGTCCTCCTCCCTGCCCAGCGGTCCGCCGCATCGACCACCGTCAACATCACCCCACGACCACCACCTCCACCAGCCCAAACACCCGACGCCCAATTCTCTACCACCGGCAACTTCTCACCACCGCCACCGACAGCAAAAATCCAAAGAAAGAAGACCACAACCCTAGCCCTAAACTCACCTCCTTTCCGACCATCGGAGTCCGCGAGCGCCGGTCGTCCGCTGTGGCCGGAGAGCTCCCGCCGCCTGCACCAGTAGGGTCCAGCTCCGCCGCAGCCGAGCTAGCGCCGCCTCAACCCGCCTGAGCTCCGCGCGCCTCTTCGGTGGTCACCCTTCCTCGGGCTCGCCGCCCTCTCCTCCCTCGAGAACCGCGCAGGACCACCGACGCCGGATCCCGCCCAGATCTGGACCGCCGAGCACCGCTTCAGCGCCGGCTCCCAACCGCCTCACCGTCTCTCCGTCAGATCCGCCGGGCCCTCTCCGCCGTAGAGCCCGCCGCCACCGCGATCTCCCTCCGACGACGAGACCGCCGGCGCTTCCACATCCCCGGTCGCCGTCTTCGCCGCCGGCCGGAACCCGAGTGAGCCCCCCAATTCTTTTCTTTTCCTCTTTCGTCTTTCCCTCTCCTCTCGTGCTCTGAGAGTTGGTGGAATGAAATTAAAAAAAAAATTCATCGTTTCTAAATAATTAATATTATTATTAGTTTTTTTTATTTTTAAAATTTGTTATTAACATTAGTTTTTTTGTATTATTATACTAAGATAATCACTGATTTTATATATATTATTTCTATTTATTTTTCTTTCATTCTTTTCTTTTATCTGATATTATTAATTTTGTTGTTTGTGTAATCAATTGTTTTTATTATTATTATTATTATTATTATTATTATTATTATTATTATTATTATTATTATTATTATTATTATTATTATTATTAGTGTATTAATTTTCATTACTAAGTATTGTTGTTGCTTATATTATATTTATAGCTAATATGTATACTATTTAGTTTGGGATATACTGTAGATATAATAAATTGGATAATAATGAATATTATTATTTTATTGTTTAAATATCATTAGTTTTGATAATATTATACGGTATAAAAAAAAAGGTTTTCTTACTTGAAAATATTATTTTCAAATTTAATTTATATCTAAAAGAAAAAAAAATTATTTTTTTCTAGATTATCGAATATTTATTTTTGACTAATAAAAATATAGTTTAAATAATTTTACAAAATATTTTTAGATTTTCAAATAGTTACTTAAAATATTTCGACTAACAAAAAAATAGTTTTCATATTAGAAAATAAGTTATAGATTTTTATATATTTCTAAAATATTTTGGGTTATAAAATTTAGTTTTCATGGATTATATATATTTTTCTAAAATCATATGTGTATGATTTATTTAAATTCCTTCGATTATCACCGTGACCATGACCAAATCCGCCATTCCTATCCCTCGTATATTTTGTACTTACCTTATATCATCCCTAACCAATTTAAATATTATGGACCCAATGGAACAGTCCGTGCCATCAATAGAGGCTCCCTTGTACAGTTGTTGCACCGGAGTCACATATCATGCCACCTGGATCATTGCAGCACACCAGGCGTCCTACCAGGCAAGATACCTTGCCATCTTGTACTTATATTTGATTCATGATATTTTATATGTTGCTAGTGTTTTTTACATTAGTAACAGTATGTCCAAGTATGACTTGGGTGCCATCGATATGTATATCGATGTTTGTGTGTGTGCGTGTGTGTGTGGACCATATGTGGTAGTGGACTTTCCCGGTGTGTTGAAGTTATGCTCCATCACTTCTTTGACTTGTTGACACGTCTCATACACGACACATGAGTGAGGATCATTGAGTCGACACGAACCTACGTATTCGACTTGCTACCGATACGGGCGGTTCGTGTGTCGGTTCATTTATGGATTAGCGGAGTCTAGATAGCGACTTGCATGGAGATATGGATCGCCAAGACATGGATATGACTTGTGTGATACATGGGCGGGGAAAACTACTGGAACGTATGAGCTATCCCACAGCCTTCTAGATTGCCCGGTTATGGGTTATGGTTTCCCTGTTATGGGTGTGTCGCTAGAGGATATATCCATTGCACGGCCCTGACCTCGTCGTCAGATAAGTCAGGAGGTATGCTAGCGATGCAAAGTATGAACTAGGGGATATATCCATTGCACGGCCCTGACCTCGTCGTCAGATCGGTCAGAGACGTATACTAGTTCATGCGAAAGCCTCTAGTGGATGCTATGCTTTATTCCTACCCACTTATACGTTCCAGTATAGTTTTCGACTTGCATTACACCTAGATGGTTAGGTTCCATGGTGTTAGAGCAGGTGGTCTTTTCTTTATCATGTATCATTTACAGTTCATCATGGTATTGTTTTTATGTATCTTGTTACGTCCCTCTGAGGACCTGGTTTTTCCCCAGGTGTGTGTTCATGTTTTCTGCAGGTATTCTAGCCAAGGCCGTGGTCTTCTCCATTTCTTCGAAGAAAATTGCGCTTGGTTCGTCTTGCTATTTTATCGCTCGATTTATTGTACATTTTCTTTCATTGAGATAGTTGGTAGTGGACTTTGTCTCCGCCCAACAATTGTATCATAAATATTCGAGTTGATATTCATATTATTCTTCTTCTCATTGTGGATGAGATTAGTTATCTTGGATTACTGCATTTTACAGCTTATGTATTCATACGAGGCCTACGTATTTCGTATGAATACAGCTGGCATGTCTACGTACTTAGTCCTACGTATTTTGGGACTGGGGCGTTACACTAAGCCCACTAAAACTTGCCACAACCCAATAAACAATAATATTTTGCATAAGTAGGAATCAAAAGGAAATTATAACATACTTCATCCTCTCTAAACCACTCATCCAATGAATTTATTACTTGCCTCAATAATATGGAAACAAATATGTTATCTCCATTAATTTGTACAAATTTTGTCATATGTTCGTATCATGTGACACATATTCTCAGCTTCTATAATATTGGATACAAAAAATAAAAGTTGGATGAAAGCAAAAAAAAAAAAAAGTGGAGTGGATATTTTCCACTTCCACTTCCTGGATACGAGGAAGTGAGAGGAGAAAGTAGGGAAGTTAAATGCTCACGTTTTTTTTCTCCACAATTTTATTCTACTTAAATGCAAGTTTTCACTTCCTTCAAAAAAAAAAAAAAACTTTCAACAATTTTTTTTGTGCCCACAATTTTATCCAGAATCCTCTTTTTATATATATATATTCTATTTCATTTGATTCTTGAGAAATCACAACTGAGAGATGAAAAATCTGAATGTTCTAAAGATACAAAAGAACTCTACCTTTCCGGGCATCAACTCTTGCTTAAAAAACTTTCAACAATTTCTTCTCAAAGGGGTGCCCACTGTCACTGTCATGTCCCTTATTAACAATTCCACAAATGAAAAGAAATTCGGGACAACAAAAATCTATAAATTGACGCACAAAAAACGAGTATAAATTGACACTGTACAAATAAAATACGTTAAAAAAATCTATCAAATATTCGTCAAATAAATATATTAAAATTACAAACTTTACATGCTTAAATATGTTGTCAAATTTGGTTGATTAAACAGGTCCTAACTACGTTTTTTTTGCCAAAATTTTCAATAATTCATATAAAACACGTTTAAAATTTCACATGCTTAAAATTCACACACTAATTTGAAACTTTCAAAAGTATACAAGTTTTATAAGACTGAAAGATACGGAAAAAAAAATCTGCGAATAATACAAGTTTTATTCGGATAATTGCTAGCAAGGGTGCCGTCAATGCTCGTTAGCGAAATTAGCTTTCATTCATAGATTAAGGATCAGATATGATCAGTTCTTCTCCTGACATGTGTTTCTGTAAAGATCCAACACTATTTGCACTTTATATAAAACACAAGATATATATATTAGGCATAAAAATCATAAGTAAAATTACCAAAACCATATATTAATTTACTAATTAGCCATGCATGCATGCATGGCATAACAAACGCAAAAAGTGTGGCAAATATACAGCAAATGATCAGGATCTCAGCTCCTTATTAATCATGACGTACGTTCATAAACATACACACTCTTTTCGCGCGGAGCGTAGTAATTACTTAGCTAGTAGAACCAGTAGGAGGCGGCGGAGGTGGCGGAGGAGACGGCTGCGGGCGGGGGTTAGGATTGGGTGGCTGATTGCCTCTGAGTTTCTTGATCAACTTGCGGTTGCATGCAGCTTCGTCCGGCAGTGAGGATCCCTTCTTCTTCATCGTGAAGAGCACGTACGTACGTACCCAGTAATAATGCGTCGATCGAAGCAATTCGGCTCGATCGGACTTCATTGAAAGGTGCCCCTGCGGGATTCATCTATTTAAGCAACTGTGTATGTGCAGATGGGCCCTCCGTCACCATCACCAATTCACCCGGTGCCACCAGCCACCATGCAACCAGCCACACAATTCAACCAGCCATCACCATCACAATTCACCCCATGCAACCAGCCACACAATTCACCCCATGCATGATGCACCCCATGCAACCAGCCATCACCATCACCAATTCACCCGGTGCAACCAGATATACCATCACAATTCACCCCGTGCAACCTGTTGGAAATTCTTCACTTTGATATCTGCAACAAAAAATAAAACGGTAAATTGTTACCGGCCTCCGGGGAAGTCGCGCACGTAGCACTGTTCTAAGAGTTAATTCGGATCTATGTGCAAACTTTGTCCGAGTGCTCCTAATGGTAAAATTTTCGCTCCACCGGAATCTCCTTGCCGCACACGACGTAGAGAAAGTGACCCTCGACTTAGCTCTGCCCAGAACAACAAACCAAGAACAAAAGAGTTTCGGAGTGACAAAAATTCGAAAGAGAGAGAGAGAGAGAGAGAGAGAGTATTTTGTAGTAATTTTCAGTGTGTCCAAAATATTGAGATGTGCCTCAATATATAAGCTTTTTTCCAAGGTTAGAAAATAATGGAGAATGAAGGCAATTTAATCCAGCCAATAAATATTGAACGTTATAAATAAATTCAAATGAAAAACATGTGATACATTGTATCCGGACATGAGTTAATATGTCAAATGTTACAAAATTAATAGGTTTATAACGGTCAAAATTAAATGAGGAGGAGCAAAAGAATTTTTAGGGTCTCAGTCCGAACCCGAAGAAGAAATCAAATCGACATTCGGCGCCCGCAGATGTGGGCACATACCTGCACCCATTACGTGCGTCGAACCGAACCGAAACGATATGGGACTATTAGAGGGAATTGAGCTTTGCTCTAGTTGTAAACACACAGCTAACAATCCTCCCTCCCCCCCAACCAAAAGGTCAATTTCCAAAATGATAGAAGGAAAGAAAATACGAGAAAATAAAAGAATTTCTGGACAGTTGTATACTATGCATAAATGAGATGGACTACAGCCTTGAATCTCACGTAGTGACTATTGTCTTTGTCTGAAGAAGAGCTTGATGGACTACGCCTTGAATCAGTCTTCTTGAACCAGATTTAGAAAATAACACACATAGTACGCTAGAGGTACTGGGGTCTATCAGAAGGCGTGTTTGGTTGGCCATGCGCACTTTTATATATTCATGAGAGTTGTCTAGGATCACCCTGTCCTATTGTCGCGACCTTCACGACCTCTCATATAGGTAAGTCCTCAAGGGTTGGTGATAGGAATCAACCATGCATATCATGCTTGGACTTATTAAGAGTTTTAAACTCACCCTATCCATATCACACAAGGAACACTGTCACCATAGGGATGGGGTATCAATGTACACATGTACAGACTCTTGGGCTTTTATTTTAAGAGAATTTAATCTCAAGGCCAGTGTTCCATAATAGTCACCTAGTCCAGCTTGTTTCTACCCATTGAACCGACTTCTTGGGATCTCTAGTCAGACTCGGTTGGGTTGCCACTGCTGGTGACTAAACTATGGGCTTAATCCCATCCCCCTCGATGAGTCTAGGAATAATTTTCTAGACAAACTCTTCGTCAAGAGTAAACAGACTCTTCGTCAAGAGATCTGTAAAGTTTTTTTATAGTCAAGAACTACATTTTTGCCGTTTAGGCTTTTTAAATGTCTTGAAATGCAGCTGCAAGTACCTGTTCATCTTAAAATTCACAAGATCATGCTTTACCAATTCTTTAGCATAATTTATAAAAATGACAGGTACAAAAATATGTATATCAAGTATATGCATAATAAGATGCTTAATCTATTCAATACTTTATGAAGTCATGACAAAAGTGTAACGTCCCAGTCCCAAAATACTGGAAACTACATACGTATCATGCCAGCTGTATACATACGAGTAAATGAAAGGCCCGTATGTATACATAAGCTGTAAAATGTTGAAAGCCATACTCAAACTAAATCTCATCCACAAATATAAAGTTTTACTGATATAATCAAATAGTTATTTGTACAAACGTTGGACGGAGACATATCCACTACCAACAAGTTTGAATAAGAAAAAAATATACAAATAAATAATTTGGTCGAGCGAAGCGAAGGACGAGTCCAAGAGCAATCATCACGAGGGAAGGAAGACATGGCCTTAGCTAGAGCACCTGTAAGAAATCAAGAAACACACACCTGGAGAGATCACCAGGTCCTCAGAGGGACGTAACAAGATATAGGAAGAACATGCCATTATAATTGCAAATGTAAATACCATAAAACTACAACACAACAGGGTTCCTAACCGTCTATGTGATATGCAATTTGAGAACAACGTTCTACGCAGGGGCTGTAAGATCAGCAGAGTAAATAAAGAGTGGCAGTAGGTAGTGCTCATCCGAGTCACTATCGGCCATGGGCAGTAAGTAGCGCTCATAAGAGTCACTATCGGCCCGGGACAGAAGGTAGCGCTCATAAGAGTCACTATCGGCCCACAAATGTGTGTAAAAAGTAAATGTAGCCCCTACGCTAATAGTTGTCCCCTCCCTCCAATGATACTGTACATGCATCGTAACCACGACACACCAACACGTGTCGTTTCCACAACACGGTTTTATAATATATAACTGTCAAGTCATCTAACAAGCATCTATTGACAGTTATTCCTACGCATGCGCACGGGTGATCAGCCAACACGCAAGTGACCACTACATGATACTCATAACTCACACACAACTCGTGATACAATCGTGACAAAGTTAATGACATGCACTTTATTGACGGAAGTCTCTTAACTCTAGGTCCACAAGCAAGAAGAAAAATAAATAACTGGAAATAAAAGTGCGGAAAATAATAACAGAATAATAAGATGCAACTAAATGTAAGCAGTAATTATGGCAAGGTATCTTGCCTGGTGTTACGCCAGGTGTGGTGCAATGATCCAACAAGTCCGGTTCTATCCAATGGCCGGGGTCGATATATGAGGGTCCGGTATTTCATGAGAAGAGAAACGCGTGATCAGTCGTGATCAATGGTGAAAATCGAGGAGAAATTGTGAAGAACATACTCATACTATTTTTAGAAAATTATTTCTAATACTTGAAACTAGGTTTTTGTTAGTAAATAATTTGTTAATACTTGAAATCTAAAAACCGTTTTAGGCAAAATTCTCTGTTTGTAAAAATAGAATAATCATATCTTTATTTATTATATTAAAAACTAGATTTTGATTAGGCAAAATATTTATAAGTAGTTATAAATAAAAAGTGTTTTAGGTTGAAACTTAATATTTTTTATAAATACTTGAAAATACGTATGATAATTTGAAAAACTGCCTTTTTATTGAATATATATATATATATATATATATATATATATATATATATATATATATATATATATATATATATATATGAAAGCAATCCTTAAATATCAAAACGATATATATATATATATATATATATATATATATATATATATATATATATATATATATATATATATATATATATATATATATATTATACTTTAAAAATCCAAAACAAAAATATTACTATTATTTCATTCAAAAAGTATATAAAATTACACAGAAACAAAATAATAATAATAATAATAATAATAATAATAATTTTAACAGTAAAACTAAATGATAATAATAATTAATAATAATAATAACAACTGTACACTCTTTCTTTAAAAGAACAGGGAAGAAAGAGAGGAGAGAGAGAGAAATAGAAGGGGAGAGAGGGAACAGAAGACTCACCGAGGGTTCATCTCAGCCCAACGGGCGGCAGCGGTGGCAAAGCCACCCGAGGAAGGAGGCGGCACGGCAGATTGGTGGTCTGGAGGAGCGGCACGGAGGGGGTTCGCCAAGACGGCATGGGGATTCGCCGAGGCGGAGGAGCGGCGGCGGCTCGAGGGCTGGTGGAGACGATCGGTGGGGATAGGGAAGCTCCCAGACGGCGCGCGCTCGACTACAGTGATCGCAGGTCGGACGAGGACCAGAGGCGGGGGGTAGATCGGGGCGACTCTTGGCGGAGGAGCAGATCGACGGCTGAGACAAGATCAACGGCGGGCGGAGGAGACGTTGGTGGACGCTGTTCTTACGGGCGGTCGAGGTAGGTCATCTTCCTCCTCTATCTGGTGGTGGTGATGATGGTTTTGGGGAACTGAACGTGGCGGCAGTGGTATTTGGCCGGGGCGGCTGGCCGGATGTCGGGTTGGTCGGATGATAATGGTGGTGTGGAGATGGTTGAAGGTGGTGGTCGTAATGGTGGGGGTGGCCAGGATGGGTGGCCGGACTGGAAGGAGGCTGCGGTGGTATGGAGGTGTATGGCTGGGTTCTGGCCGGCTCAGCGGCTGATGAGTCCTCTGGATGATGGTGGTCGGTGGTGAAGGTGATTGTGGTGGCATGTGGTGAAGTCGGGGACGATATGGTGGATGCGGTGCTGGTGATTCGAGTCGGGACGGCTGTCGTGGCGGAGGCGGCAGTGTCGGGAGTTGTTCGATACGGCACGGATGGTCGTCCGAAATTGCCGGACGGGACGAGATTTATGTATCTGTATCAGAAAAATATAATGGAAGGGAGAGACACGGACACGATGCACATACTATGCTTGGTTGGTTGAAAACTATGGAAGAGTGCCTCTCCTTATATAGGAGGTGGAATTTCCATTAAGATAAGGATTGAGATTTGATTAAATCCTCAATAGATAATATAAATTTTAATTCATATTGATTAAGTCACATGTAGATATTATCATAATTAGTTCAAATAAATAAAAATAATTGAATCAAATCCAATCCAATATAGCTACATACAATTTTAAAACCGATTTAAAATGAAAAAATAAAATCTTTTCAAATGTAAATTATCATGATCAATTAAATTTAAATCAAAACACTATTTTAAAATATTTTTTTGAATAATAAATTATTAATATTAATTAATTTCGTAAATAGCATTATATATGAATAATAAAAAATTTATGCTCCTCATATGTAATAAATATTTGCATAAAATATGGTTTTCAAATTACAATTTATATAACCTTTTTATGATGTAAAATAGGTTTTAAAAATTCCAAATGCGATGCATTTTACAACTTTAAGTAATCAAAAATATTTATTATTTATTATTTGAAAAATCAAGCTTTTTAAAATAAAATATTTTTACAAAAATATGTACCTCGCACATATTCGCACTCGACGAGACATACGAAAATGCGAACTCATACGCGACGTCCCATACGACAAATTCGTACGCGACGTATAATACGACTATGCGACGTACAAAAACCAAGTAAAAATTTTAAATACTCAATTTATATATAAAAAAAATTAAAGTAGAAATTTAGGGGGTTTGCATCTTACCCAACTTACAAGAATTCCATCCTCGAAATTTAGGAATATGACAGATAGGGTTGAGGGATAGAAAGAGTTTGACAATACCAAATACAACTAAATTTTTTGGGGAGGCGATGAAACAACGTTCGACACAACCATGCATTAGAAAATTGTGGAGTCGATATATCCAAAATTATATCATGGTTATGGAAATAAATAAGGGTTGCTAGTGAAGGAAACAAAATTTTTGATAACACAAATTAGAGAGTAGCAAAGAGTTAGGGGGTTCAAGGAGTATAATTTGATATTTGGGAGACGTGGTTCATGGGGAGAAACTGGAGAGTAATCGCCTTGGTTGAGAGTTTGTTTTAAGCGAACGATTGGAATCATCCTCGAGTGCTTAAGAAATTTTTGGAAGGGTACGATAAAATTTTAGGGTTGAAAAAATGGGGAGTAGTTAAAGGCGAGGATATAGCCACATGAGTCAGTCAGTGGCTATCTACATTTGTGTATAAATAGCTGATAGGGCAACCAAAGGTGATACCTTGAGTCTATCTATCAAGTACAAGCTTTGTCTAGAATATGTAAAGACGAAAGCTATCAAGAGTCTAAGTAAGATGGTTTGAATACTAATACATGGTTCAGAGGCGATTGAATAATTCAAAGAGAATTGTCAAGGCAGTCACGGATGAGGCTTTAAGGGCAAGTTTAACGATGTCTCCATCCGCGTCGAATAATTACAAAAATCGAACCAGAGTGCAACAGGTTGATCAGACCATCATGCACCGGTTCTGATTAGACAATATGTTAGTGGGTGCACCCAATAAAATATGTCGTGATCAAGCTCGAAAAGATGAGCTTGCCAAACTAAGGCTAAGTTAGCAGCATAAAATTTGTTGAAATATAAGTAAAGGAGGTAATGATGAAGGAATTTAATTAGTCCATGATCTTTTAAAATTAAGCCTCGCCCGAAATGTGGGCCTATACAGTTGTCCTAGTTTTCTTCATTTATGGTTTGGTTGTCTAGATAAGTTAAGGTCCTCTGAATTTCTAGTCTAAGTGAACTCATCAACATGATTCACAAGGATAAAGGTCTTGTTAGGTTGTGAAGTATTCTACCCAACTTACAAGAGTTAAACTAATAGTGTGATGGGACAACGGTCAAGTAATCAAGGTAAAGTACAACGTTAAGCATTTAAGAAATCAACTAGAACACAATCGCATATCGGGTCGAAAGAATTGAGTCAAAGTTGGATCTCTAATTAAAGTCAGGAAGTATTTTGGTGTCATGGTAGAGGTTATAGCTTAGCAATTTTGACCAGAAAATTATATCAAGAAAATAGTGTATAAGGAGACGTGTTTTAGTGGGACATGATATATGTACATGAAGGTGGGCTCGTCTAGGTCTTGCATATAAAATTTGTTGGAAGGACAAGTCTAGTGTTGTGCTCCAAATATCCAAGTCATGGTAAGGGACGTCAAAAGGTAAAAAAAATAGAAAGTGGGAGTTTATTAAGGTGACAACTCATACGAAAATAAAATAGATTACGTTGAAGCATGAAATAAAATTAATTAAGGTCTCCAGTAAAAATAATTTAGGGACACAGTTCTAGAGAGAAGATAGTCTATTAGATGAATACAGTCAATTAACAATCATATCATCTTCCCAATTTAAACGGTTGGAAGGCACAATAAAGATCTAGATTTGAGGGAAGGTCGAGTGTGTCAAGATAGAGATACAGTCATGTAATTTGGTAGATGACTAACAACACTTGTGTATATACTACTACCATGGTCATGAGGGATATGCCATTTAGTATGGAATACTCCTAACTCATTAGAGTTATCTTAGTGGCCTATAATTAAAAATTTTAACTGAAGTTTCCTCCAAAAGTTTCTTAATAAAATTAAAAAAATAAACCACAAAAATTGTATTTACTCTAAGTTGTCCAATTAAATCATGGCTAACAATTTAATTTTCTTTAATAATCTCAAAGTAAACTTTTACCATGTTACTACTAACTTTTTCCAAAACTTAACGTTTAAATCCAACTATTTAAATCAAGAGTTCATAATTCACGAATCCATAAAAATTTCATAATCAATCAAAATTTTAAAACCCAAAATTTTTCAAACAACTCT
This sequence comes from Iris pallida, assembly GCA_029216955.1. NCBI lineage: Eukaryota > Viridiplantae > Streptophyta > Magnoliopsida > Asparagales > Iridaceae > Iris > Iris pallida. Next base: position 1,514,780 of record JANAVB010035418.1, read on the forward strand.
AGAAAAACTCTTAGCATATAAAAAGCAATCTCAAAATTGAAGTTCAATATTTTAATGCACTTATCAACCATAATCCGACAATATGATTTAAAAACGTTCGATTTCTATCACATCGATTTTTTTTCAATAAACCATACATATTTTCTAAAACCTTCATAAAAACTAGTTTCTCTTTTTTTTTACCAATTTATTGATAATCCTAATCAAAACTTTTTAACTCAAAATCTAAATAGATTTGTAAATCATAAATCATATGACACAATTTAAAATTTGAAAATCTTCCTCAAAAAATATTTTATATCTTCTAAAATATTTTAAACCAAAATTTAAAAAATTGCTGCTTCCACTTAAAATTTGAAATTTAAGAAACATACTAATCGTAAGTTGTACGAGAATAATTTCTACTGCTACATTTAAAATCTAAGATCATTTTCAAACCAAATTTATAACTGTTCATAAATGTCACAACCCGAAATTCAAAAAAGAATTTTTTTGGCTCAAAGATGTATAGCTATAACTCAATAAATGATAAGTATCAAATCTTGAAAATCAAAAAATTCTTAAATCAATTGTGTATAGATTCCAATATTTTCCTGCAGTATAATGAAATCCTATCAATCCTCTGATGATCACAACTTGGAAATCTCAAAAATAAAATTTTCTTTATCTTTCGAAGCTGGTAATATCGCTACTACCAAACTTAGAATTTACTATTTATAAAAAAATCTTACTTTTAGAAAAAAATGCATTTATAACTTAGTTAAGGTCTCCGTGTATTCCAATTTCCAATGCAATCCTTCTAGCCATGTGTTTGATCAATGAGTATTTAGTGGTGTAGTCATCCTCCTATAAGTATGGAAATAAGGATTTCGGTAGGAAGATCTAAAGCAAGATGTAGATCAGTGGAGTTGAACAAGTGATTCGAAAAAATTTAATCAAGGAAGAGGGTCAAGCAGGTGGATGAGATCCTAGACTCTAATCCTATATTGCAGGCCCGCTCGGTACAGTCATGTAACCGAAACGGCAAACTCGACCTGCATGGGCCACCACACAAACATGTAACGTCCCAGTCCCAAAATACTGGGAACTAGATACGTATCATGTCAGCTGTATACATACGAGTAAATGAAAGGCCCATATGTATACATAAGCTGTAAAATATAGAAAGTCATGCTCAAACTAAATCTCATCCACAAATATGAAGTTTTACTGATATAATCAAATAGTTATTTGTACAAACGTTGGACGGAGACATATCCACTACCAACAAGTTTGAATAAGACAGAAATATACAAATAAATGATTTGGTCGAGCGAAGCGAAGAACGAGTCCAAAAGCAATCATCACGAGGGAAGGAAGGCATGGCCTTAGCCAGAGCACCTGCAAGAAATCACAAAATACACACCTGGAGAGATCACAAGGTCCTCAGAGGGACGTAACAAGATACAGGAATAATATGCCATTATAACTGCAAATGTAAATACCATAAAACTACAACACAACAGGGTTCCTAACCGTCTATGTGATATGTACTTTGAGGACAACGTTCTACGCAGGGGCTGTAAGATCAGCAAAGTAAATAAAAAGTGGCAGTAGGTAGTGCTCATCTGAGTCACTATTGGCCATGGGCAGTAAGTAGTGCTCATAAGAGTCACTATCGGCCTGGGGCAGAAGGTAGCGCTCATAAGAGTCACTATCGGCCCACAAATGTGTGTAAAAAGTAAATGTAGCCCCTATGCTAATAGTTGTCCCCTTCCCCCAATGATACAGTACATGCATCGTAACCACGACACACCAACACGTATCGTTTTCACAACACGATTTTATAATAGATAACTGTTAAGTCTTCTAACATGCATCTATTGACAGTTATTCCTACGCATGCGCACGGGTGATCAGACAACACGCAAGTGACCACTACATGATACTGACAACTCACACACAACTCGTGATACAATTGTGACAAAGTTAATGACATACACTCTATTGATGGAAGTCTCTTAACTCTAGGTCCACAAGCAAGAAAAAAAATAAATAACTGGAAATAAAAATGCATAAAATAATAACAGAATAATAAGATGCAACTAAATGTAAGAAGTAATTATGGCAAGGTATCTTGCCTGGTGTTACGCCTGGTGTGGTGCAATGATCCAACAAGTCCGGTTCTGTCCAATGGCCGGGGTCGATATATGAGGGTCCGGTATTTTATGACAAGAGAAACGCGTGATCAGTCGTGATCAATGGTAAAAATCGAGAAGAAATTGTGAAGAACATACTCATACTATTTTTAGAAAAGTATTTCTAATACTTGAGACTAGGTTTTTGTTAGTAAAATAATTTGGTAATACTTGAAATCTAAAAACCGTTTTAGGCAAAATTCTCTGTTTGTAAAAATAGAATAATCATATCTTTATTTATTATATTGAAAACTAGATTTTGATTAGGCAAAATATTTATAAGTAGTTATAAATAAAAAGCGTTTGAGGTTGAAACTTAATATTTTATATAAATACTTGAAAATACGTATGATAATTTGAAAACTGCCTTTTTATTGAATATATATATATATATATATATATATATATATATATATATATATATATATATATATATATATATATATATATATATATATATATTTATATTTATATTTGAAAGCAATCCTTATATATCAGAACGATATATATAGTTTTAGAGAATATTTAATTGCTTGAAACTAGATTTTAATTAGGCAACATATATATTTTTTTTAATTAGGCAACATATATATATATATATATATATATATATATATATATATATATATATATATATATATATATATATATATATATATATATATATATATATATATATATATATATTATACTTTAAAAATCCAAAACAAAAATATTACTATTATTTCATTCAAAAAGTATATAAAATTATACAGAAACAAAATAATAATGTTAATAATAATAATAATAATAATAATTTTAACAGTAAAACTAAATGATAAAAATAATTATTAATAATAATAACATCTGTACACTCTTTATTTAAAAGAACATGGAAGAAAGAGAGGAGAGAGAGAAATAGAGGGGGAGAGAGGGAACGGAAGACTCACCGAGGGTTCGTCTCAGCCCAGCGGGCGGCAGCGGTGGCACAGCTACCTGAGGTAGGAGGCGACACGGTAGATTGGTGGTCTGGAGGAGTGGCGCGGAGGGGGTTTGCCGAGACGACATGGGGATTCGCCGAGGAGGAGGAACGGCGGCGGCTCGAGGGCTGGTGGAGACGATCGGTGGAGATAGGGAAGCTCCCAGATGGAGCGCTCGACTACGGTGATCGTAGGTCGGACGAGGACCAGAGGCGGGAGGCAGATCGGGGCGACTCTTGGCAGAGGCACAGATCGGCGGCTGAGGCAAGATCAACGGCGGGCGGAGGAGGCGTTGGTGGACGCTGGTCTTACGGGCGGTCGAGGTAGGTCATCTTCCTCCTTTATCTGGTGGTGGTGATGATGGTTTTGGGGAACTGGACGTGGCGGCAGTGGTATTTGGTCGGGGCGGCTGGCCGGATGTCGGGTTGGTCGGATGACGATGGTGGTGTGGAGATGGTTGAAGGTGGTGGTCGTAATGGTGGGGGTGGCCAGGATGGGTGGCCGGACTGGAAGGAGGCTGCGTTGGTATGGAGGTGTATGGCTTGGTTCTGGCCGGCTCAGCGGCTGATGAGTCCTCTGGATGATGGTGGTCGGTGGTGAAGGTGATTGTGGTGGCGTGTGGTGATGTCGGGGATGGCCAGGGGGTTGTGGTGGTGAAGTCGGGGACAATATGGTGGATGCGGTGCTGGTGATTCGAATCGGAACGGCTGTCATGGCGGAGGCGGCAGTGTTGGGAGTTGTTTGACACGGCATGGATGGTCGTCCGGGATTGTCGGACAGGACGAGATTTATGTATCTGTATCAAAAAATATAATGGAAGGACGAGACTGTCACGCTCCAGAACCAGAATACTGGAGAGCGGGGGACAGACACAGCCAGCTACGTACATTAAAGTAATTCTTACCTCGCAATACGGTCACGGCTGTCTAGATGCATGAGGGTTTACTACAAGCCATCAGTCTCTTAGGGTCAATAACAAGCCTAGTGTCTCAATCTTAAGCAAGCGAGTAGATATAACAAGATGGTAGATCATCAGACATACAAAGTAAGGCATCCCATACATTACATATTCAGATGATCATGAAGCTAGTCATACAAAATACGAAGACTAGCAAGAGTTTAAGTCATATATGATCAACCCTAGGATTTGTCAATCATGCTACAGCCCGTAGGCAGACAGTGAATAAAGTTGCAAACAAGCTAACACTTGCTCGGTGGCTAAACGCCTCAAAAGAATATTTTTACAAGGGAGTGGAAGAGCAAAATAAAAACCCACTCGTTGCCGGGGTTCCTTCTAGTGTTCACCATCTGGCAGGAAGGTTGGGAGATCCTCGGTAGCTACTCTGAAATCTGGCCATACAAAACCAGCTGGGTCAGACCCCAGAAAGAGCAAGTGCCACAAAGGGGGCTTCACTTAAGAACTAAAACCAGCATGTCAGCACATAAATCATAGGTGAAATAACATAAGACATGAGTTAAAGAAAACATGATGATAAACGATAAGATAACTAGAGGACTATTCCGGTACCCAAGTTACAACCCGTAAACCAAACAAGGACCGGGGTTGTAACCCTTCACTTGAACAGAACTTAGCCTCGAACCAATTATCGATAAAGTAAAGCATAAACAAGCATGTCCGAAGATATCCATGCACTGGATCTAGGCAAGACTAGACAAGATAGGACTCCATCCATCATTCACGGCCAAGCAAAGAGTATCGCTTGATACTTAACTAACTAGGATTATCACAAGCTTAGTTACTAGCAAGATGTAATGAGGTACGCCTACGACCACAAGCCCTGCAGACTATCCAGGTTATCCAGACGCAAGGTTCAAGCTTAGAGTTATCATGCCTTGTTAGGTGACTTGGATGCAACACATGACAGTGTGCATAGTAATCGTTTCATGTAGTGCCCCATATAACAGTGAGCTGGAAATGTACCCTACTCGCCGGCAGGCTACAAGTCCATCAAGGAAGGTGCCCAGATAACGGGATTGCTTGTAGCCAAAATACCTCTCTATATGCTCTACTTGATCAGTCTAGTCATTAACCTAGTCAGATTCGGTATGAATTCCTGACCGTGGTAACCAGGGATACATGTCCTAGACATGATGCGAGACAAGACTGGTTGCTTATACAAGCATATTCAATACAATCACCCACGGTGTCAAGAATTCACTTAGCATGTCAGGTTAGCCGTCGCAACAGCGTATCACGGTTATCATGTCGGATTGCTTATCAAGATTACTTATCAAGGCAAGGGTGCGTCACAACGGACCACCATCAAGAATTATCATGTCAAATTACTTGTCAAGAGTGCACCACGGCGGGTCACTAATCATGCAATTCCATCACTAAGCCTTGTTCCGATTAACATTCATAAATAATGTCATGATCACATCGGGTTCATGTCGAGTTTACATCAAAAGGCGTAAGAATATAAAATGGGAGCAAAAATCATAAAAAGGGGAATATGGGGACATAATGCGCCCAAGGGGGGAGCAAGGGGTACTATGGCCAACAAGTGGCATTAGCCAAGTTGCGCCAGGGTAACAGGTTGCGCCAAGGCAAGTAGGGTCAGGTCTAGTTGCGCCTAAACATCAGGTTGTGCCTGAGTCAGACTGCGCTCAAGTCAGGCTGCGCTCAAGTCAGGTTGCGCTCAAGTCAGCGTATGCAAGACAAACGTCTCCAAATGGCAGCGTATGGACTCCATACGACTCCTCTTCAAGGCAGCGTATGTACTCCATACGACTCCTCATCAAGGCAGCGTATGAGGTCCATACGACTCCTCGTCACCCAAGTCAGCGTATGCAAGACATACGCCTCCAAAAGGCAGCGTATGGACTCCATACGACTCCTCTTCAAGGCAGCGTATGTACTCCATACGAGTCCTCATCAAGGCAGCGTATGAGTCAGACTGCGCAGCGCTAAAGAGCGCACACAACTCAGTGGCGCAAGCTAAAAAGCTTGCGCACACTGCTCACCGTCTTCTCTAAATCAGCAAGAACTCCATGGTTTGAACCCAAAGCTTCAAAAGTCCATAACTTGGTCAAAACAAGTCCAAATCCAACTTTTCAAAGGTCAAATTTGGGTAGAATAAAATTCTCTACAACATGAAACCATCAAAACTTGAAAACAAAAAAGTTTGATAGATCAAAACCACCAAAATCCGAAAATAACTAATTTCTAGATCTACAAAAATTAAAGCCTCAAAATGGAAAATGACAAGTTCGAATGTGTCTTAGAAACATAAGGAGAAGCTAATAGAACAATAAAAATGGGCTCTCTTGTGGAAGGAAGTTGCACTTGCCTAAGGGGTGTTCTTGGTTGGTGGTGGATTTAATGGAGAAGGAAGAAGAGTTAATGAGAAAGTGGAGGAGAGAGAAAAGTTAGGTGGGTTATAAAGGGGGATGGTGGTGGGTTTAACATGATGAACCAAAGAATAAACCAAGACAACCCAAAATAAACCAAGTTAAACCATTACATGCTATGATGAACCTAATCAAGATTAAACTGAAATTAGCTAGCCAGGCAGAAAAATAAAAATACATGTCAGGATCCCGTATACGTATACTGGAAATACGTAGAACGAAAAACGGGGGTGACAATTCTACCCACCTTAAAAGAATTCTGTCCTCAGAATTTAATCAAGAGGCTAGATATGTCGAGCAAGCTATATCAATTGCAGGCAATATATGACTAGCAGTCAATCAAGCAATCATTCATACAAGCAAGAAACTTAAGCATATGGCATAAGAAAGACATTATACCTTACGAGTCAAACAGGTCGGGATATCGCGATCGGATATCATCCTCACGCTCCCACGTTGACTCACCCAAAGAGTGATGACCCCAAGCAACACGGACTAACTTGATAGTCTTGTTCTTGAGTATCTTCTCCCTCCGGTCCAATATGGATACGAGTCTCTCCTCATACGAAAGGTTGGTGCCAACAACCAATTCCGAATGATCAAGAACGTGACTCGTATCCGGGATATACCGTCGTAATTGGGATACATGGAAGACATCATGTACCTCACGTAACAACGACGGAAGAGAGAGATGATAGGATACATCACCTACTCGCTCTAGAATATCAAATGGCCCTATATACCTAGGATTGAGCTTTCCCCGCACGCCGAATCGAATGACGCCACGGGTAGGCGAGATCCTAAGGAATACGTGGTCGCCGACAGAAAATTCAAGGGGACGCCGATGAGAATCGGCCCAATGACGCTGGCGATCTTGGGCAACTCGAAGATGATCTCTGACTTGTCTGACCACCTCAATAGTCCGTGTCACCATCTCTGGTCCAAGCATTTGCCTCTCACCGATATCGTCCTAAGCTAAAGGAGATCTGCACTTCCTGCCGTACAAGGCCTCGAAAGGGCTTCACATCTTTTGGTAATGGGACAAGTTCCCAAACTTTATTGTCTTGTATGGACTTATACTCTTCATTCATTGCATTAATCCACTTTTGAGAATTGGAACTTTTCATGGCCTAACGGAAGTTGTTTGGATCATCTTCCAATATTCCATGGTCTTCCTCATGTTCCTGGAGAAATATGATAAAATTATCCGAAATTGTATTTCCCCTTTCTCTAGTGGACCGTCTTAATGGCATCAATTCTTGAGGTTGTTGAGTTTGTTCCTCAGGAACAACTGCCTCATCTTGAATGGGGGGTGCCTCTATGTTGTCTTGTTGAGGTAGCTCAACATCGACTTGTAGAGGTAAATCAACATTGTCTTGTTGAGGTTCCGGATTCACTTCTTGATCAATGACAGGTACAGAAACCTGCACATCGTCAAAAGTGATAGTAGGGATCGTAACCGATTCCTCCTCAAATACAATGTCCCTAACTTTATTTCTTCTCCCAAACTCAACATCCTAAAAAATATAGCAGTTTCCGTCTCAAAAATTGTCCTTTTTGTGGGATCGTAAAATTTATAACCCCTTGATCGCTCCGCATAGCTAATAAAGTAGCTGCTTACAGTTTTGGGGTCCAATTTTTTTTCATATGGCCTATAAGGCCTTACCTCAGCTGGACAACCCCAAATATGTAAATGCTTTAAACTAGGTTTTCTTCCTAAAGCTCATAAGGTGTTTTTGCAGCCGTTTAGTTGGCACTCTATTCAGAATGTAAGCTGCTATTTTAAGTGCTTCACCCCATAGTGACTCTGGCAAGGTAGAATGACTAATCATACTCCTCACCATATCCTTAAGAGTCCTATTTCGTCTTTCAGCTACAACATTCATGCTAGGTGATCCTGGCATGGTGTACTGTGGGACGATTCCACATTCCCCTAGGAATTTAGCAAACGGTCCTGGACGTTGGTCACCTGATCCATCAGATCTACCATAGTATTCTCCACCACGGTCAGACCTGACGACTTTTATTCTTCTGTTGAGTTGGTTCTCAACTTCAGCTTTAAATGATTTGAATACGTCCAAAGAATGTGATTTCTCATGAATGAGATATAGGTAGCCATATCTAGAATAGTCGTCTATGAATGATATAAAATATTCTTGACCATTCCAAGAAGCCGAAGGGAATGGTCCACAGATATCAGTATGAATCAATTCTAAGACTTCTGTAGACCTATTGGCACCTAATCTCTTTGTTTTGGTCTGTTTTCCCTTTACACATTCAACACAGACATTAAAGTCTGTGAAATCAAGGGAATCCAAAATCCCATCAGACACAAGTCGTTCAACTCTATTTCTAGAGATGTGACCTAATCGCTTGTGCCATAATGAGGCTGAATTTTCATTATTAATTTTGTGTTTAGTACCACGTGACTCCATATGCAAGGTTTTATTGTAAGATGCAATAGTTTCAAGTGAATATAGGTTATCATAAACATTAAGGAAACTATTACCAACAATATTTGAATTTAAAGATAGACTAAACTTATTGTTTCCAAATGAACAATGGTAACCAGATTTGTCCAGTAAGGAAACTGAAACTAAATTCCGTCTAAAAGACGGTACAATAAAAGTGTCTATCAAATCAAATAATAACTGATTTTCAATAATAAACTAAAATGTCCTATTGCTTCCACTTCTACCGACTTGCCGTCACCCACATAGATGTATCTTTCACCATCAATTGGCTTTCAGTAGCTCAAACAACCTTGTCTAGAAACACTAATATGGGTAGTAGCACCGGAATCTAACCACCATGTGTTCTAGGTACTGAAGCTAAATTAACCTCAGAACAGACCAAATTGAGAAATGTACTTTTCTTATGTGTCCCTAACTTGTCACAAAAGAAACAACCCTTAGTTTTATATTGTTGTTTCTTTTGAGCTAGGACCTCAGCAGCTTCTGTATTTCTTTTCTTTTTGCCCTTAAAATTTATCCCATTAAGCATGGAAATTGAATTCGTATTGGCAGATATTATAGCAACATTAACTGAAAAGAGAACAAAAATAAGTAAACAAATATGCTCTAATTAATAACCAAAGAATAAAAGATAGTCAAACAAATTCAAATAATGGTGAACCCCATCTCAAGATACCTAGTGCATCATTAATATCAAGTCCTTTGGACAGTGATATTAACTGCAAGTGGTACTCTTGTTGTAGTGATCAAATGTTAACAATAAGTCATGTCAATAGTAAGCCTATCTTGGATCGGGTTATTATTCACATGTAAACCGTATAATTGTCACACATTTATCACCATAAGTATGTGTGCAATTCGGCCAAGTATTAACCTTCCTTTGGGCCGGCTAATACCCGCATGAATATGCACACACAAACATCCGACATTCCTCATAGACTATCTACGCAAGAGAGGTCACTTTGGCGACATCTTGTTTCAATGAGTCTATTTAGAATATTAGACGACTATTGCTAGTCACAAAGGCACCAAAAAATTTGAATATTGACTAAATTTTACAAAATCGAATTATGTCCAAAAAAAAATTATATTCATGCATATTCATGAGATTATTGCTCAAATAAAGTAATAAAAAACATAATCATGAATTTTAATTTGACAAAATTAGATATAATCAATATAACAAAATTTATAAAATAATCTACGGAGGATATGCATCCAAAGATAATATCAAAATTAGATACTTTAATGCATAAGGATTACTTTAAATAGAATAATCCTAAAACACACCAAGCATGTTGTTGATATGCTGTTTGGACTTGACCAAAATTTCGGTGGCTCTGCAGGAATTAATTCATGTCCCCCTTAGTCCCTCTTCTATAAGGATACAAACTGTTAACCAATCGGGCCCTCTTCTATAAGGATACAAACTCCTATGTGACGAATTGTTAACCAATCTTCTCTTTGATAGGATTGTTAACCAATCGGGCCCTCTTCTATAAGGATACAAACTCCTATGTAACAAAAGAAATTGTTATGGAACACTCGACCATCTTTTTATAAGGAACTCCCATCTTTGGTGGCCTTCGTCGGCCTTCGTCACATATTCCGATTTGTTCTGCTTCAACAGATAGAAAAGCGCAAATAAGTCGTCGGTGTCGAGGTCCATGTCCAGAAAATCCTTGTAGGACTCCCATTCGTCCCATGACCCATGAACCCAACAACAATAAAAAATTAATTCTGAAACTTCGACCTCATAAATCAAACAGAAGGCTCTGATACCACTTGTTAGAAATCTATAGTACCCTGTCGATTCATGAGATGAAGAACATAATAAAATTGCGGAAGCGTACCTGAATCCATTGCTAGACTTGATGGATCTTGAAGCGAACGTCTCTTTATTGGGGTTTGATCTTTCAACCCGCTACGGCCCTTAATAATAAAGATGAAATCTTTGTTCCTCTCTTTGTTGATGGGGATACAAAAGAGAATAGAGAAAACCCTCTCTTGGTAGCCGTATGAGTTGGGGACCATAACCCTAATGAATACACATATATATAGATATGTGTGTTGTGATATTTCTAATTTGGCCCCTCATCAAATTAGAATTATCTCCGGTATCTACACATTAATTTCATAAAATTATACCCTTAAGCCAATTTCCAAATAGACCACTTTAATTTGGCTTAATTATTTAGATAGCCCAAACACAATTAATTTTACATGTGTGGCCCCTAATTATTGAATAATTCCAACAGGCACGCCTTTGTGCGGAGGCGGCCTGGTGCCGTGCGCACAGAGGTACTGCGGATGCGCGGGCTGCCTGGAAGGGCCGTACGGGGCTGACAGTGGCGAGGGAACGCCGTACGGGGGTGCGCGGCCGGCGGCGGCTGCAGACGGCCGGTCGATGGTGGCCGGTCGGGTCGGATGCAATGAAATGTCCAAGTGGGGTGTCGATGCGTTCGGGGCGCCGCGGGGAGCGTCGGGATGGAAGCGGCTTCGAATCAGAGAAGTATGGAGAGAGGAAGATAGGTTTGGGAAGGTGGAAGGTTTTATGATGATAAAGGAGTTTCTGGAGTTTATTACGTAATGGAGAGGGAGATATACGTGGGCGGGGGTGCCGGCTGAGAAAATGGATCTTGGAAATACTAGGTCATGGGTTGACGGTAGTTAAGTCAACGGGTTTTGGATTCGGGTTGGGTTGGTTAGGAGATGGGCCCAAGCCAAGGTTAAATAATTAAACTATAAGAAGAAAAAAAATGGGTTTTACAATTCATGCATGAAATCCATCATTACAAGTGCAAATCCGAATCTTCCAACACTTAGGCCTCGTTTGGTTTGCAGAATCATCCGATTGGAAAAGGAAAGTGATTATTTTTCTATGTTTGGGTGCCAAATGAATTGAGGAGGAAAGGAATGTGATTCCCAATGGAAGAAAAATTAGGAAAAAAGTTATTCCATCCATCCATGCAAGGAATCACTTTTTCACATTGAAGTATTCACTTTCCTTTTCAAATTCCTTGGTATTTCCAAACGTATGAAAGGAAAATCAATAGAATTATAATATCCCAAATGAAAGAAAATGCCAAAGAATTGATTTTCTTTCCCTTCCATTCCACGAGCCAAATGAGGCCTTACGGTTTACCAAACATGTCCTAATGGTAGTCTCCAAAATTTAAGTACGAAATATTATATTGTAAACTAGTTTAATTAATCATGCTGTCTCCAGTTTAATAAAAACATAGAATTAATGGTTTTTGTGAATATTACTTACCTCCTCCTTCTCCTCCTCGTGATCCTCAACAATGGCCTCGTGTGACTATGATTGAATCAACATAATGGGATTGGAAGACGAAAGTGATTACTTTTCTCTGTTTGAGTGTTAAAGGAATTGAGCAGAAAATGAAAGTAATTCACATTGAAAGAAAATTTAGGGGAGATGATTTCATCCATCCAAACAAGAAATCACTTTCTCACATTAAAGTATTGATTTTTTTTTTCATTTTCAAACATCGGAATTTTTTTTTAATATAAATTATAATTTTTCAAAGAAAAGAATTGTCAAGGAATTGATTTTCCTTTCCATTCATTTTATGAATCAAACGAGGCTAAAATAGATTTGAATCACTTGAATTTCTCTTTCAACAAGGGGAGGGTTTTGTTTGGTTGCAATAAAGTGTAAAAGTGAAAAATCTTTAGGATCCACTATATTGGCACAATGATGAAAGAATTCTTAGGTGGCCGTCAATGAAATCTTTAGGATCCACTAAATTGGCACAACTAACGTAGTCCCTTAGGGGACGTTGGTACGCGGTATTTTTTTTTTATTCCCGAAAAAATTTAAGATAGGAATCTATTACCATGTTTGTTTAGCTTATAAAAAAATTATTTTCGAAAATTATAAATACTCGGGTAAATAGTTTACCCACAAAACATGGAAATTCTATCCCTTGAGAATATATGGGTTTTTTTTTTTTTGCCCGGGCAAAAAAAAAATGTCTAAATTTTCTTCTTCTTTTTTGATCAATTTTGATTAGTTTTGAACATTTTTTTTGTCGTTTTTATCTTTTTTTGTCATTTTTTTGTCGTTTTTACCAAAAAAAATTTATCGTTTTAAGCAATTTTTTGTCGTTTTAACCCATTTTTGTCTTTTTGTCACTTTTTTATTATTTTTTGTCGTTTTTATCGTTTTTTTTTGTCATTTTACCAATTTTTGTCGTTTTAAGCGATTTTTGTCGTTTTTACCCTTTTTTGTCTTTTTTGTCACTTTTTGATTATTTTTTGTCGTTTTTATCGCTTTTTTGTCATTTTATATTGGTTTTTACCATTTTTGGCGTTTTAAGCGATGTTTTGTCGTTTTTACCCATTTCTTGTCTTTTTTTGTCACTTTTTGATTATTTTTGTCGTTTTTATCGTTTTTTTTTTTGTCATTTTTTTGTCTTTTTACCAATTTATTGTCGTTTTAAGCGATTTTTTGTCGTTTTACCTAGGGCTGTGCACATTTAAGTCAAACCGACCAAATCGAACCGAATCAAAGCGAACCGATCGATTTTTAACCGAACCGATGGTTCAATCGGTTTGGTTCGACTACACATTTTTTAAAACCGACCGGTTTGGTTCGGTTCAAGGTTTCATTATTCCAAAACCGATTAAAACCGAACCGAACCAAACCTATATGAGTGTTAGATTATTAGGGTTGGGTGGGTTGGACTGGTTGGTGAGGGATACCGAGACTACTAGGCTAGTGTTAAATAATTGTGACTAAGCAGCAGTAAATGAAAAGAAAAGTGATCATTCTTATGTATAATTGTTGTGCACATTTTTATGTATGGTGATTATGACATAGGTCACTCTCATTCCATAATATGCATCTTCTTCATTGTACTGACTGTTGAAATTTGAAATTGAATGGTTTATGCTAGGGGTTGTCGTTTGGCAGCGGTTGTTGCTTTTTTTTTCTTTTCTTCCAATTGAAGTTCCACAGTAGTTAATAAATTAGCCATACAAACAAAAGTTGATGGTAGTCCATTTTTTTTCCTGTGATTGACAATGTTACTTCCAAATCAGATCAAGTCCATTTTTTTTTCATGTGATTGACTGAAGTTCCACACCACAAAACAAGCAACAATACCTAAATTAATGGCAGTCCTTTTTTCTTGTGATCAAAACCGACCAAGTCGAACCGAACCAAACCGAATCAAGTCGGTCGGTTTCAAAACCGAACCGACCAATTGGTTGGTTTGGTTCGATTTCGATTATTTTCAAACCGACTAACTTCGGTTCGACTTCGATTGTGACCAAATAGGTCGACCACCGACCGATGCACACCCCTAGTTTTACCCATTTTGTCTTTTTTTGTCACTTTTTGATTATTTTTTGTCGTTTTATCGCCTTTTGTCATTTTTGTTGTTTTTACCAATTTTTTGTCGTTTTAAGTGATTTTTTGTCGTTTTTACCCATTTTTTCTTTTTCGTCACTTTTTGATTTTTTTTTGTCGTTTTTACCCAATTTTTGTCCTTTTTGTCGCTTTTTTGTCAAATTTTTGTCGTTTTAAGCAATTTTTTTTCGTTTTTGTAGCTTTTTTTTTGTTGTTTTTACCGATTTTTAGTTCTTTTTTGTCGTCTTGTCGCTTTTTGGTCATTCTTACTGATTTTATGTCGTTTTTTGTCATTTTTGTCGTTTTTAACCGATTTTTTGTCGTTTTTACCCGTTTTTATCGATTATTTCGGTTTTGGTTATTTTTTGTCATTTTAACCGATTTTTTGTTGTTTTTTAACCAATTTTTTGTCGTTTTTAACCCATTTTTTGTCATCTTTTGTCGTTTTAACCGATTTTTGTTGTTTTTTGTCGCTTTTGCCGCATTTTGGTTTTTTGTCGTTTTTTATCGATTTTATGTCGTTTTTGTCGTTGTTTTGGTTATTTTTGTCGCTTTTTACCCTTTTTTTTGTTTTTTTTTGTCGTCTATACATTTTTTGTCGCTTTTTGATCATTTCTGTCGTTTTAACCGATTTTTTTCGTTTTCATTGTTTTTGTCGTTTTTTGTTATTTTGTCGTTTTTTGCATTTTTTTTGTCGTTTTTACCATTTTTTTTTCGTTTTTACCGGTTTTTTTATATTTGTTCATTTTTTTTCTTTATTATTATTTTTTATTTTTTTCCCGGGAATATTTATATTATCACCAAACATGGGAATATAATTTTTCAGGGAATTTAATTCCTTAGAATTTGATTCCTGGAAATATAGAATTCCCGGCTATATAGTATTCCGCATACCAAACTCCCCCTTACATACAAATACAATTTTGTATTTAGGAGAATGTAAGGCTACCTTGCGGGAGACTGCAAAGGATAACACTTGTTTGCTTCACAAAATAATTGGGTTGAAAAAGAATACTTATTATTTTTCCATGTTTGGGTATCAAAATAATTGAAAAGAAAAGGAGAATGATTACTAATGGAAGAAAAATTAGGAGAAAAAATGATTCCATCCATTCAAGCAAGGAATCACTTTTCCACCATTAAATATTCATTTTTCTTTCCCATTTTTTTTTGCATTTCCAAACATCTGAGGGTGGGGTTTGATTATAAGATAGAAAATATGTGGAAAATAAAATAATTCCACGGAATTATTTTACCATGGAAAAAATTCCATGGAAAAAAAATCAACATAATTAATTTGGGTGTTTGATTGTCGTTATTTTCCATAATAGTTATTTTCCTCAGAAATTAATATTTTTCTTTTGGCTGGGCTAGTTTTACTTTCCACCATTTTGAAGAAAAATATGAAAAATAATAGATTTTTGAAAAATAATTCCATGGAAAATAAACACTATCAAACAGTACAATTTGTGGAAAATTTGTGAAGAAAATATTTTCCATGGAAAAGAGCTCAATCAACACAACCTATAAAAGAAAAATCAATTAGAATTGTAATTTTTTAAAGGAAAGGAAATACCAGAGAATTGATTTCATTTCCATTCCTTTCAGCGAACCAAACAAGGCTAGATGTACATATTTTATGGACCAGGAGTTTGCAAGAACCAAGAAAAAGTTCAACTAAATCAATAAAACAGGCGAGTGTCCAGACTGTTCAGCGCATGTAGCTCATGAGAAAAACAACACGGACACCAAACGACATGGGCAGATCCAAGCCCACCCCAAAAATAAAAAATTTACTCATTTTTTTGTCCAGAGAAAGAGAAGTGGTCTCAAATGCTACAGATTGACAGTGGCCAACTGCCGGTGAAATACCTTGGACTCCCCTTATCGATCATGTACGTTCGGGACGTAGATTGTCAGGGGCTTATCCAGTATGTACAAGCGAGACTGGAGGGACGGCAATCACAACTGTTGTTTTTTGGCGGAAAAATAGAGCTTGTCCGGTCAGTAATTTTATCTATAGCAACATATTGGATGCAGGCCCTATATATTTCCGACAAAACTATACAGAGGATCGAGAAATTATGTGCGAATTTTGTATGGAGAGGAGGACTACACTCGAATAGCCGGGGGGAGTTTAGTCGGCCTAGGGAGGAAGGTGGGGTGGGCTTACGCTCACTACAGGCGCTCCGAGAAGTCGCACTACACAAAATTGCATGGAGATTACTTGAAGGCAAATCATTGTGGGCTGGATGGACAAATAGCAGATATCTGGCGAAATCCTATTTCTTGGTGCATAAGATCAACATTAACTTCTCATTAACATTCAAAAATACACTCAGACTTCGAGCAAAACTGAAACGGAGAATTAAACGGGTGATACATGATGGTCGAAGCACCACCCTCTGGCTGGACCCTCGGCTTAACCAACAAAGTATTGTAGATCGGATAGATCGGATGGGATGGCCGACATATGAGTTAGCCGGTACAACGGAGGACTGTGGCAGCGCTAATACATGATGGCGGTTGGAGAAGATCGTCTCCATTCCACTTGACAAGGAGGCGAACACAGATAAATGGGTTTGGGAAGGAACAACTGATGGCAAATTCTCTGCAAAGGCAGTGTATGAGGCGGTGAGAGCTCCTGGGATGAAGGCCGACTGGGCAGAGATCATATGGATGAAGACCGGTGCTGTGAAGATGAAGCTATGCCTTTACAAGGCAATCCGCGATAGACTACTCGCTCGGAAAAGGCTAGGCCGCCTGGGCGTTCCTATTACCAGCGATGTATGCGTATTGTGTGTGTGTACAAGAGATCATCTCTTCTTCAAATGTCCGACATCAAGTCTATTATGAAAGAGTTGCAGACAAGAACTGGCCTACCAAATGGCAATGTAGAAGGGTTAACTGGCACCATTGAAGAGATTAAGCAAGCCAGGAACCTTGTGATAGAAATATTCAACAAAGCAAGAATAAGAATACTATCGGCAGTATGATACATTTGGCGGGAGAGAAATAGGAGGGTCTTTGAAGGAATACCTATGCCCCTCAATAGCACCATAAACAACTTGGAGTGGGATGTCGGCAGCATGGGCGGATAACTGTGTAGTTGGCCGTCATCTATGAAGGGGTCATCTTTATCATTAGAAATCAATGACAGCACAACGCACGTCATCTTTATTTATAAAAGATGACTTTTATGTGTTATCTTTATTTAGAAAAGATGATTTCTATGTGTTATCTTTATTTATTTTAGATGACTTTTATCATGAAAAATCAATGACAACTAAACACGCGTCATTTTTATTTATAAAAGATGACTTTTATGTGTCTTCTTTATTTACAAAAGATGACTTCTATGCATCATCTTTATTTACAAAAGATGACTTTTACGCATCATTTTTATGTACAAAAGATAACTTCTATACGTCATCTTTATTTAAAAAAGATTATATTTATCATAAGAAATCAATGACAGCTCAATACACGTCATCTTTATTTATAAAAGATGACTTTTATACGTCATCTTTATTTACAAAAGATGACTTTTATTCGTCATTTTTTATAGCACCAATTTTTGCATCCGTATTCCACAATTTGTATTTTGTGTACAATATCCCATATAAGAAAAATACAGAAGAAGAAAAATGAACACTTAACCAACAAAAAATCTTTCATTTCATAATTATTCAAAATGTCCACATTGAACTATAACAATATTATTTCAGTCTCAAACATTCACAACATAAATTTACAATACTTCCAAATTTTCTAATGCATCATTTTTTACATACGTTCTTCATTAACAATATCCATGATAAACTTGGCCAGCTCTCGTCTCATTTCATCAATTTCTCTGACAGAGTAATCCTTTCTCTCAGCAAACTACAAAAATAAACATAAAATCAACTATTATATCATGTTATACCAATACAACCAATATTACATTAATATATAGAACAACCTCCATAGATATGGTATTGCACTCTTACTCTCACAACATGATAGTGTTCCCGTACTGCATGGATATAAGCCACATGTACATAGTTTTAATGTCATGGAATAAATCAAGCACACAAGTCAATCTTATTAGCCTCCAGTATTTTTTGAGGTTACTGAAAATAACATGTATAAACATATGAGATCAAATAAAACATGAGAAAGGAAAGTAAATAACACAAGCCTAATATACTGGAAAAGAATTTATTGACGGGAGAACGTGAGAAGAAAACCTAAATGAATCAATAAATGTAGACATATATCACTGACTTTTAAGTATGTAAACTCCAAACAAGAAGAAAATCAGCATATCATTATTAACTAGAAGAGCACTGTCAAACTTTCTTAGATCTTGATTCCTGAAAGAGTTATAAAGGTATGCCAACATCCATGCACTCATCAGTGTTCTGAACGTTGTACATATGAAAATACTAGATCTTGATTCCTGAAAGAGTGTGGCATGACACAGCAAGGAAGTGTTGAATGACACAGAGGATGTGCCCAAGTATCTTATAAACTAATTTTCTTTCTTTTTCCCTTTTTTTCTTCTTCTATTTTTTATAGTAAAGCAGGTATGCAACTGACTCATGGAGGCACTCTCACAGCCATGCAGCCCAAATTCATTAAGAAAATGAAACAAATGAAGGGAGCATATGAAATAAGTGAAACGAGAGAGAACTTAAACTGAGGAGAAAAAAGGTCCAAATGATTACAAGTGGGAGAAGGATACACTCTAGTTTGTAGTAGCCCTTATATCTTTTAATGTGGGGAGCATGACTTGTCCAAATTTAAAAAGACTTGTATAATTTGCTACAAGATGTATGTTAGGTGCATGTCTTTGCAATAAATAATAAATAAATTCAAACAAATATTTGAAATAATAATATGAGTTGTTGGAAATACTGAACCATGAAATAGAAAGGAGAAGCTTTCTAAATCCAAATAGGTCTAAAAGTAAAAAACGTTAAAGAATAAACATTCCTAGTTCCTAAAGAATAGTACAAATATATCACAAAAAGTAAAGAACCATTCTAGAGTGAGAAAGCCTGGAGAAAGAATCCATGCAGTTGGTCATGGACTGGTCCATCATTCTACTCTTGCCGGCACTCACATTCTTTGGAAAGAATTTTCAAATTTGTTCCTGGGTGTCAGTATAAAATCTATAGTTACTTGAGGAACATATCAATCGACAAAAGGTAGAGAAAGCTACAAATATGACATTGCAATTGTATGTAGTCAAAATAATTAAGAAATAACAACCAAAGGATTAAAAATAATAAGATGTGGAAGAAAAAATGGGCTACCAGGTTGATCATGAGAGGCTGAGTCCATTTGGCTGAGAGGGAACCTTGTTGACCTCAACCACGAATCTCTGATATTTCTTAGCAGCTCTCACTAGCTTCCTACAAACAAATATAAAAGAACAAGTAGTGGTATAATGCCATAAAATAACTTAATTAGAACATGACATGGGGATATATACTTTCAAATCCTTAGTGACCACACTGTGATATATCCCTTTTCAGGAGTAATATAGTCAAAGTAGAGAATGGGGCCGAGAAAGCCAAAGCCAAAGCTCCAAAGACAATGTTTGGGTACTTCAAACGGAACCCGGATACAAGAACTGTTATCAAATCATATATACGTCAGACTTGTTTAGTTAGAACTTGCAAAGCCCCAAAACACCAGCTTGCCACACTTCAAATCTCTTTCCAAGTAAACTTTGTTCTTAAAATCCTCTTGTATGGTCAAAGAATGATAACCATTGTGGATTCATGCAATGAAAAACCATAAGCACGCCATATCTAGCAAGGAAAAAAAACATACATCCAATGCATACCTAGTACACCACTTCACCAAGTGATTGACAAAATCCACTGGAGTATTTCGTCAAACACTAGGTGGGCATAATAAGAACCCTTTTTTGCATGTGAGTTCTTTAACTGTTCTGCACAGACACGAACTTTTCGACTCTACTTTATAGTTTTTCTGACTCATAGTTTGGTTCTTAACATTTGAATATATCAAGCTAGCAAACACATTATTTTCCTCCAAAATTCCGAGAAGTCAAAAAGCAAACCTGACATCGATCAAGAAGATGGAAAACTGGGACTTGGCGAGCACGTTCCAGATCATGCGTCTAAGGATGGTGTCGGAGGTGGCCTTCGTCTCGAGCCAATCACCCTGAACCAGAGGTCCCCGAATTCGACGACCCCTTGTGGATGCCCCTGGTGACATGAATCGTCGGCCAACTGATGCTTCCACTCGTGCAATTCCGCATCAGTTTCGACACCACCGACAACCAGGTACTGCTCGACCAGCACCTAAACCGCACCGGATCACCAGCGACCGTTGTTGCCACCGTCGCGAGGTCCAGAGTGATCGCGACTGTAACCCACCTCAGCCACTGCACTCCATTGCCAGAGCTCGTATTGCCTGATGGTACGGATCTGACGCTGGACAGAGGGTTCTTGCCGCCGTCGACCCCTCTACTGTGGACCGTCTGACTACCGCCTACTAGAACGCTGGAGTCGTGGTCCCCTCGTTCACCGCTTCCGAACCATCAGGCTTGCCAGCGATGCCCGGATTCACCCCCTCTTCCCGCAGAACCACCACTCGTCGTCCATAGGAGCCCAACCAAGAACCCTCTGCCCAGCGTCAGATCCGTACGTCGCCGGTGGCACGCTCCTCCGAACGAAGAGAAGCCCCTTTTTCCCTTCTGTGATTTAGAGTAACGAGTCCATTCTTTCTCTTCTTCTATAATAGGGAAATAAAAAACTGGAATGAAAATATTTGAGGGAAATAAAAACACAGATGGAAAAGTTTTGAAATTAAAACAATTACAACTTACTACTAATGCGTGTCCTAGAATGTTATGGCACTTATTTTGACATTATTTTTCTTATGTCATTCATAAAGTTATTATGACATTATTATTTTTTTTAGATAAAAACATATAGTTTTTCACACACAAGATGGCAATCCATAATTCTTTTTATGTCCCTTATTTTTTTAGACGTCATTCTTATTGTACTTATTAGACGTCATTTTTATTGTGTCATTGTTAGTCCCATGTCTTTTCTTTCATACACAAAAGATGACATCCATAATTTGTTTTAGGGATATTTTGTAAAACCTCCCCTAAATAATGGACTAATTTGCGAAATACCCCCTAAAGATCTCGAATTGGTAAAACCCCCTTTCCGTCAAGACGCTGTTTGATTTTGGGTGACGTGGCAATCCGTGTGTGTTATTAAGTAAAAAAATAAAAGTTAGACGAAAATACCCCTGCGTACGTGGCAGGGGTCCTCCAACGGTCTTCTCTCTCTCTCTAACGGTCATCTTCTTCCTTTGCTGAACCTATTTATACCGATCATCTTCTTCCTCTCTCCAACCTATTTATACCGATCATCCTCCTCCTCTTTCACTTGATCCTCTTCCAGCGTGCAACTTGTCTACCGAAGATCAGGTTCCTACAAGCATGGGGGGTGCTCCTTCATCTATAGAGAAAGAGGTAATTTCTGCCATTAAAGGAGGAACCACAAATTATTATATTTACAGTAAGGAGGAAACACAAATTATTATATTTACAGTTAGGAGGAAACACTAATTTTTAATTTCTAAATTTGCAGAAATCGAGTGATGAAAGTGATGAGATTGATGAAAGTGATCAGATTAAATGCCAAATTTGTTGCCAGTCGACCCATAAATCTAGAAGCTTAGCCCTAAAAATTTTAATAAATCATAAGTTGCATAAGACCCAGAAGAAGAAAATCCAATTAGAAACCACTGATAAGCCCCAAATATCTTTAAAAATGTAAATCAGCACTAAGAACCCAAAAAAAAAATCCTTTTTTTCCATATGGGTGCCTTAAAAATAGAAAACCTAACATATAGAGCCAAAAACAACAGAATCATTTCCTGACAAGAACAAAATAGCCCTAAAAACCTAAAATAATTGAATAGACCCCCTTTAAAAAAATCTAATTTTTGCTCTTATACCCAATAAAAACCTCAAAAAAATGTACGTCGCCTTGGATAATCACCAAAAAATGCAATTTTTTCCATATGGGTGCTTCGAAAAAGGATTTTTGTTGCTCTTAGACACCAAATAAAAAAAAATCAACAAACTGCAAATCACGTAAGAAAGATCTAATTTTTCCGAATGGGTACCTCGAAAAATTATATTTTTGCTCTTGTACCCAGATCCGAACCCCTTGGAATCGACGACCTCCACCTCCTCCTCGTCGGACTCCTCGTCGAACTCGTCGCAGTCGGCCTCGAACTCCTCCTCGAAGCTGTTGTAGCTCTTCTTCTTCTTCTTGCTCCCCTTCGACTTCTGGGACTTGGGCGGACTTTTGGGGAAGGGTATTTTCGTCTAACTTTTATTTTTTTACTTAATAACACACACGGATTGCCACGTCACCCAAAATCAAACAGCGTCTTGACGGAAAGGGGGTTTTACCAATTCGAGATCTTTAGGGGGTATTTCGCAAATTAGCCCATTATTTAGGGGAGGTTTTACAAAATATCCCTTTTTTTTACGACCTTATCTTTTTAATCGTCATCTTAGTATTCGTTTCATGACATTATTTTTTTTTAATGTCATTGATTAAGTTATTAATGACGAATATTTAATGGGTTGACATTGAAAATATCAACAATGACATTTTTTATGAGTGTAATCTATTGAGTGTCATTGTTAACGATTTTTGTAGTAGCAATTCGGGCAACGGAAGAAGCACATTTAATTTCATGTGGAGGAATAAATGTGAGTGCGGGCTGCATACGGTGAGATACAACTGTTGGTGCGGGCCTTCGGGTCGAGTTTGTAGGCCTTCGGATCAGGAGTCTGTAACACAATTACATGTTCCAAAATAAAATAAAATTATATATATATATATATATATATAATTTTATTTATTTATACGGATTAGTCCACTTTTAGTCTACCTAAATTTATGGTAGTCCACTCCAACAACAACTTCTGGAACCATCCTGTCAGACGAGGCCGGCATAGTTCGAACCTCCAACCGTACGAATGCGTTGATGTGTGTAGTTGTAATCAATAATAAAAGAATTAACAAAACGGGCCAGTTGGGTTGGGTTTTCTATGCTTGCGGTCTGATTCAATCTGGTCCGGTTCTTTGTTAGTTTTTTAAATATTTCGGTCCTGTTTGAAATTGAGAATTAACTAAAAATCCGGTTTGTAACCTAATTGGACTGAGTATACTAAATTAATTTTAAAAATTGAAACTTATCATTAATTATTTACGACTGGTCATAAATTTTAAATTGAATCGATAGTGGATTATATATGTCATCATTCCATGTCAGATTGGAGATGATACACAATATAAGTATTCTAGACAGTCAAAATTTTGACTCAGGTTTATATCAGTGTACATATACATATTTAATGCTGGAAATTGCTGAAAAATTCAATTTCGGGATTGGTTTGTATGAAAAATCCATCCGCGGGATGGAATTTATGAAATGTCTAGAATTATATATTTTCATGTTAAATATTTCAAGATTTCCTTTAGATGTTCTGTATTTACAAAATTGTCATCTTTATATAATACCATAACTACCCTTCGCACAAACTCAGATTTGGATTGCGATTTTCGTCTTCTTCTTCACGAGAGATCTGAATTCCATTGCTCTCATCTTCAGCAGAGATCGTTCGTAATTCACTGTGCTTTTCTTCAGTCGAACTCCGATCATCGCTCATCACCATCATTATCATCGTGGAGAGATTTGAAATTTTCCGGCGATTAGGTCAATTGTGGAGAGAAGATCTTCTTCTTCTTTTCCATTAGAGTTAGCATCGTTTTGAAAGAAGAACGAAAACTCTTGAATTTTTGTTCCTGACAAATTTTTTTTCACAAAAATAAAAAATAAAAAATTAGGTTTTAGGTTTCTGTCGACTGTTCTCCATCATTCTCCGTAATTTTAACACGAAAAATGGCCATTCTCCGTGTTAAAATCACGGAGAATGGCCATTCTCCGTGTCAAAATCACGGAGAATGACCACTCTCTGTGCTAAAACCACGGAGAATAGCCTTATTCATGTCAAAATGATGGAGAATGACCATTCTCCGTGTCAAAATAACGGAGAATGGTCATTCTCCGTGTTAAAACCACGAAGAATGACTATTCTCCGTGTTAGAATGACGAAGAATGGTTCCGTGATAAAATGACTGAGAATGACCATTCTCCGTCATTTTAACATGGAGAATGCTCATTCTCCGTGTTAAAATGACGAAGAATGGTCATTCTCCTTGTTAAATTGACGGCGTCATTCTAACACGGAAAATGACTATTCTTTGTCAATTTAACAAGAAGAATGGTCATTCTTCGTGGTTTTAGCACGGAGAATGGCCGTTCTTCGTGGTTTTAGCATGGAAAATGGCCATTCTCCGTGATATTACCACGGAGAATGATCATTCTCCTGCATTTTATGGCTAGTTGAAACTTTGAAGGGCTATAACTTTTGACTGGGAGGTCGAAACGAGATCCGGTTTGTCGCAAAAGGAGCGTATTTTCCAGGAGCCGGAGATTAACAAATTTTTTGTTAGTCTGCCTTCCGAAATTTTAGAATCGTGAAAAAATGATGTTTGGACCTCCGTTTTAACAGTTTTACCGTTTGCCCGTCTTTCCGAAATTTTTCGACAAGTTTTTGAAGTAAGGTTTGAAAATTTTAGAGGAGAAAACCTAGATTCGAAACTGAGCAGCGTATGAAAGAAAAGGAAGTAACGAAATATTTTTTTTTTGAAGAGTAGGGTTCGGGGGTATTTTCAATAAATTAGAAGGGTAAAAAGGTCATTCAGAACCCCCTTTATGTATTTTTCGCTAATTCTGGACACACAATAAAATATTATTTTGCGGTAAATTTTTTATAAAACTTTTACATTTTTTTGACATTTCATAAAATTTTCCTATTTAATGCGTATATATGCCAGGCTTCGCCGCTGCGGTTCATCACCCAGAAAGAAATAAGTGCTAGCATCTCTAAGAGCATCATTAGTAAGGCCCATCCCATTTTCTAGATTCTAGATTTAGAATGTAGGAGCTCATTTTGTAGAATAATAAGTCTCATCCCTAGTTCCAATTTCTACAATTTCGATCCCAACCCATCCATGGGTGCTAAGGATTGGGCCTCCCAATTTCTAGATTCTAGATTGTAGAAACTCGTTTTTGTAGAATAGTAAGTTCCAATTTGGAGCCCAACTTTCTAGATTCTAAACTTTATATTATTTTTTTCCTATATTAATTTTTGACCGCAGAATATTTGGAACCGGAGCTCACTTTATCATTTCCTACTATTCTCATACAAACCCAACCCATTCTACATTTACCTTTTTTTAAAAATTTTGGGCTCCAAATTGCATTGGAGAGTCCCAACTACTAATGATGCTCTAACCCACTGTTGCCACATAGTATTGAATTTTTTTGTTTTATTTAAAAAACTATTCTCCAATACAATTACGAAGTACATTGGGAAGTCAACGTATTGAAGTTGTAGAAAATATTGCGAGGTAGGTTATCTAGTTCCAGGTAATATACTTAACAATGTCTTCACTTCTACGTCATTCATTATGAATAAAAAAATACTTAGTAGGAATGAAACAAATATCGGTAAAATAAGAATCTCAAAACCTTTGCAGCGGTGAAAGCTTTTCTACTTCGTTGTCTTCGTAAATATTATTATTACCACATAGAAAAAACATTATTTTGTAACTTATGCCATACGAGAATTACAACACATTACAAAACAGTAGGGTTGGAGATTGCTCTAAACAACCCAAACAAATGAGCTTGGAACTTCCTGAACGCCAACGGAGTGGGTACTACCCGCATGAACAGTGCCCCAAAACAATCCTCCTTTAAAGTCCAACAGCCCAACCTGATTGGACTAAGCCCACTAAAACTTGCCATAACCCAATAAACAATAATATTTTGCATAAGTAGGAATCAAAAGGAAATTATAACATACTTCATCCTCTCTAAACCACTCATCCAATGAATTTATTACTTGCCTCAATAATATGGAAACAAATATGTTATCTCCATTAATTTGTACAAATTTTGTCATATGTTTGCATCATATGACACATATCCTCAGTTTCTATAATAATGGATACAAAAAATAAAAATCACATACTGAGAACATGTGCCAAAATTAGATAGACATGCACAATTTTATTCTACTTAAATCCGTGTAAGAGTTGTTTGGATTGAATGAAGTTGGATGAAAACCAAAAAAAAGTGGAGTGGATATTTTCCACTTCCACTTCCTGGATACGAGGAAGTGAGAGGAGAAAGTAGTGAAGAATTTAATGCTCACGTTTTTTGTCTCCACAATTTTATTCTACTGGGCTTGCTTGGTAAATGGTATTTGGGAGTTGATTTGCTCTTCACCGGAAATTGGACGAGGAAGTCGAAATCTTGTGTTTGGTTCCTATGATTTAAGGGGACATAAATTTGGAGGGGAGGAGAAGTGCAGTCACTTTCTCCCTCCAAATTCATGTTCCCACATCCTCTCTTTTTTGAGAGGATGTGGGTTGGAAGTGGCCGGAGGTTGTCACGTTGTCGACGGAAAATATCGTCGTAGCGGCGGAGGGTTGGGGGTCCATGGAGGCCGTGGCCGGAAGGTTGGGGGACGGAGGCCGTAGCGGCGGCCGAAGGTTTGGGGGTCCATGAAGGCCGTGGCCGGAGGGTAGGGAGGCGGTAGAGAGGGGATCAGAAGGCGGCGGAGACTAGGGTGGAGAGGGGATCGGGAGGCGGCGGAGACGAGAGTGCTGCGGTGGAGACGAGAGTGCTGAGAGAGATGAGAGTGGGTTTTTTTGATTTTTTGAGAGCAGAGAGGAGAGACGAGAGTGATCAGTGCTGAGAGAGATGAGTTTTTTTTTTGGTGAATTTTTTTTGAGTGGGTTTTGCATTTTTATTGGATTTTTTTACTTAATAATAATAATAATAATAATAATAATAATAATAATAATAATAAATATAATAATAATAATAATAATTTAAGTAAAAAAACTATTATTATTATTTTAAACAAAATAATTGTCATATATTTTTATTATTATAATATATTATGCTACTTCCCACTTCTCACTTTTTATTTCAACCAAACACCTAATTTGTCCCCTACTGGGGGGACAAGGAAATACATGGATTCCTATCCTTCTTTCATCCTTGAAAGTCCAAATCCAAATCCAAATTTACTTACTGTTTACCAAACAGCCCCATGCAAGTTTTCACTTCCCCCAAAAAATTTGAGGGAGTGGTCTTGCATGTTGGATTTTTATGCTTTAATAGTATTAAGTACTTTTTAAAATTAATAATTTGTATAATAATAATAGCAAGGTTTCATTAGTATATAATTAATTAATAATACTTCATCAAATTTATTTAGTATGAAATACAAAGAATTAAGATTTATATTTAATATTTTTAAGGTAACTAATAATGCTCAGTTAATATTAAGGTTGCGTTTGGTATACAATTTTTTAATTTCGCAGGAAAATTAGGTTGGAAAACTTATTAATATGTTTGGTTTGTGCTACAAAATTTATTTTCGAAAATCTTGAATGTTCGAAAATTTAGGGTCAAAGTTCGTAAAATTTAACTAATATGTAAACAAAAATGATGTCAATAGAAATTGAACGATGTTATCTTAAATACTAGTATATCATCTTAGCAAACTACACTATAAGAAATTACAAACAAATAATGACAACTATTAAATATATTCAACCATCAAATTTGGTTTTTTTTTTATACGAACTATATGTTCTCGAAAATATTTATATATTCATCAAATATGAAAAATATAATTTATTTATAAATTTAGTTCCAATGGATTTGATTTTCAAAAATTTAATTTTTTTTAACCATCGACGTACCAAACACAACCGAAGACACTAAGTTAATTTATTATTTTATTTTCATCTTACTTATTTACTTTGATAGTAAATTATTAGAACATGTTTATTAATACAATTAAATGATATAATGTAGTAAATAATGTTTAATTGAAATTTTATAAGGTGTTTAAGAAATTTGAAATTCATTATTTTTTAACTAGTCACGTTCACATGGGTTGCAACTAAAAAATATAATATTATTAAAAAAATTAGATAAAAATTAGATTAAAATATTATAAAATATAATTTTAATATATTTTACTTATGATTTGTTAAAGATATATTTTTATAATTTTAGATGTGTTTAATTAAATAATATCTTATACTTAATTAAATATAATTTTAATATTGAATATATTTTAGGATTTGTTCTATATTGGGATAGTTAGAAGGATTTTAAGATTTTTTTTAACTACACGAGCTGATGCATATTAATCTTTTTTAATTTTAGGCTTAATTGCTACTTGATACCCTCAACTATTACCGTTTTTCAACTTGGTACCCTAAACTTTTTTTTTTGTAACAACTTGATACCCGGATATTATTTTGGACAAAAATGTCCCTACCCCTAACCCCCCCTCCCCCCTGCTCGCTTCGCCCCCCCCCCCCTCTGCTAGCTCCGGCCGCAGCTCCCCCCCCCACCCCCCCTGCTCGCTTCAGGCCATCCCCCCCCCCTCTCGCTCCGGCCGTCCGCCCGCTCCCGCCTCTCCCCTAGGGCTCGGCAGCGGGAGGAGGGGGGGCTGGGAAGGGGGGTGCGGGGCAGGGAGTGGCCCGGAAGCGAAGAGGGGGGGTGTTGGCCGCCGGAAGCGAGGAGGGGGGGAGGTTGGCCGAAAGCGAGGAGGGGGGGTTCGGCCGGAGCTAGCAGGGGGGGGGGGCTGGAGTGGGGGAGGGGGTGGAGGGAGGCAAGGGATTAGGGCATTTTGGGGTTTTTTAAAATGTTAGGTACTAAGTTGTGTGAAACCCAGTTTTCTAGAATTATTAATTAGAATTTTTGTAAAACGTTTTCAAATTATTATTATTATAATTATTATATATTTTTGGATAAAAAGGAATTTCGAAATTATTAATAACATGGATTTTTGGGATTCTCGACCCAGACCCGAGTTCGAGCCTGAGCCCAACCTTTCCTTTCCCAAATTCTTTCCTATTTGACTTGGTTTAAATAAAAAATATATATATATATAATATATGTGCGGTTGGGAACTGGTCCGATGGACCAGTGTGCACTTAGTTAGAATTGGTAAAACTTCCTTTTTCCTACGATCTCTCCCCACCATACACTCACAGACCACTTTCCTATAATTTCCCCCTCACCCCCACGTTCTCACAATACTCCCCAGAACTCTCAACAAAACCAACCACTCTTTCTCTCCCATCCTCAGTTTTCTCTCGGTGGAAGAGTTCTCACAAAACTCCATCCTCTCAAACCCAACAGAGCTCTCCCTCTCTCCCTCTCTGTTCTCTTGGAGAGCACCCTCCCGAGCAAACCCCAAACCCAAGCCCTAGCTTCCCCGACCCCCTCGCGCGTCCGGCGAGCTTCCCGGCGGTTCCTCCGCGGCATCCTCCGCCGTCCAGCGCGGATCCGCGTCGCCGTCCTCCGCGGCCATCCCGCGCCCCCGCGCCTCCGGCGTGCCCCGAGCCCGCGCCGCACCCGCGGCCATCCGCCGCCCCTTCGCGGCCATCCCGACCGCCCGCAGCGGCGGTGCTCCTCCCCGAGCCCGCTCCTCCCGCGGCCGTCCGCGGCTCCCTCCGCCGCAGCCAGCCCGGCGACCCGCCGGCAGAACCCCGACCCCCTTCCGCGCGGTTCCCCGCCGCGTCAGCGACCCCCTCGGCCGACATAGAGACTTTTAAGAAGCAGAATCCTCGACCTTTCAAAGGAACCGAGGGTATCGTCTACGCCGATGAATGGCTAGATCATATGGAGCGTCTCTTGAGCGTCGCTCGACTTCCAGAGGACCTCAAGACGGAAGCTGTAGGACTCCTACTACAAGACGTGGCGAGCATCTGGTATCGGAATGAACCCCGACTCCAGGACAAGCAGCTCGACTGGGACACTTTCAAGAAGCTGTTCCGAAGGAAGTTCTTCCCGACATCGGAGATGCGGGACATGGAGAGACAATTTCAAAACCTGAAGCAGGGAAGCATGACGGTCAGTGAGTATGCGGCAGAGTTCGGCCGACTAAGCCGCTTTGCCCAGAACCTGGTAGCTGACCCGAAGGATCGTGCCGAGCGATTCAGGTATGGTTTACGAGAAGAGATTCGTACCCATGTGATCGCAGGTGGCGCGAAGACCTATGAGAAGATCCTGATCCGAGCTCAGGACGTGGAGAAGAGCCAGCCTTCCCGATCCAAGCGGGAGTACCCTGGAACTAGCAACTTCCAGGGCAATCAGAAGAGGCCCAACAACAACAACAACAACAGGCCCTCGCACCAGCAGCATCATCAACAGGCGAGGACCAATGACAGGGCATACCAGAAGCAGATCCCTATCTGCGACTATTGCAAGAGGCCGGGCCACCAGTCGGATATCTGCAGGAAGAGGCTAGGTCACTGCCTAGTCTGTGGGTCTGCCACCCACCAAGTAAAGGACTGTCCCAAGTCAGGCCACCGGCCCGGAACCAACCAGCAGAGAGCTCCCCTGCCTACTCAGCAACAACAATTTGGACAGCACCAGCAGAAGACTGAGCGAGCTTACGCCCTAGCAGCTGACGAGCAAGAGCCAGAGCAGGAACCAACTGCAGATGTTACCACAGGTTCTATTTTCGTGTTTTCACATCCTGCTCTCGCTTTATTTGATTCGGGTGCATCACATAGTTTCATTTCATCCAAGTTTATATCTGCACACCACATAGATTCGAGACTTAGCAAAGTGATTAATAGGGTTATGACCGGTGGTGGACCTATACCCATCACTGAGGCTTGTGATTGTTCCATAACCATATCTGGCCATCAATTTACAACATCTTTACTAGTGATGCCCCTACCCAACTATGATGTAGTCCTAGGGATGGACTGGTTAAGTGAACAGCATGCGCTGATAGATTGTCACCGAGGTTGTGTCATTTTCAGCCCACCAGGAGAACCAGAGTTTGTAATCTCTCGGGCTCCGGAGGATATGACGAGTATTTCTTACTCCTCTATCACCGAAGAACCCGGGCCTCCTCACCCTATTATTGCAGAATTTATGGACGTCTTCCCAGATAGTCTTCCTGGTTTGCCGCCGGATCGAGGTGTGGAGTTCACCATCGATCTATTACCCGGCTCTTCCTCTATTTCTCGGGGATGCTACAGAGTCTACCCTAAGGAGGCTAAGGAGATAAAAGATCAGATCGACGAGCTGAAGTCGCAAGGATTCATCAGAGACGGAGCTTCACCCTGGGGAGCACCAGTATTGTTCGTGTCCAAGAAGGATGGAACTGTGAGGATGTGCATTGACTACCGGGCGCTGAACAATATCACCATCAAGAACAAGTACCCCTGCCCCGGATCGACGACCTGTTCGATCAACTGAGTGGAGCCAAGGTATTTTCTAAGATTAATCTCAGATCAGGCTACCATCAAATCAAGGTCAGAAAGGAAGATATTCCCAAGACGGCATTCAACACCAAGTATGGACAGTTTGAATTCTTGGTCATGCCGTTTGGACTGACAAATGCTCCTGCGGTATTCATGAACCTTATGAACAAGGTTTTCCATGAATATCTGGACCAGTTTGTTGTTGTCTTTATCGACGACATACTGATCTACTCGAAGACGGAGGAAGAGCATGAAGAGCACTTGAGGAAAGTGCTGAGTACCTTGAGGAAGGAGAAGCTCTATGGTAAGCTATCCAAATGTGAATTCATTTTAGACAAGGTAGAATTTTTGGGCCATGTTGTCACAGGAAAAGGAATTTCGGTGGATCCTAAGAAGATAGCTGCCATTGAGAAGTGGACTGCACCAAGCTCGGTTGTTGAAATCCGGAGCTTTTTGGGACTGGCTGGCTACTACCGGAAGTTCGTGAAGGATTTTTCCAAGATTGCGGAGCCAATGACGAAGCTTACCAGGAAGAATGAAGAGTTCATATGGTCTGAAGCGTGCCAGTCTGCTTTTGAGGAACTGAAGAAGAGGCTCACTACTGCACCGGTACTTGCGCTACCCGCAGGTACCGGAGGATTCTCAATCTATAGTGATGCTTCCGGAAAAGAACTGGGCTGCGTTCTTCAACAACACGGGAAAGTGATTGCCTATGCATCTAGACAATTGCGGACCCATGAGAAGAACTACTCCACACATGACCTGGAGCTTGCAGCGGTGATTTTTGCCTTGAAGCTTTGGAAGCACTACCTGTATGGAGAGCGAGTGGAAATATTTACAGACCACAAAAGTCTGAAATATGTTTTCACTCAGAAGGAGCTGAACATGAGACAAAGACGATGGCTGGAGCTAATGAAGGACTTTGATATCAACTTGCAGTACCACCCGGGTAAGGCCAATGTTGTTGCAGATGCACTTAGTCGTTACCCAATGGCGATGTTCTTGACCAAGGAGCGCCATTTGCTGGAAGACATGGAGAAGCTTGGATTGGAAGTTGTACTGCCCGAGGCGGAAATGAAGAAGCTTGGAAGAGAAGCCATCGTACCAGGAGCTGAACCAACTTTGATGCAGTTGCAAGTGCGTTCGAGTCTTATGGACAAGATCAAGGAGACACAATTCCAAGACGAGACGCTTTGCAAGCTCAGAGACCAAGTGCTGGCAGGAACACTGGAAGGATTTTCAATCGCCAGCGACGGAGCATTGAAGAATGGTACGAGGCTGTGCGTACCTACTGGCGAACTGAGGAGCGAGCTGATGCAAGAAGCGCACCAGTCGCAGTACTCTATACACCCTGGAGCCAACAAGATGTACCGGGATATGCGGACTATAGTATGGTGGTACGGAATGAAGAAGGACGTATCCAGGTACGTAGCAAGATGTTTAATTTGTCAGCAAGTTAAAGCCAGCCGACAGAGACCAGCAGGATTATTGCAGCCGTTCGACATTCCGGAGTGGAAATGGGAGCACATCACGATGGATTTCGTATCGGGACTGCCTCGATCCCAAGGAGGGAAGGATGCCATCTGGGTTATAGTGGACCGACTGACGAAGTCAGCTCACTTTATCCCCTTCAAGGTTGGTTTATCCACCGAGAAGTTGGCAGCACTGTACATGCGGCACATCTACCGGATTCATGGAGTTCCGGTAAGTATTGTATCTGACAGAGATACGAGATTTATCTCATATTTTTGGAAGAGTTTGCATGACAGCTTGGGGACCCAACTGAAGTTCAGCACCGCCTACCACCCTCAGACTGATGGGCAATCGGAGAGAACTATCCAGACGCTGGAGGATATGCTGAGATCTTGCGTCCTGGAATTTGGAGGGTCTTGGGAAGACCACTTGCACTTGGTAGAGTATTCTTACAACAACAGCTACCAAGCTAGCATCGGGATGACACCATTCGAGGCACTCTATGGACGTCGTTGTCGCACCCCTCTTGCCTGGGACGACGTCGGAGAACGAGTGATGCTTGGACCCGAGATGGTGACCGAAGCAGCAGAGAAAGTGAGAATGATTAGAGACAAGCTCCGGATAGCACAAGACAGACAGAAGCATTAGACCGATTGCAGCAGACGGCCCTTGGAGTTTGAAGAAGGCGACAGTATATTTGTGAAGATCTCGCCTACCAGAGGAACAATTCGCTTCGGCAGAGCAGGAAAATTGAGCCCCAGGTATATCGGTCCATTTGAGATACTTAACAGGATTGGAGAAGTGGCTTATCGGGTAGCTCTACCCCCAAGTCTCGAAGGCGTCCACAACGTCTTCCACGTCTCGCAGCTGAGACGCTACATTCCAGACCCGAGCCATATCCTAGACCATTCAGAGCTGGAGATTGGACCAAGCCTCACAGTGCCGGAGAAACCAGTGGTAATTTTGGACCGAGGCAAAAAGAGGACCAGGAACACCGTGACGCCAATCGTAAGAGTGATGTGGCGTCACAACTCTCCAGGCGAGTCGACCTGGGAGCGAGAAGACCAGATGCGGGAGCAGTACCCATACCTGTTTGAGACCTGAGGTAATCCCTAACATTACTTTAATTTCGAGGACGAAATTTTCTAAGGAGGGAAGATTGTGAAACCCAGTTTTCTAGAATTATTAATTAGAATTTTTGTAAAACGTTTTCAAATTATTATTATTATTATTATTATATATTTTTGGATAAAAAGGAATTTCGAAATTATTAATAACATGGATTTTTGGGATTATACGACCCAGACCCGAGTTCGAGCCTGAGCCCAACCTTTTCTTTCCCAAATTCTTTCCTATTTGACTTGGTTTAAATAAAAAATATATATATATAATATATGTGCGGTTGGGAACTGGTCCGATGGACCAGTATGCACTTAGTTAGAATTGGTAAAACTTTCTTTTACCCACGATCTCTTCCCACCATACACTCACAGACCACTTCCCTATAATTTCCCCCTCACCCCCACGTTCTCACAACACTCCCCAGAACTCTCAACAAAACCAACCACTCTTTCTCTCCCATCCTCAGTTTTCTCTCGGTGGAAGAGTTCTCACAAAACTCCATCCTCTCAAACCCAACAGAGCTCTCCCTCTCTCTCTCTGTTCTCTTGGAGAGCACCCTCCCGAGCAAACCCTAAACCCAAGCCCTAGCTTCCCCGACCCCCTCGCGCGTCCGGCGAGCTTCCTGGCGGTTCCTCCGCGGCATCCTCCGCCGTCCAGCGCGGATCCGCGCCGCCGTCCTCCGCGGCCATCCCGCGCCCCCGCGCCTCCGGCGTGCCCCGAGCCCGCGCCGCACCCGCGGCCATCCGTCGCCCCTTCGCGGCCATCCCGACCGCCCGCAGCGGCGGTGCTCCTCCCCGAGCCCGCTCCTCCCGCGGCCGTCCGCGGCTCCCTCCGCCGCAGCCAGCCCGGCGACCCGCCGGCAGAACCCCGACCCCCTTCCTCGCGGTTCCCCGCCGCGTCAGCGACCCCCTCGGCCGACAACGCCCGTGCCGTCGGTACCCC
This sequence comes from Iris pallida, assembly GCA_029216955.1. Lineage (NCBI taxonomy): Eukaryota > Viridiplantae > Streptophyta > Magnoliopsida > Asparagales > Iridaceae > Iris > Iris pallida. The sequence continues at coordinate 1,550,126 of JANAVB010035418.1, forward strand.
GCTGCTGTCCAGCAACCCTTCCCGTGGACTTCTCCGCTGTCCGCCGCCCTCCAGCGCCCCGGCGGAGTTTCCCGCTGATTTCCGCAGTTCCTTGTTGTCTCCCGCTGTTCGAGATCTTCGACCTGCTGCCGAACTTAGTTTCGAATTATTCCCAAGTTTTTCCCGCGGCTCCCCGCCAACGGAATCTGGTAATTTCTGGATAATCACGGTAGTTCGTTCCCCGTAGAGTCGATGATGATAGATCGGTCCCCGGTTCCCTCTTGGGAATCCGGTTAGCTGCGTATATTATCGTTTAGCTGCGTTAGATTATTTTCCTGTGTTGCTTTGGTGTGATTTGGTTGGATTATGAGATTCCCGAACTTTTCGGGAATTATTCGGTGGAGTTGGAATTATTTTTCTGTGGCTTGGAATCATTTTGGTGGATATTTCTGTGGATTATTTTGGGTTGGAAAATATTTGCAGGAGTTTGTTGGCGCACTTCCCAGTTCTTGGGTTTGTCCCGAAATAGAGGAAGTGCTGCCCAAATTTTTACAAAAAACTATATTTTTATTAATTTCAAAACTGGCTTTCAAAAATGAATTTCTAAACTGATTTTCGGGTGACGACCGTACCGGTCTGTAGGCCCCGACGAAATGCAAACGCACCGGTCCGACCGGACGTTGAGGCATAAGCCGAATTTTGAGGAAATGGACCGAGTCTGAGACTCCTAGCTTTCGTTTTAATTATTTTATTTTAGGCTATTTATATTAGATATTTAATTCCTGCACTTTAATTATTTAATTTCAGTCATTTTCTCTTATTTAATGTAAAAGAAAAATTTGTACCGGGCATAAGCCTACCCTAAGACCATTAGCTGTGCCAATGTATTTGTGTAGCATAGATTTATTTTTATTTCTGGTGGATGTGATTTGGGTGGTCTTTGGATTAGTTGCATATTCGTAATTTAGAACGTAATTTGCTGGTTAATCACAAAGTTAGTTAAAATGAATAAATATATAAATTCATGATTTATCACTAAAAGAAATTGTATTTTTATAAATATATTACAAAACACAAAGTATTCCAAATTGTATTTGATTCTCGTGATTTTCCAAATAAACCAAATAACCGACTTAATCAACGCACGTAGTTGCGACGTAACCGTTAGCTGTAGTTTAAAACAACTTAAAACCTGACTAGGACATGACTACTAGAGATTGAAACTAGCACTTAGTCTGGTTATTCAGGATTCTAAGTCGAGTTCTCAACTGTAGGAACTCGAAGTCGTACCTGACGTCCCTCCTCGGTACCGATCTGTCTTTCCAGTCAATATAAATTCAAGGCAAGTATAGTTTGTGTGAATTTTCCAGTTATTTATTTAATCGTCTCAATGCATGTCTAAACCACGATTTAAACACGAGTCTCACATTGGGTACTGTAACTATCGGGGACTGGGGAATAGTGTAACGATTATGACCATACTGTAACAAAACCCCCATATCCAATACTGTAACAAACCCAAGCCGGTCATATGTCATTACCTATTCAAATCACTGATTTCATACTGTAACAAACATGTTTTAAATTCTGTTTAGAACTGCATGATTCAATTCTTTAAATTAACTGTTTTAAATTTATCATGGATTATACTTTGCTTCCTCCTGACTGGAGACAACAATTTTAGGTAACACTGAGGATGACGAGCTATTCTTTAATAGCTATTATGATCCGGTCCTCTACCCTGTGACTGTACCGGAGTCGTCTCCGGAGGACGCTGATCCTGAGGCGACGGAACCAGATTGCTAGATAGATTTCCTTTTCAGTATTTCTTTTCTTTATTTGGAGTTGTAGTTTGTTTTCTGCATTTTCATTTCCTGATGTATTACGAATATTTCATTTAACAGAATTTCAATTCCGAATAATAGTTGTGACAAATGTATCTGTGTTGTTGTGTGGTTGCCTGCTACTGAACAGCTTACTGCCGCCGTCTCATCAACGGCGCAGGCTGGGCATGATCTGACTAGACCCAAATAGTTGGGATCGGGTCGTGACATTATTCACCATTGTGATGGAATATTTCTCCTGTATGATGGACATTGCTTGTATCAGAAAACAGATTACTCCTCTCTTCAAGCATGTGGATCCCATTGTATCTCATCTGATTTACGCGGACGACCTACTTGTGTTCCTCGAGCCGACTAGGGGGAGTATCTTATCCCTCAACAAACTGCTGGAGGACTTTGGTTTGTTGTCGGGTCTCTGCCTAAATAGGGATAAAAGCCAAGTATTTTTTAACAGAAACTGCCCGGATAAGGAGGTATGGTCGAGATTGTTAGGAATAGAGGAAGGTCAGTTACCTGTCAGGTACCTTGGCCTCCCCCTCTCGGTTAATTATGTTAAGGATGCTGACTGCGACGGATTGATACAGTATGTACACTCGAGATTAGAGGGTTGGCATGCCCAAGTCTTGTCCTTTGGGGGCAGAATTGAGCTGGTACAGTCCGTTATCCTGGCCATTGTTGCTTACTGGCTTCAGGCCATCCATATCCCAGATAGGACTATACAGAAAATAGAGAAGCTGTGCGCTAATTTTGTGTGGCGTGGGGGTTACCACTCCATTGCTTGGGAGGAACTGTGTCGCACTAAGGAAGAGGGGGGCATTGGCTTACGATCTCTTCGAGTTCTCCAGGAAGTGGCCCTACAGAAGCTGGTATGGAGGTTCCTGACAGGGGAATCCTTATGGGCGCGGTGGACTAAAGGCAGATATGTACGTACGGATAATTTTTGGGCTCTCTCTATTAATAACAACTATTCCGTGACGTTCAAAAATATGCTGCGATTACGTCCCTCAATGAAGTCTAAACTCTCTCGGGTCATTCATAATGGGAGAGCCACTAACTTGTGGATGGATCCCTGGCTTAACCATCAAAGTCTTATTGACAGGTTTGGATGGGCCGCGTTTGAATCATTTGGGAGGTCGGAACAACTGGAGGTATTGATTCATAATGGGAGATGGAATCTGGGTGCTCGGTCTTTTGGCCATTGGCTGGAAGGAGCTGTGCTCCACGCTCCCATAGCGACAGGTGAGGGGGTTGATCATTGGATCTGGCTTGATGCATTGGACGGAAGCTTCTCCACTGCAGCTGCCTATGAAGCTTCCCGTCCTCGACATCCAGTACTAGATTGGACGGAAATAGTATGGGCTCGGGGTGCAGCCGTCAAATGGCAGATGTGCTCTTATAAGGCGGCACGGGACAGGTTACTTACCAAGGAGCGGTTGGCCAGGTTCGGAATTTCTTTACCTGATCAACTGTGTGTGTTGTGCGGAGTTGGACAAGAGAATAGGGATCATCTCTTCTTCCAATGCAGTTGGTCAGGAGGAATATGGCAAACCTGTCAGAGACGGTTGGCAGTGCCTCCAACTCAAGGTAGTGGTTTCCAAGCAGTTATCCAGGAGATTGCGGCGCAGAAGACTCGTGGGATCAAGCTATATAAGTCTGCTAGGCTCCGGCTCCTCTCAGCTGTATGGCACGTCTGGAGGGAGCGAAATCGGCGTATCTTTGATGGTGTCCAGGCGTCTGCGCTCGCCATCATTAATAATATTGAATGTGATCTTAAGATTATTATTTAGTATCTCTTGGGACGTGATTAGCCTCATGTGTGGTTTTGTAACTCTTTTTTTTTGAAATAAAGTACCCTAAACTTTTTTTCGTAACAACTTGATACCTCAACTTTTTTTTTCAACTTGTCACGACCCGATCCCAACTATTTGGGTCTAGTCAGATCATGCCCAGCCTGCGCCGTTGATGAGACGGCGGCAGTAAGCTGTTCAGTAGCAGGCAACCACACAACAACACAGATACATTTGTCACAACTATTATTCGGAATTGAAATTCTGTTAAATGAAATATTCGTAATACATCAGGAAATGAAAATGCAGAAAACAAACTACAACTCCAAATAAAGAAAAGAAATGCTGAAAAGGAAATCTATCTAGCAATCTGGTTCCGTCGCCTCAGGATCAGCGTCCTTCGGAGACGGCTCCGGTACAGTCACAGGGTAGAGGACCGGATCATAATAGCTATTAAAGAATAGCTCGTCATCCTCAGTGTTACCTAAAATTGTTGTCTCCAGTCAGGAGGGAGCAAAGTATAATCCATGATAAATTTAAAACAGTTAATTTAAATAATTGAATCATGCAGTTCTAAACAGAATTTAAAACATGTTTGTTACAGTATGAAATCAGTGATTTGAATAGGTAACGACATATGACCGGCTTGGGTTTGTTACAGTATTGGATATGGAGGTTTTGTTACAGTATGGTCATAATCGTTACGCTATTCCCCAGTCCCCGATAGTTACAGTACCCAATGTGAGACTCGTGTTTAAATCGTGGTTTAGACATGCATTGAGACGATTAAATAAATAACTGGAAAATTCACACAAACTATACTTGCCTTGAATTTAGATTGACTGGAAAGACAGATCGGTACCGAGGAGGGACGTCAGGTACGACTTCGAGTTCCTACAGTTGAGAACTCGACTTAGAATCCTGAATAACCAGACTAAGTGCTAGTTGCAATCTCTAGTAGTCATGTCCTAGTCAGGTTTTAAGTTGTTTTAAACTACAGCTAACGGTTACGTCGCAACTACGTGCGTTGATTAAGTCGGTTATTTGGTTTATTTGGAAAATCACGAGAATCAAATACAATTTGGAAAACTTTGTGTTTTGTAATATATTTATAAAAATACAATTTCTTTTAGTGATAAATCGTGAATTAATAATATTTATTCATTTTAACTAACTTCGTGATTAACCAGCAAATTACGTTCTAAATTACGAATATGCAACTAATCCAAAGACCACCCAAATCACATCCACCAGAAATAAAAATAAATCTATGCTACACAAATACATTGGCACAGCTAATGGTCCTAGGGTGGGCTTATGTCCGGTACAAATTTTCCTTTTACATTAAATAAGAGAAAATGACTGAAATTAAATAATTAAAGTACAGGAATTAAATATCTAATATAAATAGCCTAAAATAAAATAATTAAAAAGAAAGCTAGGAGTCTCAGACTCGGTCCATTTCCTCAAAATTCGGCTTATGCCTCAACGTCTGGTCGGACCGGTGCGTTTGCATTTCGTCGGGGCCCATAAACCGGTACGGTCGTCACCCGAAAATCAGTTTAGAAATTCATTTTCGAAAGCCAGTTTTGAAATTAATAAAAATATAGTTTTTTGTAAAAATTTGGGCAGCACTTCCTCTATTTCGGGACAAACCCAAGAACTGGGAAGTGCGCCAACAAACTCCTGCAAATATTTTCCAACCCAAAATAATCCACAGAAATATCCACCAAAATGATTCCAAGCCACAGAAAAATAATTCCAACTCCACCGAATAATTCCCGAAAAGTCCAGGAATCTCATAATCCAACCAAATCACACCAAAGCAACACAGGAAAATAATCTAACTTAGCTAAACGATAATATACGCAGCTAACCGGATTCCCAAGAGGGAACTGGGGACCGATCTATCATCATCGACTCTACGGGGAACGAACTACTGTGATTATCCAGAAATTACCAGATTCCGTTGGCGGGGAGCCGCGGGAAAAACTTGGGAATAATCCGAAACTAAATTCGGCAGCAGGTCGAAGATCTCGAACAGCGGGAGAGTCCGCGGACAGCGGAAAACGCCGGCGGGGACAGCAAGAAACCGCGGAAATCAGCGGGAAACTCCGCCGGGGCGCTGGAGAGCGGCGGACAGCGGAGAAGTCCACGGGAAGGGGTTGCTGGACAGCAGCGGGGCACCGACGGCACGGGCGCTGTCGGCCGAGGGGGTCGTTGACGCGGCGGGGAACCGCGCGGAAGGGGGTCGGGGTTCTGCCGGCGGGTCGCCGGGCTGGCTGCGGCGGAGGGAGCCGCGGACGGTCGCGGGAGGAGCGGGCTCGGGGAGGAGCACCGCCGCTGCGGGCGGTCGAGATGGCCGCGAAGGGGCGGCGGATGGCCGCGGGTGCGGCGCGGGCTAGGGGCACGCCGGAGGCGCGGGGGCGCGGGATGGCCGCGGAGGACGGCGGCGCGAATCCGCGCTGGACGGCGGAGGATGCCGCGGAGGAACCGCCGGGAAGCTCGTCGGACGCGCGAGGGGGTCGGGAAAGCTAGGGCTTGGGTTTGGGGTTTGCTCGGGAGGGTGCTCTCCAAGAGAACAGAGAGAGAGATGGAGAGCTCTGTTGGGTTTGAGAGGATGGAGTTTTGTGAGAACTCTTCCACCGAGAGAAAACTGAGGATGGGAGAGAAAGAGTGGTTGGTTTTGTTGAGAGTTCTGGGGAGTGTTGTGAGAACGTGGGGGTGAGGGGAAATTATAGGGAAGTGGTCTGTGAGTGTATGGTGGGGAGAGATCGTGGGAAAAAGAAAGTTTCACCAATTCTAACTAAGTGCATACTGGTCCATCGGACCAGTTCCCAACCGCACATATATTATATATATTTTTTTTTATTTAAACCAAGTCAAATAGGAAAGAATTTGGGAAAGGAAAGGTTGGGCTCAGGCTCGAACTCGGGTCTGGGTCGAGAATCCCAAAAATCCATGTTATTAATAATTTCAAAATTCCTTTTTATCCAAAAATATATAATAATTATAATAATAATAATTTGAAAACGTTTTACAAAAATTCTAATTAATAATTCTAGAAAACTGGGTTTCACAAATAAGTAGGGGGATAACGGATCACCCTGACGAAGACCCCTGTTACTCCCGAAGTACCCGTGCGGCTGGCCCTGTATGAGGATAGAGAATGAAGGCGTACTGATACATTCATGGATTCTGTCAACCCACCAGTTCTCAAACCCCATTTGTCGAAGAAGCTCACAAACAAATTCGCGGTTGACCATATCGTACGCTTTGCGAAGATCCAGCTTAACACATCCTTTTCTCCCTCTAGGCTTGTTGAAGTCACGAACCAGTTCGTGGGCCAAAAGGCAGTTCTCCGATATGGACCTGCCTTTGATGAATGCTGACTGATTGGGCGAGATTAATCCCCTCATAATATCTTGCATCCTGGAACACATGAGGTGAGTAATAATTTTATAGATAAAGTTGCAACAGGCAATAGGACGAAAATCACTCAGCGACGTGGCCCCTTCCATTTTAGGAATGAGGGTGAGGAATGTATGGTTGAGCTCTTTCATTAATCTGCCAGTCTTAAAAAAGTCTTGGACCACCTGAAACACACCCTCCTTCAATTGGCTCCAGTGAGCTTTATAAAAGGCGGAGTTGAACCCGTCAGGCCCCGGAGCCTTATTGGGGTCGGACTCCTTCACTATAATTTCAACTTCCTCCATGGAGACTTCACGTCTAAGGTGATTATTGCCCTCCTCGGTTACTACTCTTTTACACATGATATTCGGAAATACCGTCAAGTAATCAGTTTGGTTGTAAAGAGCCTTGTAGTAGTTAATTGCTTCAGACTGCAAATCACAGGGGGCGGTGAGGAGCTGACCATAGTTATTTAGAATAGGCCCAAAATTGTTACGATGACGCCGCGCCCGAACCAAGCCATGGAAAAACTTGGAATTGCGATCCCCTTCCTTGAGCCAGCTGCACTTGGCTCTTTGTTGGAGGTGAATTTCCTCGAGGAACCGGAGTCGGCGCACGTCATCCTGTAGTAGGAGTTCACTGTCTACAAGCGAGGGATTGAGCGGATCCATCTGCAGCCTATCTTGCGTTTGAAGGAGCTCCCGCTCCTTGGCTTGTAAACTCTCTGGAGGACGCGAGCGGTTCCAAGCTTTCAGAAGCTTTTTAACCCTCTTCAGTCGGTGTACCAGCTGGAATTGTGGATTACCATCTGTTTCGAATGAGAGGCCCTCCTTGACAACTTCCTGGTAACCCCCGATGAGCGGCCAAGCGTTATTAAAATGGAACGAACGCCTGCTCGGGGGGGTCATAAGCACCAGACGGATCAGTATAGGCGAGTGATCGCTAGTACCACTGTTCAACCCCTCCGCCTTGCTATCAGGGAATAACTCCATCCATCTACTGTTGCATATAGCTCTGTCGAGTTGGCAGACTATACGACTATTGGCGGAACTATTACTCCATGTCCAAATTTGACCAGTTCTCGATAAGCAAAAAAGACCAGAGGAAAGAAGACAGTCTCGAAAGTCCGATAGAACGACGTCCGGGACCGGCCTTCCTCCTTTCTTCTCCTCTGATGTCAGCATTGCGTTGAAGTCTCCACTCAGCAACAGAGGAATCTGTCCTTCATTGAGATTTGCTACCTGAATGATATCCTTCCAGAGTTGGAAGCGTAGCCTCCGATCATTGTGACCATAGATAGCCCCGAATTGGATACAGAGACCTCATTTGTTAGTGAAATCCATAAGAATTAATTGTTCAGTAATAAGGCGTACCTGACCGGACCATGTGTGCATGTCCCACATGACCCAGATTCGAGTCGAATCACACAGCTCCCTGTTGTGAATAGATGACCAATGCGACGGAGTCCTCCTGATAATCTTCTCAACTGATTTAATTTTGCTTTCTAGGATGGCCACTATCGAGCATTTGTGAGCCTTCATCATATTCTGGACTTCTCTACACCTACCGATCGAGTTCACTCCCCGAACATTCCAGGAGATGACTGTCATTGAGGAAGGGAGGTAGCGCCCTTGGGATCTCCCTTGCGCTCCAACGGACAGTTTGGAGGCGCAATTGTCTCATCACTAGACTTCTTCGCCGACTCTGCTCTGGGGACGTTAGGAAGTTGGAGGGAGTTATGATGTTGAGATGCTGCTCTCACAAGCAGAGACCAACTCGGGTTCTTCCGCGTTAGTGATTGGTCCAGATCCCTCTCCATAGTCCGACCTATATCGTCTTCATTTCCACCAGAGTCTCCTATGGGAATAGACGCTCGCTTGGCCGCTCTAGTAGTAACCCCACCTTCAGTATTAGGTAGGTCATGTTCCGTGAACCCTCTTGAAGTGGTGTCTCCAACCAGTACCATGGCAAGAGAGTTCCCCTCCGCCGTGTGGGCAGGAAGGTCCATCCCTTGTCGCTTTCCAAGAACCGAGTGGCTTCGGCCGTTAATTGCTGCACCTTCCCCCACATTGGTACCAGGACTCTGGACCGAACTCATGTGGACGTCCTCCTCTGACTGGACCCACCCTTCAGGTAGATTAACCTGTTCCTGGAGATCACATTGCAGAGTAGGTTCTTGATGTTGATTTGCTTCATTAGAGTTATTCTCTTGTAAATTGATATTGTCTTCCTCTGGAACAAGGTCCCTACATTGGACTTTGGTCTGTCCAAAGCACTGACAGCGGGAGCAGGACGGGGGGACCCACTCGTACTCCACGTCTTGAGATAGCCATTCGCCATTAGGAAGCACTAGGTCGATTTTCCTGGGGAGGATGTCTGCCACCGAGATTTCAACAAATATTCTGGCGTAAGATAGCCTCTGCCTTCTTGCCGTCGGGATATCTGTGCGTATCGGGACTCCTACCATGCTTGCCATCTTCATAATAGACGGGACACTCCACAACTGGGGCGAGAGCCAAGGCAATCTGATCCATATGGGAACCTTTGTTAATCTATCCTTCTCGAAGTTTAACGCCGGGAACCATCTCTTTAAAACCACCAGTCGACCATCGAAGGTCCACGCCCCCCCCCCCTCAAGTACTCGTTCCAGATCTTCTAGAAGAGAGAATTTGATGAAGTAGAAACCGTTTTTACGTGAGAATATCTCCATATCTCCCTTCGGCCTCCAAACCCTGTGCGCGAACGCGCGGATTTGACCGTAGAACGGCCTGTTTCCCATAACGTAGAGGACTAAGGTATTTTTCCAGTACTCGGTTGTTTCTTGGATATAATCAGCTGTGATTTCCACGACCCGGATGCCGTTTATAATGCTAGGCTCGACATATTGAAGGTCGACTTCCTCTTGAATCGGCGCAGGCCGACATATCTCAGACCAAGATAATGGCTTTGCCCACGATCCGGTCTGGGGGGCATTACTCCCCGGCGGAGCAGGTGCCTTGGACGAAGGCCTCTCGTCCGACCGTATTTCTATTCCCTTCCCTTTAACTCCTCGAGTTCCTCCTGCGTCTCTTCGTCCCCCCATTATGGGGGCCTCCCGCCTAATGACCCCCGGACTTCGGGTGTATTCGACGGGGCGTTGCCCATCCCGCCACATGCGCCGACTTCCCCCACCTCTGTTCTTGTCATCGCTATCTTTCGTCGGCGTAGTTTTAGGTTTCCGACGGCGCTCGACCGTAGTCCATCCTCCCGTCGAGTCCTTCTCTCTCAGACCATCTTCCTCGTCGTTGTCCTTCCCCCCATCTCCCTCCGTTACCGGCCGCCCACCGCTGAGGAGGCTCTCCCCTGCCTGTACGCCGCCGGAGGTGCTCCCGAGCAAAGAAAACCCTAGCCGCTGCATATCAAAATTTTATTATATATATTATATATGCTGATATATATATATATATATATATATATATATATATATATATATATATATATATATATATGATTTTTTTATATGAATTTGTCTACTTCCAGTCCATCCAAATTTTTGGTAGTCCACCCTAGCTATAGTTTTTGGATCCGCCCCTGATTCAGGAATAAGTCCGACAAAACTTAGGGCTTGGTTAACCCATCTCTGCTTGGGGGCAATTCAGAGACACAACGTTACCCCACAAGAGGTCGGTCGGGGTTGCGGGTGATCCTCCAGAATCGACCCGCAACAGAGATCTACGTGCAACAAAAATTAGCTCTGAGTAGTGCAACCCAATCCCGTGGGCCATGTATATACGATTTGGACCCTCCTTTTTGAGGTGTTTTCAAGCCGTATTATAATAAACGAGATGTTAAGGTTAGGGGACAAGAAAAGTGTAAGCCAGTGACCTGTCGTGTTTCAAAGGGAGTTGGCCTGGCCAACCGACCAAGCCCGAAGCAACATCGAAACACCCAAACCAGCAAGCTACCCAAACCAGCAAGCGTGTTAAGAAAACCCTGAGCAACATTTTTTTTGTCAAATCACCCATTGGCTTGCCCCAATGGCATCACTGTCAATACGTAGAATAGAAGGGTTGATCTTCAAAATCACACCTAGACTATAGTCACAAAGAACCCTCCAAAGACCCATGGAAACAAGAACCTTTGAGGTGGATGATCGGATCTTGTAAAAAAAGAAAAAAAGAAAAAGAAAAAAGATAGGCTAATTAGTGTTTAGATCCTGAATTTTATATAAATTTAAGGCTTAATTGTAACTTGATACCCTCAACTATTTCGGTTTTTCAAGTTCATATCCTAAACTTTTTTACTCAACAACTTAATACCATCAACTATTTTACATTTTTAACTTCATACCCAAAAATTTATAAAATCCAAAAATTTTCTTGTCATTTTCAACTGATAGATGAAAAATCTGATCATGTTCTAAAGTGCCACGACTCGATCCCAATATAATGTGTCTAGTCGGATAATGCCCAGCATGTACCGTTGTGAGACGGCGGCAGTAAGCTGTATCAAGCAGTGAAACATAACATGCAAAATGTCTAACGGAAATAAAACATTTTTATTTAAACTGAAACTGGTCTGAAATGGAAATAAGACAACAACACAATTCATTTACTACAATTGTTCGAAAACAAATAAAGAAAAGAAACTATGCCAACATTTATGGTTCTGAGGTTCCTGGTTCTGGTTCAGCTAAATCTGCAAGACCCAAGTCAGGCCCGTAGAAAGAGCAGTAAGCTAGTTCCTCCTCATCGCAATCACCTAAAAATGATGGGTCTCCATTCAGGAGTGAACAAGTAATATATTTCTTCCACATTTAGCATTTCTAAATTAACAATAAATGAAAATGTGAGACAGTTTAAGAAACTTTATATGTTTTGTAAATAATAGTAAAAACTACAAGCAATATGATCTCAATGTCAAATATGATGCAATGCTAAGCTAGTGTTTTAAGTATATAACAGGGCATGTGACCGACTGTCACGCCCCAGAACCAGAATACTGGAGAGCGGGGGCAGACATAGCCAGCTACGTATAACGGAATGGGATCCACACCGCTATACGGTCACGGCTGTCTAGATATGTGAGGGTTTCACTACAATCCATCAGTCTCTTAAGGTCATAAAATAGCCTATTGTCTCAATCTCAACCAACTAATAATAATCACAAGATATCAGATCTCCAAATATACAATTGTAAGGTGTCCCAAACATTACATATCCAGATGATCATGAAGCTAGTCTTTACAAAATGTGAGGACTAGCAAGAGTTCAGTCATACATGATCAACCCCCGGGGCTTGTCAATCATGCTACAGCCCGTAGGCAGACAGTAAGTAAGTACAATCGAGCTAACACTTGCTCGTCGGCTAAACGTCTCAAAAGAATAATTTACAATATTACAGTGGGAGGACAAAAGAAACCCACTCGATGCCCTGGTTACGCCTGGTGACCACCATCGGGCTGGAAAGCAGGAGGATCCTTTGGTGCTGCTCCGGTATCTGGCCATACAAAACCAGCTGGGTCAGACCCCAGAAAGAGCAAGTGCCACAAGGAGGCTTCACTTAAGAACTAAAGCCAGCAAATTAGCACAATAGTATAATTACATAATAAGAGACAGTAATTTAAGAAAAAGCATGATAGGTAATTATAAAAGACAATCTTGCATAGAATCACTAAAAGACAGGACATATGGAAAAGTATGCCAGGATGATATACGATGAGATAACCATGGGACGATTCAGATAGCTAGGTTACAACCCGTAAACCAAACAAGGACCGGAGTTGTAACCCTTCGTCTGAACGGAACTTGGTTACTCTCACCATTTATCGGCAAGATAAATATAAGAAATCAGGTCAAGTAACAATCTGGAGTGACAATCATTATAGGGACAATCTGGAGTGACAATAATTCAATCATTCTGGTACAATCTTGCGATCAATCAATTCTAGACAATACCATACTGGACTAGACTCCATCCAATCAATCATGGGCAATCATTGCCTACGGCTTTCTACATTAACTAACTAGGGTTATCACAATCCTAGTTACTAGCAAGATGCAATGAGATGCTCCAAGTAGTCACAGGCCCTGCAACTATCCAGGTTATCCAGGCAATCATTATAGTGGCAATCTAGAGAGTACAATACATTAGAGTGACAATAGAATTCAATCATTTAAAGTGACAATCAAGAGTGCCCCACATAACAGTGGGCTGGAAATGTGCCATACTCGTCGGCAGGCTACAAGTACAAACATTTGCGGCCGGGATAACGGGATCGCCTGTAACTGGGGAACATCTCTCCATGACTAGTGAATTATACTAATTATTAACCTTAGTCCATTTTAGTAGGTACTCCTGACCGTGGTACTCAGGAGTCCCCTCCTAGACATGATGCAAGACAGGACTGGATTATTTGTACAAGCACAGTCGCCCACGGTGTCATGATTAATTAAACAGGTCATGTCATGTCAGGTAGCCGTCGCAACAGCTATTCGAGATAATCATGTCAGGTTATCATGCCAAGTGTACTTTGTCAGGAGTGCACCACGACGGGCTACTATCAGGTCATGCTCAATTATCAATTCCAAACATATCAAGTAAATTCGTGATTATCAAGTTCAGGACAAAAGGCGTAAGGATATAAAATGGACGTAAAATACCTAATAAAATATCAATATACAGGGCTATAGAAGATCAAGGGAAATCAGGCTACACTCAAGCCAGGCTATGCTCGGACTAGCGTACGCCCAGGTCTGCGTACCAAAGGATCCATACGCTTCCAATGGGAAGCGTACGCAAGGGTCAGCGTACACAAGGGCACGCTCAAGCTACAGGTCAGCGTACGCTCAAGCTAGCGTACGAAAGGGCCAGCGTACGCCTTGCTTGCTTAAGCTAGCGTACTCAAGGCACGCGTACGCTCAAGCTACACTGCCAACAGGCAGCGTATTAAGGTGAGCGTACGCTCACCAAAGAGCAGCGTACGAGGGCTAGCGTACGCTCGCTAAACAGCAGCGTACGAAGGCTAGCGTACGCTCGCTAAACAGCAGTATACGACTCAGTGGCGTAAGCTAAATAGCTAGCTCACTGTTCACTGTCTTCTCCAAAGGGCAAGAACAGCAAGAACCCCATGGATGGAACCCAAAACTCCAAATGCTCATAACTTTGTCAAAACAAATCCGAATCCAACTTTCCAAAGGTCAAAATTGGGTAGAATGAAATTCTCTACAACATGGAACCATCAAAACTTGAAAACAAGGAAGTTTGATAGATCAAAACCACCAAAATTCGAAAATAACTAATTTCTAGATCTACAAGAATTAAAGCCTCAAAATGGAAAATAACAAGTTCTAATGTGTCTTAGAAACATGAGGAGAAGCTAATGGAACAATAAAAATAAGTTCTCTTGTGGAAGCAAGATGCACTTGCCTAGACCTCTCTCTCTCTCTCTTTGGTAGGTAAGGAAGTAAATGAGGAAGAAGAAGATGATTATGAAGAGAGAGAAAGAAGAATAGGTAATAAATATGAGTGGTGGTGGTAGGTAGGGAGTTCACCCCTTGGTTCATGATGAACCAAGAGCAATCCCAAACCGAACCAAGCCGAACCAACCCAGAAATAAACCAAGCCCAAATAAACCAATGAATCATTAAAAGTAATTAAACTATCAATGACAATAAAACCAAGCCAATGCAAAATAAACCAAGACAACTAACCATGAATAAATAAAATATGGGTCCAAAACACGTATACGTACACTAAATACGTATCACGAATTTGGGACATTACATCCTACCCACCTTAAAAGAATTCCGTCCTCGGAATTTAATCAAGAGGCTAAAGATGTAAGGGAAAGCTATTCTATCATAGGCAATCTACCACTACCAATCAATCATACAATCATTCATGCAAGCAAGGATTCGAAGCGTAAGGCATAAGGAAGATATTACACCTTACGAGTCAAACCAGCCGGGATGACCTAATCAGTTATCATCCTCATGCTCCCAAGTTTGACTCTCCCAAAGAGGGATGACTCTAAGCAACACGGATTGAGCTGATAGTCTTGCGCTCGAGTCTCTCTCTTTGGTCAAACATGGACACGGGCCTATCCTCATACGAAAAGGTTGGTACCAATAACCAGTTTCGAATGACCTAGGATATGGCTCGGGTCCGGAATGTACCGTTGTAATTAGGATACATGAAATACGTCATGCACCCCACATAATGACGGTAGAAAAGCAAGATGAGAGGACACATATACCTCTCGGCCGATTCTGAACCTGAGCCTAGGCTAGGGCAAACTGCCGCGGGTCCTGTTGCTGGAAAGTCTGGGCCTGAGTCGGCAAGGGCCTCGGGAACGGGAATTGCTGTTGCTGGTGAACTGGAGCTGGTGCTGGTGCTGGTGCTGGTCCCCCAACCGAGGGACTAGATACTGTCGATGCTGAATCAACTCTGAAAGGACAGGACCCCACCCTATGGTCCGGTGCTCCACACAATAAACACAATCCCAACGCCTTGCGACACTCTGCTACCACGTGTCCAGGCTTTCCACAATAAGAACAGCCCACGGCGGAAGACTGCGCTTGCTTCTGTTTCTGCGGAGAGTACGTCGGGGTTGAGTGCTGGACCAACGTAACTGAAGCTGCTTGCCTAGGAGCTCCAATAATTAAAGTCCTGGCTGCCGGGGCTGGGGCCGAAGACTGATTCATTTGACTAAGGGACCGCTTCCGACCTCCGGTCCTGTCCACTATTCTCTGGGAGGTATACTCGTGCCTCCTTGCTGCTCGCAACACCGCATCATAGGTCTGATGCTCGAACTGTTCTACTGCCAATATAATCTCCAGGTGAAGTCCCTGCTGGAACCTCTGCGCTCTGTCAAACTCGGTTGCCACCAAGGTGGGAGCAAACCGACTGAGTCTGGAAAATTCGACCGCATAACCGTCGACCGTCCTCCCCATCTGCTTAAGATTACTGAACCTGGTCTGCAAGTCATATCGAGCCACTGCATCATAATACTTGATCTGGAACTTCTTGCTGAACACTGCCCAGAAGACAGGTGTTGCCAATCCTTCTGCTTGTGCGGCCCACCAACTGTGGGCTAGATCCAATAACTGTAGGCGCACCACAGCCACCTTATCGTCTTCTGGAGTCTTCGCGGCTTCGAGAATCACCTCTATATCCTGTAGCCAAGCATCGGCAGCAATGGCATCCTCGCTGCCATCGAAGAAGGGAGGGTTCAGGCGCTTGAAACTGTTGACCGCACTGTTCCCTCGAGGACCACTTCTATTCAGAGCATCTTCCACTGCCTGGTGCAAGGCATCGCCTCTACGATCTTGGAAAGCTAACAATGATCTGAGAAGACCCACCAAAGTTCCATCATCAGAATCTGCAGGCTGGACTAGCTGAACTGGCGGCTCTCCTCCAGTAGGTACGACTCGGAAGGCTGCTCCTGAGTGCTGGGCCTGATCTTCTGGTTGCTGCTGGTCCACGGGAGGTGATACGCCTTGCTGATCAGCAGGTCCAGGTTCAATGTCGCTGAAGAAGATGACATGGGAACAATAGGGAAGGACCAGGTCAGATCAACGATTACAAGCATGTGATCAGGACAAGAATTTCAGGAATCAAGAGGATACGAGCAGAGATCAAGGGCGAGTACCGATTGAGACATCTATTCGGTAAACCCTCACACATCTTGATTAACAAGACCTGCATGGGCCACCACTTAAACCATGTCACACCCCAGAACCAGAATACTGGAGAGCGAGGGCAGACATAGTCAGCTACGTATAACGGAATGGGATCCACACCGCTATACGGTCACGGCTGTCTAGATATGTGAGGGTTTTACTACAATCCATCAGTCTCTTAAGGTCATAAAATAGCCTATTGTCTCAATCTCAACCAACTAATAATAATCACAAGATATCAGATCTCCAAATATACAATTGTAAGGCGTCCCAAACATTACATATCCAGATGATCATGAAGCTAGTCTTTACAAAATGTGAGGACTAGCAAGAGTTCAGTCATACATGATCAACCCCCGGGGCTTGTCAATCATGCTACAGCCCGTAGGCAGACAGTAAGTAAGTACAATCGAGCTAACACTTGCTCGTCGACTAAACGCCTCAAAAGAATAATTTACAATATTACAGTGGAAGGACAAAAGAAACCCACTCGATGCCCTGGTTACGCCTGGTGACCACCATCGGGCTGGAAAGCAGGGGGATCCTTTGGTGCTGCTCCGGTATCTGGCCATACAAAACCAGCTGGGTCAGACCCCAGAAAGAGCAAGTGCCACAAGGAGGCTTCACTTAAGAACTAAAGCCAGCAAATTAGCACAATAGTATAATTACATAATAAGAGACAGTAATTTAAGAAAAAGCATGATAGGTAATTATAAAAGATAATCTTGCATAGAATCACTAAAAGACAGGACATATGGAAAAGTATGCCAGGATGATATACGATGAGATAACCATGGGACGATTCAGATAGCTAGGTTACAACCCGTAAACCAAACAAGGACCGGAGTTGTAACCCTTCGTCTGAACGGAACTTGGTTACTCTCACCATTTATCGGCAAGATAAATATAAGAAATCAGGTCAAGTAACAATCTGGAGTGACAATCATTATAGGGACAATCTGGAGTGACAATAATTCAATCATTCTGGTACAATCTTGCGATCAATCAATTCTAGACAATACCATACTGGACTAGACTCCATCCAATCAATCATGGCCAATCATTGCCTACGGCTTTCTACATTAACTAACTAGGGTTATCACAATCCTAGTTACTAGCAAGATGCAATGAGATGCTCCAAGTAGTCACAGGCCCTGCAACTATCCAGGTTATCCAGGCAATCATTATAGTGGCAATCTAGAGAGTACAATACATTAGAGTGACAATAGAATTCAATCATTTAAAGTGACAATCAAGAGTGCCCCACATAACAGTGGGCTGGAAATGTGCCATACTCGTCGGCAGGCTACAAGTACAAACATTTGCGGCCGGGATAACGGGATCGCCTGTAACTGGGGAACATCTCTCCATGACTAGTGAATTATACTAATTATTAACCTTAGTCCATTTTAGTAGGTACTCCTGACCGTGGTACTCAGGAGTCCCCTCCTAGACATGATGCAAGACAGGACTGGATTATTTGTACAAGCACAGTCGCCCACGGTGTCATGATTAATTAAACAGGTCATGTCATGTCAGGTAGCCGTCGCAACAGCTATTCGAGATAATCATGTCAGGTTATCATGCCAAGTGTACTTTGTCAGGAGTGCACCACGACGGGCTACTATCAGGTCATGCTCAATTATCAATTCCAAACATATCAAGTAAATTCGTGATTATCAAGTTCAGGACAAAAGGCGTAAGGATATAAAATGGACGTAAAATACCTAATAAAATATCAATATACAGGGCTATAGAAGATCAAGGGAAATCAGGCTACACTCAAGCCAGGCTATGCTCGGACTAGCGTACGCCCAGGTCTGCGTACCAAAGGATCCATACGCTTCAAATGGGAAGCGTACGCAAGGGTCAGCGTACACAAGGGCACGCTCAAGCTACAGGTCAGCGTACGCTCAAGCTAGCGTACGAAAGGGCCAGCGTACGCCTTGCTTGCTTAAGCTAGCGTACTCAAGGCACGCGTATGCTCAAGCTACACTGCCAACAGGCAGCGTATTAAGGTGAGCGTACGCTCACCAAAGAGCAGCGTACGAGGGCTAGCGTACGCTCGCTAAACAGCAGCGTACGAAGGCTAGCGTACGCTCGCTAACCAGCAGCGTACGAAGGCTAGCGTACGCTCGCTAAACAGCAGCGTACGACTCAGTGGCGTAAGCTAAATAGCTAGCTCACTGTTCACTGTCTTCTCCAAAGGGCAAGAACAGCAAGAACCCCATGGATGGAACCCAAAACTCCAAATGCTCATAACTTGGTCAAAACAAGTCCGAATCCAACTTTCCAAAGGTCAAAATTGGGTAGAATGAAATTCTCTACAACATGGAACCATCAAAACTTGAAAACAAGGAAGTTTGATAGATCAAAACCACCAAAATTCGAAAATAACTAATTTCTAGATCTACAAGAATTAAAGCCTCAAAATGGAAAATAACAAGTTCTAATGTGTCTTAGAAACATGAGGAGAAGCTAATGGAACAATAAAAATGAGTTCTCTTGTGAAAGCAAGATGCACTTGCCTAGACCTCTCTCTCTCTCTCTCTCTTTGGTAGGTAAGGAAGTAAATGAGGAAGAAGAAGATGATTATGAAGAGAGAGAAAGAAGAATAGGTAATAAATATGAGTGGTGGTGGTAGGTAGGAAGTTCACCCCTTGGTTCATGATGAACCAAGAGCAATC